>SELE01000037.1:0-600000 GCA_009805495.1 Pezicula neosporulosa
TATGCCTTGCATGGATGCCTCTATTAAAGGGCAAAGCCAACTTCCTCATACTCAGTTCCAACTGGCATACCGTAATAGGCATCATCGCGAAGTGCAGCTGTCAATAGCTGCAATGAATGGTTTGACTGTGGTATTCAAAGGATTGCCTGGGTAAACTTGCTCGCGACCATAAGTGAAATGAGGCATCTTCTCCATCATCTGAGGGCCAGCACCGGGGACAGTGTTTCGTTATTGTTGAGACGATTCATTTTCCAGTGGTTCCCTCGAAGCCCATGAATATAGGCTGGACGAGGTCCGAGGATAAGTCGGCATTCTCGGCGAGTTGTGGCCCCGATGGGGCCCAGCGCCGGTTCCGTTGCAAGATCAAATTGCGGATGTTAGAGCACCCCGCAGGCCAACTGCGCGACTATTCCTGTATTGAAAATCCCTGCACTCCTCGCTAAAGCAGCTCTCCCCGGAATCCCACGGTTTTTGAGCGTTCAGACGTATGCGAATTTAGTCCAAGGTTGATCTCTGGCCAATGCCCGCAAACCCACCACCTCAACCTCCGCACCACACAATTGGTTCACCAACCCATTTCCTTGGACATGCATTAATAGGATCTGTGTTGTCCCCTTTCCCCCTTTCGCCCAGAGCCTCCTCTCTTCCCCCCGTCCGTGTAGGGATACCAAGCTGGCTGGCACACGAGCGTAGCTGCTTTGAAGGCGCGATGTGTTCCTTCTGCGGCCGTTTCGCCCGTGCATCTTTGATTGCCCACCAGATTGACAAACTCCGGCCCTGTCACTCCATTTTCAAATAGGGCCGCCAGATTCAATCCCCGTGCAGGCCCCGATCCCCAAACGGATGCGGCTTTCCTACCCGAGATACGTGCTCCTTGTTGCCATGAAAATCATGCTTATGAAATACTTGTCTCGCGCCACCCTTTCCCCCTAATAACGTATAAGAGACAGCGAGGTCTCAACCTTTTTTGGCAATGACGGAAGAGGGTACGCATTCCTGGGTACGGAGGATTGCGATTCCCCCACCGCATTGCCGTATCTGAAATGATTCAATAACAAAGCACTCAAAAACTTTCTACCTACGTACCCCACATGTCTTACTGGATGCTCAGCGGGATACATGGCCACGCGTCACAATGGAGCGGGTGTTTGCCGGCTAAATAAACCAACCACAGCTATTTGGTAAGTAGGTTCTTGATGTCCTGCTACAATACCATTCTAACCAAATTACATAGCTATGCTGGCCGTTGTATTTTTCTTTTCGCGCTTATGTATTTGATATATAAGTGATTGATGAGATCTAGTTTCCACGGATTAGGGGACATTATTAGACAGGAGATTTAAAGATCCTACTGAAGGCGTCTGGGCAAAAAGTATTAGGAAACTGCTAATTGTAAAAATACACACCTCAAATAGAAAGGAAATATCGTCTTTAATTTAAATATATTCTTTTACTATATAATAATTTGTAGGATAGCCCCCAAGTATACCTATACAACCCACAGCTACCCATCCTATACCTCCTACTAATAAAAATTATTTATACCATATTCTATTACAATTTAACGCTTATACTTTAACTTTTTCATAAAACTCTCATTCTTATCTTATTTCTATTATTACCTTTTTTACTCTTTTTATTATAGTAAAGGGCTGTTTTAATTCCCTTTCCATTAATTCTATCTTAATTTTTAAAGTTTTTAAATATCTTTACAGTAGACTTTTATTAAGTTATTTTAATTACCTTAAAAATTTTACTTATTTTTTTTAAAAAGAAATTAATAATATGATAAAATATAAAATAAAACTATTATCTTTAGTAACTCAAAAACAGTTTATATTAAATTCAAATTTATTAGTTATAAATTTTACTATACTTTTATTTATAAGAATAAACGTAACTAAATTCTTAACATGTAAAATCTACAACGATTAGTAAATTATGTCTAGCATTCAGTATTTCTTCGTGCTATTATTTGTGTGATGTTCTCCTTCTTATCCCGTCCTGATTTTCTACAAATACGGGCTATAAAGTTCAGTTTTTTAGTGCGGTAGTATTTTTTTTAGTTTATGTGTGGAAATCTACGTAAGAAGTTATTCCTTATCGAAATGAGCGCTACGATTGAATCGTTGATTGTGTGCTCTTATTAATCACCCTCTCTTGTCCAACGACATGGTTCTGCCTGACGATAGAAAGAGAGATATAAGTGGGATATAATACAAAGTTTGTTCCTAGGTTCTAGCCTGTAAATACGTGCAATAATTTTTTGTTATGTTTTGTATATTTATTATAATGTTTGCGTGCCGTTCTTGTGTAATATCTCTGCCAGTATGTACCCCTACATAAACGATCAGACGCTTAAATTTAAAATTAATATTAAAGTAGTTGTTTAAATACGTTTTTGAAATTAAGGTTCATCAAAATTAAAATCTGGATAAGATAACTTTTAAAGCTTTGGACCAACAGTAAGCAGCTCTTTAACCATCAGTTTACCATAAATAAAGTAAATGTAGAATAAGTGATGTCTAACGTGTTATTTTTAAGCTGTACTAAATAGAATTAGATATATCATAAAGTAATTAAATAAATGGAAATTTAAAAACAGAAAAAAATCATATTATATATAATATTACGTAATATAGTGTATTACTAAGTCAGAATATAGTTCAATAACATATTTCCTTTTTTATTACGTATTACTTTAAAATATAATAAAACTACCCTCTCTTAATCTCTTAAATTTATTTACCAGTATTTCCCACTTAAATACCGTTAAATAATTTAAAACTTTTAATAAGTTTATCGATTACACTATGTTTTGTTTTCTCAGATCTTAATATATTCAAATCCTTTTCGTGCATTTTTTATTTTTGTTTGAAACGTATTTATCTATATTACAATTTACCTTTTTTTAATAGTGCTAAAATTTCACTTTATTCTCATCTCTTCTGCCACAGCACCCACTAAGTACCTCATCTTCTGCTTCTTTAAATATAAGTTTTTGTATATTTTTTCAATATTCTATATAAACAAACTTTAACCTGACTTTATTACTTAACAGTAGCATAAATTTTTAATTAAATAAAAGGTTATTTTATAAACTTAATTACTTATATATTATTCATACAACCCCTACGTATTTAAAAAATAATATTACTACAACTTATTTAAGTAATCACCCCCTCCAATCTACCATCTTTAATAAAGAAGTTAAATATAACAGAACCCGTGTCAAGCAAATCTTATTAACTGCTAGGTATAACCCCCACAAACCCCTTTACAAAGTAATATTAATAACCAACACCACCCCAGATCTTACAAATATCACCAAAGTTTACTAATGTATATATTTAGTTTTAAAATTATAGTTTCCACACAGTTTGAAAGCACTATCCTACAATTAACTCCTTATAAAATCTTAAATTTAGTATTTTAGTATAATATTTATTATAAATCATATATTTCATATAAACTTTAACTACCCACACCACGACCCCTTTAATTTTTATGCCATAGAGTAGACTACGGGCACCACAAATAGAGTAAAAGACGTAATATTAACCAATAATTAAAAAAAAGTACCCAAAAAACACCCCTAACACCAAAACAAATAATATGATTACCGCTTTACTAATACTTTTCCACAAAACTATTATGAAGTTATAAACCTTGGAGACGGAGGCACGGCACCAACACGAAGACTGGAACGGATAGCGTGCGGAGTGGAAACGGGATGAGCCGGAGAGGACCCGCCCAAGGATGGACCAGTAGGGCTAACACTTATTTATTAGGAAGGTAGCGGAGGAGGAGTGAATTAATAACGGAATGTAAAAAAAAGATGGAGGGTTTACTAGAGGATTAATAAAGAAGTTTCTTTAAAATTAAAATAAAAAAGATTATAAACTTCTTTAGTAAGAGAAAATAATTACTAAGTTATTTTTAATTATTAAATAAATAACTTTACTTTACTATATTAATAAATATATAATAATTATTTTAAATAAATAATATTTATATAAAGCTAGTTTTATAAAATTATAAAAATTATAATTTTAAATATTTTTATATTAAATAATTACTTTTTCTTTTACTTTAGTTAACTTTAATAATTAATAATAAGTTTATATAGGTATTTAATAACTATTTTAATAGAAAGTATTAATATAGAAATATTATAAACTTTTATAAACTTTATATAACTTAGTTTTTTAAATATTAAAAATTTTAATAACTAAAATAATTTATACTTTTTAGTTTATAATTTTATAGTTAGTTATAAGAAAATATATATTAAAGGTAAAAGTAGTAAATATAAAAAGTAATTTATTTAATATAATCTACTTAGTAATAAGCTATATTAGTTAAATTATATAATTTTAAGTTTATTTAATTTAGTATTACTATTAAAACGTTAATATTAAATATTAATTTTATACTAATAGTAAATTAAAGTTATTTATTTTAGTAAAGCTAACATCTAATTAAAGTAGCTTATTATCTTTTATTTATATATAACTACTAAAAACTAGTAGTTAGAAAGAAATAAACTTAATTACTAAAATAAAAAGTATACTAATAATATATAATTAATATTTTAGTTTTACTTAGTTTTAAAAGTATAATTTACTATTAGTATATAAATATACTAATATCATTAGTAAATATATAGATTAAGCTATTAATTTAATTTTTAAAAGAATTAAGAACTTATATAAAATATCTTTATTCTTTATTATAAAAAAGCTAGAGTTAATTATAAGAAACTATAAGTATTTATAATAGTAATATTTAAGTATACTACTACTACTATTACATAAGAAGAACTTTAATTTTATATACTATAACTATTACTATAGTAGGGTATATCTCTAAGGCTTTTTAAGATTTATAATAAAGAAGGTTATAATATATAAAAATAAAAAGAATATAAATAATAACTTATAAAAGTCTTTTAAGATAACTTTTATAGATTTAAAAAGGTTAACTTTAGGTTTATTAATACTTTAACTTTATAAGTTTAGATAAATACTATAAATATATAGTATCTTTATATTTAAAATAGTACTATTATAAATATACTTATAAAAGTAATAAAAAAGTAAAGATTATATAAATATTAGAATAAAGTTAATAAACTTATACTAACATCTAAGACTATAAATATTTAAACTTTAAAACTATATCTTATTTAACTTCTTAAAAAAGTATTTAAGCTAAATATAAGGTATTAACCTCTACTTAGTTTAGTTTATAAAAACCCTTAACTAAGAGGTAAATATTTATTACTATAGAAAAAATATCTAAGTAAAGATATTAGTATTACTAGATAGCTATCTATAAGGATAAACTAAGCTAAACTAAGCTTAGTACTAGTTTAAAATAATATATATACTAGTTTAAGTATAGTAACTACTCTAAGTAATTTATTTATACTTAGAAATATATTAATAAGAGTTTATTTTAAAATAAGATAGTTAATAAAGAGATTATAACTATAGTGTAAACTATATATAAAAGATTAAAAGTATAGTAAAATAATAATACTAGCTTTAATTTAAACTTTAAATCTTTTTAATATATATAAGAGATTTAAACTACTTTAAGAAGAATTTATAAAGATTATACCTAGTATATTAAAAGAACTAATATTAAGAACTATTATATTATAAGCTTTAAAAGAAACTATTTAAAGTTATTAATAACTACTTTTAGATATTCTTTAAAGACCTAAGTTTTTACTAAAAGAACCTTAATAAGTAAAATTTTATAACTTTAACTTTTATAATCTAAAAGAATAAAAGAAAGTAACTTTAAAGTATATTAGTTTTTTAGTTAATAAACTATATATTTTATAATATAAATTAGCTTTAAAAATTATTATAGTAAAATCCTTTATAAAAAACTAATTATAGTATTATAGAAGTACTAGTATATTAATATATCTTTAACCTATTAAACAATTTAAATAGCTTTTAATAAGCTATTTATTTATTCTTTTTATAAAAAAGAATAAACTACTACTACTATAAGTACCTTTCTTATAAACTATTAATACTACTAAAATAATAATTAAAGAAAAATATAGAGAAAACTAGTATAAATACTTTAGAGATAAAATAAGTACTAATAAGTTTAAGTACTTTATATATTAAAAAAAAGGTTACTACTTATATAACTATAAATAAACTAAGTAGAATTATAAAAAGAAATATTAAGAGTATAGTAGAAAGATATTTAAATAATATCTTATTAAATTTAAAAAAGATAAGAAGTAAAGAAAATAATTAAAGCTTATAAAATTTAATATTAAATATTCTAAGTAATAATAAAAAATACCTACTACATCAAGTACTATCTTTTTTATAAATAGCATATAACCTTATAAGTAAACTAGTAATAATAAAACTATAATTAACTTCTATAAATAAAGCTTATTTATACAAAGCAAAAAGAAGTAAAAAAAAAAAAAAAACAAAAGAACAAAAAACAACAAAAAAATAAATAAAAAAAAACACAAAAAAAAAAAAAAACAACTAAAAGAACATAAAAATTAAAAAAAGTAAGTTTATATATTAGTTAAAATATTTAAGAAAGAATATTTAATTAATTTAAAATTAAATAATTATTATTAGGATTTATTACCTTAACATATTAGTAATAAAATAAAGTTTTATATTATTAATATTAATATTTATTTTTATTTTATTTTATAAAATATAAACTATTTATAAGTTTATTTAATAACTTAAAGATATACTAGTATATATAAAAGGTAATTTAAAGAAAGAAATCTTTAAAAGAAGTATTTAAAGAAAGTATTTTAAATAAAGATATTTTAAAAAAGATAACTTTAAAGAAGATAATTTAAGAATTTTAATATAAAATATTAAGCTATTTATTTCTTTATAATAAGCTTTATAATCTTTTATACTAGCTTACTTAATAATAACTTATACTTTTAATGAATTAAGCTTTATAAACTTTAAAATACTTTAGATACCTATTAGTTTATAATTATAATAAGTTTTTAAGTAAACTAGTATAGTATTAAAAAAAGAATTTAAAGTATTTAACTAAGTTACTACTATTACTAAATATAGAAAGTTTTTAAAATAATTTTAGTTACTTAAAAGATAATATTAATTTAATACTATATTATAAATATTATATATATTAATAATAACTTAATCTAATTATTAATAAAAGGATATATTTTTAAACTAATAAATAGCTTAAAAATATTAGTATTAAATATACTTAGAATATACTATAAAGTTACTAAATAAATACTTATTTAAGCCTACTAGATTATAGTTTATAATATTAGAAAGAACTTTATAAGTAAAGAATTATATAATTATAACTATAATAAAAATAAATATAAAAGAGATTTTAGAAGAAGTATATAACTTTATTAAATAGTTAAAAGATACTATAGCTTAATTAAATATCTACTAGATTATTACTATTAAAATACCTAACTTAAACTATTATATAGCTTTATAAATAGCTTTAAAGTAATTAATAATACTATTAGCTTAGATAGCCTAGTTTTTATACTCTTAGTTTTAAAGCTTATTTATAAATATTTAATTAATACCCCTACCTTTTTAATAACTTAATATACTATAGTAATTAAAAAAGCTATAAGTACTATTAAGAAGTTAAAAGCTAAAAGGTAGTTATAGATATACTTAAATATATAATAAACTATAAAAACTATACTTTAAAATTATAAACTAAACTCTCTTATTATAGTTTAGAGAAAAGAAAATAAAAGATAAACTAAGAGTTAAAAAGACCTATATTTATTACTAGATATAGATAAAGAAAACTATATATTAAAATTATCTTAGAGGTTTATTATATTTAAGATAATATCTATAAAACTATTATTAAAGTAAGAATATAAATAAAATATAAATTTATTTATAAAGTTATCTTAGAAAATAAAATAATAAATAATAAAAAAGAAGCTTAATTTAAAAAAAAGCTTAAATTATACTAACTTTTATTTAAAAAGTTTAAATACTAGTTCTTAAGAAATTTAATATAGTTACATATAAGATATTAATTATAGCTTTAGTAGTAAATATTATAGTTTTTTATAAGAAGATAATAATATTATAAATTTTAAAACTATACTAAAGATTATTAATTTACTACTTTATATAAAAAAGAAATTATAGCTTACTAAAAAAAGAAATCTTAAAGTTATAAAACTTAATAATATACTATAAGTATATATTTCTTTAACTTATAATTTATTAATAATATTAAAAATAAAGGTACTATATAAGCTTTTAAAAATTCAAACTATTATATAAGCTTTATAATATTAAAAAAAAGATAATCTTAATTAATTCTTAATTATTTAATCATTAGTTAATATTTAATTTTGTTATTTTACGATATTTATATAAGTTAGCTTACTTATCTTTATTTATATAAGTACTTTAAGCTTATATATGATTATTATAATAAATAAAAGCTTCCTTTATAAAAACCCTCTAAAGAACGGGGGCGAGCTTTTATTTTTTTTTTTTTTTGTTTTTTTGAATTTTTTTTTTTTTTTTTTTTTTTTTTTTATTTGTTTTTTTTTTTTTTTTGTTTTTTAAAGCTTCTTAGAGGGTTTATAAAGAAGCTTTTAGTTTAATTTAATAATAAAATTATATAAAGCTTAAAAGATATTATATAAATACAAGATAAGTAAGCTACTTTATATAAAATTATAGTAAATAAAACATTAAATATTAACTTAATTATTAAATAATAAGAATAAATTAAGATTATCTTTTTTTAATTTTATGATAAGTTATATAACTGTTTTATTTTTTAAAACGCTTATAATAGTAACCTTATTTTTAATATTATGTAAAAATATAAGTTTAAAAGAAAATAACTTTTAGTAGTATTATTAAGTTTTATAACTTGAAAGATTTTTTTATTAAGCCTTATAATTCTTTTTTTATATAAAGTAGCAGTAAATTATAATCTTAAAGTCTGTTTTTTAAAATTTATAATATTATTATCTTCTTATAAGAAAACTATAATATTTACTACTAAAGTTTCTATAATTAAATATCTTATATAGAAACTATATTATATTTTTAAGAACTAGTTATTTTAAACTTTTTAAAATAAGGGAGTATTAATTAAAGCTTTTTTTAAATTAAGTTCTTTTTTATTATTTATTATTTTATTTTCTAAGATAACTTTATAAATAAATTATATATTAAATTTATATTCTTACTTTAATAAATACGTTTTATAGATATTATTCTTAAATATAATAAACCTCTAAGATATTTTAAAATATATAGTTTTCTTTTATGTATGATCTAGTAATAACTCTAGGTCTTTAACGCTTAGTTATCTTTATTTCTTTTCTCTAAACTCATTAATAGAGAGTTTAGTTATAAGTTATAAAGTAGAGATTATAGGTTTATTATATATATTAATATATCTAAACTTACCTTGTAGCTTAACTTTTAATTAGTACTTATAGCTTTTTAATTACTATAGTATATTAGTTATTAAAAAGAGTGGTAGGGGTATTAAATTTAAATATTTATAAATAAGCTTTAAAAACTAAGAGTATAAAACACTAGCTACTTAGCTAATCGTATTATTAATTACTTTAAAGCTATTTATAAAGCTATATAATAGTTTAAGTTAGGTATATTTTAATAGTATAATCTAGTCGATATTATTTAATTAAGCTATAGTATCTTTTAACTATTTTAATAAAGTTCTATACTTTTCTAAAATTATCTTTATTATTTATTTTTATATAGTTAGAAATGTATTAAATTCGTTACTTATAAAGTTCTTTCTAATATTATAAACTATTAAATCTAGTAGGCTTAATAAGTAATTATTAGTAACTTTATAGTAATTATAAGTATATTTAATAATTAATATTTTTAAGCTATTTATTAGTTTAAAAAATAGATCCCTTATTAATAATATATAAGATAAGTTTATTATTAAGATGATAATATTTATACTATTAAGTAATTATATTATCTTTTAAAGTAAACTAAATTATTTTAAAAACTTTCTATATTTTTAGTAATAGTAGTAGAACTTAGTTAAATACTTTAAAGTCTTCTTTTTAATACTATAGCTAGTTTACTTAAAAACTTATTATAATTATTAAACTAATAGGTATCTAAAGTATTTATAAAGTTTTATAAGCTTAATATCTATTAAATAGTATAAGTTATTATTAAGTAAGCTAGTAATAAAGATTATAAAGCTTATTATAAGAGAAATAAGTAGCTTAAAATATTTAATAATTAAAATTCTTTAAATTATCTTCTTTAAAGTTATCTTTCTTAAAAATATCTTTATCTAAAATACCTTTCTTTAAAATATCTTTAAAATACTTCTTTTAAAGATTTCCTTTCTTTAAATTACCTTTTATATATACTAGTATATTTCTTTAAGTTATTAAAATAAACTTATAAATAGTTTATATTTATAAAATAAAGTAAAAATAAAGGTATTAATATTAATAATATAAAACTTTATTTTATTTACTAATATAGTTAAGGTAATAAATCCTATAATAAAGTATATTTAATTTTTAAATTAAATATAAATTATATCTTTCTTAAAGATATTTAAACTAATAGTAAAACTTAACTTTTTTAATATATAATATTAGTTATATTCTATAGTAGATAAGTATAAAACTTTTATATTAATTATAATACTTATAAAAGTAGTTAATATATACTTTAATATATTTATAGTATATATAAATAAGTTAGTAATTTTATAAGTTTCTTTATAGTTTTTTAATTTTATAAAATAATATTATAAAATTTACCTTCTTTAATTAAGCTTATAGTATAAATAAAAGCTTTATTTATAAGAGTTAATATAATAGTAATAGTATAGTATTACTTACTAAGTTTACTATATAAGGTTATATAGCTATTTATAAAAAAGATAGTACTTTAGATAGTAGTAGGTAATTTTTTATTATTACTTAGAATATTTAATATTAAATTTTATAAGCTTTAATTATTTTCTTTATCTTCTTTATCTTTTTTAAATTTAATAAGATATTATTTAAATATCTTTCTACTATACTCTTAATATTTCTTTTTATAATTCTACTTAGTTTATTTATAGTTATATAAGTAGTAACCTTTTTTTTAATATATAAAGTACTTAAACTTATTAGTACTTATTTTATCTCTAAAGTATTTATACTAGTTTCTCTTATATTTTCTTTAATTATTATTTTAGTAGTATTAATAGTTTATAAGAAAGGTACTTATAGTAGTAGTAGTTTATTCTTTTTTATAAAAAAGAATAAATAAATAAAGCTTATTAAAAAGCTATTTAAAATTGTTTAATAGGTTAAAGATAGTATATTAATATACTAGTACTTCTATATATACTATAATTAGTTTTTTTTATAAAGGATTTTACTATAATAAAGTTTTAAAGCTAATTTATATTATAAAATATATAGTTTATTAACTAAAAAACTAATATACTTTAAAGTTAACTTTCTTTTATTCTTTTAGATTATAAAAGTTAAAGTTATAAAATTTTACTTATTAAGGTTCTTTTAGTAAAAACTTAGGTCTTTAAAGAATATCTAAAAGTAGTTATATATAACTTTAAATAGTTTCTTTTAAAGCTTATAATTATAATAGTTCTTTAATATTCTAGTTCTTTTAATAGTATACTAGGTATAATCTTTATAAATTCTTCTTAAAAGTAGTTTAACTAGATCTCTTATATATATTAAAAAAGATTTAAAGTTTAAATTTAAAGCTAGTATTATTTATTTTTACTATACTTTTAATCTTTTATATATAGTTTAACTATAGTTATAATCTCTTTATAATAACTATCTTATTTTAAAAATAAACTCTTATTATATATATTTCTAAGTATAAATAAATTACTTAGAGTAGTTACTAATACTTAAACTAGTATATATATTATATTTTAAACTAGTACTAAGCTTAGTTTAGCTTAGTTTATCCTTATAGATAAGCTATCTAGTAATACTAATATCTTTTACTTAGATATTTTTTCTATAGTAATAAATATTTACCTCTTAGTTAAGGGTTTTTATAAACTAAACTAAGTAGAGGTTAATACCTTATATTTAGCTTAAATACTTTTATTAAAGAAGTTAAATAAGATATAGTTTTAAAGTTTAAATATTTATAGTCTTAGATAGTTAGTATAAAGTTTATTAACTTTATTATCTAATTATTTATATAATCTTTACTTTTTTATTACTTTTATAAGTATATTTATAATAGTACTATTTTTAAATATAAAGATACTATATATTTATAGTATTTATCTAAAAGCTTATAAAGTTAAAGTATTAATAAACCTAAAGTTAACCTTTTTAAATCTATAAAAGTTATCTTAAAAGACTTTTTATAAGTTATTATTTATATTCTTTTTATTTTTATATATTATAACCTTCTTTATTATAAATCTTAAAAAGCCTTAGAGATATACCCTTACTATAGTAATAGTTATAGTATTATAAAATTAAAGTTCTTCTTATAGTAATAGTAGTAGTAGTATACTTAAAGATATTACTATTATAAATACTATTATAGTTTCTTATTAATTAACTCTAGCTTTTTTTATAATAAAGAATAAAGATAGTTTATATAAGTTCTTAATTCTTTTAAAAGATTAAATTAATAGCTTAATCTATATATTTACTAATTAGTATTAGTATAATTTATATACTAAATAGTAAATTATTAACTTTTAAAAAAAACTAAGTAAACTAAAAAATATAATTATATATTATTAGTATACTTTTTATTTAGTAATTAAGTTTATTTCTTTCTAACTACTAGTTTTAGTAGTTATATATAAATAAAAGATAATAAGCTACTTTAATTAAGTTTAGCTTTACTAAAATAAATAACTTTAATTTACTAATTAGTAATAAAATTAATATTTAAATATTAACGTTTTAATAGTAATACTAAAATTAAATAAACTATAAAATTATATAATTTAACTAATATAGCTTATTACTAAGTAGATTATATTATTAAATAAATTACTTTTTTATATTTACTACTTTTTACCTTTAATATATATTTTCTTAATAACTAACTATAAAATTATAAACTTAAAAAGTATAAATTATTTTAGTTATTAAAATTATTTAAATATTTAAAAAACTAAGTTATTATAAAGTTATAAAAGTTTATAATATTTCTTATATTATACTTTCTATTAAAATAGTTAATTAAATACCTTAATATAAAACTTATTATTAATTATTAAAAGTTAACTAAAGTAAAAGAAAAAGTAATTATTTAATATAAAAAATATTTAAAATTATAATTTTTATAATTTTAATAAAACTAGCTTTATAATAAATATTATTTATTTATTAAATAATTATTATATATATTAATTAATATAGTAAAAGTAAAGTTATTTAATTAAATAATTAAAAATAAACTATAGTAATTATTTTCTATTAATCCAAGAAAGTTTAAATCTCTTTTTATTTTTAATAATTTAAAAGAAAATTACTTTATTACTTAATATCTATTAAAAATAATCTTTTTTTTAATTAAGTTATTAAATTAATAATAATAAATCCCTAATAATAAAATAAGTTTAAAATAATTTACTTTCCTCCTAATACTTAAAGTTAAAAGAGCTATATTAAATATTAGTTTTAATAAGTATAAAAGTTATAAATTAATAATATTTTAAAAATATTATAAAGCTAATCCTATTATTATTTTTATTTATTTTTTTTTTTTTTTAATTCCTTATTTAATATTCCGTATTTTAATATTTTTCCGTCTATCTATATAAATATAAAATTAAAACTTTTATTAAAGTTTTATATCCCTTATATTATTATAATAAATTAATTATAACTTAAAATAAATTTAAATTTTATAAAGTTAATTTAATATCTTTAAAACTTTAAACTATAATTTTAAAACTAAATATTAAATTATAAACTTTTATATTTATTAAACTTTTTTTATTAATATTACTTTTTAAATTTTTTATATACTTTATAATTTTATTAAAGTTCTTTTATAATTAACTTTTATTAAAGATTATATTATTTATTACTAAAGAAGTTTATTAATATTTATTTTTTAAATAATTATTTTATTAATAAAAGATATAAAGTAATTAATTTATAAAATAACCTTTTTATTAATTAAAATTTATATACTTTAAGTAATAAATAAAGTTTTTAGTAAATATTAAAAAATTAAAAAAACTTATCTTTAAGAAAAAAATCTCCTTATTATAAAAGATATAAAATAAATTAATTTAAAAATATATAAAAAAGTAAATTTAATATAAAATCCTTTTAAAAAAACCCCTAAAAAAATAAAAAAAATTAATTTAATAATTCTATCCTACTTATAAAAACCTAGTTATCTATATAAACTTCTTAAAAAGTTATAAATATCTTTAACTTATTTAATTTTAAATCCTTTTAATAAATTTAATATATTCTAATAGTTTTTTTTCTATTTTAAAGTAATAAAGTAATAAAAAAGTAAAAAGTAATTTATTTTATAATATAATCTACTTAGTATAAAAACTATATTAAGTTCTATTATATATATAGTATTTTTCTTTTTTAAATTTCTTTATTAATTACTTTATTAATATATATAATTACTTATATATATAAAGCTTAAACTAAGTTTAAAATTAACTTAATTATAATTTAAATTTATTTTAAATTTAGTTTAAGCTTAAATTAATTTTAAGCTTTAAAGTTATTTAAAGTTTTATTTTTATAAACTTAATTTAAAACTAATTTAAAACTAATTTTAATTAATTTAATTTTAATTTAAATCTTTTATATATAAATAATAAATATTAAAAAACTTTTTTATAAATATATTATTAAGTATAAATATAATAACTTTTTAAAAGTTATATTATATTTATATCCCCCCCTTATTTCCCCGTTTAATAATAAAAAAATAAAATTAAAAATCTAAATATTTTAATCCGAATAAATTCCCTTCTCCGTTCAAAAAAAACCCCCCTAAAAAAAAAATATAAAAAAATAAAAACCCCCTTAACCCCGCTTTCTAAAAGATTTATTAGAAAATATATAAATAAAAATAAAAAATATATAAAAAAATTAATAATTATATATCTAAATATTTTTCTTTTTTTTTATTTTTTTTATTATAAATAAATATTTCCCTTTAGTAAACCTTAATAATTTAATTATATTTAATTTTTTTAATTTTAATAAATCCATAATTTTTTATTTTTCTATTTTATAATAAATTAGTTAAATTTCTTTTTAAAAAAAAAATATTAAAATTTTTAAGTATATTAAAAATAACTTAATATAAATATAATTAAAAGTATTTAAACTTATAAAAATTAGAATTATTAAAAATTAAATAAACTTTATATAATAAAATAAATAAATAAATTTTTTTAATTAAATATAAGCTTAAATTTATAGAATAGTAATTATAAATAATTTAGTTATTAAGTATAAGGGTAATAATTACTTTTATAGGTAGTACTTCTATTCCTACTATATTTATATAGTAAAAGAAGTATATTTAATGTAGAAGACGATTAATTTCTAGTGTAGTTGTGATTTTTACTAAATTAGGCAGTGTCCGGATACTTTTTGCCCGCGCCTTCGTAAGGATCTTTAAATAGCCTGTCTAATAGTGTCCCCTAATCCGTGGAATACTAGATCTCATCAATCACCTTATTATCTCTACCACGCCAGCATAGCTATGTATTTGTGTTGTATGGATAACTATCCCACTTACCAAAATTATCTGTGGTTGGTTTATTTAGCCGGGCACCCCTACATTTTGGACTCGTGGCCATGTATCCCCTTTGATCATCCCATAACTACATATTTACGTAGGAAAAGTTGTATGCTTTGTTAAATTGGAATCATTTTCAGATGACGGCAATGCGTGATTCGGCAATACTGCCGTACCAAGATGCTTCCCTTCCTATTGACGAAAGGGTTGAAGACCTCCTTTCTCGTATGACTTTATCTGAAAAGTCAGGACAATTATTTCATAACATGATTTCCATGGGCGAACAAGGAGCACTATCTCTAGGAAACCCATCGTTTGGGATCCCTAGCACGGAGGAACTCGTCCAGTTGAAATTGATGACCCATTTCAATCTGGTGGGTGCAATCAAGGATGCACGAACGGCCGCAGAATGGCACAATCGCCTTCAGCAACTAGCTCTTACAACTCGGCTTGGTATCCCTATCACGCTCTCAACAGATCCTAGGAATCATTTCCAAGAGAATGTTGGAACCAGTTTTAGGGCAGGTGTGTTTTCTCAGTGGCCAGAGTCCCTTGGATTCGCAGCTCTGCGCTCAAAAGACCTAGTCCACCGCTTTGCGGACATTTCAAGACAGGAATATCTCGCAGTTGGCCTTCGTTGTGCTCTACATCCGCAAGTTGATCTTGCAACTGAACCGCGCTGGGCCCGCATCGGTGCCACACTCGGCGAGGATGCCGACTTATCCTCGGACCTCGTCCAGGCCTATATTCATGGGCTTCGAGGGAACCAGCTTGGAAATGAATCGGTCTCAACAATAACGAAACACTTCCCCGGTGCTGGCCCTCAGATGAATGGAGAAGATGCTCATTTCACTTATGGTCGCGAGCAAGTTTACCCAGGCAATAACTTTGAATACCACGTCAAACCATTCATTGCAGCTATTGAAGCTGGCACGTCGCAGATGATGCCATATTACGGTATGCCAGTTGGAACTGAGTATGAGGAAGTTGGCTTTGCCTTTAATAGAGGCATCATGCAAGGCATACTACGCAACAAGCTTGGGTTCAAAGGAATTATTTGCACAGATTGGGGCTTGATCACAGATGCAGTCATTCTAGGCCAAGATCTGCCCGCTCGTGCATGGGGTTGTGAACACCTCTCTGAAGTTGAACGCGCCAAAAAGATCCTCGATGCAGGTTGCGACCAATTCGGTGGCGAGAGTCGTCCTGAACTGGTGGTAAAACTTGTCGAATCAGGCCAGGTTCCTGAATCTCGCATCGACGAAAGTGTCCGTCGCTTAATCCGAGAAAAATTCCAGTTGGGCTTATTTGACTATCCTTTTGTTGACGTCGAAGTGGCGGCGAAAATCGTAGGTAAAGACTCGTTCCGTGCTGAAGGAATGGATGCCCAATGCCGCTCCTTCACTCTCCTTAAGAATGATGATGGCATTCTGCCAATAAGAATGTCCGGAGAACCGCTCAAACTTTACCTCGAGGGTTTGTTGCCAGATCTTTTGAACGCACACCTATCCAACCCAGATATTACGATTGTTCCCGACCCAAGTGACGCTAATCTCGCTATCATTCGCCTCAAATGTCCCTACGAGCCTAGACCTGGCGGCTTCGAAGCAAAATTCCACACCGGCTCACTTGCCTATTCTCAATCCGAGCTGTCACGTCTACAATCCATTTTCTCCTCATGCCTGCCTGACCGTTGTCGATATATATCTCGATCGACCAGCCGTCATCCCGGAAATTACAGAACAATGTACTGCACTGCTTGTCAATTACGGTGCTGATGCACGCGCGTTTATCGATGTTGTGTTCGGGAAGGCAAATCCGGAAGGCAAACTCCCCTTTGACCTACCTAGATCGATGGATGCAGTTAAGGAGAGCAGGAGTGATGTGCCTTATGATACCAAAGATCCTGTATTCAAATTCGGCGATGGGTTACGATATGCTGAAGCGGTTGACCTTGCGTGAAAGTGCAATACTTGTCAAACACTTGCAAAACGGGGCCCAACGCCGTTATAGCTTATATGGGAAAACTTGGTTCTGCAATAGTTGTAAAGCTTAATTCTAGTCAGTATATAAAGGTTTCCGGTAAAGGTAGTTATCTTGTTCCTCATGTGAAGAAACCCCTATCTATATAGTTACAGCACATATTTGCTTCCATCTAAACATTTCTAAAGCTACAAAATCGTACACAAAGCATTGTAGGCTTGCCATTTAGCAATAATAGGTTATTTAGACGAGACTTGCTTACTTCTTATCTCCTTATCTCCTTGAATCTTCTTAGCAGAGATGATCTACAATAATGTTAGTAGGTAGATAGTAAAGCCTTAAGCGTGCATATGATTTTATGTTAGGAAATGCGGACGTCTCAATTAAAGATGGTAAATGCCTAGTTAAAGACCACCTACAGGGATGCTAAAACTCATACTTCTACGCAAGATAAATTCAAGCTCGAGGTACTCTCAAAAATTCAACTACCTCTTCGATCTCTCCCTCATATTCGTCAAGATCGTTGATAAAAAGTGCACACTGTTGAGCGATTGTGATCTATTGCTTAAAGGCCTTGTCTAATAATACTAATAGCGTAAGCGGCCACCGATACTTCTTCTTCTTCTTCACGTTTCCTCCAAAAGAGGACGTTATCCCCAACTCACATTGTATCAGATTAAAGAGAGGAACATGGCTTGGCACAGCAAAGAGTAGGGCCTCCTACAGGTGGCAAAGGGATTGAAGCTCCTAGAAGGATAGTTATGTATGGAGGATTGTCGCTTAAAGCAAGGATGCGGAGAAGCCTCCGACTTTTCCGTATATCGGTGGCTTTCCTCGTTATCTCCGCAATTGATTTTACTGTTGCAGTATAAAGGTCCATTGAACTCTACTTCTTTCTACCTCCATGGACTTTGCAATAATCTTGTAGTTCTGCACCTGGGCATATGCTTGGTCACGTGTACAGGCACTAGTGGGCTTCTGGCTCCTCCTGCCTTGCTTTTCAACTTCTTCTTCTTCTTCCCCAGAGACGACAAAACCACATTGGATATAGCAATTGGAGTACATGTAGCTGCTATCTCTACTTTCGTGCTCATACAGCAGATTTGTGACCTCATATTGATTTTATCAAACCTCAAATCCCGAAGCATCACACGACGCCATGTCACGCCTCCTCTATTTCCTGCGCCAGAAATGGGTTCCACCAGCTAACCCGACGACCTCCTTCAAAGGAAAGAACATAATCGTAACTGGCTCCAACAGTGGACTTGGCTTCGAAGCAGCCTTAAAATTCACTTCCCTTGACGCCTCAACTGTCATTCTCGGGGTCCGGGATCTCTCTAAAGGCGCTGCAGCCAAAGCCGCTATCGAAGAACGAACAGGCAAGAAAGACGTCGTCTCAGTATGGCATTTAGACATGAATTCATACAGCAGCATCAAAAACTTCGCTGCTCAAGCCGAGAGACTCGACCGTCTAGACGTGTCGGTTTTGAACGCGGGAGTTTTCATGGTTGAGTATCAGAAATCGCCTTATGGATGGGAAGAAGACTTGCAGGTTAACGTACTAAGTACGGCATTATTGGGCATGCTTCTGTTGGCTAAATTGAAGGCCAGTAAGACGACTACTAATTGGCCGGTTTTGGAATTCGTAAGTTCCGATAATCATGAGAGGGTTGTTATTCCACATGAACGTAGGAAGGTAGATAATCTTCTTATGTCGTATAATACCAAGGATGGGTTTAGGCCTGGCGAGTAGTACTGGACCTCGAAGCTTTTTGTCATGTATGTCATGCAGACATTGGCTTTATACGCCAAATCTAAAGACCCCCAGTCTACGAGGCCAGAGGCCAGATGTTCTTGTTACTTCAGTTTGTCCTGGGGCGTATAGGTCAAATCTGAGTAGAGGGCTTAATGGGTTCGCGATGAATCTCATCAAGGCAATCTATGGTGCGCTGTTCTTGAGAACCGCCGAGCAGGGGGCGAGGACGTTAGTTAGTGGTACCAATCTGGGGAAAGAAGCACATGGAAGGTTTTGGCAACATGATATAATTAAGCCGTGAGTCTCCCTTATACAGTGTAAAATCTTGTTTCTCACGAGAATATAGCCCTGCCCCTCTTGTCTCAACTGAAGGAGAAGAGTTAAGGAAGATAATTTGGGATGAGATTGTTGAGGGGCTGAAGAAAGATGTCCCAGAAGTAAATGGCATTTTTACTAAGCTGGAAGGTACTTGACAGGCATTCGGTAGTTTATTCTGTACTACCTGGTTGTATCAAACCGGGGAGAGTCTGGTATGCTCGAGATGAAAATAAAGCCCACAAACTTCTTATACGCAGTTCATTCAAGTTGTTTCCTTCTGTTTACGTTTTATCTTTCCCATAAAATTCACAGCATCCCCAACATTATCCTGTCTTTGATCTAATACACTCGTCTCCTTGAAATATAGTATTCTTCTACCTTCTCGATTCTTCTTTTGAGACAGTTGTAAACCTTTGATTTCCTGGCTGTTTTTGTTTTGCAGAGGGGAGAGGATTGGATTTTGGTACCGAATAATGAGAGCATTTTTAGCTGGGCTTGGCCCTGTCGGCAATTGGTCTTAGTTGGTCGCTTAATGCTAAATTTTCTACGACAACATGGGACCCAGACATAACTTCACATCCCACCCACGCCTTAGCAACGTTTGCTCACACCTTGTCATCATGCATGGGGTTAAATCTGACTCTGCCAAGAAGGTAAGCCGAAGGGGCACGAACTCGTATTGAAGGACTTCGCTACACATATGATCTGCGGTGAAGGGCGCACTTCAACCCTCCTATGCCTGGAAGGCAACTATTCACGATGAATGTAGCTGAGGCCGAGATTAGAAACGCAACCAGATCACCTCTTTCAGAAGCATATCGTGCATATGGGTGGAAAATATGTAGATATTAAGTGTAAATGGTTGACTTGACTTGTAAGACTTTGATGGGCTGGGCAGCAAATGCGAGTATCTAAGAGTTCCTACTTACGTATCACAGAAAGAACTTTAGCTTCCAACTATCTTGCAGTAGCACATCATTCGACTGCGACTGTCGGTGTGACAATGACGATCGGAAACTCGACGCATCTCGGAGTCCCATTCCCCATGATGCATTATATAAGTCGGTTTTGCCCAACTTCGTCGTGCTTTGAGTTAGGATTATACCTACCCACTCAACCCCCCAACCCCACCACCAGACTTACAAAAAATATGCTATTTCAGGCAGTGTCCGCTATCATTCACATTGGGTCCAAGAACTTTAGAAGTCATCGGCGGGTATAGGAATTTTTATAGGTGTGTGCACATTCTCGATATAACGTTATAATGGCGGTGGTACTACAGACCTAGGCCTCGAAGGACATGCGGCTTACGGTAGTAGTTGTACTGACCATGGTGCAATTAAATTGTAACCACGACAGAGATTGCCGAAGTCCTACTGTGAGGTGTGGTGAGATATTTGGTCAATGGCTAGAGTTTAATTTCAGTACAGAGATGATCTAATCTAAGAGATGATAATCCAAAACGTGTTAATGATTTTCGGTCGTTCCTGGGACTGTACGCAAGGCGACATATTGTCAAAAGAATACCTGGCACCTATGTTGGCCGCATGTTCTCGTTCTTTCGTATCATACTGTAGCAGCTTCACAATTTCGCAGAAGAGCTTTCATTGCTCATTATATACCATTACTTATCCGGTTACATTGGCACATCGTAGAGCATCCATAATAAAGCACAGGTATACGATACGTAATTCTCGATAGAATGAGCCGAGCTCACACACAAAAGCCCGACCAACCATCTCCAAGATTCCGCTTAGCCTGCGATTCCTGTCATCAACAGGCATGGTTTGCATCTGCAGAATGATACTCACAGTAGTGCTATGGGATGAGGGCTCCGAAGGCCCAGTGCTTGTGCCTATTCTATAATATTTATAATATTTATGTGCAGGGTTGAGAAGTAATCTATGCCAGCCGGTCATATCTCGTATCAATTTTGATATTCTCCTTTGAGGACATTTTGAGTTCATACTAGTGTAGTTGTGCATCCTGAAATATTCTCAATTATTGTCACGAGGATATGCAACTGCACGGCGTGTAGGATAAGGCAGGTACGAAGAGGACGATGTCTCAAGGGATATGTACTTCAGGGTCCCTCGGCAAATTTGCCCGCACGCAAACCTTGTGTCAACGTCATACCTTAGGTAGCTTGCATACTGCTCATTATTCCTTTTTTTCCTTTTTTGTAGATTGTGTTCTGACCGACTTTGGATTGGAAAATCTACGGTAAGTGATATATGTGCCCATACTAATAATATACATACGATTCAATTTGAGAGCGCCTAAAGATGGCGAAAAAACCAATCCACCAAGGGTCGCAACTGCCTTTTTTTGATAGCGATTATCTAGATCCCATGAAAGCCTTTTCATGCCCACTGTCTCACAACATCACAAGAGACATGATAGTAACATTGAACGAGCTGCATTGGCGGCCCTAGAGTTGTCATTGTGTTGAAATTCTAGGTGGTCAGGCTGGTGGATTCACGGTGATCAGTGCTTATATTCACATTAAGTTGTGGTTGTGGAAGAAGTATCACCTCTGTGCTCTATCCATTTCTGCGGTGGGGCTACTACTCGCTGCTATCTGGGTAGAGCCTTCAAACCTAATATTGTATAATCTCCACAGAACGCTGTGCTCTCATGCCACTTTCTGCGATTCTCAACTTCTAAGTAGAGAAGTTCTCCACGTTATATTAGAAATAGAAACGTAGTTAGGCATTAGCAAGATAAACAACCTATTTTCATAGAAAATTCACTCTTTAATATTAGACCTACCGTTGATATATACGCAAAGGAATAACTTTAAATATAATATTCTTAACTTATAGTAAGTAAATCCACCTACCTACCTAGGTACCTAGTGAATAATTTTAGATTAAGCTTTAAGTATCTTAGAGGGTTACAACAATTTCTCGAAGATTACCTAGGCTTAAAGAGCCTAGATAACCCCGTCTCTAACTAGTAGAAATAAAGGTAATCTAGTATATTCCTCTATTTAAACTAATAGTATATAGCTTTTTTAACAACTAAGAAATGTATTTAGTATTAATATTCGATATTTTTATTTTAGATTATTAGGTATTTTACTTATTAAGCGTTTTTTTTAACTTAGTCTTTAGTATCTCTAGAGAAATATAGTAGCTAAATATAAAAAGGGCTACTAGTAATATAAATAAATAAGCTAGGCTTAAGATATTTTTATATAAGCTAGAAAACCTATTATAATCTTACTATAGATAAATAAGTATTAAAGTTATTATATACTAAATAAATTATTAACTATAGTACTAGAGAATACAACTTTAAGTACTACTATATACTTAGTAGAAACCTCTATAACATTACAAGGTACAGTATATTTTATTAATAAATTTTCGAATAAATATAGAATTAAATACAGAACGTTTTATTCTAAGTTAATTCTAGTACTATTTAGTTATAAAAATTTAACTATAGTACTAGTAGCTCCTATGAAAGTAAATCTTAGAGGTATAATATTTTTCTCCCTAGTAATATAGCTCTTAATAGTTTCATTATCTTAGTAGATTTACCGCGCTTCTATTATAACTAGATTGTTGTACATAATTAAATTACTATTCTTGATACAGAACAAATCTAGAATCAAAATCTCATAGAGACGTTACTCACGAAAACTATTAATTGCTCAGCAGAGACAACCCTCCAAGTCCCCTTCTTTTTACCCCTTCTTTTTATTTTTAGCTTACAATAGGTGCGGCCATAGAATTTGTGTTCAGTAACCTAGCTAGAGAAGTTGAAGGATTCAAATCGTTAATCGGGTGGAAGTTAAGGCGGGATTGTTTTTTTTTTTTTAGAGGCATAAGGTAAAGCTACTATAAACCTATCGCAGACCCGATCAAGATAGCTTGGAGAAGAAAAGAAGGTGGGAAAAAAGAAAAGCGATTAAAGATATATACAACAATTGTGCTACAAGAAATTAATTTAAACAGTTATTAATTCAGACACAAGGGATGGATTTGAGTTGAGTCACTTGGCATAGATGACTTACTTGAATTGGGTAACTTACTTCCCGCAATTACAATGACCTCTTATAGGTAAATCCATTTGTAAAGGATACCAACCCGATAATAATTTCAATATCTTAATGTTGATAAACCCCCAAGACTTGACAATGGATAGATAGATAAATGTGTTTGTGTGAGACTAGAAGCTTGGTCTGATCGTCGAGAGGGTTCGTCTAAACGCTCAGGGGGCCATGTCGACACCAAAACAGGCAATTACTTCATTCGAGTATTGCGCGACGCATGACACGAACTGTGCGACTTGGTAGGGCCGGCTACCACCGCTTTTGCTTGTGATCCAGCTGCTGTTGCCGGTGGTGCTGGCTGTTCACGGTAGTCAATCTAATTGCGTGTAACTTGCTACTAGTGCGCCCGACCGTTTCCGAACAGAAAGTGCCTCGGCCAAGCGTGCGAAGCTCATCCGATCCATACAAAAAGATATAAAAAGAGGTCAAGATGGCCAGTCTCTGACAGTGAGGAATTTCAGGAAGTACAGCAGTAGACAAAAAGCTGGGCTCGTGTTTCCCCAAGACTTTGCGCATGCACCGCCAAACTAATCAAATCCTTTCATTGTTCTCCGCAGCCCCGCATCTATTAGCTTCCCCTGCTTCTGACTGGACCGAACGAAGCTTTGCTTTGCTTTGCCCGCCTAAACAAACAACCTAACCTACTACTAACGTACTCCGTAACCCCTCGATCAACAGACTGTCACCCCCATACAAGAACCCATCCGAACCCTTCGGACTCTCTGCATCTATCTTCATATTACACCGCCAGTCTTCTTTTTCTTCTTCTTCTTAATCCAACCTCATCTTCGTCATCAATCCCTCTGTACGTCGTCCACTTCCCACCCTTTCGCACTCTGCCAGTCCCACCAGTCAAACTGCGAGGTGCGGGGTACTAATCGACCAGCAGCAGTAGCTTCCCCTTCTATCAAACAACTTAGATTGCCAACATGGTCAAAGCCGGTATGCAATCATCTACTGAAATGTCGAATTCGAGGGCAAGCTGACAGTTCTGCTAGTTGTCGCGGGTGCGTCCGGTGGAATTGGACAGGTGAGTTCAGTTATGATGAAAATAGCGCGCAGAAGCTGACCAGACTCGACAATTAGCCATTGTCGCTCCTCCTCAAGACATGCCCTCTCATCACCGAGCTCGCATTATACGATGTAGTCAACTCCATTGGTGTCGCTGCAGACCTCTCACATATCTCTTCGCCGGCCGTACGTTTGGAAATAGCAAAAACATAACAATAGAGTTAGAAGCTGATGGCGCATATAGACCGTCACCGGATACCTGCCAGCAGATGATGGCGCAAAGACAGCATTCAAGGATGCAGAGCTCATTGTTATCCCAGCAGGAATTCCCCGTATGCACATGTCCAGACAGATCCTTCTTCAACCGCACGCTTACTGATAGCTCACAGGCAAGCCGGGCATGACCCGCGACGATCTTTTCAATATCAACGCAGGAATCGTCAAGGGTCTTATTGAGGTGATCGCTGAAGTAGCACCAAAGGCCTATATCCTCATTATTTCCAACCCCGTCAACTCGACAGTCCCAATTGCTGCCGAGGTTCTCAAGGCAAAGAATGTATTTGACGCACAACGCCTTTTTGGTGTTACTACTCTACTCTAGACGTCGTGCGAGCAGAGACCTTTGTTGCTGAAATCATTGGCAATAAGGACCCCTCATCCTTGACTATCCCTGTCATCGGAGGTCACTCTGGAGAGACCATTGTTCCTCTTTTCAGCCAGGCTAAGCCTGCAGTGAACATCCCCGCCGATAAGCTAGCTGGCCTGGTTAACCGTGTTCAATTCGGTGGTGACGAGGTTGTCAAGGCTAAGGATGGTGCTGGATCTGCCACTCTTTCCATGGCTTATGCCGGATTCCGGTACTTTTTCCACAGTGTCCATGCTTTCGTATCATTACTGACGGCAAAACAGCTTCGCCGAGAAAGTTCTCAAGGCTTTGAACGGTGAGAAGGGTATCGTTGAACCCACTTTCATCTACCTCCAAGGTGTCCCAGGTGGTGATGAAATCCACAAGGAGACTGGCTGCGACTTCTTCTCCGTACCAGTTGAACTCGGCGTAAGTCGCTATCTTATCGTATTGTGAAGGTTTTGATGCTAATTGTGAGTCAGCCTAACGGAGCTGAGAAGGCTCTCAACCCACTCACGAACCTCAATGCTGAAGAGAAGGCAAGCCTTGGCGTCTGCGTAGAAGCACTGAACGGTCACATCCAGAAGGGCGTAACCTTTGCTGTCCAAGGACCCCCACAGAAGTAGGCCTCCATTTCTCCTTTCCTTCCTTCCTTGACTAAGGTTTGCTGCCTTCATTGTTTTTTTGCTTTTATGTTCTGGAATTCGACTGATCGTTGGCATTTGCCTAGATAGGCTGTGATGGCCTTGTAAATAATCCTTTCACTGGCGTTTCTCTCTGGCCGAGGCTAGAGCTGGGAAGACGGAAGAAATTTTGGTATAGGTCGGAGGAAGCACTGTGTGCGCATCTCAAGGAGAAATGACTTTTGTCAAGTCACAAATAAATCCATGTTTAGAACCCTTTTCCACGGATGCGTGTGACTTCTTATTTGCCCATTATAGATGCCGCGCTGTACAATTCCAATGCCAGCAATGTGAATCCCGAACCGGAAGCGCCTTCCATGCCGCTAAGTTGCAAATCCACTCCTCGTAACCGTCCCATATACACGATAGGTCGTCTTTTAAGGCCTGGTAGTAACGCTCTTGATCTGGAAAGTTGCTCCTGGTAGCTCGCTTGTCTCTGCCTGCACCGTCGCATTTATACCCATACTTGCGAGAGCACCTCTTATAATGCCGCAAGGAAACCAGAGGAACTGTGTTGGCCTCGTTAGCCGGAGACATCAGTCGAAACTTAATAGGAAGCGAAGCTTACAGGTTGCGCTCTCACCACTGCCTGGCCTCCAGCTTCAGTACTCATACGTGCAAAGGGCCGGAAAGAGTTGTCAGTCAACACATAGACGCCCTATATCTACATTAGAACTGCAGATGACAGTATTTACGTTTGAACGCCCACCCGGTGATTCGTCTTCAAATTATCGATTTGCTTCCTAAATACCAGCATCCACAGGTCTTTGCAGAGAAACTTTATGACATCGAGAGTATCCGTAAAGCGTGGTCTATCGCGGGAGAATCTGCCATTGAATCAATGTTAGCCAGGAGTCCTTGACAGTCTTTGTCATGTGTGACCAAGAGTTGCAATTGTAAGCTGAGAACTGCACCGCCCTTCCTTCACTCAAAGTTCACGCTGTGGATAAGAGCACATGAAAAGAACATACCGCTCAACCAAGCCCTGTCCGACTCTATAGCCCAACATCTCCAGTCGATAAAAAACAGCATCCCTCTCTTCGTCTTCCTCCATCTTGCTACCTCCACCGCCCTGGGAACCGCCACTTCTAGCATGTAGCGATGTTGGTGTCTGTATATTACCCCCAGCATTTGATCCTGTGTGTGCACCGGCACCATCAACCTCGTTCACCAGCCGGTAGGCCATGGGCACCAGTTCGATCATCATCAAGTCGAGACATGAGGAATTGAGGAAGGTGGCACTGGGATCAGAGGAGTTGTACGGTGGGAGCGGGGAATCGAATGACATTCTGCTAGGATTTGTAGTTGCATGAGTTCTTTGGGTTATGTGCGTATCTTACGATGTTGTCGCCCGCGTATTGGATGTGGTGTTTTTGGAGCTTTACCAAGGTCCCTTAGACGGGCGTTCGGATGTGCCGAAGTCACGGCTCTGAAGCTTAGAGTATCCAATGGGTACAGAGCTGCCCATGGGAAGCACAAAGTTAAAGTTTCTCACACATATCATTTTCATTTTCATTTTTGTTGGGGGGTATCTTTTCATTGATTGCTATTTCTCTTAGCCTGGACATAATGGTCACACGGTCTGCTCAATTCATTGAGAGCATGTGATACGAATGTATCAATCCCCGAGCACCCAAGCTCTTAAACGCCAAATCCACTCCCCCCGTTTCCTCACCCACCCAGATAACGCCATGCAGATCCGCAATAAAGCACTATATGTGCAAATTATGATACATGGAGCAATTCTGCGCATATGCTTTAAGCTCGGGGATAGCCATTCATAGGCTGTCCTGGCCTGTACGAAGGGAGGACATTTGGAGAATTGTAACCGTTGTTTTGTCTCTTGGGTGCTCGTGCAAGCGGCTCGTCATCTTCATCCCCACTTGAGGTGAGGTCTATGACGGCTGAAATTGACCGCTTTCCATTGCTTGATCCTTGGAGCACGGGTGCTGATGAAAGTGTCGACTGTTCTCGAGATTGTGCAATGGTGTTTGGTGTTCTGAAGCTGAGAGGAGTATCCATTCGGGTGGGCTCTCCTGTCTTTGTAATTTCAACTAAGTCATCATCATCGTCATCAAAGGAGCTTGTCCTCCTGTTCTGATTCTCAGACTTCGGTTTTTCGTGGGATTTCCATGTACCGTTCGGTTCAATGGTTACTTGATCTGCTGATCTAGGCGTACCCTTTAGAATATCCTTTACATACCTAACAGCACTGTGAGCATTTCGATATTATTTAATACACAGGGAGACGTACTCATCTACTGCCAAACTTTCGAACGGAGCAGAATTGTTGCATATTGGGCAAAGCCAGGTGGGGCCTTGCTCTTGCAATTGCATGTAGGATGTGGCGTCAAAACATTGGTTGTGTCGACAAGATATTGAACGGCATGGCAAGTCTATTCTTAAAGTTGATAAAGGGCACTTGAGGGATAGAACCGTTGAAGTTGCCTGTATGTCAGTGTCACGAGCTTTGTTGACCACTATGAGTTCAGTTAGCAAGTATTTTAACATCGCACGAAATATCTCGAAACACTTACTGTCACGGATTACATGGTCCTTTGTTATCCTCTTCCCTTCTTCCAACTTCTTAACCAAGTCGGATACCGGCACCGTTTGCACTACAATCATCACCATGTAGAAATTCTGTCTCGGAGTCAGTAGAGGGAGCAAAACAACAGGCAGCAACAGTGGCAATCCCTGTGCTCATAAAGGATATTTAGGATCTAACGAGAATGAGGAATGGAGAAAGACAATTGAGAAATGGTACCTACTTTGGTCGTTAAAGCATATGTCATCTCGACAGTATTCTCATAGTTACCAAGTTTTAGTCGTAACGCGTTGGTTATATCAACAGGTCTGGTTGAACCTGGCTTGTTCTTGAGTCCCCGTAGGTTGGCTTTGATTTCGCCTGTATTGACCTTGATTTCTGATTGATGGGGAAAAGCAATATCTTGACGACCGTACGCATCCCCAGAACAGAAAATCATCACACCTTTAGTGACGGGTCATTGGGAACTCGTGACAAGATCGGATGGTTCATAGCCTTGATCTTGATTGCCACTGTATGACGATGGTGTGCCATTACTAAATAGCTTGTCAGAACCTCCGTATCTTAAGTAGCTCTAAAACTCCACTCACCCTGGCATGTTTTCGCCTCTCCAACCTGCTCCTTCAGTTTATAGAAAGGGCTCGGCTTGAATTCAAAATCTAGTGCTCATTAGGATCTAGGATATACCGACGCGCGCAATATACTCACTCATTCCTTGGCCTCGGATTGAAACGCCAGAGCCTTGTATGTTGTTTACCATGTGAGGTATCTGCGGAGCGAAAACCGAAGGAATTACACCAGGGCCGCCACGAGAGGCATACGGATTCATTGCGGGCAAGTCAGAGAATGCGAAGTTGGGGTTCTGGGTCTCGATCATGCCCTTGAGGCGCGTAAATTTCAAGGCGTCTTGGTTTCGCGCGTGAGATTGGATGCCTGCAATATGATAAGAGAATTAGCTTAAGGTAGAATAGCACCGCATCGTAGGCTCTAGAACTTGGCAGTACATGAGTGGTAAAAGTGAGCTGCGGCGACAGATGTTGCATCTAGAGCAAGGGGATTTGTAGAAAGTGCAGGATACTTACGTTCGATTAGTCGTTGTTGTAATTCTGTTTTGACACCACTTTTGCTGAGGCCTTCTGCTATACAAATATCTTGTAGTTTCTTGTTGACCATACCACCAGGCGCCTTGAGGAGCCGAACGATGGGTTCAGGATTCAGATCGAGGTGAGCACCCCCCATCGAGGCCATGCTTCGTGCTCTATGAGCAGGAGAAGTTCTGATATTGGCGCGAATACATATAGAGAGAGGACGGAGGCTTGAGAACGTGAAGCTGAAGAAGACAGACGAAGTTGCGAGGCAGTTTTGTTCTCAACTTCGCTTTCTGGTTCCTTTGCAAAGGTTGTAGGCTGTAGGCTGTGATTTTCTGCAGTGGAAGCGTGAATGTTGGTGCAGTCCTACTTCGGTCGTCGGAGGGTGGTGGTGCTGAAAGAGGAAGGCGGTAAGGGAACGAAAACTCTCCAGAGCTCGCCCAAAAAGCAGCACAGGACAGGATAAGACCAGGGAAAAGGGAAAGAGCACTTTGGAACTGTGGATTGATTTGACCTAATTAATTGGAAGATAACAACCTCTGTCTTTGATGAATCAAAATTAGCATCAAATCTACTGAACAAGGAACAGCATGCACGCGCACGCACTCTTCGGTATTCAGATAACACGTGACACGTTCAGATTGCATTCTAGGTTGCTTTGGAATTTTGTTCTCCGTGTGCCGCTTTTATTTTATCTCTGTACATTTTCACTGTGCCGAAAAGTTTACAATTTTGAGCTTTGCGGTCCATCCTCGATTTCAACACATTCACCTCCTTCCAATCCTAAACAAAAAACAAAATATCACACATTGTAATAAGATGGCAAAAGGCGCGAGAGCAAGCACGATAAAAGAGAACAACTCGAAGTTGAAAAGTCGAGTCTTTGGACCTGTCGAAACTGCGCGTACCGAACGACTCTCTGCAAAACTATTAGAACTTGCTTCCCAGCCAAAGCCTAAGAGGACTGAAGATGAGGTTATGGATATCCAGGAAGGTATGCATACCGGAAAGGACCTTTAAAACAGGTCATCATTTCTGACAGATCTTCTAGGTGCCTCAGAGGAGAATAATGTAGTGCCTGCTACTGCCAAGAGTAAAGAGGTAGAAGGTATGGCACCTCTGGCTTGAAGCCATTACCTTTGGATTTGAATACCACGCTGACACCTTAATTCAAGCTATGGAAGTAGATACAGAGACCAAGAGCAGCAAATCGATGAGCAAAGGTCGCATTGAGAAGAAGCGGGCCAGCAGTCGCAAAGCCTCGATAGTATTCCCCAAATATAAGGCTGGAAAGAGGATTGGATTGGAGGAAAGTCGAAAAAACAGAAGATATACTGAAAGTTCAATTCTTATAGAAAATATGGCATGGCATGGCAAAAGGAGTTTCTTGGGGTATCCATCTGGCTTGGAGTTGGGGAGTTTACTTGGTGCCCTCAATGAGGGGGTCTATGAGGCTGGTTGCATGTTCTAGCACACATAAAACTTCTCCTGTACCAAACGAGGACAGCTATATTTGTAGAGCATATCACAGCATAAGAAGAATTTGAAAGCCTATATGCCTTCAGTAGTACAAGCTGAGGAACTCTTCTACAGTACATCTTTAAATTTCGGCGGAACTCTTATCTAGGTACCGATAAGGACTGGCAGGGAAGCTGAGAGAGCATGGGCATGGGGCATTGACGGCCTCGCGTTGGACACATTTCTCAATGCCAATGTTACTACCTCCGAGTACCTTCATACCATACCCAGTGCTTACCTAGTATTCAGCATCAACGTCAACATGAATTCGCACAACCTAAGCTCGTGAAGCAATGGCCACAGTCTCACACATCCATCATCGAATTCGATTTTAAATGTTGTTGCAGGCGCTCAACATGTCCCGGCTTTCCCTCCTTTGTCTCATCGCCGCAAATGCACTCATTCCCATTGCAATATTGATATTCGCTGCGGGCTTCTTCCCATACAAGCCTTTTCTTTCTGGCTTAGCACAATATGAAGTTCTTGATTATGGCCCTCCTCCAGCGCCACCCTTCGACAAGCTTGTCTTCATGGTTGTAGATGCCCTGAGGAGGTAGGCTCTCCACAATCATACAAGTTGTCATTCGTGAGGCTGTACTAACCGCAGCAGTGATTTTGTTTATTCTACTAACTCCGGCTTTGAATTCACTCAAAGGTAGGAGGCCCATCCCTCAAAGTTGTCGCAATTGCTAATATTTCTCATAACAGTCTCATTTCAAATGGAGCTGCCATTCCCTTTACTGCGCATGCTACGTCCCCAACAATTACCATGCCTCGGATCAAAGCAATCACTACTGGCTCGATACCGTCCTTTCTAGATGTGATTTTGAACTTTGCCGAATCTGATACGTCTTCCTCACTGGCTACACAGGATACTTGGCTAGCTCAGATAAAGGAAAAAGGGACAGGAAAGATGGTCATGTACGGTGATGATACTTGGCTTAAACTTTTCCCGGGCACCTTTGATCGGGCAGATGGCACTTCAAGCTTCTTCTTCGTTTCGGTCAGTCAAGCTGAGGGGGTCGTAATTAGCAAGATAGCTGAATATCAGATCATTAGGACTTTACTGAGGTAGACAACAACGTGACCAGGCATGTCCCAGATGATGCTCGAGAACGATGATTGGAATACTATGGTACTGCACTACCTCGGACTTGATCATATTGGTCACAAAACTGGCCCACGAGGGTATGGAATATGACATTTCTCCTTCATCGAACAAATATTAACATGACAAACAGCCCCAACATGATTTCTAAACAGCATGAAATGGATGGAATAGTCCGGCAAGTATATGAAGCTATAGAAAGAGAAGACCGTTTTAATTCAACTCTTCTCGTTCTTTGTGGGGATCATGGCATGAACGATGCTGGCAACCATGGGGGCTCTGCACCCGGAGAGACCTCTCCCGCTTTAGTCTTCATATCACCAAGACTCAAGGCCATAAGCTCCGCGGTCGAAGTCCCAGCGCCACTCCAGGAAGATTTTCAGTACTATAAAACTATAGAACAGTCCGACATAGCTCCAACCTTGGGAGCTCTACTCGGGTTCCCAGTACCGAAAAACAATTTAGGGGCTTTCCTCAACGATTTCTTACCTTTCTGGCAGAAAAGTTTGTAACACGTCAACCATGATTCAAGGATATCAGCGCTGATAGAAACAGGAGACGACAAAATCCAAATACTGCTTCGTAACGCAAGGCAGATCTTGAATGTTGTTACTGCGACTTTCCCATCTTTTCAGAACGAAGGGCCATCGCAAGAATGTGATACCCTTATGACCAGTATTGACGAGTTGGCATGCGGATGGAGGAACATCACCCATGGCTTGGTAGAGATAGAGAGAGATCAAAAAGAAAGCGAAGAATGGCTTTTACAAGTAACCGCAGTAAGAATCCAATTCTACTTTAAGTATAATGACTAAGGGGTGATATATAGTGGTTGAAAATGGCGCAGGAGCTGATGAGTGGCACTGCGAGCAATTATGATATCCCCAAGCTTGTTCTAGGCCAAATTGTCTCTGCTCTTGCACTCTCCCTGGCCATCACTGCAGCATGGCCGACCCTCGCACGTGCGACGAAAACAGCTGGGCCTTTCATCTCCATATCACTCTCATATGGAATGATGATGTTTGCAAGCAGTTATGTTGAGGAAGAGCAAAACTTCTGGTATTGGGGAACAACCGCTTGGTTACTGATGCTCTGGCTCAAATGGTAAGTGCCCTAGCCGATGTTAATATTTTGTACTTACAGAATCTTAGCAATCGCAGACAAACGTATAATAATGCGAGCCTTCTTGCTTTCACCACTACAATTATACTTATCGCGGTAAGAGTTACGAGACGCTGGAATCAGACCGGCCAGAAGTTTGCTGGTGAGCCGGATATAGCTCGAACGTTTCTCTCAGAACACAGACAATTCCTCTGGATCGTGGTAGCATCCACATATCTATGGAATCTACAATCACTCGCAACCCGCGGCTTCCCGCGATTCTCAAAGATCATTGCAGCGCTGCTTGCAACAGCGTTAACAAGTGCTGCAATCACATTCAAGTTGGCATTCGCTCACGAGGATTCACCCGAGCTTCTCGTAGGCATGGCTAAATCCATGGCCGACAACGAAAGTGGTGTATCTCTTGTTATGAGGGCAAGAACTGTCTTTCTCGGCATTGCCGTTTCTGCGGTGTATATCACAGTGACGGGACTTAGTCACCGGGGCCCTTTAAGTGGTATGTTTTCTTATGTAATTAAGCAAAAGAAAAAATTATTAACAATATGCAGCAACCATGCGGACAATCCACGATCTTATCACACACTACTTCTTATCACGCAATCTCGAGTGGTGAATATTCCGTTACTGTTGATTTTTGAGGTCCAATTCTACCTTCTGAACTCCCTAGATCTCTCCCTTACCGAAATAACAACCACCTCCCTTCTTCTGCAGCACGCATCCTTCTTCGCCTTTGGTAATTCCAATGCCATCTCCTCTGTAGATCTTTCAAGCGCCTACAATGGTGTTAGTGGCTATAACGTTGTGGCTGTTGGAGTCCTTACTTTCGTTAGTAACTGGAGCGGCCCTATCTTCTGGACATCAGCAACCACCCTCATGCTACTTAAGTTAAGCAGAAGTGGAGAGAGAGAAATAATGTACAGGCATCTGGCACTATTAACTACATTTGTAACGTGTAGTCTACTATTTGTTATGGCGGCGTGTACGATATTGAGAACACATCTATTTATTTGGACGGTTTTTAGTCCGAAGTATTTATATAGCATGGCATGGAGTCTTGGCCAGCACCTATGCATCAATGTAGGGCTTGGGAGTCTGCTTTACTGGGCGGGAGGGAAATACATGTGAAAAGTTTCGAGTGGGCATAGGAAAATTTATATGCAGAATACTATGTTGTACATAACTATATTCTATTAAGCACGCCTTGATTGTTTTACATAAGACTGTCAAATAAATCGTCAAAAGCATCACCGCCTTTCTTCCGCTTCTTCTTTGGAGGCTTCGACGGTATTGACCCAGCCGATGCAGTTTGGCCAGACACTTTCCGCTTCTTTTCCTTTACCACCTTTGGATCTCTTCTTGAAGTTTTACTCTCATTCTCGTCTTGATCTTGCTCTCCATCCTCGCCCTCGTTCCCACCCTTTCGCACCTCACCCCGTGAAACCGACTTCCCAAGATCCTCTTCTATTCTCTTACCCATCACCACCACCTGCTCATCTTGCTCTTCGATCTCAACATTGACCCTTCTCAAAGGTGTAACCAATTTATAGATCCTCGCTAGATTAGCCATAAGAAACAATCCAAGCGTCGCCCATTGATTATCAGCCACAACGCTAGAAAATTTCCTAAAAAAATAACGCAAGAATCTCATCAGCAACCCCACTTCCAGAAATCCCCTGCCAAAATACCAAAGCACCGAAAGGCTTAAGAAGAATGAAAAATCAAAATTAATAGGGCAGTAACTTACAAATAACATCTCGGAATCAAAATCTCCGACATAAATTCCACTTTCTGCTCTACTTCAGAAACGTCCCTCTCCTTCTCTTTCAACTCCTCTCCATCCTTCTGTCTTTTCTTCTTCTTCTTCTTTTTCGAAGAAGTTGAGGAGGTGAGAATCTCAGCTTCGAGCGCTGATATTAGTTTGTTGAGGGAGCGTCGGAGTTGGTTAAATGATGCCCACCATTTTGCGACGCGGTGTTGGTTTTTGTTGCGGTGGTAGCAGAGGTGGATTAGTTGGGAGACGTCTTGTAGTTCTGTAAGGGTTTGGGTGTTGGGGCTTGTGTTGGAGTTAGAGTTGGGGATGGTTGACATTTTTCTCTCTCTTTCTTCTCTTTTTATTTGGATGGGATGGGGTTGCCTGCTGAAGTCATATAGTTAGTTGTATGTAGTCATTAAGATCAGGTCAGAGAGAGGCGGGATGCCGCTAAGATTTTATCGCTCAATTGGGTAGTGGACTAAGGCAGCAAGCGAGTTTATCACGACATCACGTGACACCCAGCAGTAAACCCAGGGCAAAAGAATAGGGAGAGAGGATAGTAGTCCAAGGGTTTATTGATGGTTGCTTCTTTTTTCTCTTTTAATATACTTCTTTGATAGAGTACGAGTTTCGAGTCTTCAAGTTAACGTCTGAATCCCTAAACGAGACCTCGCTTAATAACTAGAATATTGGGTGTCACAAAGGGTCAAGGGAAGTAAAGTAGTATCACTATCCAAAAGGTATCTAATCTAAACTCGTGCTCAAGACATACCACATATATATTCCAGTAATTCTTAATTTATCTACCACATCACCCGACCCTACCCATTCCTCGGATCGACCATACAAAAGTCAATATTCCCATCTGCATTATTCCCCCAATAAGTCGGAAACGGTACACTCTTCCCACTAGCGCCAAAGAGAGCAAAAGTCATGATAAATACAATAACTTGTGTTCCACCATCTAAACCTGCACAAAGTACATAATTGAATTTTAGAAACCATTCAGGCTTGTAGCGACGCAGGTAAAATTGTGACCAGAAAGCTACTAGGAAGTAAGTGAAGATTGAGGAGTTGATTCCTGTGACGAGCCAGCCGATGTGCCAGCTTATTATTGAGATGTTGATGTAGTCTAGGTGGAGATGTGGGAATATGCGGTGGAGGATGTAGATTGGGATGGGCGCTACGAAGCCGAGGACGAGACCAAGTGGTACCCATTCTTCAACGAATTAATACTATGTTTTTCTCAAAGAGCAGGAGTAAGAGCCTTGAGGCATGGTCTCAGAGTCTTGAGCTGGTGTTTTAAGGGATCGAGGAGAAAGGGATATGTTGCTTACGGTAGGTAGATCCCCAAGAGTACATATGGTTTGCGAGTGCACCCCAGGATATAGCTTGGGTATTGAAAGATTGAAGGCCCTAAGAAATTTCAAGGTTAGAGACAGCCCCGAGTGATGTCAGGGAGCAACGGGACTTACAGCTCCTGACCAAATGTGCGTTCCTTCGATAGACAGCAAAATTTCACGCTGATTTGTCGTGATACTGAGTGTGATAACATAGTTGAGAATCGCTCCAACTAAAGTACCGATCATTTGCATTGTGAATGTGCATCTTGGGCTCAACTTGGCATACTGTCCCAATTTAAGATCTTGAAGTAAAAGAAGGCCTTGGCCCACAGACTAAGAAAATTACGAAGTCAGCAACATCTTGGTCCAATCATACTCACATGAGGAAGCACGTACATTGTATCCATACAGAGTAAAGTACATATTAGTCAAGGGATTCCCAGGTTCAAGATAAGCGCCAATCATCTGGATAATCGGCTGCACAGGAACATGAAAACCTGTTAACCCGTATTGCGCACCAGTGAACAGAATGAGTAAGGCGGCAAGAAAGGTAGCGATGATAAAAGCCCACCACGCCATGCCTGAGTGTGCCTCATAAATACACACAAGACCAACGACTCCAGATAATAGAAATACCAAGCCGTACCACCAATCGGGACAATCTGTATACGCTTGCATAGCTTTATAGTGAGGATCCATTTCATCGTCTACCGAGGGTGCTTTATGTTTCCAAAATGTCCAGGTTGACAGCTTCGTCAAGGCCTTCAAATTATTTAGCGACACAAAAGACCACGCCTCCCTGAGGTCATCCCAGTTGTAGAGCAGCAGGTGGGTGATTGTCGCTGTGATAGCTAGATTCTGAGTGAGGACATACGAAGCAAATGTTGCAGCCATGTATGGCACCCCTTCGATTTCCAACTTTGCTGGATCTAGACGACCCTTCGAATCAAGGATAGCTGTCTGGTTGAAAGTGATGTATGATGTTGCGTTGGAAACAGGAGAAAATAATAGCTGTGATAAGAAAGGGAAATCTCTCGCTCGCCAAATATTACCGTAGAAAACACCTAAGAAAACGACTATGCAGAGAAGGTAGCCGACAAGGATGTTGCCAACAGTCTAATGGGTCTTAGTGTTGCAACCTCGGTACTCAAGAAACAAGACATAAGAGACTTACTTTTAGCGGCAAATATATAGAGCATTGCTACCAATATACTGGAAATCGAAGCATAAAGAGAGTACTCCAAGTCCTTCGTTCCCATTTGCACCTCCAAATATATTGGTGAAAGGCACTTAAACTCTGTTGTTAGCATGTATCTATACAACATTATTTTTACCGGACAACTTACTGCTGTTTCTCTTCGTTAAACAGAACACACTAACTCCAGTAAGGATGGGCATCATGTACTCCGGGATGACTTCCCAGATGAAGATAAGACCAAAGGCCCAGTAGAACACCTTTAGTCTAGCTGAGTTGCCTTCTTTCTGACGGTGTAGTGTTTCTAACAATGACATGATAGGTAGGTTGGCAGGATAGAAGAACTGCCAGTTAGTTTGGTTAGTCTCGTTATATTTTAATATCGGCCGATGCCAGAAGTAGCCAAAGTACCTTCGTTGGATATACTAAGATCTTCCTCAGAAGCCCAGCAATTCCATAGCCTAAGATCTGAGATGAGAATATCAAGAATATACACACAGCTGGATTAGGAATATTAGTATACCACAGTCTCTGTACAGCAATGACTTCAGCAGCCATAGCCGATCTTGCTGCGGTCGAAGACATAATCAAAATAGCAGCGTGTTCTTTATGATTAAACCCATGAGGGTTCAACCATCGACCGATAAAACCAGCTTTAGGTATAAACTCTAGAACCAAAGCAAGAACATAACTAATAACACACAAAAAGGTTGCTGAAAGAACAATTCCCTGGGGTTTGAACTGGTAGATAGTAGCAAGAACAGCCGAGAAAGACGAGAGTCCGATACCTAAATATCCAGTAAGCAGCTAACCTCCTCTAAAAAAAAAACAAAAATCTATGATAACATACCAAGAAACCAAGTTCTAAATGTCCATGGATTGAGACTCGGATCATCATCAGTATGTAATGCATAAATAGCAATCTCTTCCATATTATCAACCTTATCAGCGGCAGTCTTCTCCGGTTTTCCGTCTTCAAATGCCTCATCGTCGAGTGTTGCGACATTGTGAATCTCATCGCCCTTTTCTCCTTGAGAGGTACACGACTCATGCTTCTCGGACAAAACGTGAACACCCAGCTCCTCCAGTGCTTCTATTCCAGTTGACTGGCCGGTGTTGAAAGCTGGGGTAACATCTGCACCAAGCTGGTCCGGGACTGCTCCCGGAATGCGAGAAGTCATTGCTACTCAGGTCTAGCACCGTCTTAAGCAGGAAATTTCGAGATCTTGTCAAGGGTTGTCCTGCTATGAAATTCAAGCTATGGGCATCTGAGCCACTAGCTGAAGAGAAACTGAGATATTTCTAGGAGATAACAGAAGTACGTAGAAATTTGTACCCAGAAACATGTATTGGCCTTCACTACAGAACTGCAGATGTCTGTGACACTCTTGACTCAGGGTGTACTTCTCCTACGAGTCGAGCAACCGAGGAAGTATATACCTACACCCAGGCTCAAACTTTAAGCGAGGAGTAATAAGCACCTCACATTGCATACAAAGGTGTTTGCCGTGCCTCACGATAACAACAAAAACGCATGCAGATCACTCGATATCTATTGGTATCAGATGTTTTTTGAGAGAGCCAAGTAAACCAAAGAGTAAAATACCACCTCGCATCTCTTGGTACTTGCCGATCAACGAATGACCTTCCTACTCGGTAAAGGTTTAATTACCCCATCCTTGAAGCCGGTACATATATCCGGTGATAGCTTATTCCTCACCTATTATTATATAGGAAACGAGATTTGTAACGTTGCAGCAGGATAATACAAGCTCAATACAGAGCCGAAAGCTTTAAGGCAAGAAGATAAGCTTGTTATCTTGGTCTTTTGTTTGGCTGTAGTTGAAGAGATACTGTGTACGAACGTTTATAGTATTTACGATTGCTCGACTAATCTCTACCCTCCTTTAGCACAGTACTTTGAACAGCTGCGGTATATATGCCTGTCGTATACCTATAGCAGAGCTTTAGGGCACTCGAGTTAATACGGCAACCTGCTTACGTTGTCCAGTATATGGATTGGAGCTAAGGTTAATGACCTGTGGGTGGCATCTCCCAATGGTTACAATAGCCCTCGTCCCCCTCGCTTGCAAGACAGTCAATACTAACCTGTGTCTTGAATTGTTTAGCTGGGATACAGACTAGGGGACCATGATTAGTTCAAGGTGCGATTCGGAAGCCTAGTGTGCTAAGTACACACAATATATCAGAGTGTGACCATAGTGGTATCAACATAACCTGCAAAGTATTATCCGCCATGCCGTACCTGCCCATGTATGTTTTCTGCCATTGTAATCTCAACCAACCATGGCGTGAGCAATGCAACCGTCTAGCCTGACCAGTACCAAGTAATCTCATCCACCTTGGTTTTTAAAGTTCCGAAGAAAGATGATCTTTGTTAGGGTCCTTGACCTCATTTTTAGTAACAGCATTAGCAGGTTCAGCAGGTGTGCCCAGTCCGGACATTGGAGAAACCATTCCGCTTGGAGGGACTGGAATTTTAAGATCCTCGGGGGAGCTTGGTATGATGCGTTGTGGAAGTCCGGGAATGAAGATGCGTTTCGCTTCGTTTTGGTACGAGGCTGGGATAATCTTTAAGATTGTCAGTGACGAGTACATATGTCATAAACAAAATGATAGAGCAGTCGAACTGACCTCAATAATCTCGTTCCTAGGGAACTTGAGTTTCGGAATCTCCATAGCGTCGCAGGCCATCAGATATCCGTAAAGAACCCGGAGGACAGACTCATGGGCGACGATGAGAAGGTCATTCTGCTCGCGCTCCAACTCGAGAATGATAGGCTCAAGGCGGACTGCCAGATCATGATAAGACTGCGAGAGAATTAGTCTACAAGAAGTATTCTTAACTGGAGGATCGGCGACATACTTCGGCTCGAGGGTAGCGATGATGGTAGGGATCCAACTCATGCTTCTCGACCTCCTCCGGGTAAAGCCGTCTGATGGCATGTTCCGACAATTTTTCGCAGACGCCTGGGTTGAGTTGGCTCATCTGAGAACGTTGACGAACTCTGTAGCCCAGATTGCCTAGATACTCAGCCGTCTCTGCCGTTCTCTTGCGCGTGGACGTCCAAACAGCAAGAGGCTTAAGAGGAGCATCAGAGCCACCCTTGGCGATAAGTGCAGCACGCTCTTCTTCCCGGTGCTTGAGCAGCGTATCTGACATTTTCTGTGCGTATGCTCGGCCCTCATCTGACAGAGTGGCATCGGTCTTATAGTAGTCTTCTTGGCTGGAAGTACCAGCTCTGGCAAAGAAGGTGTGACGTGACTTGATATGCAAGTTCATGAGATAGAAGACGATGCGGTGAGAAAGATAGCCGAAGCTGACATTGTTGTATTGAATTGATTCACCAGCATTGATCATCTTCACATAGTTGAGGTCTGACTCGTCCATGGTCTCGAAGGAGGGGATCTTTTTATCGATGCGCCTCAGATATAGGTTTGCTGCCTCATCTGGATCCATGTTGGTGAACTGTGATCGGTTAATATCCCGACGTGCAAAGAAGTAGTAGACTCACATCCGGCGATGAGATTTTAACGCTCCGTGCATTTTCTTGAAGAATCTTCTCATCGGTGACATATGACTCGAGGAACAGAGTCTAGGCACAATATTAGCTTAGGGGTTTTGCTGCAATGCACACTTGTACTTGTGAAAGTCATTACCTGAACATCATGCTTCGCAAACTCCTTGGCAAGCGAGCGACGACCACCTGAGAGTGGATTGACAGCATCATAGATGGCAACCTGTCCGTTCTCATGGTTCAACCATGCATAGATGTCTTCACGACATTTCTTTAGAATCTTCTGCCGGAGCATGACCGACTGCGCAGAGGCATTGATAAAGAAATAGTCGTCGGGGACGTCTACTCCGGGTCCCTCCCATTGTGGCACGGCGGTAGTCGCCTAGATGGAAGATGCGAGTTTTGACACCAAGCCTGCAAGCGTTCAGCCAAGTGGTCTAGGTAGACATGACACAATCTAAGCTTACCATTGGAGATATCTTGACAATGACACGGAGATGTGCCTATGTGTTGCCGTCAGTTGATTAGTTATTCACTGACACGAGTTCGACCTCGAGGACTAGTTCAACTTACGTCTTTCCGCGGGCTGGAGGACCAACAAGCACAATCGCAATTCTACCCGAGTGGAAGAGTCGGCCTGACATAGTGCTGTAGAGTTGAGCCGGCGCCATGTGCGACTTCTCGTCGGGAAGATCATGTACTCCATCGATGAAGGTTGACGAACGTCTCCGGTATCTTGGAGAGTTGGCAGCGATCTCCGCTGTACTAGCATGTTCAAGTTTGTCAGTCAATTCAGTCACAAAAGACTCAAGTTCCAAAGAATCGTCAGCTATGGAAGGTGCAGCAGTAGCAGCTGGCTCCATCGTTGCAGGTTGAGGTCCCGACACAGGGTTATTTTCCTTCTTATCAGCCATGTTGAGGGCGTGATAAAGATAGAAGATGGAAGATGTCGTAGGTCACGGAGTTGAGAAGATGACACAGAGGTAATGGGTAGTGATTGGTTGTCGTTTTGGGTTGGGTTTGTTTGTCGGTGGAGGAAAGAGAAGGAGACTCACAGGAGGGTATCCATCTTGAAGAGCAGCAGGAACGCAACACAAACCGCAAGGCAGCGCTGGCGGTCAATCCAAAACGGCAGTGAATCGACGCGTATATATATCAATATATATAGGTATATACCTATTTATTCTGACCTTAGGACAAATATCGTATAATTCTTCACAGTTCAAGGTCGCATACCACACACACAACAACCTGGTTGCTTGAAGTAAACACCCAGGTGCTCAGAAGTCCTTCCTTCAGTGCTTGGCGAGCATGTGGACAGTAAGAAACAAATCTATCTATCTTCCTCGTCTCTCTCTCTCTCTCTCTCTCTCTGTGTGTGTGTGTGTATGTGTGTCTCTGTGTCTGTGTCTATGTCTATGAGTATCGTCCTGGATATGTATGGCCCTTATGGAGTGGTGATGTATGGATGTTGTATGTCACGTAGCCAGCTGTAGGTGAGAATGTCGATGTATGCAGTAGAGAAAGCTAAAACGTCCAAGACCAAAACCGGGGGGGGGGGGGGGGGGGGGGGGCGTGATCGCTAGAGAGATGATGTCTGTCATGTCTGTCTGTGCCTGTATCTGCTGCTGGAAAGCGTAAGTCGAAGTCTTCGTCTATTGCTCCAATCACAAGGGCTCGTGTCTCCTTTACTTGCTTGCTTACCTTACCTTACCTCGTCTCGTCTCGTTACCTGAATTCTAAGGCCGAACTGGCTGCGCTGCCTCGCTGCGTAGGAACTTTCAGCCGGAAGCGACGCTCAAGCATCCTCGCTCACATCTTCTCGAAAAAGTCGCATTTCAGTTCAGCTCTGCTCAAGTCAAGGTGCAGCAATTCGAGGTCCAACTCTCAACCAACACCCAATCCTCGACCTCGTACCCCATCCTGAATCCCCTCCCTCTCTCTATCCTGCCCTCCAGCTTCTCGTCTTCTCGCCCTTTGGCTGCTCATTCGTCTTCTTGACATCTACATTAATTGTAATCATGTCGTCGTCCTTTGATTTGGAGAAGGAATCGCCCTTAGCCTTTTTGACCAACAACGCTGTGTCGGCGGCTCTGGCAGATACATACACATCATTCCAAGAGCGGAGAAGTGCCTTGGGCCTGTCAAATCCTGGAACGGTAGAGAATATTGCGAGGGAGGTGCAACGTGATGTTTTCCTGAACAATTACACATTCTCGGGCCTGAGAGCCGATCTCACCAAGGCCTTCAGCATCGCGCCTTTATTTCAGGTCTCCCATGCATTTGCTATGGGATCCCAGGGTCTGCCCCCTTACACATTCGCTGCTCTGTTTGGCACAAACAAGGTATGTTTTGCTGTCAACCGCATGCAATCTGCACGCCCCCCAAGTCTGGTACACTTACCTGTAGTTAACATGTCCTCGATCAGATCTTCATGCAAGGAAACGTTGACAATGAGGGCCAACTATCAACTCGATTCAACTACCGATGGACTCCACAATTCGTGACCAAGACCCAAATACAGATAGCTCCAGGCCCCAACCAGGCAATGGCACAATTCGATAACGAATATGTCGGAGCCGACTTCACAGCGTCACTAAAGTCTCTCAACCCGTCTTTCATTGATGGCGGCCTCACAGGTATCTTCATTGGTAGTTACCTTCAATCAGTCACCCCTAGCCTGGCTTTGGGAATGGAGGCCATCTGGCAACGCTCAGCATTGAACCAACCTCCCGAGACGGTTGTGTCGTACTGTGCGAAGTACAAGGGCAGTGACTGGATTGCGAGCGCTCAATTGCAGGCACAAGGAGCAATCAACACATCATACTGGCGGAGATTGACGGACAAGGTAGAGGCTGGTGTTGACTGCACCCTGCAATTTGCTGGGTTGTCCGGTGCCGGCGCAATGATGGGAGGTGGAAGGAACGAGGGCGTCACAACTGTTGGAGCCAAGTATGACTTCAGGATGTCTACTTTCAGAGCACAAGTTGATTCCACCGGAAAACTGAGCTGTTTGTTGGAAAAGAGAGTTGCACCACCAGTGCAATTGACCTTTGCCGCCGATATGGATCACTTCAAGGTTTGTACCAACAAATCATCTATGCTGAAGAGCCTGTACTAACATAAATTCAATAGCAACAAGCCAAGATTGGTCTTGCAGTATCCATTGAAGCCGCTGGCGATGACCTTCAAGAACAGCAGGAAATGGCCGGTGGCGCTTCCCCAGCTCAGATCCCCTTTTAAACAAAACAACTTCGAAACCCCTCCCCTCCGCTCCGCCTAATCGATATCTAATGTCTCCTCTAAAGCCATCGTACCCCGGCTAGCTTCATCCCCAAAATAAATTCCTTCTTCGACTCTCAACTGTCTTACTACCACCTCGCCTCGGATATAACGAGAACATCTCGAGTGTACTCATTTATGTCTCAGCTGGGTCTTCTGCATATGGGTGACGACAAACAAATGATTCATAGACTTTTCCTTATTTCACTTTTGCGTTGCATGCTGGGCGAGCGTTGCAGTCTCTGGTTGGGCTTGGCTATTTGGGGTAAGATGGGAGATGTGAGATGGATGTGTATGTGTATTATAGTAGGTAGCTTACTGTCCATGACGAGTCGACAGTAGAGCGATTGGCGATTGAGTGTATGAACCAGCTGCTGCTGATACCAGTGTATAAAAGTAAAAGGATACCGTACATGACTGAAGCTCCGCTAACCATGGTAATTCTGTTTTGCTATTCTGCGACTGGTGACTGGTGACCGCAAAATGTCTTCACCCGTGACAGTACACCGAGTAACTTACTAGCACTCGAAGAACTATTGTTCATATGCGAGTATTTAATTGTAACTTGGTGACGAAATTCTTTTTAAGGAAAAATAAAAAACCGTGAGACTATTCTACTTTTCTGATCCGGTTCCGCTAACCCAGATGTGCCCCTATGTGCAAGAAGCGCCATAATGTACAAGACAGCTGAAGCTTAACCTTTGCCCTGCCGGTAAATCCACGCATGCATCCACTTGTCTATCGTATCAACATACCCATCCTTCCGCACATTTCTTACTGAATGTCCATGGTTGGATCCTCATCCATCTTGATAGGTTCGGCCTCTCCATCAACGGGGATGACCCTATCTCTCTCTAGATACCACGCCTCCTCCACAGCACCCTTTCTTCTGAATACTCTAAGCCATCTCTCGCCCCATTGTTTGATCATCTTGCTCTCCTCATCGGTAACACCACGTCCATCAAGCATCTGATCCTTGGACCCTGTGGCCCATCCTTGAAGTTTATCTTCCATTAGCTTGAAGAGTTCCTTCATACCTCTCCTCTCAATATCTATAGCCTCTTGGAAAGGTGCTCGCTGCTCTGGTGAAGTACCTGCAGCGTCGCGAGATTTGACAACGTCGCGGACACGGCGGGTGACTTTGCCCACTGTAGAAGCAACCATCTCGTACACAGCACTCTCTGCCAAGTTGTTACCTGACTCTTCTAGAGCCCATTCGATAACACTGGCGGGGCTCAGTATCGTGTAGTTGAGCAACTTGTCTACAATGTTGACGCCGATTCCTGGCTGATCTTTCCAATATTGCATCACAGACTCTATGATCTGGCCACGAGCCTCAGAGGAAGCAAGGAGACGGTCTTTGCAGCGCTCGATGCAGGAGAGAACGTGCGACAAGGATTTAGAACCGATGTAGCAGATCGAAGTAACGTACGCGTCAGTAGAATAGTGGATCGGTGACAGAGGCAGATTATGTGCTAGAGCTTCTTCTTGGATCTTGGCAATAATGGGTTCCATGGCTTCCTCCGGCGCCTTTTTACGCAGGAGTTCCTTGAGTTCTCGTCCTTCAGTAGCAAATGGTGTCTCTGTAGCAATGTCAGTGATTATGGCTTGGAGAGAACCTTGGTGCCCGACTTACGATCATTATCATACTTGAAGTCTGGGGTGTCTTTCTCCTTCTCTGCAGTGATCAGTTGCTGATATGGCGCTGGCAAAGTTCCCTTGATTCTCTGTGCAAAACTCAACCTGATTTCTTTGTCTAGACTTCCTTGAATGAAGGCCTTTTTGGGATCCAAAGATGGTAACTCAACATCGTCAATCCATTCCGTCCACTTCCACGTGAAGCCAAAGTTACTCAGGTGATGAGAGAACCAGTCCATGAATCTATAGCTAAGCTCAAGATCCATAGAATCCACACTTCGGTACAAGTACCGAATAGCACGACCGAGACTGGGCGCAATAGCTGCCGGGGCAATCTTACAGGCCTCAGTAAGAACAGAGTGATAGTATACCAACTTGTGTTCCGGGAACGGGAGTTGGAAAAGTTGAGAGAAAACAGCATCAACTGCCACATCTTCGGGCTTCCACGTTGACCTGTCCCCCTCAATATCTCGGAGCCTATCAAAAGGAGTAGCTCGCTTGACGAAGGTATCGGGGGAGAAGTAGCAATCGATGTCGATCAAAAATTTGGCAGTGATATTCCTGTTGTAATCTAGGATGTTGATAGTATCAATTATTGCATCCCGCAATAGACACGAGGCAATATCGGTAATTGGTGGAACAGTCTCCAGATCCTGGTTGGCATAAACAGAGAAGTACAGCTCAGGGAATAATGCTCTTGGGCCAGGATTGAGTACTTCCGGAATGTTGATTGTAGGGAGGATGTGTTTAGGACCAGTTGTTGCCACCAGTTCTTCGAGATCTCTTCCAAGTACGGTCTTCCAAGGTCTTGGAAGACATGCCAGCTCCCAGCCCTTTTCAGCTTCAGCTGCCAATTGTTTTTGGAGTAATTGAAGCACGCTTGTAGGCGCATTGGCATCCTCCTTTCCATTGCCTGGGTAGGGGTCCACGAGTGGTTGTAAAACGTGTGGTTCGCTAGCAATGATATCTGTATTCTCAATCATGCTTGCGGCTTTCTCCTTGGTATCAGTTGCTGAGGATGCCATAATATAAGGGATAGTGAAAAGGATAACCTTGACGAGTTCCGGTCCTAAGTTCTGGGGTCAAGTTAACAAGAAATCCCAAATCGCGAATATGGTACACTTACATCTTCACTGTTCTCTGTCTGTAGTTCCACAGCCTTCGTCAGTAGGTCCTGCAAGACAGGAAATACGCCGTCACCCTCCAAAATGCCCTGTAACCCCCCCAAAAAATTTCATGAGTAGCTTAACTTCCCTCCATTCCCCTTGTTTAACTGCTCGTTCAACCTGCACCACTGCGCGCCCAATGATAGCCTCCACAAACCTCGCCCTTGAGATCGTTCAAGACCACTAGCACCGCTGAAACAAATGGGATTTTGAAGGGCTGCTCGACGACCAATTGCAGGCTTAGCTCCTCGAAAGTTCTGCGTAACTCAGCATCTTCGAAGTTATCCGCGACAGTTTTGGCAATCGATGAGACTTCCTCTTCCACTCTCTTCAATGGACTCTCCGCGATGCTTAGCAGCTGCTTGCGAACCTTGACCGAGAGCGGCTCTTCGTATCGACGCCGCTGATTTCTGCGATCATAGCCACCATCTCTAGAGTCGTCTTCATCTGCCAATTTATTGCCGTCAGCCTTGTTTTCTATGCAGCCGCGATCTGTCCTAGAAAATCGTTAGGAGGAATCTCATAAATAATGCTTACCACCATATCTCCGCTTCCGGTTATTGTAACCCCCGCGGCCTCTGCGTGGTCTTTGATCGTAGTCGGCCATTGTTGCTCGAGACGCGACTGGTAATAACCGTGATGATCAAGAAGTTTGGGGAGTCCTTTGGATAGGGCTGCAACTGCGCCTGGATATGAAGGCAGCAAGCAACATACGCTAGTCCGAATATGGGAATCATTGAAAGTCACCTCAAATGATTTAACAGCCAGCATGGAGTGACCTTTGCTCATGTATATCCCGACACCTATATAGTGCTTTTGGTTTGGAGTGGATTTCTTTAATGTGAAAGCACTAAAAAAGTAGAAGTCGTGGTGTGCTCGAAGTATTGGACTGAATACTTCCAAGCTGGAGTCTGGACATGCTAGATCTGCTGCTTCAGTGACAGCTAAATATCAACTGATTCAAGCTGAAACTTTCATATTGATCTGCTCAAATTTAGAATACCGCAAGGAGAAATGACTCCTTCTTTGGACAACAGAGGGATCAAGACATCACATTCCAAGCCAAGATCACAGACATAGGCCACCAAGATGCCATCATAAGAGTGGAGTGGATTCAGTGTAGTTTATGGAAAGTCTTTGTTGATCTCAATGATCTCTGCAAAACAGCCAGTGGTCGCCGCCCTTTTTGATAGCCACCGAGGGCACATATTGACCATGAATAAAAAGGAAATCGAATCTTTTACCACGCCAAGCCCAGCAATTCGAGGGATCCACCCATTGTGAATATTAGACCCATTCCATGCTACCATTGAACACAAGTGTGTTGCAGCAAAATGTCATACGCCTGAATCTTTGGGATTTAGAACAGTTGGAAAGAAAAGGAGGCCCGGCGACCATTGTCTGTTCGCTTTCAGAGAAAAGAGCCATATCGTGTGGGACAAGAAAAATAAAAGTAGCAGTGCCTTTCCATCATGCAAAAAGTCTAAAAGCGAGGATGGCCGAAGAAAAGAAAACGCTCGTCGAAATCCATAATCCCATGTTTGTCGACCAAGTCATGCCAGAACAGGTCGCCTTCGAGGATCGAGGAATGCCGTTCATGAACCACTCCACCACCTCGTGGGTATCCTTGAAAATCGATACTCATACCATCATTGATCCCTATCGATCCCACCATGTGTTTGTCCGTACTCCCACAAATTGAACCTCACCCGCCAATGTTGGATGACACATGCAAACGTGTGTGTGCTGTGGCAGCCGGTGCGTGAAGCTCGGAAAACATTTTATCTCCTTGCAGTCACTCCCCGAGCGACGTGAAAGAATTTTATTCATCAATCATCTATGCGCGTAAAGCGGGCTCAATCCAGTCGCGCCATCATCTCCTCCTTCTTCATGGGCGTAAAATTGTCGATATCGAGACCCTTAGCCATTAGCGTAGCTCGCTCGTGTTGTGGTACCAGCCGATGGTTGAGCTGAGGAGCAATGGAGAGTTCTAAAGGAAAATTAGTTCATCGAATCTTATTAGACATGCTAGGAAAACCTCGGTGAGCATACCATGCCGGGTGAAATGAAATCAAACAAGACGGGAAGATCCTTAACAGCACCGCCGGGATGGCGGGAATCTGGGAGTTTGGTCACAGGGTCTCTTAGCTCATCGAAGAACGGGTGGACCATGGCATCTATTGCAGAGAGTCGCTCAGTTGGCGTGTATTCGAGAAGTTGTGATATCAAGTCGATTGCATTTAGGTCAGCCTTGCGGAAGACTTTATTGAAGGGGTGTGGCTTGATTTGAGGGAATTTGTGCTCCATGTAGTTTGGGTTCATCGTGCGAATCTGGTCTCGGGTTGGTGTTCCAAGGACCTTAATAATTTCTACTAGTTGATCAATGCCCGATTCTCCGGGAAATAGAGGTTGTCCAAGCATCAACTCCGCCATGACACATCCGGTAGACCAGACATCTAGCATCCTGTTAGCGCCAAGACATTGACAAGCGGGGTACATCAAAGCTCACCGATTTTGGTGGTGTAGTTGGTGGCACCAAAAATCAATTCAGGCGCTCTGTAGTACCGCGAACAGATGTAGGAGACATTGGGCTCGTTCTCTACGAGGATCTTGGCGCTACCAAAATCGCAGAGCTTTAAGATACCACTACCGGGATCCAATAAAAGATTCTGAGGCTTGATGTCACGGTGGCAGATTCCTTGCGAGTGGATGTAGGCAAGTGCGCGGAAGAGTTGGTAGATGTACAGCTTGACCTCGAGAATGGGCATGGTCGTCTTCATCTTGTTGAAGTATCTTGAAGCACGGTAGACCGTCTCGGGAACGTATTCTTGTACGAGATTGAGGTAGACCTCGTCTTTCTGCAGCAATATTGTCAGCGTGCGACCACAGAACCATAATACTTAAACCTTACTCTTTCTCCGTTTGAATAGTAGAAGGCCTTGAGCTCAACAATGTTGGGGTGGCGGACAATGCGCATAATCTGCAACTCTCGATTCTGTTCCCAATCAATTATTTGCCATCCTGCAGAGGATATCACACGTAAATGCGCACCTTGAATCTCTTGTCCTGCAAAACCCGCTTAATGGCAGCATCCTCGCCCGAGGGTGAGAGCTTTGTTTGGAAGACGACGCCGAAGGATCCATTGCCTACAATCTTGCACTGCGTGTACTGCATGTCTCTTGTCTCGCCGGTGAGACCGTCCTGTACCTTTTCGCGAATAACCTCTGTGAGATGAACGTTAGCAGTGATCATTGAAAGACAATCGCTGATGTAGATGTCTCACCTCCCATTCTCAGACTCGAGAAGGCAGCCGGCCGATTTTGCGACATCGTGCGGTCCAAAACACTTTTGACTATCGCGAATGCGGAGGGCTAAGAACGAGTAAGGTGCTAAAAAGAGTATTCGATGACCTCGTGAAGTCCGTGTTGGGCAATTGATTGCAGGGTTGAGCGATAGAAACGCAGTGGGCAACTGCTGTAGGTGTAGGCTCAGTAACGTGATGGGGTCCCACCAACAAGAATTCGCAGCGTTGGATCCTGTAGCGGGCAGCTGAAGAAGTAGGCGAATAAAGGTGATAATGCGGCGGTAGGAAGTAGATAGATAATTAATCAGCGGCGACGTGGATTGGGGGTAGGCGTGGAATGTTGTTGGATGGATGGATGGTGAATAGGGAACAAGGCGTACGGTGCGGATCGAATCGAGGTGGTAGTAGTAGTAGCAGTGTTTTGGTGGTGCAGGTTTGGAAAGTGTGGAGGTGTCGTTTTGATGAAGTAAGGTGAGAGTAGTGAGGCCTGTTAGGTAAGGTGGGTAAGTGGGTGTGTGTGAGTGCTTGGCCCGAAAGACTGGCTCTGCTCACGCGCTCGGTTTGAGACGAGCGGTTGGGACTAATCACGGCCTGGGAATTGAACGGTTTTGGTGGATGGCGAGAGAGACGGTCCCTGGCTGGCTCAGTACCGTAAAATTGTGTGGAGCGGGCAGTAGAGTGTGTGTAAAAGGACGAAGGCCGGGCAGGCGTCCTCCGTCGCGAGTGAGTATTTAAAGAGCTGCTACCTTTTTGATCCTGTTTGTCGAGGAGCCGTAGCTGAGTAAGTAGCAGCTGAGTAGCAGTTGCCCTGGACGGTGCGAGGAAGTTTTTGATGCAGGTGCAGAAGCAGGTGGTGGTTGATGTGCAGCAGGTGTTGATGGAGAAGGTGGCCGTGGGTGTAGAGGCGAACGGAGTCGGGATAACAAAGCGTCGAGTGCCTTCCCTTCCTAAGGTACGGTGGTGTAGGTGGAGGGGGGGGGACTGTATTATTCACCCTCCACTCTCTCCTCAGGGATTGGATTGGGACAGCCCAAGGGATGGGGCTGGTGGACCGTGAGAGGGCTAAGTCGCTTAAGGTACAAATTAGCGTGCTTGACTGACGTTGCGTTGCGCTCAAGACGACCAGGGAATGCGCGTGTGAGAGGGGCGTGTGCTGAGTGCAGGCCAGGATTGAGTTATCAAGAATCGAGGGGCAGAGAGAGAGGCAGAGGCAGCAAAGAGAAAAGAGAGAGAGAGATAGAGAGAGAACAAGAATGAAGAGCCGAGGGCACAACTTGAACACCAGTTGTGAATGCTAGTGCATATACAGCAGACGTTGTTCTCGTCGTCGTCGTCGCCGTAGTAGGAGTAGGAGTAATGGTGAATGATATGGTCAATAGTATCAGATGGGATGGGAACGTACACTGTAAGTAAAAAGGTGAAAAGTGAAGGGTGCTCAGAGGTGGTGGTGGTGGTGCTTGTGGAAAGGACCAGGGGAGGGGTCCCAGTGGTGAGGTGAGATATTTACCGAAAGGGAAGCTTTTTAGGTTGGGTGCAGTAACGGTGATGATCGATTGGGCTCTGACTCTGACTCTCTGAGTTTCCCACAAATAGCTTCTTAATGGTGAAGTTAATGGGTACTGACGTCTTTATGTCCTTGAATCGGTCGAAAAGTGAACAATGGAAAGGAGAAGAGGTACGAGGACGAGGATGAGATACATGCAAGAGACAACAATCAATCATCAACCATAGGCCATTGATGAGTCTACAAGTAATAAAAGGCTCTTCCAGGGAGTGTGACATGCAAATATGCAAATATGCAAATCCTGTCGTCGCCTGTCGCCTGTCTTCAGTCTGTTTGGGGGATCTGATCCCATGACCATGAGCACAACCGCCCCTAAATTAAAGCCCGTCGTCGTCGTCGCGCTTGCCAATTGCCCTCGCCTGTCCTTGTTGTCTGGGCGTCATCTTCCCAACTTTTTCCAATCTTTCTGAAGTTTCCACTGTGGATTATTGCCTTTTCGCTTTTCACCTTGCTGCGCTGCTAGTTCAGTCCTCCGTAATTGACTCCATTCCAGGACGTTGTTGGCTCCAAATGCAAATGTACACGTCAAGAAACAGAAGCAGACACACACAGGATGCACAAGCGCGTCCCATCGCATGCAGTGGGCACCGCGGCCCTGGTCCAACGCGAAGTGAGCATTGCAATCAGCTGCGCTCAGGGAGCTGTAGCTGTTTTCCAGAACGGGAGCTTCGTGCATTTGAGGTACATGCGAACAAAAAGGTTTGATACAGGAAGATTACTCTAGTACAGCAGCTCTCCCCGTTCGTATGGTGGCCAATTCGCACTTGTGTATGTATGACTTTGGGTGCCGTTGGTGGTGGCAAGCATCAGACCATCCCTAGACACACAAGTCGCCTGGTTTGCCGTAGGTGATACTGTGCTGTAGTGGTAAGCAAGACCATAAAAAATCTCCCAGCTGATCTCCGAAAGTCGCATGTCATCAGATACGAAAAAGCTACAGTTACTGGTACCTATCTACGCGTCCAGAAGGACCAGCTTTGAAGCTTAAAGCCGCTCAGCGTTGGAATCCGGTGGTTTTTGCGTGTTAGCTGCACTTAAGCTTAAGGCATTGCGCTGTGCAACCATAAAAAGTCTTCTTTTGCTGTGATCTCCCGCGAAACAAAACACTCCACGAACAATAGGATCTCAAGTCCCTGGTGATGATACGCCCTCGTTCGCAAGATGCTCTCAAGGATGCCCTCCCGCCCCTGGACTCGACGAGGCTCAGCGGCCGGGATAGGGCAGCTTGGAATCCGAGCTTTGCAGCATCGGCCATTTTCATCTCGTCGCCGCCAGCCTCGCTGCTCTATCTGTTACCGGTTGTGGATAAGGGGATCACGGTCTCGTACGGTACGGTAGGCACAGGAGGCAAAGGTACCACCACCTGTACCGTAGAATTGCCCCCTTTTATAAGCTCACATAAGGCAAGGCGTGCGTCGCGTGGAAGACAGGAGTAGTGGGATTCGCTCCTCTGCAACGGAACACCAGGCACAGGCCAGAGAGGAAAAGCTCCGCCAGATCGTGGGATGCAAGATGTGAGTTGCATGGTGGGATCCATCAACCACCCAAGACATGAAGTAGTGAATACGCAATATCGTCATGGTTTGTTTGATGTGCGCCAAGTGTGGAAGACGTCTCAAGGGCCGCACGGACACCCTTCTCCTGGAACTTCTTTCTTTTACTACTTGAACACCCGCGGTCTGGTTTGGGGGACGTGGTGTGGTGTTGAAGAATAACGCTGTAGCGAGCGGTTAGTTGGCGTGACCTGCCATTCCCAAAGCAGAGTGAAAGCGAAGGTATCCAGACTACTTGGGATTGTTCGACTTTTGCGCAGCACGTCAAGGGTGAGCCATCAGAATGAACCTGGCGTAAATGACTTGCATTTTCCGGTGCTCATAGCCAACCACCAGACCTTGAACGGATCCGTATTTCTCGTTTTCACCGTTCACCAATAATGGCCCCACCGGTCACGGGTCACGAACAGCGGACCTAACGACGAGGTCTGCGAGGTTGATACTCCATACCGGTATTGAGATCTGGAGATTGCAGCTTGTTTAATACGAAAGTGGCTGCTTTGCATTATTCCCATCCAGAGCGTTAACGGCATCATGAATGAAGATCTACTCTAGACTGACATATAGCCTAGATGGAAGGCAGAAGCAGAGCCACGACAGTACTGTACTATACTATACATAAAAATCCTCACGTACTTGTTCAGTAGGTATCTACCTACAGTAATACAGTACTTTCATACTTACCTTGCCTTGCCTTACGTAGGAAGCATCCCCTTTGTGTTACTTTGGATTGCTTTGGATTGCTTTGGATTGCTTTGGATTGCTCGACGTACAGTACCCTACGGCACAGTTCAGCCTCCACCAGCTCTGGGGTTCGAGGGGTGGCGGCGGTCTTGACTCCTTCAGAAGGGAGCCCGGAGGAGCATGATGGCTGGTTAGATCCACTCTCCAGACGCCGTGCTTTAGCGCCCTCGCAGAGATGTTCTCGTGACCTTCCCCTGGTTCTTTTGATCCCTTTGCGAGTCCGAAAGGGTCTCTTGATTATTCATAGATCATCGTCCAGACTCAGCCACGGCCAAAGTCAATTTCTGGCTGCTATTGCATCAAACTTCCAAAGTCAGTTCCGTAGTCGAGGAGGCATTTAATTCTCTAGCTGCCTGCGTGCCTGCGAAAAAGCTTTTGGCCTCATGCCGTGCAACGTCGTCGCTCGCTCTGGCGGTGCCAACGGATGCCGATGCAAATGCACAGAGAAAAAGAGAAAAAAGGGAAAACAAGAGCTCTTTGGAGGCTGAACTGCCACGAGTCAAACTAGATTTTTTTCAATATTTGTTCTCGAAGTGTAGGTGCAGTCGGGACGAGAGCTAACTCGTAACAGGTCCTGTACGGTAGAGTCGTCGATGCTGCAATGTCCATCCGTCGCGATCTTTTGTCAACAGCCAGACCCCCCATCATGATTACCCAGCACGCGTTCCATACACACTCACACACACTCACACACACTCACACATCCTCCCAAGCAGTTGCCGGACACACTGCCAGCCAATCAGACCACGGTCAACTCTAGCACTGTCAAGATGGCCGCAATTATTGCAAGGGCTCACGGGGGTTTCAAGGCTTCAAGGCTTCAAGGCCCCAAGGCCTTCAAGACTTTCAAGGCACCGTGACGACACGGCGCAGAGCCAGCAAATATTTTATTTTATTTTAATATTATAGGATTGAGGTTGTGGGAGACAAAGCGACTAACAACTACAGCTCCTACAGCTACTACGGTATGCCTAGGTATTACCCCGCAGGTCTGGCCTTCGAAGCGGGGTCGAGGCGATCATTTCAACAACACCATGCTAGAAGAATGTGACGATGCCACACAGCAGCACAAACTCCGGTCTCCCGTTCCTTACACCTTCCACCTTGCACCTTCCACCTTCCACCACATATTGTCGCAACTTTGCAAACCTCGAGCCAGTATCATCATCCATCTATCTTACATCGCCTCGTCCTCCCGTGCTCTCTCCCTCCTGGACCTGAAAAGAAAAACATTACAGTATTAAAAATCCAAAGCAGAAATTTTCTCAGCGCCGCCGCCACCACTTAAATGAGCTCTCAACATTATTCTGCCTCCAATGATACGAATTGATTATTGCCTTGCCACAAAAACAATCCCTCTACAAAAAAAAAGGTCTCGGTTCCAGATTTCGTTTTTGTGAACCCATCCCAACCGTCCGCTTCCGACTCGTCAGCGTCAGATGCCCTGGTTCAAAAAGGATCCAGATTCAGCGACATGCATACTCTGCTCAGATCTCCCCGTCCCGTGCCACTGAAAAGGATGGGTGCCTCCGTGTACAGTACTACTCCCTGTGTACCGTACGACTTCACGTCGGCCTTTTAATAGAAGTCAAGGGGTCTCGTCTTGGAAACTCTACCTTATCGAATCAGACAGGGCATAATGCAGTACAGGCCGTACAGTGTACCTAGGTAATAGCCTACTGTAGGGAAACTCGCCTCTTCCCGCTGCCGTCGAGTCCAGTGTATCCAGGTAATCATCATCCTTGACGCCCTTGAGGCCTAAAGGAAATTGAAGAAAAGAAAAAAGATATTCATGACGAGAGAGGGTATGAATATCAACGGGCCATTCACCAGATTGAAGCTTTTTTGCTTCGGTACTTGATAAATTGCTTTTTTGCTCGCTTGCTGCGTTTGTTGAGCTTCGTGCAGGTAAGGGCCAAAACTGGGCTGTCAAGTGCTTCTAACACGTGATTGAGATTATATCACGTTCAGAAGCTTTTCGAAAGCATGAAGAGATACTGTGCGTGCGAGGCGCAGTAGCCCTAGTTATGTCAAGCTCGTCTTCCTCTCTTCATGCCATGCATGGGAGACATCATTCTATGTGCCAATTGACAAAGTCCACTCGTACTAACTCCTTACACTTTGACTGATTCCTCTCGACTTTAGGGCTGCACAATATATATAAGCACTATCCACATATGTGGTCCTTCTCCGCACTATTATTTCCAAGCATAATGGCCTTTCGTGATCTCTTGGCGTTTCCTGTGCCGTTAATGGAGAATTCTACTTTTTCCCCATAATGCCAATCAATAGAAATGGCAGCGCTAATTCATGTTCGATAGAAACGTGCTAGAGGAACCACGCTATGGAACAGGATCTTTTCAGTTAGAAAGGTCGACCTCAAAGCAGAGCAAGTAGTCAACTATCCCAACATATTCGGCATGGAGCACACCTCTAGTCCGACACACTTCAATCCAACACCAAAACATCCTAAGACTCCCGACAAGGCACGGCCAGTAAGATAGTATCTTTGTCTAAGCTGAGGTCTCCAATTGTAGCTTGTCTGTGGTCCCACACACCTAGCGAGCGAGCTTCTTGTCTTGACATGAAAGACTTCGAGCCAAACATTCAATTACGTCCTCTTCGTCCGTGTCCTGGCAGTTATTATCTTCTTACCTTCCATTCATTCGCGGTTATAACTTCGCTTATCAAATTGAATGACAGTATCTTCAAAACTCTCTCTACCTGTGTGGCATATAGTATACTTGGGTTTACACCGAGTACGATCCATTCTCTAGTCAAGGTCTAAAACGGGCTCCCTTGCGTGAGTTTCTCCTGGACTATCGAATGGAAATTTAGTTAGAGTTGAAAGTGTATGGCAGGAATTGAGCTTTGAATTTCTTGTGGTTGAGGGTCTGTGGTTCATCACAGCTAGGTAGATTCCTAACTGATTGTATATTACTCAACACTCAAAGCACGAGAAGATTGTTTTCAAAGCCCTTTCTCTCTTTCTTTCTCTCTTTCTTTCTCTCTTTCTCTCTCTCTTTCTTTCTTTCTTTCTTTCTTTCTTTCTTTCTTTCTTTCTTTCTTTCTTTCTTTCTTTCTTTCTTTCTTTCTTTCTTTCTTTCTTTCTTTTCTTTCTTCTTTCTTTTTCTTTCTTTCTTCTTTCTTTCTTTCTTTCTTTCTTTCTTTCTTTCTTTAAACTGGCGCATGGCGGACCTTTTACTATCTGAGTCATGATGGAACTTTACCTAATATAATAAGTCTTATACAACAGCTAATACAACTCTTTACGGCTAAAACTAGGCAGAAGTCACAGCCCATGCCACATTTGACTTTAGTCCACACTATGTGAAAGTTTCAAAACAAATATAACAATCCTTTAAAGCACATAGATCGGAAATATAACCGAGTAAACAAGTGCTTGCTCTAAACATACCTCAACTTGAATGATCTAGCTTAAGTAACCTGCATTTACCACTTATAGAAGATATAATTAACATGGATGATATCAAATAAGAAAGTAACCTCTAGTTCAGAGTCAGTAATTGTGAATACCAAGCCAAGTGATCTTTTCTCGTTCAATGCAGCGCATTCACAAAAGTCAACGAGGCTGAGGGCTATGGTATATAACCTGGGAGCTTCAGCGGCAGCATTCATTCAGTGAAATATCTGTGGTGAGATGAGATTTACTTGCTCCTTGCCATCTATAGTGGTAAGGACGGTTGAGCCATTAATATATTAGTATACCGGAGAATAAGAGATTATTAACAGAGCTACAATATATACAAAAGATACTTAGATTAACAAGGTTCTACACTCCGTTCAATTAGAACAAAATATGAGAATCGGTTCAATAGTTATTGAAAACATCTAGTCCCAGTCTATCACAGTTCGGATTCTTGTCCTTTAAATCATAAGGAAAGGTAAGGTGAATAAGCGAATTAATACTGCAAAATCTATTGAGACTAGGAAAGGGTTGTAAATGAGTAGCAAAGACTTTAAGAGAGGCTTAAGAGATGAAAGTCCCCTCTGAGTTTTCTCTTCTCTAGCCCTAGTCTTCAGCACTTTAGTTCTAGAAACATGTAAATAGCTACCATCAAATGCTGTAGTACAAGTCCGTCGCTTAGATTGCACCCCGTGTTCAATCAACCTAAATGATACAAATGACATGTTGTAAAGGAGCAGAAGAGGTAGTTAATGTAGCTGTACTTTACAAAACTACAATCGATCTGAACTTCTAGTGATATGATGGAATTTATTATACTGGACGAGGGGTACAGCTATGAAGATGATATGGAAATAGTGCATTCTTTTCGCTAGAGTTAAATGATGCCCTGGTTCTTAAGCAATACCTACCTGAAGTCCTAGAACTCAAACTTGGATGCATAGGTAACAGTAACATTGGCTTCAACCCTCTAAGCTACCCACTAATCAAAACTTTGAAAAAATTCGAGGCTTATCGAGGCGAACGGAACTATTGAGAAAGGTGTTCAGCTTGGGATATTAACTTAGGTTCAATCGTTTCACTACAAAGTCCAGTTAGCTGTAACTAATGCAAAATGTGTCGCTACATAAGACTAGTATTTAGTACAGGTGATAAGTTTTGCTGTATCTTCTGAATTTGGTCTATTCCATTATTATACAACATGTGTGAATAGGCTGTCCACTATGGTATTTTGATCCTCTCCAGTACCAGGATTGCAATTCAACCGCTGCAAAATGTTATTCAGAGCCCAAGCTTATTCCATAGCTGACACTCACCCTTCAAAGCCCCATTGACGCCTAAATCTCCAACAACGCCGAACTTTTGAGTCCCAAATCGACTTTGATATTTCTTATGCAATATGCCTTTCCGTCTTGAGAAAACGCAGTTTCGTATGATCATCATCTCCTATAGCCTGGTGGGCCTTGCTGTTGTTGCGGTGGAAATCCTGGAGGTGGCATTTGGTTAAATCCCGGTGGCATCCCAGGAGGTGGCATACCAGGAGGAGCTCCACCAGGTGGTCCAAAACCCTGAGGCATCTGCATGTTAGGGAACCCTGGAGGAGGAGCAAAACCGGGAGGATGGAAGTCCTGAGGCCCGCCATATCCAGCTTGAGAAGGAGGTGGTCGCTGTGGTAATCCAGATGGTGGGGGAGGCAGAGGAGCATTTTGTCTCTGCTGTGGAGGAGGAACAGCATTGTAATTTCCATTTGGACGGCCGAATCCAGGCGGGGGACCTGGCTGAGGAGTTCCGGGGTGAGGAGAATCCATCATGGCTGCTGGTGCAGGAGGAACATTGCCATTCATTAGGAGTTGGCTCGGCATTTGCTGCATTTCTGGAATGACATTGTGTTTCTTTGCTTGCGAGGCCAACATTCGCTCCGCTTCATCACCATGTCGCTCGCTCGCCTTTGCCATCCTTCTTGTACGCATACTGAACGGAGATGTCCTTATTCATGAGGTATTGACCGTTCATGTTCAAAATTGCGTCATCTGAAGCTTCGAAGTTGGAATAAGACACAAAGCCGTAACCCTTGCTAAGAGAAGCTTCATCGCGCGCAATCTTGGGGGCCGAGAGGAGAGAGCCAAATCGAGAGAAAGTATCGTAGAGAGTCTTTTCGTCCACCATAGGGTCAAGGTTACCAATGAAAAGTTCTGCGCCCACTTCCACCGTCTTCACCTTGTCTGCTGAGGCCTATAGAACATATCAGCATATTTCCAAAGAATGTAACGCGTGCGCCGGTAACATACCTTGTTCACTCGAATTGGCTTTCCATACAAGCGTACTTGGTTCATGATCCGTGCAGCGTACTCCGCATCCTCCTCGCTGATAAACTCGACGAAGCCATAGCCCTGGTGCGTCTGTGTGACTCGGTCCTTTGGCAGATGTACGTTGACTATGCGACCAGCTTGTAGCATAAGCTCCCAAATCAGGCTGTCCGTAACTCGCTCATCTATATTACCAATATAGACGGTAGCCTCTTTGTCTTGCTCCCTGTAGAACACAATTAGTCTATGGCGAGCAACGGGGTAATGATTAATGATTCTGTAGACTTGTACGCACCAATGCCTAGCTCCTGACATTTTGTCTGAAATGGGGAGATTCTCAAGTGGTGGGAAGTCGCGACGATGCGGATGCGCGTTGAAAGCTTTCCAAAAATGGCACTAAACCCAAAGCAGAAGATAGCTTAATATTTTTGTAGAGCGACGGGACTTTGGAGACATCAAGTCAAGACAAGTCACCATTTCACCAACCTTCAATACAAAACCCCTTCGTACGTTTATTTCGCCAGGTTTTCTCACGGGCTACACTAACGTTTCCCAGTTCCATTAAACAAAACACCCGTCAAGATGCAACTCTCCGAAGAAACCAAGGTTCGCAGACCTCAGCAAGCATCGCTCCATACCTGATTTCTAACACCGATACAGGAGCGTATTGGAAAGGTCATTGACTTCTCTCGTGTTGCGATTCACTAGTAAGTCTTTCTCTTCTTGGTGGACTAGCACTTGCTAACATTTGACAGTGGCTACCTACCCCTAATCATCTACCTTGGTATGACGTCCAGAAAGCTTGCGTAGCTAGAAATGCAATACTGATAATCCCCAGGTTATACCCGCAGCGAGCCCCGCCCATCATTCATCAGGTTTGTCTTAATTTCAAGTGTTTCCGCTCCAGAATATCTGCTAACATGGCAATCTAGACTCTTCTCACCACTCGCATAAGCAATTACAATAAACCACGAGACGCTACCAGTATGGATAGGAAGATTGATATGCTGTGGATGTAGGGATCTTGAAAGGCCATGGAACTATTGTTGTAGCATATGAAGGCGTTTTTGCAAGACCAGGGAAAGCTCAACGGGAGAGCCCAAGGAACTTATTCATGACTGGATGGACGGACGGGATTCTATCATTGTAGATATAATTGTACCAGTAGCGCATAAAACCAGCGCATTCACCACTTGAAGCTCTGTTTTTCTCTTTATTTTGTGCAATGGAAATAATAAAGACAATTTAGTCGTGAGCGCTCGAAGTGGTACCCCGGCTTACAAACAAAGAGCTTCAATTTCGTCATCACAACTTTTCTTCCCTTTCTTTCCTAAATGCCAACGCTCATCATGAAAACAACAACGACACTCATTCCCATATGACCGAAAACCCACGGGGCCTCTCCCCACAGCTGGTGGAGGCCATTGCTGGACTCACATCTGGCACTGTTACGACCTTCACCTGTCATCCCCTTGATGTTATCAAGGCGCGTTTGCAAGGTATTCCTCCCTCCAATTGAAAACGTAGTCGATCACATGCTGAAATCTCCATCTAGTACACCGAAGTACCTCTAGTAACCCTCCCAACAGCTTCACCATCTTGCGCCGTCTCTTGACCAACGAACGTCCAATCCAAAGCCTATACCGCGGACTAACGCCAAACCTGATCGGCAACGCCAACAGCTGGGGTCTCTTCTTCTACATCAAGTCCATTACTGAGGAACAGCTCAGGAAATATCATGCTCATTTTTCAGCTTCGAATCCGGGTAGCACAGCTAGAGGTAGAGCTGATCTTTCGCCCGCTGACTATTTCCTGGCTTCCGGTCTTAGCGGGGTGATGGTTACCATTGCAACAAATCCAATCTGGGTTCTTAAGACAAGACTGGTAACCACAGATATAGGGGCATATGGCGCATATTCAAGCATGTGGCAAGGTGCAAGGCGTATTTGGAGGGACGAAGGAGCTCGGGGTTTCTACAGAGGCGCGGCTATAGGTTGCTTAGGAGCCACACACGGCGCTGTGCAGTTCGCGGTTTATGAACCATTAAAGAACATATGGAGGCGATATCTCGATCGAACCCGAGTATATGAAAGACATGATGCTGGACGACGAGAAGAAAAGTTAGGAATTACAGCAAACCTTGCCATCAGCGCTGCGGCGAAGATAGTAGCTGGCACAGTCACATACCCTTACCAGGTAGTGCGAAGTCGACTCCAGACTCAAGACTCAGAAAACAGGTTTGGTAAGGGGATCCGCGGTGTTGTTGCTAAGGTCTGGAAGGAGGATGGTATCAGAGGATTCTACAAAGGAGTAGGAACCAACGTGATACGTGTTCTTCCTGCTACTTGGGTGACGTTTGTAGTGTACGAGAACGTAAAGTTTTACTTGCCTTATTGGGCTGGTTCTAAGCAATGATCGAGTAGATCAGTTGCATTGAACCAGATATTTTCTTTACATGTATACTATCAGGCGTAGGAAGTTGCTACGTTAAAAATTACCACCAGAGATATGAATTGAAGTTTAGATGATTTGGAATTTGGTACGATACCCTAGAAACAATGAAATTTGGTTGCACATCTGACTTCCGCACTATTTCTGGCATTAGTCATTTATTTCTAGAGTTCCATAGCAGGCCAATGACCACATTTGTCGCTCTCATTGCTAGATCCACTCGTACTTAAAGTCATAGAAGTTCCTTTTGTATCTTTAACTCAACCCCCTTCCCAGCAAGCAAAAATAGCAAAACCTTTGCTTGCGAACATAACTCCTTCCCCAGCTCTCGGCTGCAAGTCTCCCATAGGTGCTCCCACTTAAAAAGATGTCAGAACTTGCAACCCTGCTTCTGATTTGGAGTTGATTTTACAGGATACATACGTGTCAGGAGTGTACGAAGAGAAACGTTGCTCGTCATCCTCATCCAAATTAGCCATTCGCGAGTCACATCCAAGGATGCGAGAAGCAAAATCCCCTGTCTCATCACCCTCCTCGTGTCACTTAATAATCAAAACTCCTGGTCCATCGTTACCTCCTACCACCACGTCATCCCAGCGAAGAACATAACCCGTTCCGATTATGGCATCCTTTTCTCCGAACTCTTTATTCTTATTTCATGGAGTTTCTTCAGATTTGGCATTGGGCTTCTTCTAGAACAGGGAGCAGATATCTTGCTTGATAGAGCTCGTCATCGTTTTGGAAGGGCAGGATCGGATACCTAACTACAAGAGTGTCTTTTTTCAGGATTGACATAGATAATACATTCCTTAGGCCTCTCTTCTTTGGTTGAAGTAGCTTGCTATCCTCTGATAACCTATCTGGTACTTCTCCAAGGCCAAACGACGAATAGCAGATGATGCTTAAAGGATCCCAGGGATATCAGTAAGAGTCAAGATCTTAGTATCCATGAACTCGTTGCCGTAGAAATAGTCATCTTGTCCTTCGAAATCGATTTCGTCGGCTGTGATCTCTATCTCTACAACTTGTGGTTCTAAGCTGTCGATGTATTACTGGAATATGGGTCTTTAGCTGTAATATGTTAACTGTACTTGATATCCTTGTGTCGGTTCAGGGTGTGGTTTTAAGAAGGGGTAATCAAACTTGACTCATATGTCATCAGGGAACTTGGAGAAGAGCTTGAAATATGAATATTCCGTTGTCTAAATCGCCACTAGATTCTTGCTTGCTCTAATTGCTTTTGGTGGTGACGTTGCTAGGAGCTTTCTTGCTGTCAATTCCTCGTTACGCATAGTAGACTCGTCACTGCCAGTTTTATCTCCGTTGCCATCCTTCTTGGTAGCCATGGTAACCTCTTCATACGTAGTACTATACGAATTGGTTTACAAGTCATCATTTTATATACCTATCTATCCAGAGATAAGAAATATATTCGTTTAACCTACTTAACCTAAGTAACTCACTTGACCTAGATGACTTACTAAACTTAGGCACTACGGATAGTATTAGTTGCCTTGGTGGCTTAGATAATTTATGTAACTTAATGACCGTAATCAAAATGTTATCTTATAAAACAACTCGTACGGTATCTGTAGTTTTCAAGGAATCAAGGTCAATCTTGGGATCCTCGGACTTGGTACCGTCAATTGCCAATTGCTGGTGGAAATGTTCTTGTGGCTTGGTGAAGATGCTGGTGGTGGAGGATAGAAACGCTTGAAGCTTGGGTTGGTGGTAAAGTAAAAGCTTCCCCCTCCTTACCTTACCTGATGCATATTGGAGTTATTCCTCTGTAGAAAACACCTAGCACTTGACTTGTTGGAAACTTTTTTTTACTGTAGTGAGTTATCTGACAACTCAGTTGCTGAGACATAACTCAGTAATTCGGTACATAGATAAGTAGAGCATTCTTAAGCTGAGATAGTCGTTTTACATCAATGTCCAAGATGACGGTAGGGCTGTTAGTTGAGTTGTCTGTGTTGTAGGAAATTCTTTATATGTCTTAGTTACTTGATAGATGAGTAGGTAAGACTTGAAGAAATGGATTTAGGTAGTTCTTTTGTGTGCGTTTATAGGACAAGAATGCCGTTGCTTTTAGAGTAGTCTGCTGTGTAGGAAGACAAGGAAGAAAAATTGAAGATGCTATAGTAGATAATAAGTTATTGTATCCCTGATGAATATCAGAGATGCTTATTAGATGTAAGCTATGATGTCCTTAAGCTAAGCTGAGGATTTTACATATATATAAGAGAATGGATATATAGGAATAATATACTATATAAAAAAACAATTCAAGACTATTACATACTATATAGTATATTGTTGCAAGATATATAGCTATAGTACTTATTAAGGATACTATTTCCTACTGCTGCGGTAAGATCTTGTATGTATGTAAATAACATAGAAAGCTAAGAAATATTATACACAAAGATCACCTTGTAAATTTTTTCAAAAAGAAGAGTATGTCCTTATTTTATACCACTTCTAATATATATTTTCTTAACCTAGAAAATTGTTTTCTTAATAAAGAGACTAGATACAATTAAAGAAGAACCTACTCCTCCTACCTCTCCTATAAATTATCTGCCAGTTTACTTTAATCTAATAGATGTACTCTCGCCTCTTCTCCCTTAAAGATATACCCAAGTTTTACATCTAAGTTCCTTCCTCGACCACCCTATTGTTAACATATACTACCAAGATGATCAGCCAAGAAGCTTCTCTCTTTCGAAGTCTTGATTAATAATGTAAACAAGTCTATCGGCTTGATCTATGTCTACTAGAGTATAGCATACCTTTAAATTCAGTTTTCCTTGGTCGAGGAAGTCCGAGATTTTGTTTGCGCCGCTATGTTTTAGATGATTATATAGTGTCTGAGAGGTACTATAGATAGATATTCGATTTGAAAGAGGTGAAAAGGGTGGAAGTGGTGGAAGCGGTTAAAAAGGGTGACTGTGATTCTTAATTGCTATCGGGGCTTCTAATGTTGCTCTGGCTCTTAGTCCCGAGTTGGGTGCATCTGGTTCAACTGCTTGGATTGTCAAGCCGTAGAGGGATTGGTTTAAAGTGCGTTTTCGTGGTATGCTTTTCCCTTGGATATTCTAAGATAAATAAAAGAGATCTATATAGCTTGTCCAAAGGTAGGTATCCTTATACTTATGTTTTTGTTCTTCTATTGCATCTACAATATCTTGTAACACAACAACAATACTCTTGTTACTATACATAGACTAATATATTGCAGATTTAATAAAGCAGCTAGGCCCTTCTTGATTAAAATGTTTGGGTTACAACTTGGTAGGGAGACACTAGTTATGATTATCGAAGCGAGGAGAAATGAACAGTTAATATACACACCTATAAAGTAAGAAACTAGTAGACATTTAGCCTTTAGATATATAATCAGATTTTACAAAGTTATATAAAAGACAGAGGGTCTCCTAAGAAACTTAAGTTACTTACTTAGGTATCTTACTTAATCTATAAAAGCTAAACATTATATATTTGCTCGCTTAGCGTAGATAAACCTCTCTAATCTATTTACATTAGTCTTTATCTACAAAGAGGCCTTAAATTCTAGTATATATATAGATAATTATATATTTAGGTGCTTCCTAGTCTTTTGTGTACTTTGCAAACTTTGATATAGAAGAAGCTTATCTTAATTTAATAGCATTTCTTGTCTAACTAACATAAGTTCTCTGATGCTTAGTTAGGTATAGAATAGATAGAGAATAATTAAAGCATTTATTGCACAGGGCAATGTTAAGAACGTAAGGTCCCTATCACTGTGGTATATAAAGGAGTTTATTATTTACCACTCTATATTTGTGCCTTTGTTTATAAAAATAAAGTTTGATATTGTACCTACAGCTCTTAGTCAGTTTATCTGTAAGCGGAAGTTTAACATTCGTTGCTTTGCATATTTAATGTTGTACATAACAGCTACCTACAGACTAGTAGGATTGAACTTTCAAGGCCAGTTGGTTTGAATAGTAAAGGTCTGCCCCTGAAAATAAGCTGGTTTTGGTGCAAATTTACATGTAGATTCCCTGTTCATACACCTGTGAAGAAAGCTTGACAATTTCCAGTAGGCTAAGTTATTCAATATTATACAGATTCTTTTTCTTGAAGAAAATTTGTGATTGCTCACCTATTTGACTAGTTATTTAGCTTGGAGCATTTAGCTACGTATTGATAGCGCTGCTGCTGCACTAAGCCTTGTATCAAACCTTGGGTCGACCGCAACAAACCTTTCGCAGAAGAGCCTTGGCCAGAACCTTGGCTATGGTCTTGATCAACCCAGCGCGTGCACTTTCCCACCTAGTTTAAGAAATCGTTCCAAGTTAGAATATCCGAGACCGTCCTTGAATACTGTGGTCATCAAGGCTCGTCGCTGGGATTCACAACAGAGGAATCGACCAAGCGTAGCTGGATTTGGTGTAGCAGATGCTGCCCGATACCAGAAGAAGTCGAGATCCCCCACACCGCAGCCTGAATCAATGCAGTCTGCCTCCGCGGAGTCGTTCCGGCTTGCTTGAATGGCGAAGTGCTAGGATAGCTGCTGTGATCAACGGCTTACCGTGCTTGAAAAACAACTTAGACCGCTCAGTAGTTGATTCATTATCGGATTAGGACGTGGGAGCTGAAAATGTGACCTCCTCTGCAGAGGGAGCCGTGCTTTCCTACTTCTCATGATTTAGCAATACTTGTGGTTCCCTTGCGTAGCCTGAGGGAGCTACGAGTACCATACAATCAACTTGCCTTGTTGAAAGCATGACAATGGCACTTCGCCACCTTGTTTGAATCATGCTAGATTGGCAGAAGAGTAGGAAAGACGCCAGGATATGTAGCCCTTGATGATGATAGAGGATGATCTTTTCCAAGCCGAATTGAAATCGGGATAACAAGTCTTCATAAACAGACAGTCTTTGAAGAGCAAACCCTGTGTCTTCGATCGGGCGCGCCGACAAGAATAATAAAGCTGTGCCTCTAAAGGGAGTGGGATCCTGGAAGACTCGTCTATATCCAGCACGTGTGCCCCTTTTTCATCCGCCTCGCCTCGCCTCATCTTGTTGCCACCTCAAAAGTGAGGCTTCCGAACTACGAAAACCCCACGATGCAACTTGCACTTTGCGAGGACGAGGCGAGCTGTGTGTCCTTGGGTTGGGCAGCAATGCTCACTTACGGTACTGTAGCATTTGATATTGATGTGCGCATATTCTTGCTTCATGGCTCATATACACGGTACCTTCATCTTGTCTTCTTCCTTCTTTCCCGCTCGCAAACGAGCCTCAGACTCAGAGCTCTTGCATGGTGACGCGAGACCAGTACAGTAGGATACAAGAAATGAAGAAGTGGATTCCCCCCAGCAGGTGAGAGAGCGTGCACAAGTAGTAATAGCAAAGCAACCCTGGCTCGATATTGTATTATGGCCTTACGTTCTCCTTCGTACCAGTTTGCGCGTGGCTCCCAAAACAGCGATGCTTGCGAGTTTTGGTACTGAGTGTCGGCTCTAGATCTGCACTTGCCATGGAGATGGACAGTTCAGAAAGCGCACCCTATGTGACATGTCGAGATCGGAGCAGTGCACAGCAAAAAAAGTGTGCCCATGTTTGACGGAGGAGTCGCCTTTCTCCCCTGGTTCCCCGGTGTCTGTGCTTGGCATCTTTCTTTGACAAGTACGGTACAGTACAGTACTGTACGGTAGTGGGCCGATACAACCGAGCAGCAATACCTGGTACTGGAGTGGAGCGTACGCAGCGTGACATGCAAAAACTTTTGAAGAGAGAACCCACGCGCTTCCCTACTGACCGCCTCAAAGATGGATAAAGGCTCCTTGTACAGTAAATATTTACAAGTTGTGAAGCACTCAAGAATACCTATGCTGATTGGCAGTCGGCTAAACCTTTGCCTTCGCAACGATATTCCGGCGCAGCAAAAGTAAAGACTTGAGTATGCTAAGGAATTAGTATGCATACAAAAAGAATACTTTCGTATCGACTCGTCGAGACTCGTTGAGATTATTATTGTTGATTATGATTAGGCCATGAGGAGCTTCGCTTTACAGTAGTGCAAAGGGCACGGGGCTTCTAAAATGGTTCGGATCGCGACCGAAGCTAAACGTTTGGCCTGAGACCCTGCTTATGACAAGCCTAAACGCTTTGCAAGTTTCTGAACTGTGCGCCATCCTATGTGTGACTGGCTCGGACTCTTAGCAAAGTTCGTCTGAACCATCAAACTCCCTCGGTAGGTTCGCCGTTCTCGGAGGCCTAGGAGTCTCTACTATTACTGTCCTTGCCTTAAATTCAGAGACATTGACAAGCGAAGCGAGGGTACTGTACCGTAGGCAAGTTGTCAAATGATGCCAACCCTGTTCCACCCTGCTACAGAGCTTTTAGCCCTCCCAGCCTGCTAGAGACTTACCCTCACAGGCTGAGAAACGCCAGGGTGAAATGAAACTACCTGCCTTACACGGGACGATCAATCACGCCTAGGGTGAAAGTTGCAGGATTTGAGGTTTGCAGCAAAGTTTCATCGCCGCCAGGTTGCTGACGACTTGAAGAAGGAGAAGGTCTTGTGGCTGGACATGAAGGAAGAGCATGAGTACCGGTAGGCTACAACATTGGCAGACTCATGGAAATTTCAATACTTCGTACTGGCTTGAACATCTGCAAGCATGTGGACGCTTTGAACAGAAATGGTGCTGGTCGCGAAATTCGTGGCTAAGCAAAGATCAATGGTTTGGAAACAAATCGTACCATGCTCCGTACTATAGCAGGGAGCCAATAGAGAGTGTATGAAACTTCCTAAACTTGCGATGCTGTGTGATGCCGGTGGCCGGGGAAGCTATTTTGAGGGCTCCCAGCGACCCGGTCGTCCAGCGGGTAGCAAGTCACACAAAAACGGCGCAATCTTGCCTTGCGCGATATATGTATGAAGTCTATCTGACTTTGAGGACGCACCCTTGTTTGACCCTCATGGCCTCTCATGGCCTCTCATGGCCTCCCATGGGCTCCGTCTTTTCCGTGGAAACTGCCGTTGCAATCTCGCGGTGAGGATGGTCAACGGCCCCAGAACCAGAATTGAACAACGAGACATACGACGCGCGCAGCAGTCTTTGAAGGATGAAAAGTTTGAGGTCCAATGTGCAGTTGAGGATCGAAGAGTGTGGGAGTTGCCTCGCCCACCATCTGGGGTTGTACCTGGGAGCGCCCTAGGAGGATCTGGTCTATTGTCCGCTCGATCTCCGGCTAGGCATTCGGCTAACTAAAGATTTTGCTTTTTTGCTCTTTTGCTCTGCAGCTCTTCTTTACTCGAGTAATTATTTTTGCAAACACCGCCAGATGCGCAAAAGATCGTGCCCCGCATGGCGGTTATTGTGTTACTCTACGCTTTTTTTTCATCCCATCTATTGCATCCGCATCCGCATCCACATGGCTAAGTTCGCATATTAAAGAGCCCCAGAAGGCTGAGGGGGCCGCCCCCCAGAGTCCGATGGATATGATGACGATTGAGTAGGGTACTGTACTAGTAGTACTGCACTATATATTGATGCCGCGAGTCTGTGCTGATCATAAGATTGGATCTACGCGGCTCGGTGCGAGGTGGGTTGACCTGGATTGAAAGCGTAAAGTATGTTTGCGATTTTCGTAGCATCTACCGTTCTTTGCCGGATGCTGGGGGCCCGCTGCGAGGGACTGACGACGGCGGTAGTTACATGAAGATACTCGGCGGGAGTGGGTGGTGCCAGCAGTATCTTTTGGTGGCATGGCCCTGATTGCTCAACATTGAGGCTTTCACGACGCACTTGCGCTCTGCCGGACAAGCATGGGAAGGAAATATGATAAATCTGAAAAGGTGATGATAAGCTGGCTGCCTTCCGTCCTCCGCGGTGCAAGGACAGGGAAAACCTGGCCGACCCGACATGCAGCTCGTGTGGTCGTTTCGAACATTGAGCATGAAAGACTCTCGATATTAAATCAAGATTTCATCAATTCATGCCAGGTAGCCGGTATCCTAATCGCAGACCACTCTCAACCTGGATAGAAACACACGGTGGCGAAGTTCTGCAAAGGGTACTGTAGATGATGATTGTGAGGCTCGAGTGTAGGAGTGTCATTGCAATTTTCATAGGCTGTCGTTGAGCTGGCGATCAAAGAGAAGCCTTGCGTTTCAGCCTTGAAAAAGTCGAGAAGTTGGAAAAAATTGGGAACTTCCCAGCTTTGTTTGGGAAGTTGGCACCGAGCTTGAGCTTGAGCCTTCAGAGGAGTTCTCCGTAGGTGAGGGGAAGCCACAATGTCAGATCTCGGGCAAAAAATCAAGAGTTAAAAATTAAAATTCAGACAACTATTATTGTATTCATTAAAGAAACGCACAGCAAGTCCACTGCCTCATCAAGATTCCTTGAACCCTTGGAAACATAACTTCGGCTCGTGGGTCCGTCACACAAAAACATTTGGATCCTTTCAGCTGGGCGCTTGTCGCTGACAAAGCTGCGAGCATTCATTTGAAATACACCCCAGCAAGAGGATCGGCATCGAGGGGTTGACCAGAACTCTGGGACCAAATAGTGCAAGAAGGAGGAACACCGCATCACCAAGTTTTTTGTCCGAGTCGCCGTCCGACAGCCTGTGGTGTTATATATCTTCGTACCGGTCAAGTCAAGCCATGTTGGAGCTGAGGCTGTGAACCATTGCCACGTTCTTCGCATCGTCTTGGTGATGTCGGTACCATTGATTGATTGCTGCTCCTTTACCGTCCCAGCGATTGGAGAGTTACAGAGCACACGAACCACAATCTCCCAAGCAATATTATGGTTGCAGGAGGCCCCTCGGGTTACCTTGCATTCAATAATTCTTACCTGGAGCGTGTATCCAAGATCCAATGCGGGAGGGTATGACAGATTTCTGGAGATTTGGCTGAGATGCTCAATAATGTTTGGAGTACCGACTGTGCTCATTCAGCCTGTCGGTACGTTTCACAGCAGCTCATCTTACTATTGCTGATGAGGTACCTAACCGTACTCTGGATTGTATATTGGTCTCCTGATCTACTCGTATCTATAGTAAATTGGCATTGGCACTGCTGACCTTGTGATTCGCAACACTGGGGTCCAAGGCTCCTCCTACCTAAGGAACTATAGACTACCTACTTACCTACCTAAGCTGTAGTACCTGCCCGCCTTTATCGCCAGTGCCGCGAGAAGCGAGCAAAAAGGCGTTATAGCTCCATCTCCATATATCTTCCTTTTTGGTTTCTTCTCTCAGTCTTGTATATGCGCAGGATTGATCGAGCGGACACACTACTCGCTCGCGTTCCTACAGGAACTACGTCCAACCTGAAGATTATTGCCGAGTTGGTACCTCCGTACCCAGGCTCGCCAAGGGGCACAAGGTACGCACCGTCCCCTAGCTGCGAGGCTGCCACACGACAAGCACACACGGGGAAAGTAGTGAACTCCACCAGCACTCGCTCTCAAATCTCTCGGAACATGCAGTGTTCTTACCCGTCTGCAACTCTGGCAGACGAGGTGACGGTCGAGGACTTCCATTCAAGTCGACGTTTGGTCCAGTCGCCCTGGTCGATCCTGTGTCCGACCCAATCCCCCGGGCTCCCGCCGGAGAGGGAAGTTCTGGACCAGGTCTTCTTCGATCCAGAGGATTCGGTGTGAAGATCTCGCCTCACCCTGCCATCTCCCAAGAAATGATACCCTCATGCCCTCAGGATTATGATGGCGAAGAGAGTTTGCGTCATTTCGAGGCACACCTCACGGTGCCTTCGGAACTCCAATCAGACCAGGGCAAAGTTGCCCGTGTGCCTGTCTTGCTGATAAGTGATCTGAACTTGTAATAATTGTTGCTACGGCGCAGGCAGAGCATGGCGAAGATTCGGTGAGCGAGTGCAATGGATATTAGGGCGAGTGCTATACTTATTACTCACTCGTATTGCACGAAAGGAAGAGACGAGTAGGTAGATAGGCTACAATGAGTCCCGCAACCCGCAATAATTTCCAGATCTGGACCCGCACGAAGACACCTCGGTCTGCGTGCACGGGAGCGACCACGCTGATGGAATTGGGAGGCAGACAACTACCTAAGGTATGCAAAGGATTACGATTTCAATCTGGGCGACAACTAAAGCTTCTTCCTCGCTGTCATATATCGTTTTTCTCCTTCTTCTTCTGCTGCGACGGAAGACTGAAGCCGGGCTTCCTAAGTTTCCCAGATGATATCGCCTGACAAGAATTTTGTCGGGTCTAGGGTTACTTACTGTAGGGGGGACGGCGATGAATAAATATGATGAATATATGAATAGGATGGGTCATGGGTAGCCTTTCAGCCAGTCTATTCCCGTCCCCGGTTATTTTTACATGCAGGCGCATTATGCGCTCCTAGCTGTGTTAGAGTTTAGTAATTGCGATTTGCTCCACCAGGCGTGCGGGCCGTCAAGGGTACGAGGGTCGCTGTGGTTGGTTACCGACCTGCTGGGCCCCGTCAGTAAGCTCGTAGGCTGGCAGGCTCGCACCGCACTGAAGAAATGGTCAGCCCTGGAGGCGAACTACGACTACTGTACTCTACTGTACTTCCTTCCCTACAGGCTCAGCACCGCAGGCATAGGTAGCACAACAGAGCATAGTACAGTACGAAGGTGTCAATTCCCAGTGACAGCGTTTACTGACTGACACCCCGCGCGCGTGGCTGTCCTTTCGTGCTTTGGGGGCTACCCAAACATCAGGCACCAGAGGGCCCAACGAATCCCGAAGCAGTAGGGGCATCTCGAAAGAATGGTGGGCGTCGAAAGCAAGCATCCGCACCTACCTACCTATCTTCTACTACTGCTACTGTACTGGGCTACTTGTGCTGTACTCCGAATCTCCATGTTCGCGCACAGTGACGCCGTTCCCCCACGACTCATGCCCTGGATAGCAGCTTCTAATAGGTACAGCAAGTCGGTTTACTGTACTGTACAATACAGTACACTAAGGTACTGTACTTCAACCACAACCACACCCCTCCAGGCTAATATTACTGACAAGCATCGTAGGCTTCGCAGGCATCATCCCAAGCCCTACTGGTCTCTATTTCCTATTTGATGATCTTATTCCCTAACCTTACCTTCTTGCCTAAGAGCCCCCTCGGGCGCATGTCCCTAATCTTGTACCCTAGCTAGACACACAACGCTCCTCTCACGACAACACACACCCCCCGGTCTCCCATTTCCGTTCCCCATTCCCAGACTCCGTCCCGAAGCATCCCTCCTGTTCCCTCTTACTCCCTCTCCTCTCCTCCCCTCCCCTCCCCCCAAATCCTTACTACTGTACGAAAGCACTTTACCTCCCGGACTGGAGCAGACCCGCTATGTAGGTGGGCAGGCCTGCAGGCTGTCAGTTTGCGAATCACTGCGAATCACAGGGTCCTGCACTGCAGCTGCACTTTTAACAGCGTCTCCACCACATCTCAGATCGTGTTTGGTGCCTCGCAACATCCCTGATCCATGGGTGGGTACGCCGATACTTCCACTTACTCTTCCACTTGCTCATCCACACAACTGCACTTCCACCTTGGGAGGAGCAAGTGCCTTGACCCATATCAGATCATCTCGAGTCCCATGTAGCCTTGTAGAGGTAGTAGTCGATGTCGGCGCCCCCTCCCTCGTCCTCTACATCGCGCTTGAGCTTGTTAGATCCCTCTTCCCTCTTTTCCTCTACCCTCTCTCCCGCCACAAGCCGCAATCCGCACACACGCACACACACACACACACACACACACAAGCCTCCCTTCCCTTCCCTTCCCTTCCCTTCCCTCCCCATGCAGGAGGCGCTGACGGGGAAGTGGCTTCTTCTAACAATGCACGCTCCTAGGTATTAGCTAGTCCTGCTCGTCCGGCTAGCCCACAGACTCGATTCTGACGTGCGTTGGGAGGGACTTTAGGACGCTCTTCCATGAACTTTTCGCCAACTAATCGCCAGGGTCCCGTCTGGATTGGTCTTGTCTGTCTTTAAGGTGTAGATGGACGACACGGACCCCAGCAGACCCCCCCCTGGTCGATTTTGCAAGTACTGGCACTCATCGTCTTAGTCTCACTTTTTCTCGCGAGCTTCAGTATGTTCGGTATGTTCAGTAAGTTGAGTACAGCTTCACACTGACAGCTTGGACGACTGTCGCCAGTACAGAGCCATGTAACAATATGAGAGAATTACAGCTCGAGACCCGGTTTCAATGCCAGGGCCCTGTCTGTGGCTGTTCATTGGTGTCACGTCAGTTTTGCGTGGGACTACCACAATCTCCACGGCCATTCTGGTCATTCTCAGCGCGCGGTGGGGGCTGGCCTTGGGTTGAGCGAGATCTCCGTTCTGTACAGTATATGAAGACGAGGTAGCCTTCTTGTGCGATCTCGGTTTTGAGTACCGAACGACCTGCAACCCCTCCTTCTTGCTATCCTAGCTGCACATCATTTCTCATCTCGTGTGGTGTCAACAACAATAACATCTTAACTTGACTTAAATCTTAACTTGCCTTCGTCTCTTGGTCTTGGGGGGGAGGCTTTTGCTTGTCACACCTCACCTCACCTCACCTCACCTCACTTCACCGGGCCTAACCAACAGCAACTCGCCTCACTCTTAGTTCTCTCCAACCAATCGAGAATCTACCTACGCAACACAAAACAACACAGCACTACACTACACTACACGACACTTCCCTACCACACGACGCAACTACCAAGAGCGTAACCTCTCTCATTTTTCTGTTCGGTGGACATTTGCTTTTCTCTTTTGCACTCTATTCTCCACCGTTCCCACACACCAGCTTGCTTGCTAGATTACCTTTGCAAAAGAGGCTCGCTATTGAACGCAACACGCCAGAAACCCGTCTTGCTTCTGAGCAGGACAATACCGACAAACTGGCAGTTTTAGCTCAAGCGCCAGGCCAGGTCTGGGGACGTTGGCCTGAACAGAATCAGCAGCAGTCGTCCATTGAAGCCTATTATAGTTCTTACTCTGGCCTAATCCAGCCTTTTGACCATCGAGCAACGACATCGGCAGCAGTCACACGAGCCATTATGGCTCCCCAGTACATCCCTCTGAGCCATTCATACAGCACCGCTCCATCGAACAATCTGGTAGCTCATCATCAGCATGCTGAGCAGCTTCAACCACAGCACAATCCCTTCGCGTTCACATCCTACAGCAGCAGTGGAGGCCCTAACGGAATAGTCCCGGTGTTCGGAAATAACAACTACATTCGACCACGACCCCAACAACAAGCAACGCTTATGCCCAACATCCCCCAAGATTCCTTTGTCCACAGTCCACGGAATGTACAACAAAGCTATGTTCAGGACCACCATTATAGCCACCACGGTCATCACAGTCATCACAGTCAAAGTCCGCCGAATCTCAAGTATGAGCCTCCACTTCACAGCGCTCAGAGTAGTGCAAACACTTCGCCATCTCAAGTCTCTCGCCCGATCCGAGAAATCACCAACACGATTGCAACAAACGGCAGCAATGAAGAGTTCGGAACCGAAGTCGACACTCTCATGAAAGCTATCCAAGCCAAAGAACAGAGCACGAAGTCGCAATCAGCTCTCGAACGGAGCAGGCCAGTGGTGAGTGCCTCCAGTTCCGGTGGTGGATGTACCGTATCCCCTTCCTTTGGGCACACCAGTATTAATGAAGAGATCAAGCTCACGTACAAGAACTCTCAGGTTGCGGTCTCCCACGACAAAGGCACCAAGAAAAGATATCAGTGCAAGATTGGGAAGTGCACGAAGAGCTTCTATCAGAAGACCCATCTGGAAATTCACGAAAGGGCCCATACTGGAGTGAAGCCATACGTGAGCCATCTGCAAAATATAAAATATCTATAGTACTGACGTTTCATCCAGGTCTGCACGTACCCAGGCTGCGACCGTACTTTCTCACAGCACGGTAACCTTAGGGTAAGATTCATTTGGATTTTTTGCAGCATCTATGGCTAATACTTATCAGACACATCTCCGCCGCCACACTGGTGAACGACCATACCAATGCGACCAATGTGGGCGATTATTTGCACAGAAAGGCAATGTTCGAGCCCACAAAGTAACGCACTCCAACGAGAAACCTTTCGTTTGCCACCTCGATGACTGCGGAAAGGAATTTACCCAGCGTGGCAACCTCAAGGTACGTCTGAAATGTGTTCATGCATTTCCCACCCAGCATTCCGCCTAATCATTACGATATTTCAATGTTACAACGTATTTACCTCGAAATACATGTATTTTCGGACGTCTCAGGCCCGCTTCAAGTTCTAGTGATAAGATATCTAACGAAGTCACCACAGTCACATCAAAACAAGTTCCACGCTCCAACAATTAAGAAACTGACTACCAAATTCTCCAACTATCAAGCCGGAGACACCGTCACGCCAGCAGACAAAGCCCTTTGGGAATACTTCGCGGACCTGTACAAAAATAGCAACAAGGGTATCAAAGGTCGAGGCAAGGACCGCAAAATCGATCGCAAGGCATGCTCAACGACAGAAGTTATGAACACTAGCATGCGAAACCTGAATGTAACTCCTATCTCCAAGTATGGCCCTGGGACGATGCGCCAGTACAATGACGTAGGCTACGAGATTGACGATTCTGGAAGCCACTCCGGGAGTTCGTCCAATTCCTCGCAAGGATCTTGCTATGACGATGCACCGAGTGACGGGTATGAGGATTTCGGAAGGATGCATTGATTGGCAGCAGTGGATGATCGAAAATGGAAGCACGGGACATTCGATCAAAAAAGACATTACGACGCGCAGATTACGAATCATTAATGAAGATAATGAACAACAAACTTTACCAACAAAGCACGACAGCAAAAGCAGCACGTCTCGGGAAGATGTATCATACTTACTAAGAACCGAAAAGAAGTGGCACATATAGAAGTTCCGGCGACATAAGGAGTGGACTAGATTTTGTTGAGGCATGGTTGCGTGGTGGCTTTTTGAATTTCTTTCGTTTTATTTCGTCTTCTCACTTCTAAAGCCTCAAGCCAAATAGTGATGGCACAGTCTTGTATTCTTTTGCTCTTTTTGGAAGGTGCTGTCTATTTTGCTTTATACCTGCGTGGTTCTATGTTGGTCAAAGTTTTTATATATCATTATATCCGATTCTTTACCATCGTTGTATAGTCAAGTCAATCTGGGAGGCACGTTTGTCAACAAAGAAATTTCGGAGGTTGCTATTTGTTACTGCAGCATTGGAGAGGCCGAGCCAGATTCATCCTCTGTTGCTCTTTCTGAGATTTTTGTTTACGGAAGGACTGGTTGGATGGAATGGGAGGTGCCAATTTTTGATCTCTTATTCAAACCAGCTTTATTATAAGTAGATATATATCCTTAGCTTTTAATCATAATTTTGGTTATTAGCAACTGTCTTCATCGGGAGCACTCTGTTCATTTCTTGAACTGTTTACATACGTGGCTCAATGAACGATAGGAAGTATCAATGGTAGCTGGGTCGTGTCGTGGCCGTGCTTGCAACTGTACAGTGACCCCTTTTCCAAGCGATCGGACTTCGGCGAACCTTCCTCTTTGTTGTTTGTTAATTTTGTCAACCACTAGGACCAGCCAACAAACGCCATTCATTGAAGGACACCTGACTACACTACCCTACCTCCACGCTCCCACCCAATCTTATCTGATAATTCCCCCATCTTTCCAAATACCAGTGTAATGTAAAATGAAATGTAATGTAATGCATAATAGGTAGCAATGCAATTGTGTCATGTTACAACAAACCCCCCTATCTTTAGCTATCTCGGTCTCGGTTATCTAAGGAGCACGTCAAACCGCATCATCCCCAATTCACTATCTCGTTCATTGGGTTTTAAATTCCCTCACACAACCAACATGAATTCCAAATCGGAACGCCGACGTAGTTGAAGCGTCTGAGGGTTGGAGAGGTTGGAGGGCTAGAAGTTGGAAACTTCATTCTGGCGGTTGGGGGCTTGGAGGTTGGGCAGTGAAAGAGGGAAATAATGCCTTAGTTGGGCAGCAAGAGAAATAAATTACCTAGTAGCTAGCTAGCTAGCTAGTGTCGTAGTAACGAACAGTGCGAAGCACAGTACAGAGAGATAGAGGGAGAGAGGGAGAGAGCTAAACGACGGGAGCTAAGGAAGTAGGGATCCGGTGAGCGTGATCGTGAAGCCGAGAGGGTGAAGCGTGTGAAAGTAGGTTGCTAGCGAGCGAGCGAGCGAGGATGTTAGGTAGGGTTATAATAGTATAGAGTTACATTGTAATCACGTAACGAGATTGAACCTCCGCTCCGTGACTATGAGCATGAGAAAAGTGAACTAATATTGTATTGTGGTCTATGCGGATTGGATAGGAATGACGAAACGGTATGTACCGTGCCAGTGAGTGAGTGAGTAGGTAAAGTAAGTAAATTAGGTAAATTAGGTATTGATTCTCAGGTAGGCGGTAAAGAATAGAGCAATCTTGAGCTCAGCCGCTCGCCTCATCCCGCGCTCGTGACGGTGAGAGCGTTTACCTCTGAGTGAGGTAAGGTGAAAAGTAGTAAGGTATCATTTTCCGTGGAAGGTTACAACTGGGGGGGGGAGCTGGGGTTGAGAGTAACAAACATACATCCCGCGCCTGAAGGCTTTGAGCACGAAATTTCGTAACTCGGCAATTCTTTCAAAATAGCAGCAACTACATAGCGAGATACGTAGGATCTCTTTTTTCCTCCCGGGAGTCCTTTCTGTGAACAAGTTGGGCTCTTCGTGTTCGGACGTAGTTATTGGTCCGAAGAGCTAGCCAGGTGGTTGGACCTTTGGGCATTTTAAGACCTTCCGAATTGAGGATCTGGGGGAGGATGTTGCATGCATCGTCATTTGTTATGACATACGATTGTTGCTTTAGCGAATCTGGGGATTGAGGTGAGAATGGTGAAAAACAGGATGTTTGTTCAACGTTCCTGGGCTGTTGGAATCTAGAAGGTTTGGGACTTTCATGAAGTGGGTTTGGTTGGGGTTACTCCGTAGGAATGGTGGAAAGTAGTATCCTTTGCAAACTAAACGGGGTCTCCGAGCTGGTGGGTTGGAAGAAGTCGAAGGGGAATGAAGCGGAGCGGCTGTTGGAGAAAGCGACTCACCGCTACTGTATGCCTATGCCATGAGAGTCGAACATCTGAGATTTTGTTCAAGGGCTTTGAGTTTCATACGGGCGTGCTCAGTGATTGGTGCACCGGGGTGAGTGGTGGTACAGACAGTCGGCGGTAGTCACTTTCATGCCCTGCTGCGCGGCGAGGGAGAGATGTTGGCAGGGGAATTTGAAATAAATGCTGCGGCTGCGATGTAACTCTGCGTACCGGGTGAGGGATGTGTGGGAGGATGGATGACCTGGGTTGGGCTGGCTGTCAGGACTGGGGAGACTTGGGAGACTTGTCTGGGCTGCCGTCCGAAGGGTGGCTGTAAGCCGAAAGGTCGCGGGAATTTTGAAAAATAGTGTGCTGCGTGAAATATTGCGGTAAGGGAGTGGCACAGACAATATGCGGTACGGGACGCTGAAAAAAACTGCCAGCAGACCGAATGCGCTCGGCTGCTGTTGACAGGCAGATAGATCAGCTCAGCACAGCACAGCACAGCACAGCACAGCGGACAGCCAGAAGCCAATTGTGTAGACCACGCAGGCCAAAATGAGGTACGGAGCTACAGTGCAGTACAGTAGGTAGAAAACCTGGTGGGTGGTGTACGAAGAAGATTCGTCGGCCATATGTCTTGCTTCCTTGGCGGGGCGAACCCCTTGCGCCGATCAATAGTCGCTCTGACCCAGGGTTTCTCCTTGTATCACGTGCATGGAGGCAGAGAGCTATGGAGGCAGCTGAGCCCGACTTGTCTACATTGACCACACAGCAAAAGCCACGCTTTGGATGTACCCCGTTGTGGACTATTGTGTGGCGGTGATGCAGTCACGGATAATAGGGCTGCATTAAGAAGTCAAAAAAAAAGTGTCGTGCTCAAGCCACCATTTCATTCTCATGGCCTGTTCCTAACCAGATCCCAACTCGATTCGATAGCAGATCTACCGTCCTGTATCCTTTCGTCAGGCGCCCCGATTTTCGTCGAATTTTCGTGAGATCTTGCGCGAGAGTTCTGCCTTGGACGCGAGAATGACTCCTCGGCATGGCTCCGGCGGCTACAGATATTTCATGCGATATCGTCGAACAATGAAGCTCTCGGACATTATCGTCCGCTGGGCCTCGCGTGGTTGACCTCGTTACTGGTCAACCGCCGTGGAGAGTCGACACGAACAGTATGTTGTCGTTAGCTTGCAGCACATAAGCGGCTTCTCCCTCGAGTTCCCAATCTGCGTCATTGATGAGAACGAGGATTCCAGGACGACTACATGACGCATGTCCAGCTGTCAGTCAGATGCCGCTGATATGTTTGCACACCACCACGCGGTAATGCGAGGACGGCCGGGGAAGACGGAAGAGGCGATGTACGGGATGAAGAAAACGGTGAAGCAGATCAAAATATGATATATAGTAAAGCAAAAGGATGCAATGCAGAGAAGTGAAAATCTTTTGTTCACCCAGATGTGTTCTGCAGTGATTTGTGGAAGAGGGATGAGTTGAAGAGCGGTGACAATGCGAGGGGGTCCAGCTGGCTTTGGCTTGCTTACACGTGATCGTCGAGAACAAACATCTCTTTCCTGCTGTCCTTCATGACTTTCTCCGTAAGATACTTTACCAGCCAGCCAACGGTGACGGCTTGGCCCTTGTCGTCCTTTGCAGGAATGGATATCTTGTGCTTGCGTTGATCTGAGAAGAGCATCTCAAGGCCGCCACTGATTGATGGTGGCTTGTTAGCGTACTGTGCACATACGAGGGAGGGGTTTGAAGCAGCTTGCTTACGTGAACTCCACAATAATAGGGATCGTCTCTTCGGCGACTACTGCTTTCTCAGATGCCATGGTGACAATGATTTGGAGATAAGCGAGCGAACGAGTGTGGTATTCAGAGGAGAAGAGTGCGAGAGGGAGAGAGAGGATGTGAGATTAAGCTTGACTCGCTTAAATTTGGCGAAGATTTTGCTTTGACCTCAAAATATTGGAGGCTACAAAATTGTCAGAGGCTACAACCACAACAAGTGACTAGCTCTATCACGGGTCAACTTCTCCCTCCAAAATCTATATGCCACTTGTCCTCTTATCAAGGCTGGCTTTATGCGAGAGAGCCTTAGAGGCTAACGTATGCCACATGCAGGTGCATCCCAAATTTTGACAAGGCTGAATAGAGAGTGTGCAAGGCTGAAGTTGCAACCAAAGAGGGATTTCTGAATTTTACTTTTGTTACCGTACTAGGGAACCTCTGGCTATTAGGTAACTGAGGAAGTCCTCATCTAAGGGGTCTTCCCTGCTCATTACTAGGAGAAGCGCCATGTCACACACCCCGGGATACATCGCGGCTGGTGCGAATAGACATCCTTCTGCAGCGGATTGGGATGACTCTGGTGTCCTAGCCTTTGGAACAGACAGAAATATTGCACTCTGGCGACCACAGGTATGTCTCACTCGCTTGTAGACAACGACAGGATCTGACAGGCTCGTGTAGGATCGCGATTCAAGGGGCATATTTGATCTCCTTGGAGGTCACACAGATATTGTGAATGCGGTCAAATTCATCCCAGGATCGGATGGGATACTGCTTTCCGGCTCTGTCGATAAGACTGTGAAAATCTGGAAGCAAACAGATACCACTTCAAGGGACTATGAATGTATCCAAACGATTACAGACCATCAAAGCTCTATCAACTGCATTGCCGTAGCTACTGGCTCTTCAATATTTGTTACCGGCTCTGCAGATGCAACAGTCAAAGTATGGTCCTTTGATAATGGTAATATAATAAACGGAGCAAAACTGCTTCAATCTATTACGATCAAACCACGATTCTTTCCTTTAGCATTGGCCTTGAGCTCTCTATCGTCCTCGGTAATCCCTCTATGCAACCTACCCACTTCCTCAAACTAACCAATTGACCCAGGCATCTAGCTCTTATGTGCTTGCTGTTGCCGGCACAAAAGACATCATACAACTCTATGTCCTAGATTCTTCAGAAGACAAGGCAGAATTTAAGCTTCAGGCAACACTCGCCGGCCATGAGGGATGGATTCGATCACTGGCCTTCACTAGAGAGCCTTGCAGTCCAGATAGCGAATCTTCAGATAGTGATCTGCTGATGTCGTCGGCAAGCCAAGACAAATACATCCGACTTTGGCGAATCCATGAAGGCAAAGAGTTGCCAGTCGCCGCAGCTTCAGCAGATCCGTCTCTGGGTGCTTATATGCCAGGAAAGTCCTTGTCAAACAAAGCACACAGATTCAAAGCGGAGGGCATTGACTTTTCCGCAACTTTTGAAGCCTTGCTCTTGGGTCACGAAGATTGGATCTACAGTACCAAGTGGAGGACCCATGGTGAGAAGTTACAGTTACTATCATCATCAGCTGATAACTCGTTGGCAATCTGGGAACAAGATGTAGCTTCTAGCGTTTGGGTGACTATCTCACGTCTTGGTGAGATTAGTGCCGAAAAGGGATCGACTAGCGCAACGGGGAGTACTGGAGGTTTCTGGACTGGGTTGTGGTCGCCTTCTGGTGAAACTGTTGTCTGTATGGGCAGAACTGGAAGCTGGAGATTGTGGAATCACGACGCTCAGCAAGACAGGTGGATCAAGGGAGTTGGTATAAGCGGCCACACTCAATCTGTCACAGGAATTGCGTGGTCCAAAGATGGTGATTACATCCTTTCTACCAGTTCAGACCAGACATCCAGATTACACGCCAAATGGAAGCGCGGTGATAAAAGCACTTGGCACGAAATGTCTAGGCCACAGATTCATGGTTACGACCTAAACTGTATTGACAGTCTCGGCGACTCACAGTTTGTCTCAGGAGCAGACGAGAAGTTACTGCGAGTATTTAACGAGCCGAAAGCTGTTGCAAGTCTCCTGAATAATTTGTGTGGCTTTGGAAGTTCTCATGTTGAAGATATGGCTGATGCAGCAAATATGCCTCTATTAGGTCTCTCTAACAAGGCCGTCGAAGCGGTTGAAGATGATCAAGAAATTGCCAATGGTCACCACACAGATAGAGAAGCTATTGATCCAGCGTCAATTGCGCGCAAGTCAACCCTTGACCTTGCGCACCCGCCACTAGAAGATCATCTCTCACGACACACTCTCTGGCCAGAAATCGAAAAGCTTTATGGGCACGGCTATGAAATATCAGCCTTAGCCAGCAGTCATGATGGGTCAGTTATTGCTACAGCTTGTAAGGCAAGCTCTATCGATCATGCTGTTATAAGACTTTTCGAAACGAAAACCTGGCACGAGATCAGACCACCTCTGACAGCACACTCATTGACAGTGACGAGCTTACAGTTCTCTCCGGATGATAAGTATCTACTCAGTGTTGGAAGAGACAGACAATGGGCAGCATTCAAACGGGATGATTCTCAACCATCCCTTTACACCCACCCTCGAACAGTCTGATCCCAAAGGTCATTCGAGGATGATCTTAGATGCAGCTTGGGCACCTACACCTGTGCCGGTATTTGCAACTGCTGGACGAGATAAGCAGGTTAAGATCTGGGCAAAGAGCCAGGAAAGCCCAGAGCTTGGATTTAAGTATACTGGCCAGAGTATTCTGGAAAAGTCTCCTGTCACTGCTATTAATATCTCAGGCATTATTCGAGAGGCAGATGGAGTAAGTGAAGTGTACCTCGCTGTTGGTACGGATAGCGGCGTTGTCACCATATACTTGTTTCGTGGCCTAGAGATAGTCAAGGAGCAGACTATAGATCTAAGGTAAGATGTTCTCAATCATCACATTTCGAATTTTATTGACAAGTTATCCAGTGTACGGCCACAGGCAACAAAGGCAATCACACAGCTGTCTTGGAGACCATCCAAGTTAGGAAGTGGGTCATTGGAGCTTGCAATCGCAAGCGAGGATAGCTCTTTGCGGATTTATTCTCTAGATGTCTAAAAACAAACGGTGAACTCCAAACTCTGCAGAACCCTATTGTATGTTGAATGCTGCGCTATTCGTGCGCCTGAATACAGAGCCTAGAGGATTTATACACTTCCCAGTCCTAAATAAAGATGACACCGGTGTATGTTAAATGCCAGCGCCAGATAAATGCATCAGATAGTAGGCGTTGAGCCTCAATCTATTCCCCAACTCCAAACAAAATTACCCAGTTTATGTTAAATTCTGCGCCGATCATGCATGTATAAAGGTCGTTGAGCCTTCCCATCGTTCAAAAATGACGCTTTGCTTTAGAACGCCGAACAACTATGCATCGCGACAAGAGGCGTTGAAGCGCTCTAAAAAGGAAAAAAAAAGAAAGTAGACATCCCCTCCCTCCTACCAAACACATTATATACGTACCATCCAAATTAAAAGGTCCTTGGCTCTGCAACTTCGGCACCGTAGCCTCCAACACCACCTGCTGCATAGGTCTTGCCCTCACTACCAACGGGAAGCTTATCTTTGGCATTCCTGGGTCCTCTCTCCCTCAGGTCATCTTTCAACCACTGCAAGACCAACTCACCCAGGCGACTATTTCCCGTATCAAACTCCTTCTTTTCCTTCACATCAAACTCTCCAATTGCACCCCACTCTTTGACCTTCCCAAGACTCATATGCACCAGATGCGTGGGCCAATCCGCAAGATTATCCAGAATATGTGTTGCGTACACAATGGTGCATTCTCTCGTCTCGGTCTCTTTCTTCAAGAAGGCCAGGAAATTGCTGCGAGAGAGGAGGTCAAGGTCGACAGTGATTTCATCAAGTAGAAGAATCCTCCATGGCCGAATCAAACCCATTGCTAACTGCACACGACGTCGTTCACCATCGGACACGGCATGCATCCTCCATTCCAAATCAATATCCAACACATCAACCAACTCATCCCTTCGATCAGGATAGGCATCGCCGCCAACGCTCTTTAGCAACTCCTGTACACCAATATCGGTCCTCACAATCGGATTGAGGACCCATTCCAAGCCTAAGTATGTGACTCCTTCTAGTCCATCTTTGAAAGGATCGAGACCGCCGACTGAGACTGTGCCTGAGGGCGCGAGACGTTTTCCTGAGAGGAGACGTAGGAGTGTTGTTTTGCCGGCCCCATTGGCACCGATAAGGAGAGTACGGGAAGATGGGGGCAAGTTGAGGACAATGGAGGAGAGGCCGAGAGAGCGATCGGGGAAGCTGTAGGAGAGGTTGGTTATGTTGATGTCGGGGGCTTTGGTTTGGTCAATGAATGAGCCCATATTTGTAGAGTTGCGGCGATTCTGATCGAAGGGGAGTGAAGGGGTGAGGGATTCTGGAAGGTGGTGGTTGAGAGATATAGAATGTGGAAGCCTTTGTTTTTTTTTTCCCCGTACGATTGGATCGATCAATGACGCATCGTCTTGTCAAAATGGCGGGAGAATGCGCCCTTGCAGAGTGGGGCTAAGCGAGAAGTCAAGTTTGCGAAAAAGGGGGGACGATGTTTGCTTTAACGATGACTCTCTTGATACTCACTGTCCGCTGAAAAGATGATATTTTAGATAAATAGACTGACTGGGAGTCTACAGGAACACAAAGAACAATAGGCTAAATGCTGTAGCATCTCAGATCCTAGAATCAAGGTCCACTTCTCAAGGAGTCCTTGATACACGCAGCAGCATAAACTACGATAAGTCAACCTAAAGTGGACACAACTTCTCTATGATAACCGGTGTCCACCCTACACACTGCCTTGTACAAGGTGGGGTATCTGGTACCTAGAACACCATGGACTATATAAACATTGCTATGTACGCTCGAATCCATCATTACGGCGGAGAACATCTTGCTCTACTTCAACCATGATGACCATCAGCCAATTTCAGAATCCGATCGTACCTGGTTTCGCACCAGATCCATCAGTAGTCCTCATTGATGATACTTTCTTCCTTGCCAATTCTTCTTTTCATGTGTTTCCCGGGTTGCCCATATATGCATCCAGAGACCTCAAAGAATGGAGTCATATAGGTGTGATGAGCCACTTCAAATGAAAAACCAAATTACTTCAAATAGTGAAAACTAATTGCTTTTCTCACAGGCAACGCAATCAACAGACCATCTCAAATAGACCTAGAAAAAGCCACAACAGATGGTTTGACCCTAAGTCCAGGTATCCAACTAATAGCAGCACAAGGCCTCTACGCTCCAACTATCCGATACCATAACGGAACCTTCTATCTCATCTGCACCAACTGCAGTAGTAACAGCAGTAATCCATTAAAGCCTACAACTCAGAACTTCTACATTACTACCAAAGACATCTGGTCTAATAACTGGAGTGATCCGATATTCTTTGACTTCCAAGGAATAGACCCAAGTTTATTCTTCGACGATGATGGAAAAGCTTATATTCAAGGATCTTGGCGAGCGGGTAATGTTATAAACCCAATGTGCACGATCAGACAATTCGAAATTGACATCTCGACTGGTGAACCTGTTTCAGAAGTGAAGGAGCTCTGGGATGGGCATCTGAAAGATGGTGATGTGGAAGGTCCACATTTATACAAGAAATATGGGTATTATTATCTTCTTGCTGCTGAAGGTGGAACCTGGGAACATCATTTGATATCGATTGCAAGATCAAAGAGTGTCTGGGGTCCCTTTGAGTCTTATGAGAAAAATCCAATCCTCACTGCTGAAGGCACGAATGAGTATATTCAGAATACAGGACATGGAGAGCTCTTTCAAGATGCAGATGATGAGTGGTGGATGACATGTCTAGGTATCAGAAATGAAGATGGTAGATCTCCGATGGGTAGGGAGACGTTTCTTACACCTGTATCTTGGCCAGCTGGCTCATGGCCAGAAATTCAACATCCACGTATGCGGTTCGATCGTCCTCAAATCCTACCAACACCATCAGAAACCGATCCCTTCCTGAAGGAAAAACGGCCTAGAGTAGACGATATCTACATCCGCAACGCTGATCTTTCAAACTACCATTTCTCACCCGACGGTCAAATAATTACATTACTAGTAAACGACACCTCTCTCTCCACCCCATCCGGAACGACATCTTTCCTCGGTAAACGCCAACGTAGCCTCGATAGCATCGCAGAAACAACCCTATCCTACGATAAAAACCAAGAATACAAGATAGCCAAAGCAGGTCTAGCAGTCTACAAAGAAGATTTCAGACACACAAGCATCTACTACGATTTCCAGACTTCCAAGATCAACTTCTCAATTTTTAACAAGCTGAAAGGAAATGGAAACCCCGTTATTACTGAACATGAAACAGCAGCTTTTGGTTCTGGTGTCTTTCAATTTAGGATTGTGGCCACGGCGAGAAATTATGAGTTTTTGTATCGGCAGGGTTCTTCTGAGGGAGAGGGAGAATGGAAGAGTGTGGGATTTATTGATACGAAGGAGATGACGGCTTGTGATTTTACTGGGACGATATTTGGGATTTTTGCATCTGCTGAAGAGGGATATGAGAGTTGTTCTATTACTTTTGAGGGGTTTGATGTTAGGTGATTGGTGGGTTATATATGAGTTTGGTTTTTAGTAAGGTGTTGTGGGATCATGTTGAGTATAACCTTGGAACAGATTAGTTTTTAGTGTTTTCTATGGAAAGATATTGAGGATAAGTCTCCAAAAGAAATAAAAGGACCAGAGAAGTGGCGTTGTCTCTATGTTCTGGTAAATTGACGTGGAAAAGGAACTTAACTTATTAATAAGCTGTGGTTAATGCTCAGAATATGTGTGTGTATTGTATTGTCTTATTTTAGAAGACTACCTTAGCTTTACCTACCTATGTTAAGGACACTACATAATTAGACCCTTTCCTACATTTTTCTTTTTAAAAAAAATCCAAGTACTATCTAGAAACAGTACTTGTACATATTCAATACCTTTCTTTCTCACATGTCACATCCCCACATCTCCCTCCCCCTCTCTACCCCAAGACTAAGGTAACAAATGTTTCTGACTACCTACCTAGGTACCTATAACACTAGCTAGCTAGCTAATAACTACCTCACATCAATAATCCCCAACTTTGAAAAGAACTTGATAGTTTGAACAAAAAAAGACGTTGAGCTTTTAATGGAAGGATTGCCAGGTCTTGATACTTGTAGAATATACATAATGCTACAATTTGATATTTGACTTTGATACGTGTTGTTACAGCACCGCTAGTCACCCAAAATAACTAACTAGGTTACCTACTTAAGTTGAAATCAAGTAATTCAAACCAAGTGAGTTACTCGAGTCATATTAAAAAGTCCTGTAGAACTCACGTGGTATTGTTCAAATATCACCTGTATTGGCATTGTGCACATATCAGGACCCTGGAGTAATTTGATATATTACATTTCCCCCACCTATAAATTCACTCCAAAGGAGTTGTTCTGAACATGACTTCAGAACTTGTTTGATTGTCTTACATGCTAATGTACAGTGATTTTACACATATCTTAGCTTCAGGCTCCCAACTTTCAACACCTGGAGCTTCTAGTCCACCAACTTTCCGTAAAATGGTACTCCCATGGCACTCATCAGAAGTCTGGCATGTCGATCAGATTTAGCACTCGTCTGAACGTTGACATGAAATCCAGGAATCATCTTTGGAGGGTACATCTAAACATTGTTAGTACGGTAAAGTTCTACATGGTATGAAAACTGGGTAGCCCTACATCATAATTGACCTCAACCTCTGGGAACAAGATGGCAGCTTCTCTGTCAAATCCCCAATGGATATTACCGCTGCTGTCACCGGTGGTACCTGTCAATCGTTAGAATTTATAGAGAAAGAACACTCAAGATATAATACCTTCGACACCTGGCCAGTCCTTGATTCTTGGGAAGACAAGATTGACACACTTATCAATAAACTCGTATGCAGCATCTCCTCTCATCTCACAAGTCAGAGAAATTGGCATTGACTCCCGAATCCCAAACTGAGCCACGCTGTGCTTCGCCTTGTGAACTACTGGCCGCACTCCTGTGACCGCTTGTAACATGATACCTGCAGCATGCAATGCGGCTGAATCACCTATGGCCCCTTTGATCATACTGTGTACAACTACTCTCTCGATTTTGGGAATATTGCGCCACGTAATATCATTTTCAATCAGACGTAATACATCTCCTCCTCGGGGCCCTCTCTTCGGTCTCCCTTTCATATATGGTGATGAATTGTCCCATTCGCGGAGACGAGGCGCCTTTGGCTCTGTGACGGTTCCAGGAGGTTTGTGTGTATAGGTAAGGGTCATGAGGTCTTGAGCGATGGTTGTTTGGTATGTTTGTTCAAGACGAGTATAGGAAAAGGGCCCAGGCACGAATTCGCGAGAAGATGGGTCGGATGCTGGAGGTGGTTGATGGGGATGAAGCGGCCCACGGTAGTACCTTGGAGGTTTGTATTGGTATCTAAGAGATGTTAGGATTGACTCCAACGTCGCATATTTGCGTTCTGTCCGTACCGACTAGGAGGAAGCTCCCTCTTCCTGCCCTTGGCTCTCTTCACAGGATCATATGCCTTAATAATCTCTTCGGACGGTCCCGAAGAAGAGAGTGAAGACTTTGACTCTAGCTCTTGGAAATCCTTTGCTGCTAATTGCTCCCGTGTCGGTGCTGGTGTTGAAGATGCTTCCGCAGATGCATATCGTCGACAATTCCAAGCAAGCGTCTTTGTCGCAGGGCGCGCATCTCTGGCGACCCATCGACAGAGGGTCGAGGGTAGTTCTCGTAAGGCCATGATGCAGTTGCGTGGACCAGGAATGTCGTGATGTTCAGGTCATTCACATCAAAGTGGTCGGTCCGGCTCTCCTGGTGCTGCCAAAAATTGTCGGAGCACTGACACTGACATTGACTTCACACGAAGATGCAGCAGCAGGGGCGGCCGATAGGGCCGCAGATCCACCTGTCAACCAACACCTTCTTTCCATGTAATCCTGTAATCCTCCTGCCAATCTTTGCGCCACAACAAACATCCCTCGCCGAAGCTCGCAGGCCCGACCTCATTGTTGCTAATCCTGCTGCGCTGTACCGACTGAGAATCCCCCCAAAGGTACAATGGGCCACGCGCAACATTCTAGGCAGCCTTGAGAAGCTCCCAATACGCTTGAATTGCGGCTGGACTGCATCCAACACCCCACCACCAAAAGCTCCAACTTTCGAAGACAAAGCACCCCAATTCAACTCGACAACACCTACCAAGACCTTTCAACGCATTTGCTGTGCCTATCTTTGCAAATCTTCACGATGCCGGCTTCAAAGGCAGCTTCTGGCACCATCAATCGCTTCCTCAGCCGCCGCGAGAAAGATGGAAGTTCCCACGAACGTCAGAAATCGAGAGACAAATCCTCGGATGGCAGAAGGGTATGTCTATGTTGGCCTCTTGAATCTCCTTCTTCTTACACGGACTCTGCTTAAAGAGCGTATCTTCTACTCTCCCAGTTCCAGATAAAAGCGAGCCGATCCTTCAGACTACCTACACTACAATCCACGCCACAAGTGCTAACTCGAGGCCTGGATTCTTTCTACAGACACGTCCACTCTCCAGCGAGTCCATGTCCTCCATATTATCCTTGCTGAAGGCAGATCCACAGAAGAAGCTGGATAAAGAACAAGCTGCAAAGGTCAGACCCCCTACGATGGTACACAACTCCCCGAGTAACTGACCAATCACAGGTTGATACCATACAAAAAAACGTTTGGCCGAACAAGGCTATATGGGTGTTACTGATGACCAAATCACATATGCTCTGGCTTCGAAACATGCGGGTGGAGATGTCAATCTAGCACTCGAGCTTCTTGTATTATTCCAGGAATCTGTGGAGGGTGTTATAAAACCATACGATCCCGACGTTCGTATGCTTGGAGCAGAAAACAGAGGAGGCGCTACTTGCTATCTAGATACGGTCCTATTTTCAATGTTCGCTCGGCTTCCAAGTTTTGAGCCCATACTTTACACAACCTTCGAAGATGAGCCCAGGAGGCGATTATCCACATTGATACGATTGTGGGTTAATATGCTGAGAACTGGAAAGCTGATACAGATCGATATAGTTTGTCTAACCCCCTGCAAAATAGTTTTCCTTTCTAATAAGACTTCCAGACAGAGCATTTGCAAGACGCCCTGGCTGCATGCGGCTGGGAGGATGCTAAGAAACTGGAACAACAGGATGCCTCTGAAGCTTTCCACTTTATCACTGAGAAGCTCCAATTACCGCTTCTGACATTGAAGATGGACATCTATCATACTGGCCGGGAAGATGATCCTGATGATCACAAATTCGTACAAGAGCGGTTGCTTGCCGTGGCTGTACCTGAAGATAACCATAACCCCGATGGCCGTCCCGTTAAACTCGAGGACTGCCTTGAAGATTACTTCAATAATCGCATTGAAGTTCGCAGGCAGCTTGAGCGTTCTAATACGTTGACTTCTATTAGATCTGGCCAATCCATTGACCCCGAGAAAGGCCCCTGCTCAGAGCATGTTGAAGAGCTTGCCTGGTCTAGTCCAAATACTCCCATCACGGCTCTGCCTCAAAAGGGAACTTTCCCAGCTAGCGACTCTGATAAGCCTACCCAGAACCCAGAATCACCCACACTACGGCATCGTTCAGAGAGCATCATAAGGACAATAAGCCTTGGAGATCAAGATGGCGATAATGATGATGATGGAGAGCCTAGTAGCCCAAAAGCTCAAAAGATGGAATCTCCGACCGTGCTTAATAGACAACATTCACTTCGCAAAGGATCAGTGAGAAAAGAGGTGTTGATGCCTGCATGGCAATTCTATAATCTATTACGTCCGTCCCCAATATATTTACAAATGGAACAACTTATTTGTAAATCTACCCCCTGCGTAGATCCAGTACTAATAAGAGAAATAGCTTGGTATACAAAACATGCCCCATCAAACAATGCGGAAGTGGCCGAACACTTCTCTCAGACACAGCCTGTCCTAGGTATTTGCCTGAAGAGGTATTATATGGATAAGAAAGGAAAACTCAATAAAACGACGTGTGCTATTGATGTTCCTCTGGATATTAAGATGCCGCATTTTGTACCAGACGAGATGAGGTCCGACGATGAGCCTTTAATGGGTAATTACAAAATGTCTCTTCAATCGTTTATCTGCCACCAAGGGAACAACCTTAATTCGGGGCATTACAAATGCTTTGTCCGTGTTTCAGCAAGCGTAGATGGTGATAGTACTTCCTCCACGAAGCTTAGTAACGGCAGCGCACCTCCAATCTACCCAGTCGAACGTTGGATCAAGTTTGACGACTTAGGAACCCCTCGCGTCTCACCTTGCGATATAGAGCAAGTTTTGAAGGAAGAAACCCCATACCTCTTATTCTATCAAGTGCAGCCTACAGTGGTCCCAGTACGCAATCCTGAAGGAAACCCGCCGTCTTACAGTGACAGCGGTATACAGATGAAGATTGATCAAGCGAGTCCTGCCCCGGATAGGCAGCGGGAGGATACTTCGCATTCGGGCTACTTTGATGTTGTACGGGATGAGAATGGATCTGCGGCCAGGTCTTCGACAGAGACTGAGAGACCTAGGGGAAGTCTTAACCTCCCAGAGGATAGACGTGGCAGTGTAGCTACCGATGGGACTTTGACAAGTAGTGCTGGAAGCATTCGTAACGATTTTATCTCCGCACCGTCAACCCCCAGCGAGGAGACTACGGCACAGAGAATGTCTCGAGCCGCGGCGCGATTCACAAAGTTTGAAAGCAAGAGTCGACCTTCAAGCCAATCCGGAGAGAATCGCATCAGTGCTACATTTTCTCGTCTCGCTTTGATGCGAAGCAAAGAGTCGTTGAACAAGGTTATGCAGATCAACAAGGACAAGGGAGAGCCTGCGACAAATGCTGATAGCACCTCGGAGAATAGGAAATCAAGTAGTCTTGAAGAAACAGTTGTCAAGGCACCCCTTGAAGGGACGCCGACCAAGAAAGAAAAGACACATAGGAGGGACAAGAGCAAGGGAGCAACCGAGAAGCTAGAACACCCTGAAAACCGGCAGAAGGGAAAATGGAAGGATAAGGATGTTCCGGATAGAGAGTGCGAAGTGATGTAATAGAGGCAGGGCATAAGGCATCAGCATTGGGAATATTTTATGGCTAGGATCAATTGGAAAGAGCATTAGCATGGAGTTGCGAGGCGTTACCAATACATGCATGGGCTAATGGTACTACGAGGAGTTTTGGTTTACTGATAGACACCAACATAGCATGGGGGTCTTCGTGCATGACTTCTTTTTGTCCATCACCGAAAAAGCGAGCGTTGCTATTAGGACTAAGCATATACAATAGTATGGGGTTACGCGTTAGACTAGGACTCCAAAATAAAATCTTAAAAGCTAATATACCACGGTTACTTGTATTAAGGGACCTCTAAAATGTATTTGTTATTTAGCAAGATATGCGACAGTTGCGAGATTGGAAGGCCAGAAGGTCTTAGTCTTCACTTGTTTGCAAGTATCCCGACTAATACGATCTTAAATATATTCAGCTTACATGTTCACATAATTCCGTTGTACAGATAGATACCTAGCTACAGAATAGTCATTGCCATCTGGACGTTCCCAACACAAAACTCCACGCTCGCCAAATGCATCCATCATCAAAAACCCCGAATAGTCCCATCCCCCCATCAAGAAGTATTAAATATACATTCGGGTACGCAATTGACTTAACCTACTCTCAACTCTGCCACATATACTCACTTAACTGCAACAAATGTTCATCCATCCTCCTCTTCGCAACACCACTGATGCCGCGTTCGGGACTAGCCATCTGCTCACTATAGCAGAGTTCAACCAGCATCTTCAACTCTTCATAATTGAAGGACTCGCGCTCCTTCTCATCCTTTGCTTGGGAAACCACAGCATCAGCGCCTTTGTCAAACAGATCGTAATATTTTGCTGCGCGGTCCAAGGAAACGTCCTCTTCGATATTCTTGAGATTCTGTTGAAGAACTAGAATGTTAAGTTGCATGCGGCCGCAACCATTTTTGTTCATTGCTTTTACCATTCCGGCGTTTGTAACGAGGATGCTGTCGATTAGGAGCCCCAAACCCGTGCGGATGAAAGAGATTTCTTTGGAGCGAAGGAACCGGACCACGGTTTCGTCATAGGAGACGAGGTCGGCATTTAGACTTAGAACTTTGGGGTCGGGATCGTTGACTACTTGTTCTAGGAGATAGGGTGCTGAATCTGGCGAAAGAGTTTTGCTGAGTGAGTGTACTATTTGGCAGCGAACCTCCATGTGGAGGGTAAGGAGGACGGTGCCGGCGAGTTCTTGGTAGGAGGATGAGACGATCGAATCGAAGGCACTAATGAGAATTAGAAAATGGCGAGTAAATTAGGATTGGAAATCACTTACACAACGGTTTCCTGGGTCATAGGAAGGTACACAGGGTTATCTTCCTGTGCCCTGGCTGGATCATTCAACAAGGTCCATCTTCTTGTCACCGGTTTAGTCACTGTAGGCCTAGAAGAGTCCGCATCGTTGCGAGTGATGTGTCGGAGTAGATCAATCTTGATAGCGAGCCATTTCATGCTGGTGTAGAGCACGCATAGGGATGAGATGGTCTCGCGGTCTAAAATGATGTCGTCCAGCTTCAACGGAGTCTCATTGGTGGCGAGGATGAGCAATCCAGTCTCCTTCTCAAGAATTTGTTTATCTGTAGATTCTTCAGTCCACAATTTCTGCATTGTGTCATGAATATCACCGGGTCCTGTGGCGAGTAGCGCAGAGAGCTTCAACCTGCTACCATCTGTGTCGCTAACTCGGGATACCAGAGATTTGAACCAATCATAGCATCTGTCGTAATATCTCATCATTTGCGTTATGATCAGTTGACTCAGGGCCTGATCGTGAGGAATGGTATCCAACATCCGGCAAAATGCCGTGATAAGGGAGAAAAAGGCGGCGGAGGTGCCCTTGAATATGGGTCGTCGAGCGATCTTTGTCCATTGAGGATCTTCCTGGAAAGAATCAGACTCCTCGAAGACGGAGTCGCTGAGCTTGCCCAACGTTTCGTCGAGCTGTGGGAGAAAGACATTGACCAAGAAATTGTCAAGGAACGAGGTGAGAGTGCTTGTGACAAGATCTGAGCCAGGAGGCACAATAATTTTCAGCCGCTGTAAGAAGCCCAGCGTCGGAGGAAGTAATAAGCTCATGTTGAAAACACTGGGCTCCACCAACGACTTGTGCGGGTCAACTCCACCAGATTTGCTATCGTAGCCTGATGTACTTTGTATTCGCCGGGAGCCGCTGCGCATAATATCGAGGGCTTTATTACCACCGTCCTTCTTCTTACCGTCTCCTCCCTTTGACATAAGACCCGGGACTGCGGCTCTGATGATACCCTCGAGGTCTTGATATTCAGTTGTCATTTGGACAGATTTCGTGTCAGCGTCCGAAAACTGGAAAAGAAGCTCTCTCCTGGAGTCTTGCTTCCCAGTGGCAGCCCCAGGCTTAGGTGAAGAGTTGAATTGGTAAATATCAGCGTCCGTGGTCACATAGTTATGTAGCAAGGATCGGATCTCGTTCTGATAAAGATTCCAGAGCTCTCTGAAACTTCCGAGCAGCGACGAGGAGTTTCTGGTTGTGCCTTCTCTCCGGCTTATAGACTTTACAACATCGTGAAAGATACGATGTCCTTCGGCAATAGCCTCGAACTTCGCGTATAACGTCCACAAGAGGTCATAGATAACATCTGCCCTGATTCCAGTTTCGCGGTTACTGAACGCGTGATGGCCTTGTGAACCTCCTATTCCGCCTCTCAACGAACTTGGGTGTTTTTGGTCCACTTCTACATTGGTTTCATTGACGATGCTGAAGAGCTCGACTGGAAGTCTCTGCTTAATAGTGTTCACAGCAAACTCAAGCCGGCCAAGTTTATTTAGGGATTCCACGAGGAGCTCGATATAGTAAAAAGTATCTGCCTCAGGATTTCTAGAGGGGTCTTCCACCATGATGTCTGTAAGGTCCATAGAGTCCAAAATGTCGTAAAATGGCCGGATTCCTGGTGTATATTCTGGGTTCTCTTTGGCAATGCTGCCTTGATTCTTAGCAAGTATCTGCCAGCGTTCCTGGCAGTAGGGCGATTTAAGATACAGATGATCGTGAAGTTCTTCAACCAGAATATCAGTCAACGCAGTCTCTTGGTTTGTAAGATAACTCCTCAGATCACTCAATGCCCCAATATCATCCAGATGCGGTACTCGTATTCGCCGCAGGGCATTTTGCAATACATCTACAGCCGTCAAAAATCTTTTTTCAGATATTCGTGCCTCCAATTGATCCGGGACCAGCCGTAGATCTTCAATCTCCGATAATGTATGCAATAAATCATCGTAGGTCTGAGAGGCTGCAGCAAGCTTCTTCAGCTCCGGATCTGTAGTAGAAAGGTTCTGTTTTGACTGTGCCAGTGATTCCTTCAATGTCCGCACCCGTTTGGAGGATGTCTGTATGCTTGACTGGATCTTGTGGAATGTACCGATCGAACTATTGAACCCTTGATGGTGCTCGTGAACAATGCCCTTTAGAGAATCCTGGAGGTATTGGTGAGTCTGCTCAAATTGCCTATACTCATGCGCGCGGCCGACCGAACTTGTATCCAGTAATTGAAGGGCAATGTGCACTGGGACGCACTCGTTCTGGCACATGGCAGGCCATTCTGTCTTGATGTGCTCTAAGACGACACCTATTTGCTTCTCGGCATTGCTCTCTGCTATTCTCGGCCGACTGTATGCTGATCGCGCAACTGGTGGAGAGGGTGTGTAGGTATCGGAGGGGTGCCATATCGATCTCCATACTCGTTTCCGTATGGATCATAATCATCTGGCTCTGCGGTTTGTTGCGCTCCGTAGCCATTGCTGTTCCCATTCGTATATGGGTCCTCTCCGAGACCACCGTATCCACGACGTGACATATTATTCTGTTCGGCGCGATCGCGTTATCGTTGCTTTTGAGGTCGTGCCATTTACGGATGGTAGTTTGAGGGCGCAGAGGAAGATTGTCGTTGGACCTGAGACGTTTGAATGAGCTCGAGGTTTAAGCAATGCAGGGATCAAGGCAAGGCTTCTCGGCTCCTCCCGAAGGTGTTTCTTTTCGAGATGCTGTAGCTATCCTCCTACACTTATCACATCAGCTACCTTACGGGCTATTTCACTGATGTTGTGAGAGCTACGATAAGATGAGTATCCGAGTCTTGTAGTCTTCTATTTGAAGGTGTGCCTTCAAGTCAAAATTTTAAATTCTTCGTGTATGTGAGTTTGATAGAGTTAGCCAGTGCAGTCGCCCTGATCTTCACTTCGAACCTGTAGAAGAACTGCATGCTTGCTAGACGATTCACCTCGTCTCAGCTATCTTCAAGTATTGATATTTCGAGCATGCTTAGTCTACATTCGTGTAATGATTTGCTTGTTTTTATTAAGACTAAGTAAGTTGCGTCGTTTTCCACACCTGGTCACCCAACTGGTGTGAAAATTAAGCAGACTCGGCTAATAGTCAAGTTAATTGCCTTAGGTACCTAGAGGTTAGGTACCACTTTGCCTAGTTGTGGTCAAAAAAGAAGGGGAAAAAATTGGGCAGACAGGCTCTATTCGAGATCCTAAAAGGAACGTCTGCCTAGAGAAAAAGAAAGAAGGAAAGAAAAAAGAAACATTTATCAATGTCATTGCATTCCACAGGACTCGAACCTGTGACGGGTAACCCCAACAGAACACAAGATAATAACTTAAGTCTGTCGCCTTAACCAACTCGGCCAGAAATGCATGAGAGTTTGTTCTATTTTTAGATTCATGTGGCTAAGAATGACTTATAAGTAGCACAAAATGTTCCACGCAAGTATAAAGGCTATCGCTTAAATTCAATGACTGTAGCAACAGTGTACCTAAGATTGATAGTGTGCCTTTCTTCATTTTCAATCATCTTCCATCTATACATTTGCAAGATACCACCTCAAGACTAGTCCATTGTACAAAAGAGTGTAAATTTCACGAAAACACCTGCGAAACCGCATGTTAACCACAATGATAAAACCTCACAGCATTCATGAGTTCTACATCTCCTTTTGAGCTCTGCCTTATCATATGGTGACTTCATCTCTCTAAATTTAACCGAAAGTACTTCACTTCGCTAGGACTCATCACCTACATGATGTAAGCTACTGATGTTGAATTGGAAACGGTTAGATAGAAACAGGACAGACAAACATGATTATCAGGAAATTTATCTTGGATTGGGCTAGAAGGAGAAGCAGCATAATATCACTCAGGACCTTCTCTTAAGCGAATCTCGTCCTCTATATCATGTTCCGCATAATGCCGTGCAAATTTGAGTCGCCTGCTGTCAAATAGCCAAGTTTGAGGGTCTAGATCAGTGTACTGCCACTCCACGAGGATTCTTGTAATGTATGATGATAGTGTTTAGGTAGTAGCAAGCCATTCTTTATGTGGGTCAACCAGAAAATCCGCTGGTTAGTAAACTTAGAAAGGATCTTTCCAAAACTCACGTTAGGGTCTTAGCATGCCTCGTACTTTCTACAGCGAGAAGAAACGTTTCATATTACAGGTGAAATTGGTCTGCTGGATATTATCTTTCCATGTGAAGTCGGCTATCATCCCAACTTTCAGTTACTAATAATGAGCTGTGCCTTCACGACTATAGGTCAGTAAGGTCCAGAAGAAACATTATACATGAGCCCTTAAAAATTTCATGATAAATTCTGGAGCCTAAAGAGACTGGTACCATGGCAACGACTAGCACAATAACCACTAGCAATACCGGCTGGCAAGACCGTAGACTACAGTTAGAAGGTACATTAAGCCACTGACTTTGAATTTCGGTCCTTCTGTCCTTATTTTACTTGCTAAGGGCGGTAGTATAATGACCAATTGCGTACCTATTACAAAAACATCTGGTACAGTGGACAACACTTGTCGTCTCGTATTAGTCTTACAAAATGTGCCAACCTTTGCAAACTTTGCCCTTGGTACACAGCCCTAAAGATTGCGTCGCATTCTTTGAGTCCATCCCTGCTATACACCACTTCCTCATCCTCTGCATATGAACTTCCATGTATAAAGAGGCCTATTAGGTGTTGCGTGCATGGATAGGGACAACCTTTAAAAATCAGAATTCCATGTTGGAGTTCCCTATGATCTCTACTCAAAAAACAAAATCCCATGTTTTCTTGCCGGTGGCAAATCGTCCTGAGCTGTACCAAGAGCTTTAAGATGCGGGGTTGGGTTGTAGATTACCACCTCATGCACAAAGGCGAACATCTACGCCTCTTGATCGTCGTATTATCATGCCCACCGGCGCCGAATATACACAACAACGCAGACGTACTCGAAACTATTTTTATATCTCTCGGGGATAGGAAAAGAGAGAAGCACAACAGCGAGGAGGCGAACCACATGATCCACTCAGCAAACTCACCCCTATCGCAAGCGACTCCAGGGTTCTTCAACGCCAAGAGGACTTTGATGATTGGTAATTCGACGGGTTAAGGCCATTTGCAAGCCACAGATTAGGGACCTGCAGCACTAACAGCGGAATGACATCCTTACATGAAACGCACTTTTTTGTTTCCCTGGATTGTGAGTCTGTGGCGGCTTTTTGGGTTGGAAGAGGAATGTCGGAGGGTCAACCAGCACCAGTCGTCCGGTGCTGGACTTGACGGATACGATTCATGGGGGGCCCTAATGGAACTTATATTATTCGATATGCACAGATGCAGAGATGCAGCGATCATGCTAAATTTGAACTTAACATTATTTGAGATTGAGTTGTGTGAGAGAAAGGGGAGGGGGCACTTGGGGGGGAGGGGAGGGAGCAGTCGGAAAGTTGAGGTTCAACGGCAGTGACGTGACCTGGACCGCCCAGAGAATCCTTGCCCCATGCTAGAAATGAAAAGCAAGAAGTCCTCAGAGGCCCAAAGAGGAAGAGCAGACGAGATTGAGCGACGACGTCAATTTCAATCTCTTTAAACACCCGTGTGCTACCCGTCCCTACTAAATGGGACTGGACCTGCCCAGCTTCTGTTTCTTTCAGAGCATGTGTGTGTGTGCGCGTGTGTGTCGTGAACAAAAACCGACGTCCAATAATCTAATACCTTCGTTGCTGTACCTACCTTACTTTGCCTACCCGTACGACACTAATTATTGTTTGGATCTGAACACGCCGACGAACCTGTCTTGCACGCTGATTCGGCAAATCAGCGGTGTTTTTGTTCTGGAGGCGCCAATCACAGGCGGCAATCTAGCCTGCGCTCTCCACGAGGAAGAACATCTCTCCTGGTCCTTGGCAACCACCACCGCGACTCCAACAATTCCTACACTCTTTTGACAAAACAACTCTCTCGGCCGGTTCTGCTCGCACTCTACGGCCAACCGGGCAGACATCATCTACAAACCTCAAAGTGTCTGCAATTACTGAAACATCGCCGGACATGGCGTCGTGAGTACTCCCGCCCCTATTTCGCGTCCCCGTCCCCAACTCAACATCTAACCTCCTGCGACGACAAACAATACTGACAATGGTTATTCCTTCAGGCTTGGCTCCACCTTCCGGTCGTTCTGGCACTCAATGACCAGCTATGATCGCCGTATGATTTCTATCCTTCCAGGAATTGCTCTCCTTTTCTGACCAGAGTACATAGATTCCTCTCATGATTCCCCATACCGAACAGGACAACACGTACCCCTAGCGCAGAGTCGCCATGCTCCTTTGACCTCTGTCGCAACCACTGCCTCGGAATCTCGCGCTGATGTCAGTTCTCCATATTTTGAGGATGCATCATCAAGAAATTCTACTTCCGCCTTGAATGGTCAAGCCTACCCTGGATCTCCTATCGGCCTCCCACAAAGTCCGGGTCCGCACTCCCCATACTCTCCAGGCATGCGATCAGCTTCCGCCTTGCAGAGAAGCAGTACCGCTGAGAACTTTGAGAATGTGACACCAGGCGAGGTTCAATTGCAGTCCTTCCAGGACGGTCTTCCACCACCACCTCCTGTTAGCCACTCGTGGAAGCGGATTGATGGATGGGCCGAGGAGAACTATCCTGAGTTGTTCGATCAACTCTGTGAGGGCTGTACCAACAATGATTTGAACGAATTAGAACACCAGCTAGACTGCTCCCTCCCCATGGAAGTTCGCGAGTCGCTGCAGGTTCACGATGGACAAGAACGTGGTGGCATACCTACTGGTATCATATTTGGCTGCATGCTGCTTGATTGCGAAGAGATGGTTCAGGAATGGGAAAACTGGAAGAAAGTTAACCAAGAATATCTTTCAGAGCCACCTAACTATCGGGGCCCATCCACGCCATTGAAGGCACTTGGAGGTAGCTCATCATCGTCATCAAAGGCACCACCACAGTCAGGCAGTCAGGCCAGAACCCTCTTTGGAGACAGGACTTGCTGGCGCGTCAAGATTCACAGCCATCAAATGCCATCCAAAAGGTCTATGCGCATCCTGCCTGGATACCTATGGTTAGAGATTGGGGTGGAAATAACTTGGCTGTCGATTTAGCACCAGGTCCAGCAGGCAAGTGGGGTCAGGTCATTCTCTTCGGCCGTGACTATGACTGCAAATATGTTGTTGCGCGGTCTTGGTCGGCATTTCTTGCAACTGTAGCGGACGATTTGAATAGTGCCAAATGGTGGGTGGACGAAGAAGAAGAAACTGGTGAACTGAAGTTGCGGGAGTTCAAGACCAGCAAAGTTGAGCCTGGATACCTGGATATTTTGAGATGGAGGATGGACCAGAAATATGGCCGCAAGCAGTCGAGACGCAGATCAGCCCCACCAAACGCCCATGGGAGTGGATCACCAACTACATCCCCTTACGCCAGCCCTACAGCTGAAGTTGGAGGAGAACCCCGCGGCCGTTCAATGCAACGATTCAGCGGAGCATCTCCTGTAGCAAGTCCCAACCGTCCCAATTACAGCAAGTCGAGCCCTCTAGCCAGAGTCACAGAAGAGCACCCAGGAAATACAGCACCAATCAAGGTAGACACCAACGGAGCGCCAGCTGCCAAGCTTGTTGAAGTTGAAACGCCACGGCCCAGCGAAGATATCAAGACGAGCGAGAAGCGAGATCAAGACGAGCGAGAAGTCTCTACTTGAATCAGCTACTCCAATTGATGAGGATAAGGAGAACATCAAAGAAGAGGCAGGAGCAGCAAAATTGAACGGTAGTGCAAAGCAACCTAGTGTTGAAGAGGACGATACCACGATGAAAACGATCGAGATCTAAAAGGAGTCCCATTTGAATTTGGCAGCACACAACACGTACAAGGCGTTTTTGGCGTGACAGGGAGGAGGATAATGGCCTCGAATTTCAATGTCACAACACATGCTGCATTATGAAAGCCTGTTTCTTCACCTGGCCTGCATTCTTGACGAAAAACATGAGATTGAAGATAGAGACGATCAGCGTTTTACTGTGGCTTCAGCATAAAATTTCTTTCGGCAATGGCCCTTGCCTGTGTTGTCAGGAATTTCTGGCTGGTCGGAACAGAGCTTTGTTTGTACCATTACAACTTTTTCAGCTTCATGTTCCTTTCTTCTTTTACCATTAGCAGGGAAAGCAACGAGCGATGAGCATTAATGCTGGTGAAAGCGGGATACCGGTAGCTTTGGTTTGAGTACTACTTTTGCGCGTGATGAGCACATTCGGACTCGCGCATGTACATGATAGTTTTTCTTCTTCGCGTTTGTTTTTCATGGGGATGGATGGTCTGATTCTGGGGCGTAATTCTTGGAGTGCAGTGCCTTTTGTTTGTGTGGTATGTAGGGTAGATAGAATTCCCTACTGAATACATTGAAATAACTAAATGGCCCATTTTTGCATCTGTTTGAAGTTGACTTGTCCTGAAAACCACTTGTAAATGATGTGAGGTAGTCTTTGCACTCACTAGCCTTTACTTAGTACCTTATGCCACCTCAGGCTGAGACTTGATATAGGTAGTTGAATTTGACTTAGGTAGCCCTCTTATTAAACAAATAACATGGCTTGGATACCACAGTATTATCTTAGGGGACTGAGGACACTTAGCTATGTAATCGCAACTCAACGCCTAACTAGAGCTTGCCGCACATTTCACACAGCCTGCCTACCATCAAGCAAACAATACACCAGCTATATCTTGGTTTGTTGTTCAATTCATGCTATTGGACCTCAAAACAGATGGCGCTATAGGACAGAGAGTGAGCTCTTAATAATGACATAAGAGCAGACTTACCACACATCACTGTCCAGCACAAGGCCACATACTTTACCCTCCAACCACATCAACTCTGCTCAACCTACAACACCACGATGGCAGCTTCTAAAACTCTCGATCCCTCCACGACCACATCTGCCTCCGAAGCCTTTCAGCACCCCCTTCCACAAGTGCGACAGTTCCATCGCTCACTCACGAGCGCTCTCGATGACAAGAATGAGCGTCTTCGGATCCTTGTTGGAGGGAGCTATCGTCAGCTATTGGGAACTGCAGAGACGATTCTGCAGATGCGAAAGGACGTTTCTGGTGTTGAAGATAATCTTTCTAGGGTTGGAGATGGGTGTGGTAGAGCAGTTGTTGGGAAGATGGTTGGCGGCTTGGGTAGGTTGGAGAGAGAACGTGAGGAGGGCAGTGACAGGAGAAGGAGAGAGGACATGAGTTGGGCTGCACGGATGAAGGTCTCGGGAATGTGTGGGGTTATTGTTGCGGGACTTTTGAGAAGAGGTGGTATTACTGATGGGGATGGTAGACGGGGAACAAGTCTTGTGCTTGCTGCAAAGGTTTGGGTGCTGAGTCGGTTACTGGCTAAAAGTCTAAGTGATGCACCGAGAAGGGAAGAGAAAGAGATGGCTGAGGAGGCGAGAAAGAAGATGGGGAAGTTGAAGAGTAGGCTGATTAGGGCAATTGAGCGGACGTTGGAGAATGTTAGTGAGGAAAGTGCTAGCATAGCAAGTGAGAGGGAGGACTTGTTGCAAACACTTTGTGCGTACAGTCTCGTTACGAACTCCGGGGCTAAGGATGCTTTAACGCATTTCTTACGTGTCAGAGGTGAGGCTATGACCCTGTCTTTCGATGATGGGGCTACAAAAGAGCACGGTCATGGCATTTTAAAAGCTTTACAATTGTATACAAGGACATTACTAGATGTCCAAGCTTTGGCACCTAGGAGGCTGACTGAGGCCCTGGCTGGGTTGAAAACGAAGCCTTTATTATTAGACGAGGCTATCAGAGGATTGGAAGGGCTCAGGTTGGATATATGTGAGAGATGGTTTGGGGATGACGTCCTGAATTTCACGCCGTATGTAAGACATGATGATTTGGTGGGATCTCAAGCTGTAGAAACCTTGAGAGGATGGGCGAAATGGGCTTCAGAAGTTTTGCTGGCTGGATTCGGGAAGACACTGCATAAGATGGTTGAGTTCAAGACTGTGGTAGAGCTCCGGACGAAAACGCTGGAGCTCTGGATCAAAGAGGGTGGAAAAGCACGTGGATTCGATCCTTCAGTCGTTCTTACTGGCCTACGAGAAGTCATCAACCAACGCATGGTACAGCTTGTCGAATCCAGGGTCGGAAAGCTACATCTTGTTGGAACGGAAATGGAAGCAACGCTTACTGCCTGGAGGGAAGGCGTCACTGACAAATATGAGAGAGCCTTTGGGATACCAAGATCTTAGAAATGGAGATAAACAACGGAGCGACGCCATTCAAACAGACCATCCTAGCTCGTAGCCTGGGCAAAAATGATGCTGTCTCGAAAGCTGTTACGGGATATCAGACGTGGAGGCATCTTATAGATGAAATTGCCATCATCTTGGAGCAACTTAAGAAGCAACGATGGGATGACGACCTCGAAGATATTGAAGACGATCTCAGCCTAGAGTCTCGAAATGACTTGCTTAGCAAAGAAGACCCTCAAATGCTTCAAGATCATCTTAATGCAAGTCTTAGCAAATCATTCACAGAGCTCCATGAGAGAATCTCGTCTTTCCTTATTACATACAAAGACAGTGAAAATATCGGTCAAATATCCATTTATATTCTCCGCGTCTTACGGTCTATCCGCAGCACCCTTCCCAGCAATGATTCTCTACAGACATTTGGGTTGGTGTTGGTACCCTCACTTCATAAGACGCTAGCTTCAATGGTGTTATTAGAGCCGACTAAAACCCTTTCAAAATCATTTACTAGAAAGCGCGTAGCTGGGAGGTCACTCTGGGAAGGCAATCCGGAGCTCCCTGTTCAGCCGTCTCCAGGGGCTTTCAAATTCTTACATACATTATCATGGAGGAGTATGGCTAATGCAGGAGGCGACTTGTGGAGTTCTAGTGCGATTGGGGTTTTGAAGGCACAACTGAGGGAGGATATGGGTCGTAGATGGAGCGAGGCTCTAAAACAACAGTTTGACAAGAACGGAAATGGCGAGTTGCTTGACGAGCTTGTTGGGGTTAATGGAGGATCTACCAGCGGCGAATCTGAACTGGATCATAAGACCCAGGATACTGAAGGAGCAAAAACCCCAAGTCCCAAGAAGACGACGATTGACCCAGAGGCGCAGAAGGAGATCTTGATACAAACCCTTTTCGACATCATGTTATTCCAATCTTCTTTTGAAGTACAAACTCTGACTGCCGATGATGAGCTCCAAAGACTGCAGGGAACAGTAGAGGGCACAACTGGATCTCGAGGCCTCATCGAGAAAACGTCTGGAGACTGGTGCCAAAGAATACTGGAAGAAGACGAACCTTCTGTTTGGTATGTTGGCTTAGTTAGCGATTTTATACTCGAAAAAAGTATCCTGAAATATGAATTAGAGAAGAATAAGAGCGACATTATTCCTCGAGGCATTCTTAGCCTGCTCTAGGCTAAGTCAGTGATTGATGACTCGTGATGTCGCTAATCCTCTATAAGACTTTATTTTGTCATCCAGCATTGACTATAACCCCCGCGCACAATACCATCTTCATGGTTTCCTGTCGACAACTCAAGTTACATCATTTATATATTATTTTCTGCACCTATGCTTACACCTACATTGAATTGTCAAGTATTACACATGTAGATGAAAACTACTTAAAATCACTCAAGCTGAATTCAACTGACTCGCCTCAGCGGCCGTTGCGGCTCTCGACCTCAACTGCCCATCTCTTGTATCGTTGTAGATGGCTAGGGTTTAAGTCGCCCAACTTAAGGTAGTGGCTCTAAATATAGTAGCGACACAGAATCTAGGTAAGCAGGTCAACAAGAACTCGTCCAGCCACAATGTCTCCTCGCTAAACTTTTAATGCTTGAAAAATGTAATCACGTGGTAGGAGGTGGTAACTTAAGAAATGCCGATATCAGGAGCTGCATCCCGATAAGGGAACACGTTTTTTCCCCAAGCTGGGGGCTCCCCTCCCTCTGCTCATCAACGCTCAAGAAAATGTCGACGCCACGGCTCACCTTCCTCTACCCTCATCTCTTCCGAAGTCTACGAGCCAGCGAACCTGCGTTTCAAAATGCACCTCGATGCTGCCAGCAACGGAGGAGTAGAGGAGTATCAGGGTCAACAATCGCAGCTTCTCGACAACCCCGAGGAGACAAGCTTTTATTCAGAGGCATGGCAAAGCTGTAGAGCCATTTCTAAAGGAAGGAGAGGATTCACAGAATGTGAAAGTCTTTACTCCCGAGGGGAACGAAGGTGGGAGCAAGGATGTAAAGAGCCTGCAGGGAGACAAGGAACAGAAGAAACCCGACAATTCGTCTTCAGCGCCATTGTCAGAAGAGACGCAGGCGGCAGCAATGTTGCCTGGAGACCCTGATATAGAGAACATATCAGCTAAGAGTGTTGGTAACAAAGAAGGTCGACCAAAACCCCTCGAGCAAGTGGCGATGGATACAAGCAACCCTCTCACTCCATTAGAAACGGTACTACGAATGCCACCACCTCAGTCGACGGAGGTAGAAAAGAAAATGCGACAAAGCCTCCTCACCTACAGACTCCGCCATATGTGCATCATTTCGATACGTATACTTTGGTGCAGCAGGTTGAGGCTGGAGGCTTTACGGAGGCGCAGGCCATTACAGCTATGAAGGCTGTAAGGGGCATATTGGCTCTCAGAATTTGGAGGTTGCAAAGGCTGGTCTTGTCAGCAAAAGTGACGTCGATAATGTGAGTACTAGAATCTTGGACATCTATCGAAATAAGGTGCTGAGCTTTGTAGGAAACATACCTTTTTCGTGCGGCATGCTCTGAAGTGAAGACTGAGGTTCAGAATAGTCGTAAAAAGGCCGATGAAGCTATGCGTAGAGATCGGACGCTTTTGACACATGAAGTGGATATCTTGAACCAGAAACTCACTCAGGAACTTCTTGCCATGAAGGATGAATTAAAGGGCATGTTTGATGATCGAAGGATGTCAGTCAGGATGGAACAACGTGCTATGGAGAGTGCTGTGAGCTATCTCCCCTCGTTCCGGTGGTAATGATCTAACATCAGTTTCAGATCCAAGAACTTAACTACAAGATCACTGTCATGCTTAATAGCGACAGCAAATCTGAAGTTGAAGGTCTCCGTTGGGTGCTGACTCGCCGGTCCGTCATGGGCATATTGTTCATGGCCTTTATGGTCTTGACTTCGCTTCGTTACGCCAGTTACAAATCCCATGAAGAAATCGAAAACGCGAAGAAAAAAAAGGAGATTATCAAAGAAGAGGAGAAAAAGATGGAGGAAGCCCCACCTCAAGGAGTGGCAGAAATCCTGGCTGCAAACTAGACGAAGCACTGCTGGATATGTCACTTCCGCTGTCGAGGATTGCATGATCTGCAAAATTCCACGCCATCAGTCGGACTTATGTATCTAGGTTGTCTACGAGTTCGAGAATCAGGAGTTGCGAGTGGCGTCAAGACAGAAGGTCCAGGGCTGAAGACTTCTCACATTAATGGTGAGCATAAAACCAAGGGCCAGTAGATCCTCTTTTAGAATATAAACTTGAATTAGTTTCAAGACATTGACGGGATAAGAGCTACTGCCATAACTGGTAGCGCACTTAATCCAGCTATATAATTTAACTTAACAATTCAGAGGCCTGATTCAATAGTACCTTCAATCATCACCAAAACCAACCTCTTTAAAGTTAAGTAGATGTCTCCATTTTTCAAGTGTCTCCAAAGTAAAGTGTTCATCAGTTTAGTAGTAGCCGGGTGCACTCGACCTAACTAGTCATTCGCAACATGGGCATTAATAACATTCATTTCAGGCTTTTTATGAACGCACTTTATTTTATTCTTTACAGCCAACAAAATAAAGACCATTTTCCTGTGACAATTGACAAGAAGTCAACGACAGGCTGGTACCTTAGGAACTTGGTATCATCACGTGGTGGACAGGGATTATCGGGATAGTGTCCTCCGCTTCTCCGACCCCTCAATCTGTGAGCAAAAAATTGTCTGGAAGTCTCGAGAACAAGCTGGAACCCCGCCAAAATATCAAACTGTCTCTTTTTAACAACATAAATCCTCTGCGCTTTCTACGGCCCAATTACGAAAGCATCTAAAACATTTATCATCACGCAACGCAAAAAAAAAAAAAGATAAATCACAAATTACTTGAACGCAAGCCCGACGTTAATCAACTGCATCTTCACCAAGGCATAGAGAGAGCCTCAGTTCGAAGCCAACGATCCTAAATCTTCACCTTTTTTTTTTTTTGGCAACAAACATACAACCCAAAAAACAATATGGACCCCAATCTTAGCACCCTTCTCAAATGGAGCGTCGAGAACTCATCAGCAACCCAAGCAGATCCGTCCGCACCACCAGCAGATCCCCGCGCTTTGAACCCTGAAGCACTCAACTCCCTCTTCGGTGGCCCCAGCGACGCAGATTTGATGAAGCTGAGCATGTCAGCAATTCTATCCAACGACCCCGAAATCAGCCTTGATGATAAATTAATCGCCTTCGACAACTTCGAGCAACTGATTGAAAACTTGGATAATGCGAATAATCTTTCTCCGTTGGCACTGTGGACACCATTATTGAGTTGCTTGGAACACGAAGAGAAAGACATTCGTCGTATGGCGGCTTGGTGTACTGGCACTGCGGTGCAGAATAATGAGAAGTGTCAGGAACGGTTGGTTGCTATGGGAGGTGTGGAGAAGAAGTTGTCTAGGTTGGCGAGAGGGGAGAAGGAAGGTAGGGAGGTGAGGAGAAAGGAAAGGCTTGTTATGGCTTGAGTTCTGCGGTTAGGAATTATCAGCCTGGTATGGATACGCTGATGAAGTCTTTGGGGAGGGAGGGCGAGAAGATTGATGCTGCCGATATGGATGCTGTTGATTCTATTATTGGACCTCTGAGGGAAGAGGCTGCTAAGGCTGAGGCTTAGATGGCATGGTCTTTGGAGTCTTCATGCTGCATATTGCTTCTGGAGATCGCAGAAGGGCTGTTTGTTTGGAGATCTTCATCCTAGAAGGGTATAAGGGCAAGTAAATGCCATAATAGACTCGTGGCATGAATAGAAACGCAAAAGGGACGGATAATTGCATTGGGCGGTGTTTGGAGTTTTAGATACGCCTGGATAACACATGGCTGGGAAAATGAGAACAGTAGCTACTTATGAGTCTAGCATAGATTCTGCTAACTTTGAGTATCTCCACTGACTCAGGAAGCAAAATATAAAAAGTCTCCAGCATAATCTCTTGTTTCTCCTGAAGTGCTCAGATGAAGAAAGGTGACATGCTAACCTAGTGTAGCTGGCTACACATCGGCTTTCAAATGCCTTCCCGCACTAACTACTAGCAAGTGGATCCCACTCACTAGGAGAAAATAGCCAAAAAAAAAAAACATGTTCGAAGTCTCCACCACAAAATCAGGCACTTTCGTGACGAAGCGAAAATAACACAAAAACACACCTTTGAAAGAATTATAAAATAAAATAAAAGGCAAAAATAAATTGAAAGATGATGTGTGACCTACGCAGGGATCGAACCTGCAATCTCTTGATGTCAAACTCCTAGTTTTTATGTACTAAGAAATCGTAGTCAAGCGCCTTGCCATTGGGCCAGCAGGCCTGTTTGTCCTGTTTGTTGGAGGTATCGTTCTTATATTGGTAATTGAACAAAGCGAGAAGTTTAGGATTTTAGGATTTAGGCTTTTGTTTTTAGGGAGGGGTGGTCTGTGGTGTGTGGTGGGGTAGGATAGAGATAGAGAATTCTTCTGTTTTATCACTGGATAATTGGTTTTATTTATCTGTTCTAGATGGTAAAATGTCTGATGTGATTTTTGTGGGAGATTTTTTTTGTTGTGTGCGTATGTGGTATGATGGTGTTTGGACTGGTTTTTGTGTGTAGGTAGGTATATATCTTCTACCATTACGCCTGCAGCTAGCTATACTTGAAAGATTAGTTCTGTTATTCAAGTAGCATATTGTTTTCTTAGAAAACAACTCCCAAAAAATACCATTTTCATTCATGTCATACATACATATGCAAAACATTCTCGAAATTACATCATAAAGAAAAGAAAGAGTACAAGACATGAATCAAGCGGCCTCGTCTACCAAGTAACTCACTTTAACTTCCCTCACTTTTTCTTTGTTACTAGAGACAAAGTCCTACTCACAATACTTGTACTTTTGTTCGCTATTCAAATTTGAAACTTATAACGAAAGGACTGACTAGCATCCTCGAGATTATAACAAACGAACTTACGTCTTAGATGAAGATGTCTCGATTCCCTGTATGTCTCGGTTAGTTTCTCTTTATATTAAATCGAGTATCTGAGATTCTCCTTTGTTTAGATATCCTATTTCAAGTATAGAATTTTGGATTTCTATCTTGTATTCCAATCAATAACCAACGTTAAATAATCGACATCACTAGCAATAATAACATCAGAACCCAAAACCCAAAATCAAAATCAAAATCAACGTCTCAAAATATTTCATCCCAAAAGATAACAGTATACGTATACACACCATCCAACTCCAATTAACAACATTCTTTCTTTCCGCAGAACAAAAAACCAAGATCAAAATCAAACAAAAGAAATGAACAACTACAACTACAACTACAAATCCCTCCCTGAAGACGCAAGACCCCTCTTTATCATTCCCAAATCAAGAGAATACTTCATAAACCCTTTCCTACAACCTTACAATACCACCACAATTCTAAAATCCCCACAAATCTCACCAAAAGGATCCTGTTTCCCATTGCCATCACCATCAACACCATCACCACCTCCTCCACCAACACAAGAATAAGAATACCGCAAAATTAGAGGTTTGAGAGAGCATCATTTTCAATAGGGCCGTGTAGTGTATCAAATGAGCTAGTCGAAATGATCTTCTAAGAAGCAAGTAGTCAAAACGGTACTCATTATACCATGGGAAAATTTGATCAAAAATAATGCGTGCTACTTCTGTAAGGTAGTTAGAAATTGTTTTGGTTTTAGGTTTTTATAAGATGCAAGAATATTCAATAAGGAAAGAAGCAAGAAGAGCTGTTGAATGATTACGAATACTTTGATGTGTAATGATAGATGGATTTCTGTTTTTTAGAAGGGCAGAGGGCTGAGGTATTGACTATTTGTAGGTACACGTGAATTACTGTAGCTAGAAATTTAAGAAGATTAATAATCTAAAGAATAAAAATTATCACTATATTCATCTATGTGTTATATACACTCATCCATCATAAAAGTCTAAACTATGCACAATATAACTCAAAAACCTAACTAAGTACAAGGAAACTAAGGAGCAACCTCAGCTAGCCAACTTGACCCGGCATCAGTGAAGAAGCTAGCTCCTTTAACCCCATCGCTAGGAATAGCAGTATTCGTAACATTACAATTATCGTAGAGGCTACCAGCTGCTTCGATCTTGGCTGAGATGAGATCAACGTAGGTGGAAAGGAGGCAGGAGGATCCTGGTCCGGACTGACAGGCTGGGAGCGGGTAGAGACTGCATCGTTTAGGCGGATACGGATGTAAGTTGAAGAGGAGTTGGTTGAAGAGGTTGTAGTTGGGAGGGTTCCTGTAGAAGTGGTGTTGGAGTAGATGGCTGATGTTGAAGTGGGGTTTGTGGTGTTTGAGTAGGTTGGGATTGATGTATAGGCTGCTGATGAAGAGGCGCTGGTAGTCGAAACAGCTGTAGAGGTGCTGGATGGAGTTGAGACAATGGTCGTGCCGCCGATTATAGTCGAAGTTCCTCCAATTATAGTGGTTGATGCTCCGCTGATTGAGGTGTAGCCGCCAATAACTGAAGTAGAACCACTTCGGATAGTGGTTTGCCCTCCAACGATGCTGGTCATACCTCTAATGGTGGTCGTTTTGCCCCCGACAATAGAAGTTTTCCCTCCTACCACAGTTGTGACCTTTGCTGGGGAAGGAGCTGAAGTAGCAGTAGCAGAGACTGGGCAAGTAGTGGTGTAATCAGCCACAGTTCTCGTTGTCAAATGGCCTTTGCTAGTGAAAATGCTGGATTTATACACAGTAGAGGTAGTGTAAGAAGTGGGAGTCGCGGGTGGCGCACAGTCGTGTTCAGTAACTGTGTGGTCCACAGTGACAGTAACGGGCTCATTCTTCTCAGGGTAGCTTCTCTTTGCGATGGTAGGTGAAGTGGCGCAGGTCATACGCTCGAAAGCAACGGTACCTCTCATAGTAACAAAGTGAGAAGCAATGTACTTCCAGTCATCAGGAATAGCAGTTCCAGACAAAGCAGTTTGATCATCCCAAACACCGGTGGCAGCACCTAGCTCAGTGATCTGGCCATCGTTCAAAAATGCAGTGAGAATACTAGGCAGTGTGTGTAGGATGTCCCGTTTGCAAAAGTGCCATTTTGTCCAGGGCCATCCTCAAGAAGTCCAACAAGGCTGTTCAAGAATGGAAGCATCATCTGTGATGGTAGACCAGTTCCTGGTCCCGTACCGTAGTAGTAACGGAGATCCTGAGCATACTCATACTGCAGGAGTTCATCGTCGGTGAAGACACCGCACCACGGCGAAAGAGTGCCTGTTATTTGAGACTCGAATCCGCAGAGGTATGGGAAGATCGATACATCACTGTCAACGAAGGTCAGATTTCCAGTCAAGAGGGAGTTGAGACGGGCAGTGATTGGCGGAAGGTATGTGGCTGCCCATATGGTAGCTGTTTTGCGGTCAGTGGTAACTCCGAAGATCAGGAAGCTTCTTCTTACCTTCGGTTCCACCGTTACCGTCAACAAAAGCAGGACACAAGTCACTTGGACTCAAGCTGTCAAAGAAAGCATCTGGACTACCAGTGCTATTGACTGTGATGACCGTGCCCAAAGAATCAGCGGCACTCCCTAGAAAACCTCGGACAAAGTTTTGGGCAGTCTGTACGACTCTGGGATAGAGATTTGCCCAACTCATAAATGGACTGCCATAGGAATATAGCTGAGGATATCTATTAAGACTAGATGAGTTTTTTTCCTCTGAGAAGAGGGCATAGAGTCTCTACGGACCTAGTTCTCAATTGATAACCCAAGTCATATGCCTCTTTGTAGCCAGTTGAGCTTTCTTGTGACATCTGTGCCGTTGGGTTTGTGAGAACTGGCTGCCAATCTTTCAAGAACTCCAAGCTACCCTGGGCCACAAACGAGGCGTTCCCGATCTAACTCTGGCTTAGCATAATCCTAACATGACTTTCCCATAAAACTTACCTTCTGGTAGAGCGCAACCCATTGAGCATAAGCTCCACTGTCAGGGTAACGACTGCCATGTCTCACAACATAGGCAACCTGATCAATAACACATCCGTCCGGAACAGTGCTGGAGATGTTATTGACGTTAGGACCAGCAAAGTAAGGCGAATTGGCGCCCAACCACTCCAAAGGCTCAGTAGCACTCTCAGAAGACGGGAGGTTGATATCCTGTTCTGGGGAGAGATACGTGGTAGCAGAGGCCTGAGCGGCCAAGAGGAGGGTGGCGGCACCCACAACTCGAGAAGAAAAGAGTGACATCTTGAGTGTGTGTATTATTGTACGGTAGGCAAAGGAATTGCTGTAAGAGACCGACACCAAAAGAAATGATATGTCGAGGGGAAAGAGATCTACTTATAGTTGCAGTGAGGGATTCCCCACCCACCTTCTATCACGGACAATGATCGTATCTACGCGGCTGTAATGAGATCAATATGCAATCCGCACATCTGGGCAACTCCATCTTGCCGGTGAACCGATGAGCATCCTGGAGGAGATCATTGAGAAATAAACAAGCAGCTCCCACGTGTAGTCGTACACGTGCGATGCCATGGGCTGCCATTTGAGCGTGAATTTTGGTGGTGACAAGCCGTCGGAGATGAGCACTGCACTTGGATGAGTCTCGCTTCGAAGGCGATCCTGGGCACATCTTCGTCCGGAGCCACCACCCCGCCATGCCTTGTCGAGATGCAAGATGCGTGCTGCAGGAACATCCCAATGAGGAGGGTGGGGGATAAAAAAAAAGTAAACCGAGGGCAGATCATAGTCCAGTAAAGAGGGATAATTCAAATGAGGTTTGCAGTGGTTAAGACAAATATCTAAATTCAGAGAGTTGCTCAGATCAAATAGGTTACTACGAGCAAGTGGGTTACCCAGTTCTAGTTAGTCAAACCAAGTAAGTTGGTCAATGAAGTAACTATATATACTCTTACATAGCTGTCATTCGAAGTCGCAAAGATTCACAGGCATGGTCTACATTTTCCGGAATAATTTTCTAGTATCTATAGATACGGGAATAGCCTTGGCCATCTATAAGAACGAGGTGGCTCAAAAAACACATAAAGGGGACGTAATTGGGGAAGAAAAAGAACTCTGTATGATTGATCGACGGGAACACGATAGGACAATTGCTAACCACCCCCTCCCCTCCGAGCAAACAGCCAGCTAAAAAGAAGCCATATCCTTTCTCGCAAAGAGAAGATAACCCAATCGCTCCATTGCTATCAGAACTTTTCGGAATTTAGACATATAATGTGACGGCATAGCATCGGGAAAAACATGGCATGCTCGAGTCGTGGTCATATTCGTGAAGTTCATGATGTAAACACCAATTTTTTGCATTACGCTAGCCGAAAAATCAGTGTTCAACTTACACCAACCTAGGAACTCGTTTTATATACCTTAGAAGCACTTTCTGTGAACAATGGATGGTCCAGACTCGTCGTATTCTACAAATAATTGTCAGTGTTGTCCTTTGATTGTTATTAGAGGCAGAGCGGGACCTACCTTGCTTTGAGATCCACATCTGCTGGAAGGTAGATAGGGAAGCCAAAATGGAACCACCGATCCAGACGGAGTACTTTCTCTCGGGAGGTGCGATGATCTTGACCTTCATGGAGGATGGTGCAAGAGCAGTAATTTCCTTCTGCATACGATCGGAGATACCTGGGTACATGGTGGTTCCACCAGACTGTGCGATTCTGTTAGTTTTTATTTACGCAAGACTCTCAGACTTTGCGGACTTACCATGACAATGTTACCATACAGATCCTTACGGACATCAACATCACACTTCATGATGGAGTTGAAGGTTGTGACGTGGATACCACCGCTCTCAAGACCCAAGACGGATGGCTGGAACAGAGCCTCAGGAGCACGGAAACGCTCGTTACCAATGGTGATAACCTGTCCGTCAGGAAGCTCGTAGGACTTCTCCAAGCTGGAGCTCTGGCTGGCGGTCTGGATCTCCTGCTCGAAGTCAAGAGCAACGTAGCAAAGCTTCTCCTTGATGTCACGAACGATTTCGCGCTCGGCAGTGGTGGAGAAGGTGTAACCCCGCTCAGCCAAAATCTTCATCAGGTAATCGGTCAAATCACGACCAGCCATGTCAACACGAGCAATGGCGTGAGGAAGAGAGAAACCTTCGTAGATAGGGACGACGTGGGTAACTCCATCACCGGAATCGAGAACGATACCAGTGGTACGACCGGAAGCGTAGAGGGAGAGAACGGCCTGGATGGAGACGTAGAAAGCTGGGGCGTTGAAGGTCTCGAAAACGATCTGGGTCATCTTCTCTCTGTTGGACTTGGGGTTGATTGGGGCCTCAGTAAGCAGGACTGGGTGCTCCTCTGGTGCGACACGGAGTTCGTTGTAGAAAGTGTGATGCCAGATCTTCTCCATATCGTCCCAGTTGGTGACAACACCGTGCTCAATGGGGTATCTCAGGGTAAGAATACCACGCTTGGACTGTGCTTCATCACCAACGTAGGAATCCTTCTGACCCATACCAATCATGATACTGCGATGCTTATCAGCCTATGGTCCATTGTGCGCTATGCCATGCTACGGTTGAGGTCAGGATACGAAGGTAGGGGATTTCTTACCCATGGTGACGGGGACGACCAACAATGGACGCTATGTGGAGTGTCAGCTACTGTTCCTTTGTGCTAGTCCATGGCATTCTGGCCAAAAGCCAAATTGCAACAATGCCATCTGTGGAGGGGTTGGAAACTTACGGAAAACAGCTCGAGGAGCATCATCACCGGCGAAACCGGCCTTACACATTCCGGAACTACATAGAGCGCGTCAGTTCATATCCTCACAATTATATTATGCGTCGAGGCCGAGGGAGTGTTTATTGTCGAAATGGAAATTGTCGAATCTCAAGGGTCTGCCCCACTCGCCGAGCTCCAGCCTTCGAGGATTATTGTGGGAGCTTACCCATTGTCAATAACGAGGGCTGCAACTTCTTCTACAAAACACGACGGCCATTAGCATATATTCAGCAGCAGATCCTCTGCTCGCCCAAGGGGTAGCGCAGTATATCGAGGCGTTGACGGGGACTCAGCTTACCTTCCATGGCTGCTGATTACGACGAAGCGTCAATAAAAAGGGAGGTGATGGGGAATATGGCGGTGAAAGGGTTCTCGCGACGCTGAGATCTCGAGAACTTGGAAATGAGAATGTAATAGATCACGAAAAAGAAGATTCGTGGTCGATGAAGACTTGTTTGATGCAGAGATTGGGAGGTGGAGGAGGAAGTTGTAAGGAAGGTCGTCGGGAGCGATGTCACCAGCGTTGAACGCTTCTGTGGGCCGGACGGGCTGGCTGCTTTTAGATTAGGGGTCGTGCTGCTTTCTCAAGGAGGACGGGGATGCGAGGATGCGAGGGGTCGGTCGATTGGCCACAGGGTTCGTATGATGGTCTTTTGCGAATATCTTCACACCGACCTCTCCAAATTCACACGTAGCTCTCTGCACCCAGACCCAAAACCAATCACACCGACTTAAATACTGGAAACTTATGAGCTGTACTCTGTACCGTAACGTGGTCACTTTTTATTCTGCCGCCTGCGAAGGCAACCGAACAAGCTGGCATGGCCACATTAGCCGCGCGTTTGTTCTCTCAGGCTCTCACTTATGCTCGCTCTGTCGCGACTGTGAATACGATGCCAAGCAGGCTTCTCCAGACACATTTTGCACCCAGCTTATGTTTGACATCAGCGATTGCGCATGCAGGGCCAGCCAGAAGACTAAATCCTGCAGCACGCTGTACTACTTACGAATCTATGGAAAGGAGGGCACATGTTGCACAGTAAGCGGCTGATTAGTCTGGGTTTAGGTTGACGGAGGCGGCCTACGGTAAGTAGATAAGAGCTTGGTGCTTCTTGGTGTCACTATTGAGGGGCATTCGTAGTGGGGTAAATATGACGAGAGCTTAGAGCATAGGCTGCTTGCAGCTGGATGAGTTTCAAGAGACGACCAATAGAAGAGATAGTATTGAGCATAAGTTTTATGAAACACTATCGAGTTCAATTAAGCTTCGCATTGAGCATGGATCTGGCATGAACGGGAGTCCTTTCATGGAATCTTTCATGGAAAGCCATGGAGATGTGAGTTGTGAACAGAAGCGATTGACCATACGAGTAGCTTCTTACATTAAGATTGGGATGGCACAATCCATTCTACATCAACCCTCATTCAAATGGAGGAGAAATTAAACTTACGGATTGACATTGGACACTTTCTTTTCCTAGCCGAAGAGAGTCTAGTGCCTAAGCAGTCTTAACAGCAACTAGAAAACCACCCGGAAACAATGTCACTCCTACAAGATTATCTAGGAGTCTAGAATGATAGTTACATAGCAGGATAGGAATCTACTTGACCATAGTAACTTACTTGACTTGACTAGTAGCTTATAAGATTTGAGTAACCTACTTGTTTTAGGTATCTGCTTTAAGGGTTGTACCTATATGCCTATATTCAAATAAAAAAAAACTGTGTATTTGCTATGTCGATAGCTTGCTTTTGTATATACATCCAAGATGCCCAATTGCCATGCATGTCCAAGATAAGCGCCTTTGAGCAAGAGCCTTTTCTGGCTCTCTTCGCTCATTGCTGCTTTTCAGCAAGTAAACCACTATGCCCATCCGAAAACCTCTCCAACACTCAGAGAATTGTATCTAACACCTCCAAGGGCAACGAGAACTCCAATGACATCCACAATTAATAGCACTGCGCCTGCCGTCATGAATTTAGGGCTGAAAATACGATACAGCATCAGATGTCTTCTTAGCCAACCAGCCCACATCGTTGTACATAGGCCAACAACAGTATAGTAAGTCAAATGCCACGCCAGAGCGGCCGCAACCCCCTTCAGCAAACCCTTCTTTTTAGGCTTCTGCTTCCACAGCACGATTAGAGGCACAGCAGACGCAGCTAGGATCTGCGCGCCGAAAGAATTGAGAGCTACCAGAATAGGTGACCAAGGGTAGCGAATAGTATGCAATGGAATGAACGCGGATTCCCATTGAATAGAAGAGAGTGTTGCTTGATGTCCTGTTTTAAAGAAGTGGAAAGAGCCGAGTAGAGCGAGGACAACGGGGCCGATGGGCGAGTTGGAGAGAGAGTTGAGGTCGATTACCTCCAAAAGGGAAAGGATCTGCCATGCCATGAGGGAAATAGCTCCGGCACCCATGGGTTTCTGGACCATGAGCACCGTAAGAAGAATATTTGTCACGAGGAGGAAATATCGTGCACCATGGGTATTGGCATAACCAAGGATGGTGACTGTAGCGCCCGTTTGCGTCTTCATTTGCGCATTTTTTGGTGACGAAGATGATGGAGTAGTGGTAGAGATAGATACGCAAGGCGTGGCAAAGCCAAACGCTGTAGTTCCTGCCGCGAGGGCCATTGCAAAAACAGTTTGTGCTATTGGGACACGGATATACTTCAGACGACCAGTCGCGAGATTTGGGAACCAATCGCCATCATCAGCGGCGTCCAGAGTCCAGAAGACAGCGCTAAGAAGAAGACCACCTCTGAACACCCAGCTAATCCAGGCAGGTGCAAAACCTTCGTAAGAACGACTGCTTGTGTAGTACGATTTAATGACAGCAGGAAGGAAGACCGCCAGCGTGAATGGGATTATAAGTTGCCATGGCGCGGAGGTCGATGATGTGGCAGAAGCGTAGTAGGTAGATCTGCAGTAAGGCATCTGTTCTTCTCTGCAGAGCTTAGAGAATGATGCTACCCAGCCAAGACCAACAAACGATAAGGAGTGATATACACCCATAGTCCTGTCATCCAGTCTCTTCTGGCGGAGTGACGAAACGGCGGATATGAATCCAAAGGTAGAAATGAAGAATAAGAGAATCGAATCTTCCCAGATGGTATAAGAGTTTGATGCAAAGCCGATGGACTGGCTGATGGTGACCACTATTGCGAACCAACCCCACACAGTTGTAGGCACAAGATTTCCGAGAAGGTCATTGGCCTTGATCTTCGCGTATAGCGTGCACCTATGCAGCCTATCCGCCCCTCCTGCATTGCGCCTGCCTCCAAAGCGGCATTGATCATGCTCCCTTCTAGAATAACGAATGGGATAGGACACAAGGACTACACCGACAACCGTACCAGCTAAAGCGGCCATAACAACTTGTCGGCTTGATCCCTCATCTTCAACATCTTCAAGTTGTCCTTTCGCGAAACTTGCCAGTTCTGCTTCAAGCTCTGCCCGATCCAGTTCTTCAATCAAAGCTGGATCAGTAGAACCATACTCAGCATTACCATTGGCATACAGTATCAATGCAGCCACCCCAGCTGCGAGAATTGCGATTCCCAAAACCATACTTGGAACATCAAATCGGGCCCATAGACTTCTACAAATTCGAAGGGTCTCTTCCTGGTATGCTGAGAAGGTATAGTAGCCATCTTTCCAATTCTGGTCTTTGGTACCTTTAGCCGTTATAGCTTGCTCGGCCTTAGCCCACAGAGCATATGGTGAGCCATCGGTTGTACTCTCGTCCATTCCTCTCGCAGTATAATATGCTGCTTGATACCTCTTGATACCTGCAGCGGCTATTCTTGCTACAGCTGCCAAATTTTGCCAGGCCGAACCCTTCTTTCCTGCAAATGCTTCTTCGATTGGACTTCCTAGGTTGTTAAATGGAATGGGCAAACCCAGAAGTAGTGCTAGAGTCGGCACCAAATCGATCTGATTAACTGGTCTCTCTTTAGCTGTTTGTGGAGGCGTGACATATACCGGATCTGTGCGTCCAAATACACCTTTCTTAGAATACATCCACAGAGCAGCTTGAACCTCATCATCACTCTCACCACCATGGTCTCCTTTTCCATCCATACCATGATCACCCATAACCACTAAAAGTGTGTCATCACTCAACTTTGCAACCACATCACGCAGAACGAGGTCCATCTGCTGAAGCTTGGCTGTCATAGCAGGATGGTTCGGACCATATCTGTGACCAGCATGATCTACGCCCAAGTAGTGTCCAATCATAACATCCCAAGATCCTCTTTTCTCTTTCTCAAGGAGAGGGATAATATGCTCAGTAACACCATTATCGACAGTGTGTAGATCCCAGACGTTGAAGCTATCATATGCTCTACTTAATCCTTCCTCGAAATATCCGGGGAACAAGGCGGTCCAAGTATCGTCACCAAGGTGTACAATCCTTCTTCCTGCATCTTTGAGCTGCATAAGTAGATTATCTTCTTCAATAGCTGTCCCTGCAAAATTCGAGCCTGCATCTATAAACGTAGGCAGTGTACCTGTTGTAAGTCCCTTTAACCGCTGTAAAGTCGTAGTTGGTGGATCCGCAATAAATGGCAGAAGAAAAGCATTCTGCGGTTCCTTCGCAGCAGTTTCGTATAGGAAGGGTAGAGCGTTGTGGAATGCCTGAGCTGGCTCGGTAGTAGTATTTGAGAAAGGTACGGTGAAATCATAGCGCAGAGCGTCAATAATTATCACAACAGCTTTCTCAAAAGTCTTTGGGTGCCAGCATCCTCCTTCTGGTGTACCGCTGCCTTTAAAGGTGCTGCTGAGTCCAATAGGTGGGTCAGCGCAAGAGGATTTCTCCTCAAGAACAAGACGTGTAAGGAGAAAGCCCTTGGTAAAGAAATAGATCCCAGACGCATGAATGAATCTGCCCAGGACATCAGTAATTGTCAAACCAACATTTCCAAAACGCAGACACTCACAGCAGCCAGACAAAGAAGCCCCCCACCCACCACCACTCCTTCTTAAATGTTCCAGCCTTCCTCTCATACAGCCTCTCCAGTGTGGTTTTCTGCTCCTTCTCCGGGTCCAGCCCATTCTCCTTCATTATATTGGACACTTTCTTCGCATCTTCTGCATCTTTTGCAGCCTTGGCGCGTGCATACTGTGCAGCTATAGATGTTTGGTCGCCAGCTGCAGGTTTTGGGACGGGGTTTCCGGCCATGTTTGAGGGCCGGATAAGGCGAATTGACTACCTCAGAGGGCAATCCGTGAAGGGCATTTGTGCTATAAGTCAGTGGAAGAAAATAGGAAGTGAAATAAGGAGTGTGGTTGTCGAGTTTGTATCGTGTTGTCATTCGCGTACATTTTTGAGAGATGGTGGACGCGACCTACGGATCCTCGGCAGCCTCTACTTTTGCAACAGATAATTTACCAAGAGATATTGGGAAAATCGGAAAGTCCAGGGGATATTTAACAGGTAACATGCGAGCTGTTGACATACACAGTGGTTATACTCAAAAACATTATGTATTGGTCCGCTTTTACATTTAGGACTCTGAAATCCAGCTTTCCAGTCCTAGTAAGCTGTAAGTTATATAGGTAAACCTCTACTTTCAAAATAATTCATGCAGAGTCGGAACATTGGATGAAGTATTTATTCCCATAATATGACAAAGAGAAACATGTCGAACCCCGCATCCCGATACGCCGAAGCCTATGTTACAAGAGATACCAGCCAGAGCCTTATTGAGTCCTTCCTCCAGCTGCTTGACCGTAACTTCTTCCATTGCGCTAGTTCCATCAAACGACCTGACCATCCACAAAACTTACCAGACCTCATGTGGCTAGCAACGTATTTATAGAGCCAAGTTGTACGAATATTCGTCCTCCATGTTCTGGCTCACCCAGAGCACAACACTGCTAGCCATAACCCCTCCATTAGCGACCACATTCGCAACGCCCATCCAGGTAGTTGGCCAGCTCGTCTCCGTCACAATGTACTTCAAAACCAATACTGTAACCCCACCAGCCATTCCGCCTGCCAAACTAGCAAACCCTAAGAATAGCACTACACGCGCCTTCCAAGCAACACCAGATCCAGAGTAGGAGAATGAGTCGGCAGAAAGGCGACTCTTCTCAATAGAGTTGATAATGAGCATGCCAAGAGAGGAGAAGATGAGAGGCAGCCAGTCGATAAAAGTGATGTGGACGGTCGAACCATTAAGTGCGGATTTGGACCAGACAGCAGCATCGAGGAGGATGAAGAAAGCAAGGGAGAACTATTGCCATTCTGTTAGCAAATACTGAGCTTCGTTATAGAGTCGCAATAATGTGCATGTGCTCAAGGCGCAATGAATGCACCTGTTTGCATATTGCACCATCCGTTTATCTTACAACCCCACCACCAGAAGGTTAATGAATCCATAACGTACCAGAGCACCAGCTCCATAGACACCTGCGCTCCTAGCTGTAGCGCTGTTCATCCATTCTGGTCTTCTGAACTTCCAGAGGCGTTCTTCCGACATATTGGCAACGGGAGACTGTGAACGTCTGTTTGGATTGACTCAACAATTCCAAGACTATATATCCTTCCGCGATTTGTTGTAGCTCGACTGTGCTATAGTATGGAATGGCGGTTTGAATATTTTGTTTGGGTAGAACCAGCTATGTCGTCGTCTTGAGGTTAAGCTGCTTGCGTGGACTGAGCTTGGTGAGGCTCAGCCTGGATTAGCGCTCATATCATGTGATTGATGGTCGATGACCCCACCTCTGAATAACTGCTTTTCAGATCCTTCGATCTACAGCAACCCCTTGTCTGATTCCCAGAAAATATGGCAGTAAATGAAAGGAAGGATCATGTTGCCCCTTACATCCATAGTGTGACGCTCCAATATTTTCTCGTGTGTATTCTAGTCACGTGCAGCTGCGTTCGGGAGCTCTCTGTAAAGTACGGCTTTCAATCCCGCGATATACACTTCACATCCCCTTTATCTCCTTCCTCCTTAACACAAATGACCCCAAAAAGGAAGTCCAGGGAAGCTCATACTCGGCACCATTGAAGAGTGGGGTGTTTAAGATCAATATCAAAAGGACTAGAGCCGCAGAGCGTAATGCAGTAGCGCTTCTCAAGTTCTCGAATCATACAATATTAAACCTATGGTGGTTCATTTATTCTAGTATTTTTCTGTGCCGGCTGAAAATACACTACAATCCTCGTATACCCACTTTGTCTATACTTGTCTTTGGATATGATGCAAATTCCCCTTATCAGCACCCTTCTTACCACACTCCTACCGTCTCAATTGAAGACACCCGATAATGCTTGTATGTGTTGAATGATGAATGACAACTCTAGATCTTCATTACTTGGCTTTCTAACATACATCAGTACTTCCGTACGTCTTTGATCCAATTCCATTGGGTTCAATTAAACCGCAGGGATGGATGCTGGACCAACTCCAACTAATGGCCGACGGCCTTGCTGGCCATCAATATGATTTTTACCGCTTTGTCAAAGACAGTTCTTGGACTGGTGGGGACCAAGAATATTCCACCCTGAACGAGGCATGGCCATATTGGTTCAATAGCATTGTTCCTCTTGCCTATGCCTTGGATGATACACGCCTCAAGCAGCAAGTTCAAAGCTCAGTTGACTACTTACTGGAGCATCAATTTGCCGATGGCTGGATTGGACCGGAATCAAATGTACAATATAGAATGTTCTGGCCGAGAACACTGGTTCTTATGGGATTGACTCAATATCTTGAAGCAGAGCCGGGCCAAGCCTCTCGCGTACTGCCACACCTGTACAGATACATGAATCTGACGAGATCGATGCTACAAGATAATTATTTAGGTTACCTTGGAAGGCCGGATAGCAAGTTTGATTACCACTGGGGAATAACTCGGTCGCAAGAAGACATGATCATCTCCTTGCAATGGTTGTACGACTATTACCCGGAAGGCAACGAGCAGCTTCTATTGGATATCATGAATCTTTTCAACGAAAAAGCATGGGACTGGGCCTACTTCTACAGCGAGGAAGTATTTCCTAAAAAGGATTTAGAATTATTTCCAATCCCAGATGATCCTGATGAAGATCTATTTTGGTATTATCACGGGGTTAATTCAGCGATGGGTCTGAAAGCATTGCCGGTGGTGCGTCGCTTAACTCATAATGACACTCTTCTCGAGACAACTAGGAGAGGTGTAAATTGGACCTTCGAGTATCATGGATCGCCATCTGGAACCATCATAGGCGAGTACATTTTCTGATGGAAGGGACACGTTTGCTAATGATTGTGACTAGGTGATGAGCCGTGGTCTGGTCTGTCACCTACTCGAGGCTCTGAGCTCTGCACTGCTGTAGAAGCTATGTATTCCCTTGCGTACAATTACCGTGCAATGGGAGATTGGGAATTTGCTGAACGTGCGGAATTGGCTGCCTTTAATGCTCTACCTGGTGGAGTATCAAGTGACTGGTGGTCACATCAGTACTTGACTCAAACCAATCAGGTATTTCCTATTTATCCGTCAATTTCCTGGCTTTAATCTAATTATGCAATAGCCATATTCTCGGGATCTCATTGAGACACCTTTCAACAACGTTAACTCGTTAGGCCAGACATTCGGCTTGGAACCTGATTATCCATGCTGCACTGTCAACCATCCTCAAGGGTAAGTTGTGTGCTGTCGTTCATGTACATACCTGCTAATATTTTTTAGATTTCCGAAATTCCTTGCCGCAACATATGTCAGAGTTGGTAGTGATGGCATTGGACACGCACTTTTGACTCCCTCAAAGCTCACCACCACACTGAAGCAAAATAACAAAGTCACCATCGACTGTCAAACAAATTACCCCTTTGGGAACACGCTTACCTACATAATAACCGCCGACTCACCCTTCAACTTCTTTATCCGCATTCCACAATGGGCCATCCTCTCAACTTCAACTCTGAAAATTAACAGCAACTCCCATCAAGCTGTAAAGCCAGATTACATAACCGGCATGCATAAAGTCTTGTTACCAGCCGGCATGACAAAAGTATCATACACATTCAGCGCTGAAATCAGAATCGTACCACGAGCCAGAGATACCGTAGCAATCTACCACGGCGCCCTGCTCTATGCCATCCCCATTGCTGGCCATGCACATGCCGCTCCACCACGAGACTACAGATCACACGAACTAATCCCCGAAAAATGGACGACCCCACTTGCAAAAGACTACACCATCAACAACACTTCTTCCTGGAATATTGCCATTGATCCTACCACTCTCAAATTCTCCACAGCAGCCACAGGTGATGATTTCCCTTTACCAAATCCAATTTTTAATTGGAGTGAGGAAGGAGAGGGACCGCCAACAACAATTACAGGAATGGGCTGCGAGATTGAATGGGGTTTATTTAAGGGAGCACCGGCTGATCCGCCTCTGGAAAGGAAGTGCTTAGGGGGATTTTTCGAGGTTACAATGGTGCCATATGGGGCAGCAAAATTACATATGGCTGAACTACCTACTGTGAGGTATGAAGAAAAGGATGAGCTGTAGTTATTGGTTGCAAGTGCACGTGAAGTAGCTGCACCTTAAAACATACTAAGAGTCTTTGTTCAAGATTTCATGCGTGGAAAATGGTTCAGAGCGAAAATTAAGCACCTTAGAAATATTACTTAACAGTTTTAGCACAAGTCTTTAGTCAAATACTGGAATTAAGTTAGTTGCCCAAATAAGTGAGTTACTCAAACAATGCAGAATTACCCAGGTCAAATAGGTTACTCAGGTCAAGTAGGTCGCAAGTGAAGCAGGTCACCTAAATTATTAAATTTAAAATCTTATCAGACACCAACTAAGGTATACTCCTCAATTTTATTACAAAGAACATTTTCTAGTTCCTTTGTAGTTAGTCTTAGTCACACCACGACATTCGGTGGTGGCCCGCAGCCGAAGCGACCACAACACCAAAAAAAAAAAAAAAAAAAAAAAAACCACCCGAAACCCTCCAAGAACGACACAAAGTCAACAACCAACCACAACAACATCAAAAAAAGAAGAGAATACTCTATCCGCTCCCTCGGGTGGGCTCGAACCACCAACCTCTCGATAGCAAATTGTGATATATTAACAGTCGAACGCGCTAGCCAACTGTGAACAGATTTGTTAGTGAATTGCTGGTGACGAGACGTGAAGATTAGGTAAACTTACTTGCGCCACGAGGGATGTTTGCAGTGTTTGCTTGTTTTTGAACGCACTTCCCGTTGATCGGTTACTTGACGGATGTAGGAAAGGGTTCGGGGTAAGAATGGGGGTGGAGGATGGGTTGGGTGGAAGGGGGTGTTTGTTTGGTTAAGCGAGGGCGGGTTCGGCTGTTTGCTTTGCTTGGGCTGATATCAGAATGGGGATTAGGTTTGGTGGTGGAATGTATGGGATATGAGACTATGAGATTATGAGACTATGATGCATGGATGGGTGGGTTAGTATTAGGATTCAAGTTGGTATATGTAGTTGTTAGTATGTGTTGATAATAGTACATATATGTCTTATAGTAAAAATCACATAATGAGACACCGTTTATGGACGTTTGTTGAGATTAGGAATAAGATGAATGGTCTTCTTAGTTTCTTTTTAGATATGTATTCTAAGAGAGAGATATAGAGTAGTGTATCAATCAGCTGAATACCTGTTGGGTCGGAATCTTCGTTAGATGAACTACACTAACTCCTAACATGTTCAGCGAACTTAGTGAATGTCGATAGAGTCTTTTTACAAGCCGAACATTGATATATCCCATTGTCTAGTTTCTTCGAATATGTCTGCTCGTTCTCGTTGAGGTACGCGACGCTACCTAACTCCTTACCGCATTTGTTTGGACACTTTGGGCTGGGCCCAGGGGAATTTGGCGTAGGCTGAACGGCATTAATTGACGCTGGAACAGATGGCTTGTCTGGAACTTTTTGCATGCGCTGCGCAACCTCTTGGTTACCTAACAGCTGACTGTTTATGTTAAGGATGTTGGACGTAGACGGAGGAGTTCGAGATAGTGGCTTGGGATCTGCCTGTTCTACAGTGTTGGGCTTGACCTTTGGTGCCACGGAAGCTGGAATAGGCTGAACAGAGAAGGAGACAGTATGTTGACGAGCGAGCTGGGCAGTTTGAATGGCGGTGCGCCATGCACTAGGTAAGCGACTAACTTCGATAACCTTGCTATCAGGTGTAGTGTATATCAATTTGTGTCGTGACCAGTCAAGTGATGAGGAACAAAACTCTGGATCGGTAAGCGATACTTTAAATCTGCTAAAGTCGAGGTCTACTACGCTAAGGGGCATTTCTTGTTTCGAGGTAGATATGTTGCGAAAGCTGACAAATGTATCCATTGATAGAATCTCAGAATTAGCTGTGACTTCAAAACTGAGAGCCTCAATCCCAGTCATCGAAGACCCTGTACTACTTAAGGACGTTTGTCACTTTAACGGGGTTGAAGCTGAATTGAAAGGAGACTGCAACTCTCTTGTCGGTGTAACAGAGGTATTACGCGACGACTTCTGTCGGTTTACGTTTGAATGCGCCCATAGCAAAGCGAAGTTGATCGCAGCTAATACAAACTTGGGGTTGATGTTATTGAGACGAGACCATGTATAAGTATCTTCATATGCAGCCGTAACTCGCTCCTATGCTTGCACTTAAAGAGCATTGTCGTACTTGCCCCTCCAATCACTTTTAACATCCAGACCAACTTTAGAAGCATATGCCAACAGCTTCGAAAATAGCCTAGTCTGCCTATCCTGTCCCAGACCTAAACCCTTGACGAGAGGCTCGGTCTGGAGATTGCCATATCCGTCTACTAGACCGTTAGGATATAAAAGATACCAATCAGGTTCAGGAAGGTGGGGGGGTATATTAATAGGATTAATATTGGATACTTGACTATTAGATGTTGTTAGGTCGCAAATGACTATACAGGAATAGTGCGGACTATAAATATAGTAACGTACCTCAGATACACAGGCTTATAAGTTGGGTTATTCTGCGAGGATAGATTGCTTGAGAATTCTTATATTTGGCGGAAGAAATGGCTAGCCGGTAGCTTGAGCGGAGACTGGGTAATAAGGATACTATTAAGATGCCACCGATAAATCCAGACAGTGTGTTAGATTAGATGGTATCAGATAATAAATTGGATAAAATATCGAAGCACTACCAGAATGTTGTGCACCAACTTGAGTATATAGTTGAAGATAATATCCGTACCTGCATAAACAAGTTCCACCTAGAGAAACCTGTATACTTCGGCGTTGTTGGTGATGATATCAGCACCAGAAGAAGGAGGATCTACCTCCAAGACCTGGTATACTGCGCTATAGTTGACGGTGACTTTGAACAAGATGTAGAAGATGCACACTGCGCTGAAATAAAAAACTATATAGACTTGCGGCTGAACAACATAGACTATGTAGAAACAATCTGTATCTTACACATGCAAAACAAACAGTAAATACAGAGCGCAAGAATAAAACAGTTGTATGCGCTCTGGATTCAGTGGAGACGTTCTTGATGTCGAAATGGTGGCATTCGAGGTTTTCACAGCGATGAATGCAAAGAAGGTGCGCAGAGTATCCATTCACACTGTTAATGTAAACATTTCATTGTAATCTTCTCCAAAAACTTAGGACAAGCCTCTCGCAACCAGCCTAGATCTGAATCCCTCGCGTTAGTCGCTAGCAAAGACCTTGAATACTAATATTTCAATATCAAGAGGCCATTACCGAATCGTATCTAAATGAGCGATTATTCTTTTCCTTTCCGCAACCAATACCATGCATTTAACATAAAATACCCCAAGACAAAATTTCATTTTCAGTTGCGACTCCAGTAATCCATGCATGCAATTTCATGAGATGTACCCTATTCAACTCCCAAGAGTATTCTGCACCACTTCCCAAAACAATGCAATATTAATCACAGCTCCAAAATCCCAGCACTTAACCAACTCCCTCAACTCCGCTTTTAACTTCTCCAACCTCCCCTCCTTCAACAACCACTCAACTCGATACTTCTCAGTCAATAAGAACCAAGCCTGCACGGGAGTTATCTCGAAATCTTTTTTGGGGAGTGATAGGGACATGGCGTATAGTTTTGAGAGTGGGAGATCGGGTGCTGTCCACGTTTTAGACGTGAGTTGATAGTCTTGGGCTGGTGTTTGCGTTTCTTCTTTGGGGATGGGTGTGTATGGGGCGTGGCTATAGAGTAGTGTTGAGGCCATTAATTCGTGTCCTGTTGCAGGTGCATCGGGGTCGAAGGGTGTGGTTGTTGGAGGAACGTGGCGGAAGTGAGTGCGGCAGGGGTATTCAAGTCTTTTTCACGTTAGAGTTGTTTAGAGTATGGCATAGGTTTAACTATTATGCCGAAATAAGGAGGAGGAACGGAGCTTACGCAAGGATGAAGTTCACTGCTATATCGGACTGGCTCGGTGCCATGCATTGGAAGGTTAAGCTCGGATGCTCAGGAATTGGGGAAGAGACATCAGTTTGTAATTGTTCTGCCTCATGATGATGATTGTTGCCCGTAAGTTGAGCACATTCCTGTATAGGCTGTTGGTTGTACCGCTCGCCGAAGGATTTGGCTCGGTTGATATGAAGGCAGTCTGCCTGCATGAGGGCGTCAAAATCTACGCTGACCTGTGTACAGCTTGAGGAATCGCTAGAAGGCCACCCAAAAGTCTGCGAAGACAGGAAGTCTGGAGATGCCGCCGGTAGTAGAAAATTCGTACTTAGTCGATTTGATTCAATAGTACTTGGCACTTGAGCTTTAGAAAGTGTGTCTTTGATAGCTGTATTTTCTTCCCTAATGAGATTGCTTTCGGCTTCGGCTACAGCTATCTTGTCTCGTAATTGTATTATGTCTTGTTCTAAGTGCTTGACATAGTTCTTTTTGCGTTGACGATGTTCTCTATATTGATGTTAGATGGCGATATGAATGAAGCCAGGGCTTGTCATGGCTACAACATGGGATTCTACTAACATTTGGGCTTTCCGTACTTGAGCTCGGCGATGTTGCTTTTGAGTTACTGCATCTGTGGGATTTTGATGTTTGATTTCATCTGCTATATAAAGTCAGTAAGTAGTGGCAGAAGTCAGTTGAAAGGTTTGTTTGAGAGAGACGTGCAGGTTAGAGTCACCTGCACACATGACTGCAAATGACATATAGATATGGAGAGAATAGAGAGAATTAAATACCTGGATTAGTAACATTTGGTGTGAACTTCACACCTTTCCCGGAGATTTTATCCTTAAGACGCCAAAAGTTTTTGAAAGAAGCCCCGGATGACGCTTCCGAGTGGGGAACATCCTCATCCGCCATGTTGACCTTTTCCTCCCCTCCAACTTCCTTAACTAGTTGGACTACCAATTTTCTCAAGGATTCCACATGATAGGAGAAAGTCCGAGTGCGTATGTGTAAGTAAACAGCTCAAAGTTCTGGGTTGGCGATGGGTTTTGGTCTCGGTCCCTTCGGGAGATACTCGCAAAAGATGACTAGCATTGGCTGCTTCCCCTGGCAAGGATACTAACACTGGCTACTCTGATTCAGTCCAATTTGGAATACTGGTGTTCCAAATCAATGAGTGCTCATGTCGTGTGTTCTAAGGGAGGTTTCAGGCGATGCAGGATGTTGTGGAATCAGGAATCACTTGATGTGGTTAGCGGCTCGGAGCAACTCACGTGACAGACTAGCTTACCAAAGGTATTTTATGGCTTTGCTTTGCGCGCAAGCTCTGTTTCACTATGTTTTTGGCTTATGTTTTGACCCGTTCGTATCTTGGGTTGAGGTGCATATCTGGCCTGGTACATACAATATGTTTTATATACATAAGGTGTATCAGGTTTAACTTCTTAAGAGCAGAGTCTCTTCTCGGGGTAGAGAGTATTCGATTCCTGCTTTTGTTCAAATTGATAAACATGTTTCGATTAGAAAGGATCTGATAGATGGATTTGATTTCAAATTAATTAGAGATCTTTTTAGAATAAACCGGTTTGTCGATCCATAAGTTATTTAGTGTTGTCGACCAAGTGGTGGAATATTTTATAAGCCTAAGGCGTTTAGCATCCGCACTATGACAATTAGTATTGGCAATGTCAGCACTAGTAGGTATGGATGATTCGGGCTACTAGTGCAACTGATTCTCTGATATATTAATATTGACCAAATTAAAAGTATGCGCTGTTCTTGTGAAGTGCCATCAATAAGTTCTCGCTTATAGCTTCGGTTTCTAAACGAGCGAGTCTATGGTTACCTATCCTTTGTCTTGAATAAGAATAAGGCTTTAAGAAAAATCTGTGTTCTGAGTGGAAGTCTGAATGAAATCAACGAAAACGTAACTACCACTTAGAGGTCGCTGTAGCCAATGATCTTGTGATGCTGTAGAAAGGGTAACAAGTATATAGCCTACTAGTAACTACTTGTGTCTATCATTTACTTGTTAACTTAATAATAGCCTTGCTCTATCTCACAGTGGAAGAAATCAACTTTGCTAAAAGATCTCATATATTAAACATGTAGCAACGTCCCGGTATATAGTTTGTAAAGAGAAATGTTTACCTAACACGTCCTTGAAGACAATCGAAAACCAAACTAATTACAGCTACTCATGTACCATAATAGAAGTATAACAGCAAATAGAAGCTCTTAATACTAGACTCCTCGAGAAGGGTAGCTTTACTAGCAACCATTCTTAGCAAGCTAATATTTCTAAAAAGAAATTATTGCGAGCATATTCTCTAAAAGGTCAATCGTATGTCATTCAATTAATGTAAAGATTATTGACATGCAGGAACCGACAGTAAATTACAACCCTGATAGAAAGAGAAATAGACCTGTGCCAAAGGTACTCTTGGATTTCATGTTGTTATCGTTACCTATCATACTTGAATATACTTAAAATCTCAACAAAAGTGACACTCACATCAATTAACCGAGATAGCGCTACTTCCTCTGCTTCTTTGTCTCTAGGTACACATCAAAGACACAAAATTCATTATAAGTTTCTTACAAGAAAGAATTAAATAATTCTTTCATCACCATAAATTTAGTGTCTAACCCAAAAACGGGATCCTTTGTCCCTTGAACATTAAGAAATAAGTTTGAGAATTTCGGCTTCCCAAGCAATCATTTCCTGATATTCCCCACCTCTTTAGAAGGTATCTTAGAATCACATATACTTTTAGCAACATCAGCAACAGCAGTAAAAACTGTAATTAATATCCTCCAAAATGGCATCCTCAAGGTCAACTGCTCCAAAGGTAACCACCATCAACACCACCACGAAAACCTCAACCAAAACTCTCACCACCTCACCCGAAAGTAGCACAGCCCTCACAACCACACCCCAAAGCACAACAACAACAACCCACATAACCTCACCCAAAAACCCCAAAACTCCCCGAAGCCTTCAAAGCCTTCGAAGCCCCCAAAGTCCTCGAACCCCACAAAAACTAGCGTCCCTAAAACGCGACTCAAACCAAGCAAGCAACCTCCGACAAAGAATCGACAAAACAGTCGACCGAATCAACAAAGTCCAAGATACAATCCACAAGCGAATAGTAAAACACACCACCGAAGTAAACGCGCGAGAATTCGACAAGGGATTCTTTTTCAATGCAGGGAAAGTACAGCGGGGGAGTATAGAGGAGATTGAGGTTTTGGTGGGGTTATATGAGGAGATGGGAAGGGAGGTTAAGGGGAGGTTTGATAATGAGGCGAGGAGGTTGAGGGAGATTGTTAGGGAGTTGAGGGAACCTTGGGATAGGGTTGATGAGGACTTTTTTAAGGAGAATCCTATACTTTTGGAAATACCTGTGAGTGAAGTGAAGTGAAATTTCTTTGTCTTATATTAGGTCTTTTGGTTTTGGGTTGAAGTATTTGTTGGGAGATTAATGGCTGATTATCTTATTTATCTATTCGTTTTAGAAAACAGATGATTTCAGAAATCCTCATTACGGACTTACAATATTCTTCATCCTTATCGCGGTGTTATATTATATCTTACGAGCACAAACTTGGATGGTTTCCTTCTTTACGGATTCGGTTTATGATCCTGATCCTGATATTAATGATGTTTGGACTAGTACAGATGCTATCGTTTCTTACGTAGAAGGTATTGCCCTGAAATTTTTCTCTTTTGTATTTACGGGTGTTATTGGGTATTTTATTATTTCTGCTGCTATGAAAACTCCATGGACGACCTTTTAGAAGGATTTCGTAGTTTTTCTGTCAGGGCTTCATTTTATCTTTAGATGGTATTGGTTAGTTGTCTTGATGGTGGGATCGATTTTCTTTTGGTAGTAGGTATAGAAGATGGAATACTTAGGGTCATTTTAAGTTACCATATATAATATTAGTCATGTGGTAATAGAATCCTCTTTTAAATCTCTTCTTGATTTTACTTATAAAAAGCTTAACATGTGCCTTGATAGATCTCCTATCAAAGACTAGACGATGGGAATTGCTATTTAAGCGAGCAAATATCATATACGACCTTACAACCACACTCCAAATACCACAGCCAGCCTATATTTCTCTCACTCCCACATATCACCCATCAATTACTCCTCCTCATCCTCCTCATCATCATCCTCATCAACCCTACCATTCAGACCCCCAACCAACCCCACCCTCCCCCTCCTCAATCCATAAAACCCAACCCCAACCTTCCAATCAATATAAACCTTAACCCCAACCACAAACCCCAAAAAAAAACACCCAGCAAGTCCCCAACACCCATCAAACTTCGCCCTCTCTTCACCTCCCACTCCCACTCCCTCCAAGCCCCCAAAAACAAAACCCTCCTGTCTTTTCCAATACGTCTCCCAAGTTTTCAAAAATCTAATTTCATCCTCGTAAACGAGATGACCCTTTAGGATATTCTGTATCTGGTTTCTAAATTCTCTTCTTCCTCCTTTATTATTATCTGATGAGGAACCTAATGTTTGAGTATAGATTTTCAAAGGGTTTATCTTGCGATTTCTTCTTGTTGTGTTTTGGCGTCGGGTGTTTTTGGAGTGATGTTGAGTATTTGAGTTTTAGGAATTGAGATTGAGATTGAGAAGGTTGTTTTTGGGTAGTTGTTTTGGGGGGTCTTTGGGATTGTTGGTTTTGTTGTTGGTGGTGGTGGTGGCGGTTTTGGTGGCCATTGTGAGAGGGGATGGGAATTGAGTTGTTTGCGGAGGGAGTAGAGAACTGTGTGTGTTGCGTAGGTATTTCTTTGTAATGATGTGAGGTTGGTTGGGGTTATTAGTTTGATTGCGCTTCGGGGGAAGAGAGGTGAGATGATAGAAGACATTATTGCTATACTGTAGTCGTAGAATAAACTTTGGGCAAGGGATAATTTTGTAGATACGATGGAATAAAAGATAGGTATAGAGGGACTTTAAATTTGAAACTTGGTAGCTACTCATGGAATGGACTGAGAAATCTTTGCACTAGAATTTCCTTGGATCTTAATAAGGTAGACGATATCTTTGATTAGACAGCATTAGTTGTCCAAATCCTCTACTATATTAATCTTAGTCATTGTAAGACAAGCTAGTAGATTTGTCTTTCTTGAACGAGATGATTATACTTGCTTCATTTAGGTGACCTAGTTGCACTCGGTCACTTGAAATTTTAGTAATAGATTTAACTGATATCTAAGTATATTTGATATTATAAAATGCCTCACGCAGTAAGGTGCACTAAAGTAACGAGACTGAACGACCAAGAAGCCGTGATCCCATGTCCAAAATGAAATGTAACATTTCTCTAAACAAGCACCTCCCCCACCCACCTCAACCAAATCCTCTTGTTATTCATATCCAGCCTCCTATGTTAAGGACCTAGTAATCTACCCACCCATCAAAAAACATCCCTCAAAACCCATCCCTCAGATTCTTCCCAGCCTCCCACGTAATCCAAACATTAACGCAAAGATTCACCAAGAACCCCAAAACCGTAAACTCATAAATAGCTCTTTTCTCTTCTTCCTGTTCCCGTTCCCGGTTCTGTCTCCTCATTCTAGCTAGTCTTTCATATTCTCGAGCGGAAGAGGACCACGGTGGACGATTTGAATAATAGGAGCGATTTTGAGGTGTTATGTATTTTTGCGTGATCGAGGTTCTTGAGATATTTGTGGAAATCCTTGTAGGGATACTGAATATTACTCGGCGGCTATTGAGCGGTGTTGTGTGAGATTTGTGTTTATAGGTGAGTTGTTGTTTAGGAGGTTGTAGATGGATTGTATTGGTGTAGATGATCTTAAGGCTTTATGGGAGTTTTGCCATTTGTAAATATTTGGGTTGGAGGCTATGTTGGGAGATGTAGCGTGGAAAGAGCGAATCTGTGGGATTTTGGTGTTGTGTTTTGGAAATGTTCTTGTAAGCGTGTGGCGGAGGATATTGGTAGTCAAGCTATTGACGGGTTGAAGGCGAGACATTGTGGTGGAAAGGAAAGTAAAGTTAGTTGCTTGATGGGGTTTCGACGATAGGTTACCAATTCGAGAATGAGGGAGATCGAAAGATGCTTCTAAGGTTGTAGGTCTTGGTGTATATCTTTTTGGATCTTGCTGAGATATAGCGTCCTAAAGTTTGTAATATTCATGTATGGGGAACAATAGCCCTTTGAGGTGTTTTGTGCCAAGCTTATAATTGCTCGTCTGTAGTCTGATTCAGAATTGGTGCGCCGCCTTATAACGGGATTTTGTTCTAGCAATAGCACTAGATGACCTGGAGAGAGAGTAGATATACTTACTTAGCTTGACTTCGAGTTGCAACGATTGATACTAGTTCTTGGGTCTGAGATCATGGCGTGTAGTTGCTGAGTCCTTTCCACGTGGTAAGGAACTTTTGTTGCACATCTGCCTTTTATAATAGGTCGAAACTGCCATTTCAAACATTGCTAGGGCAGTAGAGTTGCAACTAAACATTATAGTCACTGACTTTAACGAGGAGAATTGTTCTTGTTACACATCTGAATTTTATAATAGGTCAAAACAGCCACTTAGAACACTGCTAGGGCAGTAGAGTTGCAACAAAACATTATAGTCACTGACTTTAACGAGGGAAATTGTTCTTGTTGCGCATCTGAATTTTTATGATAGGTCAAAACAGCGATTAGAACATTGCCAGGGCAGTAGATTGGCGTCAAAACATTATAGTTACATACTTTAACGAGGAGAACTGTTCTTGTTGCATATCTGAATTTTATAGAAGCCACGAAATTGCTGTTCACAGAACTGTTATGGCATTCGATATGCAACAAAGTAATGTGGATTCATTTTTGACGTTACTAAACTTTTCTGGAGCTTCGACTACTGATGTCGAGACTTGGTTATGAATTGCTTGTGTAGAGCAGGTCAGGGCTAGACAGCAATGACGCCAAGTAGTACAGAACTAGCGAGTTCAGGGATACGTTATTGCTTGTTATATTGTGCTGTGGAAATCATTCAGCTCTACTAGGTAGGAACCTAATTTTATAAGAATGATATCACCTTAGAAATAGTATAACAAGGGAGAAGAAAGGGAGAGTTGACAAGAGCACGGCTTTTGGTTCTCAGCTCTACCAGGTCACGTCTTCCTTGTATTCGACTTCGCGATGATGGGATAGATCTCTTACCCTTCAGCCTCAAACCTTCAATTCCTCCAAAACAATCCGATTGTCATTTTAGGTTCATTGAAGCCAAGACGCACGGTAAGAGGGTTCAAGAAATTCACACGTACCATAGCGCATGTTGTATTTATAACGTAGTGCACCTGAGACTCCGATGCTATCATGCTCAATAGAACATCTAGTAGATGTTTACTTGATTCGACGTAGCAACACCAACCAATACTGCGACTTGTGCTCAGCTCAGGGAAGGTACCAGCCCACCAACCGCTCTCGACTGATAAGCTTATCTTACATGAGGTGAGAATATTATACAGTACAGCGAGTAATCCTTGTTTATGATCTCAAAGTTGATCAACTACTTATTATTACTGTACAATACACTCGAATCCGAAATGAAGCAAAACAAGAAAAACAGCGCAGTCTCAATAAATAGATTCTTTGAAGTTTAAAAAGATGCTTCTAGATGGCGGGGTGGTGTTTGTATCGTCCAAGAACGGTCGGTGATGGGCTGTTTGAGGGGCGAATATACAGTAATATGCAAGGGCCGTCCAGGTCGCAGAGGGCTGAAGTCGGAAACAACGTTTGCAGGACTCACGAGAAGCCATGGACTCTTCCAATTGGCCCAATTGTAAATCGTGGCCAGCTACGGAGTAGGCGATGATGCGAAAGTGATGCAGGCCCGCGCCAGAATGTCTTGGAATGGCAATTGGCTCTGGCTGGTTCGCTGTGGCTGTGGAAAAGGCGGTGGATTTGCTCCGCATGGCCTAGGTGCGCTGCTGGATGAGCTGTTTGCCCGCGACCGAAAGATAAAGCTCAAACACGCCCCTGCCAGCCAACTCAATCCTTTCTTCTTCTCTTTTACAACAACAATCTACCAATCTACTCACAATCGAGACTTGATCCTACAAACCTAACTACCTAATCTTCAAATCCTCAAAAAAAACAAATGTAAGTCGACTGCTGTAGCAGAAGCAGCATCCTCATCTGCAGTACCAGCGTCAGTATTCTAATAAGAGCATTCAGCATTCAAAATGCCTTCCGACCAGATCGTCCAGCAACAGGTTCAAGCCCCTGAGCCAATGACCATGGAGACCTCGAGCATTGAGACTCAGCAGCCAGTATGTCACCTCAATCCTAACCCATAAACTTCATTCTTCATCACCTCCAAACCTTATCGCTGACTTCGTTTCCTCTCTCCAGAAAGCCGCCCCTGAGATGAGCACCTCCGGCGATTCCGTTGGCATGCGTGGAGGAGAATACGCCTCTTGTGACTGCTGTGGGTGTGGCTGCGCGGAGGGATGCTGTTAAAGGGACGACCTACCCACAAGAATTAAGCATATACATCGGGCTGCTGGCGTGAGGGATTGATTGGGCGATGGACGATGGGGCTTGCTAGTGGAGGGTGTCTGCAGATGGATGATATGATACGAGAACACGAATCAACAAAATACCACGTACTGCACCTTTGCTGTCATTACTTGCTGTTTGTTGTTCATGTCTACCTAAGCTTTCCTGCCGGTGCCAAGTGGTGCTTGATGCCACCAAGCTTTGTGATGTGGGGGATGGCAGCCACTGGGCTCAACACCAAGCCTGAACCGAGGCTGGGCATCTGGGCATCTGGACATCTAAACTCTGCGCGCAAACGTCACTGTTGATCCCCCAATCTTCTCTAATAAACGTACGTCCTCGCTATCTATTCATTCCCGAGTGTTCTACTCGGATCTTTCTGGCCTGATAATATGTGCTGTACGTACAGAACTTCCAACGCATTCTAGTTCTTGCTGTATCCTACTATCACCAGCCTCTAGCGGTGTAGCGATCGGCGCTCCACTCAATCGCCCTGCGCCCCTGGCTATCACTCTTCTCTTGCATAAGCAACAGACTTTGCCCACCAGCCAGCCCTGTTAACTCTTGCCTTGCTAACTCTTAGCCTGCGGAGTCTTCCACGCTTGCTAGCGCCAAGAGTTCGTAAGAATCAGAAAAGAAATAGATGTCCTACGCTGATCTAATTTCCATGCAACAATTACAGACATTACATAAAGTAAATCAGGTCTCTGGCTTGTGAACAAAGGTGTCGAAAAGGGTGGTTAGATTTATGTTCGTGCTGTTATCTTTGGTTCTTTGGTTGAAACTTCGAGTAGGTTCAAAATCTTACGTATCTAGAGCAACACAAACCTAGTCGAGATGCTGTAAACGAGTTTACCTACATAGATAATGTTTTAACAGTAATGAATGATCTTAATAGTTTATAGATGGTATTATAAGTTGATTGACCCTACCGTATAAACTGGTTTATAAGATATTATTTTAATTAGAATAATTAAGTAAATTACTAAGATTAAGTAGATTACTTAAATCTATGTCTTGTATATATCAAATAAACAACTATTTAAAATAATATCTTACAAAGTAATTTATATAGTATTTATAAATGCTTTACAGTAGAAAATTATTAGTTCTTCTTTACTCTAATTGTATATTTTAGTAGATAACTAGGTAGGTAGCTTCTTATTTTTAAAACTATAGATTTAATTTTAGAGTTTATATCCCTAGAAGAAGTCGATTACTAGGATACTATTTTTATTTACTGCTAAAGAAGGTAAATACCTTAACTATCTCTTTGTAAGTAAGCTTATTTATCACTCTCTTAGTGTTACTTAATAAAACTTATCTTACAATCAAATAACTATCAAGGCTACTCTTTTTTCTAGGTTAGTAGGTAACTATCGTACCTTCCTTATATTTAGTGGTTAACTAAGTCACTCGGTTCTTTGGTATGCGAGCTGATTCTTCCTTAATAGACAACATCCCTCTAAAATCACACTTCACCATCTCTCCTTCCTATTCCATATAAATATTAAATCCACTTCCTCCCTTATCTTCTATTATCTGCTATCCAACTCTCAATATGGGCAGACAGTGAGTCGTTGTTTCAGGCTCCATTCGATATGTAAGGTACTTATAGATAAAGCTTAGGCCGACTTATAACGTGTAGTCCTCAACTCTGATGCTCTTCGTAATACAGATCGCGATGAAGTTCAACCAGCAGATGCCATTAGCAAACCCTTCTCACAAACTATAGATAGCCAAAATAACATCTTCCCTTGGCAATGTTGGTTGTTGCACAAGTAAAAACTCAATCGTTGTCCCCTGTCCATTTATTACACCAGCCGCGGACATCTATTGATATGATTTAACTCCTTGATTAGACGTCAACTTGGAGAATTGCAGCCCTCCTCTTAGGGGGATTTCTTTTCTCGAGGGAGAGCCAAGACCTTAGAGCTTCACTAGCATCGATGGACTACTTCAATAGAGCTGTACAGAAACTCCATGTCGGGGATATCATGACTAAAGAATCTGTCTGTTTCATCTTATGCCCTCGACTCTTGCTTTCAGTTAGGTTCATTGCTTCATTCACTTTTCTTGCTCTTCCTGACTCTATGTAGTCCTTTACAGGCCTCGTCGCTTCTACGAGTTTCTCGCTACCTTCATTCCATTCCTCATGGTCAAACACGCCCAAAGAAGATGCAACAGATGAATTGTCTTCTTAAGGGTCACATTCCTCGTCTCACAATCGAAACAACTTTCAAAAATCCCTCAACTTTTTCCACCAAAAATTCCACACTCTTACCAGGAACCCACAACTACTCCTATGACTTCCAAAAAGCAGGGCCTAAATATGTCCACAGCACCTCAACAGTCAGTCCCTACAACAAGGACAAGACCAGCCCATATCCTCGCCCTTCCACCCTGGTATCTTGGAATCTGCTCCCTTCAATTCCTCCTCGCAATCGTAATTCTCGTCCTCGCTTCCATTGATATCTCTTTCATCTCCTGGAACGGTGATGCCTTATCTCTTTTCACAGTTCGTATACCATCACCCAGTACCAGTACCATTTCCTAAAGAAAGAAAGACCTCCAGAATCATCACTAATATGAATAATAGTCCTGCTTCACAATAATATCAATCCTCTACATAATCCTCTCCCAAACTCATTCGAGACTCTTTACCTACTACAATTACTACGCTCATCTAACCCTAGATACACTCCTTTTGATCTTCTGGCTTGCCTCTTTCGCCATAACAGGCGATGATGCTGCGAACTTTTGGAATTATGGTGGTTTTGACTATGGATATTATGATGGCGATTATGATGGAATTGACGGGTTTGAAGAGCGGAGGATTGGGCTTGTGGGGAATGCGGTGAGAGTTTTGGGGGTGGAGAAGAGAGGTACCGGACGAGGGGAGAGTTTGGTGTTGAAAGGGAATGCTGTGGGGAGATCTTTGGAGGGATCTTTTTTCGCGAAGAGGGATATTAGTTTGGGTGGGTATAGGGGGATTAATATTGCTGTTACTGTTTTGGGGGCTTTTGAATTGTATGTAATGTGTCATTCCTTTTCCTTTTCACATATTTCCACTTTCCTTTCTTTTCCTATTGTTAACAGATTGATTGGACAATTACTAATTTGGATGGGTCTCTGAAACAAACAGTGTTCTCTTCCTCATAACCCTCATCTTAACTAGTATCTACCTAACTTATCATCGCTCAGCTGGTGGTCATTGTGTCCCTCCTTTCACACCCGCTACCACCAACAACCATACGGCCGTGTCTAGATCTCAGAGAAATGCGAGTGTGGCTTCGAGTACTGGTCAGCAGCGTATTCAGCTTAGAGATCAACCGATTTATGGACCTGCTTCTGGATCTGGTTTTGGTTCTGGATCGGCAGTACCGGTTTCGAATGTGTATGTGGATGGGAATGAGGGTGGGGATGGGTTTGTGAGGGAGGATACTTTTGGTCATGGTCTTGGTCATGGTCATGGTGATTTGAATGGTGGTGTTGTTGGTGGGGGGGTGGGGAGAAGAGTGGTGGGGTTATTGTTTAGAGCAGGGTCTAGGGTTTTTTTTTGGGGATGTAGAAGAGGGTGTTGGTTGCTACTTTCTTGTGTTGAGATTTAGGGATGTTTTTGCGTTTAATATTGGTATTGGGGTTCTCTTTTTATGGATCAGTGGGAATTGGTACAGACTTACTTGGTTCCTGCAGGATAGGGACAGGTTCTATTATTCATAGAAAGAAATGATCTCTTTTAAGTCTAATTTGTTTTTGAGTAGAAATCATTAAGCTCTTTTGATATCATTGCTAAAGGGCTTGGTTCTTTATTGTGTGGAGAGAGTGAAGTGAATGTAGAGAGAAAGAAAATTAAATTCTCCTCTAAGCGAGGTTACAATGGCTACTTGTGCACTTCAAAGCCTATCTATCCATCATCTAAACGTCGAAATGAAAATTTCTCTGTCAATGAATGTACCCTTAATAGAAGCATCTAGAGCTCACTTTAGGTGGGAAAACATCCTAATTTAGGGCATCCGAAAAGATTGAATACCTAAAAGTCGGGTTTAGGTCTTCCGCTTGGTAGCTAATCTATTTACTCTTATTTACGAGTAAGTGGTATTTGGTGGAAAATGATGGAAAGAGAAATATTTCTTAGTAGTATTGCTTTAGGGGTTTGAATTGAGGTTTTTGTTTTATGCTATGTTATTGAGGTGACAGGATGGTTTGGGAGTAAGGAGATATCGAGGATTTTGGACCGGGTTGCTCGCTTAACTTTTTGGGGACAGCAGGAAACCTAAGTCGGTGAATAAGGGTACTTGGACTGATTATTATCTGTTAGAACATGTTGATGAATTGAGCTCAGAGTTTCTTGCGTTTTTGGTTCTTGGTTTTGGTTGGTAGAGCTGTTTTTGTTGATTGGATTGATGAGAGTTTATTTAGGTATTGTGGTAGGGAGGTATGAACGGATATTGGTGGCAGTTACATAGGAGCATTACGACACACTGGTTTATTTTTACACTGACTTATGTATTCATAGATTAAGTGTAGCACGAGAGGAGACCATTACGGCAGAGCGCACCTGCCACCAAAAAGAAGTAGGTTGACGAAAACAAGACGAGGCCAAGAGAGAAAAAAAACGGGCAGGTGCAATTGCGTTTGGTTTGTTGTAGGTATTTATTTCTCTGCCACAGCTTCTTTCTCTTCCGCACTTCAACAGAACTTCATCACAATTACAAACTACATCACAGTTACACAAAACATCGCTTTGCCGCATCTTCTATTGTCATTGAAGCAAGTTCACGTATTACTTATTCATACAAGCCATTCGAATACTACGGTTGAATCACCTACTCGATCCCCAAAATGTCAAAGAAACGCGCTGCAAGCTCGTTGGAAGAACCGGTCGATCATGATATGAATATGGATATGGACAACACTGATATGGAATCTGGAGGCCAAACCCCGTCTACAGATCATACGGGGGAGACAGGTGCAGGTGCAGATGCAGGAACAGGGACAGGGACAAACACAGATACAGGCATGGATATGGATATGGATATGGATATGGACACAGAGATGGAAACAGGAACAGCAAAGAAGGCAAAGACGGAAGGACCAGAGATGGGACAATCTCAATCTGCACCACCCGAGGGAAGAGGACTGAATGAGCACGAAATCAAAATGCAAAGACTGTTAGAAAAGAAAGAGGCACTCGAGATAGAAATCGGTAACACAACAGCAGACAAAGTACGGGCTCAAGCGGCGAGAAAGGCCATATTGGAATCGCCTTCCAAAGATGAAGAAGCGCTTAGAAAGGCTGATGCAGACTTGGCTGCAGTGAATGACAAATATTCACGGGTTTGGATTAAGCATAAAGAGGTGCTTATGGATATTACTTCTTCGTCCACTTTCGATGAGGCTGTGAGCCAGGCAGAGGCTCTTGCTGGTGTTAAGAGGCGCTAGGACTATGAGCTGTTTGGTTGCGCGGGTGCTGCTAGATGTAGCTTTCCTTTTATGGTTGGAGAGGCAATTGATTCATTCGAAGTTGAGAATTCATTTGGTCTCTGTGACTGGCTTGATTTGTGAAACTCACTTCTTCCAAAAGAGACAGCCCATTCATGTGACTTACTTGCCTTAAATGACTTATCATTATTTGGTTTGCCCTTCACAGTAATGTTCAATAAAATTTAAGTCACAAAAAGGAAATTCTTCAAAAAAGGTAAACAGGCCTTAAAGCTATTGACCTAAACAGGCCATTAGTAAGGAAAAGCTACCTTTCTTACGGGTGGCTTTGCAAGTACCATCGATGCCACCTTACAGAGATGGAACGAGAACTGGGCGTTTTCTTTTACACAATCGCCAACTTTGAGTTTGCCGCTTCAAGTCACTAAGTGCTCAGACTTCTTCAACCAACAGGTCGCAGCTATCCAGCGTATCAACACACTGCTTTACGAGGAGTAATGGACTTTTTCTACGACCTCCTCGCTGGCGCCCGGCCACGTCTTCTAGAAGAGCCTGTGGTTCTTCTTCGGATTTGGGTTTAAGAGACAAAAATGCTTGACAACGACAATTGGTATAGCAATAGAATTTGAGGAGTTTTTTTTTTTAAAGATGTTGCTTGGTTATTGTAACTAAGTGAATTTTCTTGGCTGAGGATAGTGGGATTTAGTAATTGATTATTGGTCTTGTTGGTTGTTGGTGGCAAGTAATGTAAATGGTTTGGTAGGTAGTAGGTGCTTTTTATTGATGTAAACTGTGTTAGGATGGTGATCCTCTTTGCAGTCTGCGGTTGTGAGATGGCTGGCTGGTTATTTTTGGTTAGGTAGTGTTTTTTCTTTAATGGTTTAAGGTTATGTGAGATGCTCTATTAACTACGTAATTCCTTTCCATACCTAGCAAAGCTTTGATACTTGCTTCAAACCATAGCTCCTGAATGCATGCTCCTTCCAATATACAACAATACTAACAAACAACAACTGTTGAAAGGCAAGATCCCACATGGATAGAGAGTACATCCTTGATTTATTTTGTCATCTAAAACGTCTCGAGAAACTGTGGTACGGGAAATCTAGGTTGAACACCAGTAAGGACACTCCCTCTCGTGATACCATATTTCTCCTCGCAAGGACCACAATGTCTAAACCATCTTTGTGATGTTATAATCTTGTTAGTATTCAAGTAGCCAGCCAAAAACCAAAAAGACCCAAAAAGGACCCCCAAAAAAACGAAAAGAAGAAAAAGAAAATACTAATTTGCGCTCCGCAATTTCCCCAATGCATAAGAGAAGAAGAAAGGCGATGGAAAAGTAAAAAGGTGAAATACATACCTCTGTCTCCCAAGCATATCATTAGCCCAATCAACCACCCTCCCATCCTCCCCAAAAAGAGCAACAAACTTAGAACAATCAGCACACATGATAACACCACCCTTAAACCTATCACCGAATTTCTTCTTCGCGGTCCAATTATTCATGATTCCATTTACTGCTTGGTCTTCTTTTGCTTCTTCTGTTTCTTCGTATAATGGCTGATCTAGAGCTGCGGGACCATATCTTTCTTTCTTCTTCTTCGATGATTTCTGTGCCTTCATTTTCTCGACTTTCTGAATCTCTGTTTTGGTTTTCATTTTGATTTTGATTTTGATTTTGGGTTGCTTGGATTTCTTCACCACCACCACCACCGTCGTTGTTGTCGTCAATAGATGAACATCCATCGTCTATCTCATCACCTCACCTCCACTAGCACATAAGAATCTAATAATCGCACCCTGAGCAGCGGGATCTTCAAATGAGATATGGGAAGGGAGTCGTAGTTGGTGACGGTATCTTTCTAGGATGTAGTATTGGGATAGTTTTGTTAGGAAGAGTGGGCCTGTTAGTCCTAGTACTAGTTTTGAGGGGCGTGTTAGGCGGTGGAAGATTTTGTAGTGGATTTCTTGGGGGAGCGTTGAGAGGGTTGGGGTTGGGAGGGTTGGGATGGTTGATGGGGTGGTTGTGGAGGTTGTGGAGGTTGTGGAGGTTGTTGTGGGCTTGAGGGGATTGATTGTCTGAGACATTGTTGTACTGGTGGTGGTGGTGGGCTTTGAACTTTTTGATATGTTGAGTTTGAGGTGTGGATGGATTGTAGTTGGAGTGAGGAAGTAGATACGAGCTTTTAGCTCTATGATATTGGTGTTGGCTCGAAGTTGCTTATATCTGAGAGGGAGATTCTTGAGAGCTCATGAATTTGTAAAATATAAGTATTGTGTTGGACACATCAGTTGAAGTAGGTAAGTATGTGATCATGAATAGATAAGTACTTCCAGCTACGAGTTTCATGCTGGCAGAATAATCAGGCGCCAATGGTTAAAGGCGGTGTATTAAGACGACCGTCCCTTATTGAACTAGTGGTAGACGACCAAAGTACCCGTTATATCAACGTAATCTGAATCATCTGACTCCTAGAACTATAACTATATCATCTCTGTAAGATCGATATAAAACATGTCGCCAAAGCCGTTTATTCTTGATGTGCATTTCGAGGTCACATGGTTAGAAGGAACATAGTAGGTACATATCCCACTCTCGGGATCTAATCCCGCTGCAAGCCGTCGTGATACACAACCCACCTTCAACTACGACATGAAAATGTTTTACAACAACAAGCTATACTTAAGAAGACCGGGCCGAGACCGCTGAACCTGAGGAAAGTATAAAGGTGGTGCAAACGAAGTATTAATATTGAATTTTCAATTGAGTAGCATAAACGAGTATCACAAACTGAAGTCCTCACCTGGTTAGCTACTCTACCATACCTACACTCTTCCTATCAATATCAGCCCTCTCAACTCAACAACCAAAATGCCAAATCAACCTCATATTCCCCCTTCTGGGATCTGGACCCCAGCAGTAACGCTCTTCACAAAAGAAGACACATTGGACCTACCTTCCCAAAAACAGTACTTCAAATACCTCTCGACAACCGGACTAGCAGGTCTTGTAATCTTAGGCACAAATGCTGAAGCCTTCCTCGTAACACGGGAGGAACGTATCGCCCTAATTGCCACAGCCCGAGAAGCTGTCGGACCATCTTTCCCCATCATGGCCGGCTGTGGAGCCCATTCAACGCGTCAAGTACTAGAGAACATCAACGATGCCGCAAAAGCAGGAGCCGATTACGTCCTCGTATTACCACCTGCGTATTTTGGAAAGGCTACCACTCCAGCCGTGATTAAGAATTTCTTTGATGAGATCGCTGAGAAGAGTTCTTTACCGGTTGTTATTTATAACTTTCCAGGTGTTTGTAACGGTGTCGATTTGGATTCGGATATTATTACTGCGTTGGCGAAGAAGCATCAGAATATTGTGGGTGTTAAACTTACCTGTGGAAGCGTGGCGAAGATTGTGAGGTTGGCTGCTGCTTTTAAGCCTGAGGAGTTTGCTACTTTTGGTGGGCAGAGTGATTTCTTGATTGGTGGTCTTAGTTCTGGGTCCGCGGGTTGTATATGTGCTTTTGGAAATGTCTTCCCTAAGACTATTGTTAAGATTTATAACCTCTGGAAGAAGGGAGAGATCAAGGAGGCTCTGGAGCTGCATCAGAAGGCTGCGTTGGCGGAAAGTTGCTGTAAATTGGGAATTGCGGCTACCAAGTATGCAGCTTCTTTGACGACTGCGAAGGCAGCGGGTATTGAGGGTGCGGCTGAGAAGATGGAACCCAGGAGACCATATGAGGCGCCAACGGAGCAGGTGAAAAAGATCGTTGAGACTGCGTTGGCTGGTTTGATCGATTCTGAAGTTGCGTTGTGAGATGTGAATGTGGAGATATTGGGGCAAAATATAGATATACCACAGAGATGGATGAATATGCTTGTACCAAAGGAAGAATAGATCTAGGCAATGCTTCAATTTGGACCCTGAATGTGTTTCTTGCTCACCAGAATGGCATAGATAAAGAAGGAACCAAAAACCCTAGGTTTTTCTGGTGCTTCTTCAAAATCTTCCTAGAACATTCATATTCAGCCAAAGCAAAAGAAAGGTACGTAGACCTCGATACTACATCCGCGGACCGCCGAGAACAACACTAATTACTGGAGTTCTAGAATACCTTGATGCTCAACTCGAACCACTTCAGTCATGTGATGTGACCTGACCGTAGGCGCGAAATGACGGGAGGGGGGGAAGGTTTGTCACTTAACAAGCCAACCAACGACCTCTTGCTGCGACCACGAGAAAACCAAAAGAGGAACACTGCAGATGGAATCGAGACTTCCGTTTCCTAATACAGCCGCATCGTAATTCTCGAAATATGACAGACAAAGCCCAACACCCACAGTTGAGCTGTCGGACTCTTTTTTCCCTCTCGAGCCAGAGCTGCATATGCACCGAACATCCTCCACGACCAGCTCTTCCAGACCAAAAAATAACCAACATCTTGCATCCTCCATAAAAACGTGGCAGCTGCATGTTTACTTTTTGGTAAGATTTTAAAGAGTGCGTCTTAAAACGCCACATATGAGTTGTTTGTTTTTCTGAGGGTGTTGGCGTCGTCGTTGGGGGGGCGGGTTGGGGTTGGGGTTGATCTCGTCTAGGCGGCGGCTGGAGTGTGGGTGGTGCGGCCGGTAGTGTGTGCTGTGAGTGCTGAAAGTGCTGAAAGTGCTGGAAGTGCTGCTGTAAGTGCCTTGGCTTTTCACCCACAGGGTGCTGAGCTTCTGAGCTTCTGAGCTTCTGCTTGGCGGAGAGAAGGTTTCTAGAACCTTTGGGGTGCGAGGGTTGGAGGGTTAGGGGGGGGAAGTGCTTACGACGCCAAGATCAGGGTTGCACAGGGCCCTCCTTGGTCTCCTTGGCGACTCCCCGGGGCGGAGGAGGAGGTTGGCAGCCACGGTAGCTTTTATGTACGCCGTTATGCGCGCCCTGCATAAGTTTCGTTTCGAAAAGCGCTTTCTTCCTCGATTCCTGTGACTACTGCTGTCATCTATCATGCTTCCCTTTTCTCCGTCTGGTTGCTGTTCGCTCGTGAAAGACTTGGCAGCGAAAATCATGATCCATACTGTACCATACCATACCATACCATACCATAATAATGGTTGTACATACAAGCACCTATAGAAGTACGTGTGACTTGGACTTTTGAACCTGGACTTTTCTTTCGCTTCAAGATGCTCCAGTTCTACTGTACCGTGAAAAGCTACGTTGTACAGTAAGCTACCACGGCTACCCAGTAGGCTAGCTTCCTGAGTCCCTGTGGATCTTTTGGTTCTTACCTAAGATCAGACCTCGCAACAGGAACTCCGTTTTCTTCTTCGGGCCAAGAATCAATCCAGGAACAAGCCTGCACTGACAGGGGTTTGATCGGGCATATCGCCGGGCTCGTGTATCTGTGGCCAGGTCCAGGGGCTCAACTACGGAATCGACAGTCCCTAATCAACCTCGCGGCCCGCAAAGTCGCAATCTTCAGTTGATCAGTTGATCGCAACCGCCGCCGTCGCGTCGCCTCAGCGCTGCGCAGAGTCGCAGAGTGGCAGAGTCAGGGTGCAAGAAAAAGAGCTCACTCAACCCCCTGAATTTCGCTATTTCACTCAAGAGTCATAGCATAAGTGACCATGTCACCATATTGCAACGTCGGTTGAACTCTGTCAGAAGCGCGGGACCTTTTTTTTTTCAACGTACACTTCCCTAGAATTCAAGGCTAGTCATGTCATGGCTACCTACATCCGTCCTTAGCCCTTTTAGGAAGACGGGCTCTGGGAACGTGGTACAGAGGACATCATCTCTGGCTCTTTGACGTACATACAGGAATATATTGCGGGAGTCAAAACTGCTGGGTCCAAAATAAGATCGGGGACGGGGAAAAGGGAAGGGATTTTGCATGATTGGGGGCTAATTACCTTGGAACAGATGAGTGTGCAACAATGCCGATAGTCGTGCTGCTGCATACGGCATGGAGACGCGACGTATGTGTGTTGGAGAAGCTGAGAAGTGATTGATAAGAGAGCTTGAGCCAATGATAGGTACGAAAAGGCACTGGTGATTGCCATGTATCAAGTCCAATTCATGGAAAACGGGAGGCACTACACTAACTGAGGCGAGCTTGGGACAGGAGTTTTGACTGAGCTGGGAACTAATGCAGGGCAGAGGTTCGGTGGCGGATGACTAGGTGCGAGTAAGGAAGATATAACTGGGCTACTGGATGATGTACGAGCTGGAATAGGCACTATGCCCGAAGGAAATGGCACTGACTCTGTAGCTTAAACCGAGCAGAATAAGATCAGTTAGATTTTGATATTTTAAATGTACTGTATTTTACAGGGTGCTGGGCAAGGAGCGGGGGATCAGAGACAGCCAAGTTAACTACCTGCTAAGTACCGTACAGTGAGTACAGTACAGTACCTGGCTGAGGTCCTCATATGATAGAAAAGTATAGAAAAGGGGACGGTAGTAGCGCATGATATATCCAACTTACCTGCATTGCTCTCTGCATCTCTTTTCGCGGCTTCGCCTGAATATGTCTCGTCTCCCCCGCCCAAGTGCTCCTAACTGCTTTCATCGTTGATACGCCCGTCCATTGTGTATCTGAGACTGTACTACGGGCGCGGTGAACAGACAATTACTCCACCTTCAAATTGGTAACCCAGGCAATGGTAGTCGTTACCACACCGCAACGCGATCACCACCTGGAGAACGCCGGATAGCATCCAACTAGGATACGTGTGAATCAAGTCAGGGAACTTCAGGGTTTTCAGGGACTTTCTCAGGTACTTAAGGTACGGGAGCTCCGGAGTCCGTACATACAGTAAATATGGTTATCGGAGCCGCATCGACTCACCCGTACTACTACTGCGTCCTGTACCCATAAGAAACCCATAAGAACCCGTAGGATCTGCTTGTAGCGCGGCAAAAGCAAAAAAAAAAAGAGGAGCGGTCGTTAGGGTCTCTCGTTGGGCGTGTGTTAGTACCGTTACTTCGTTACTCGTTACTCGTTACTGTACTCGTTAAGGGTCCCCAGGGTCGTCAGCAAGGAAGGGGGAAGGGGTTAGGCTGCTTCTCTCTCTCTGGGTTACGAGTACGGAGGAGCACCGGTAGTCGTGAAATTAGCAGTCGGCTAATAATCTTAAAGCTCCCTCCATATTTTGCAGACAAGACAAACAGACTTTACGCACGACCAAACTCTCTCTCCTCCTTCCACCATTCTTCTTCGTCTCTTCATTTATTATCCTCTTCAGTAGTACATGTCTACTCCTCGCCTTCGTCCTGCCCATTCACAGCGAAGACGAGATTATGCTTCGTCACGACTTTTAATTCTTGATTCACGCCCATTCTCGCACTCGGGCTTTTCAGAGCCAACTGGATAGGGATAGGAGAAGGAACAAGGGTCAGGGCAAGGAGCAACGAAGAAGCAAAAAAGAAAGACACGACGACAACGAAGACGAAGCGCATTCTTCCATAACTGTGCGCAAGAAACCCTCGCCATGGAGGGATTCATGTTGGTACCACCAGAGCGTGGCAGCATCATTGGACGACAATTATGGAAGGTTCGTGCCTGCATCTTCGACCTCTATCTACCTATCCTCTCCTCCTCACTCGCTGACTTGTTTTTTTGCTGCAGCCTCGTTACATCGTATTGGGCAGCGCTGCTCTCAAAGAAACACCACCAGAGAATATCCTCCCGCGATCGCATCCTTCAGGAAGAGTAGCCAATGCGCGAAGGGGTCTGAAGGCATCAAGCTCCAAAACAGCTCTTGGAGATGGATCCGAGACGAACAGTAAACCAGCGCCGCCTGGGGTATACCTCTCAATTTACAAAGCAAAGGTACTTGGACAGTCGAATGCGAGAAGAGAGATCCTAAAGCTAATTATTCATAGGGTGATTGGGAGTTTATATCACAACATCCAGTCTCCTCGTTCGAAACCTGCGACATTCAAGCTGTAGAGCACCGAAAACAGGCCCCGTCTCTCCCTACTCTCGTCATCAACCTCAAGCCGGACGAGGAGATGGAGAAGGCCCGGAAACGAAGGTCAAGCAGAACAGGAGGACTTACTTCGAAAGACCCTTGGGCCAACACCCTATTATTTCGGACAGTTCCTGAAGAACGATACAACATATACGACTGGCAGGTCACCATCAAGCCCTTGGTAAAGCCAAGCACCCCGCCTGAAGTGTTGAGTCCCATCAGCCCTGCCTTCAGCTCGTTTAGCAATCCATTTGCTACCAGAGTGGGAGAAACAACATCGAGGGAGAGGGAGAGACCAGGGACCAGTTCGAGTCAAGGAGCAGAATATCTCCTGCGAGGAGTTTCAATTCAAACAACCACCACCACCACTTATTCCCATCGCTCGGACAGGCCATCCGCAATGATTTCTCCATCACCTAGTCTGAGGTCGAGACGATCCGACCTCTCCTCACAAGCAAGTTCACAGCAACCCATGGGGTTCACTTCTACGCATGCCCAGCATTATACTACTACTGCTCTCCCCTCCGACCTCCCGTCTCCTGCATCCACTTCGGGCTACGAGACACAATTAATCGAAGGCTGGACCTCAGCCCAAGGTCGATCATCTGCTTTGTCTTCACACACAAGGGGAAGTAACAGTATGAGTATTGTATCAGCTGTGGCGCCTCTACCTATTGGAGCCGTTTCCTCAACACCACCTGGCCCACGGGAAACGATATTAGACAGAGCGTTTAAGAATAGGGTGATCCCTGGTAGTGATAAAGTCCAAGACACCGAAGATGACAAGATCAGCAGCATTGCACGATTCGAGGCACTGATGAGAGAAGTGGATGAGAAGAAAGAACAAAAGATGGCGAGCTCAAGGCTAGATAATTCAAGGAATATACAAGGATGGGAACTGGATGAAGAGTCTGAAGAATCAGATTATGAAGAGTTTGCAGGAGAGGAAGAAGACGAAGCCGAGGAATTGGAAATGGATGATGAAGATGTTTCCATACCAACACCCAGCTCAACGCGCACTCGACTACATATCTGGTCGGCGTACGCCCCATCCTCCCGCTACGTCGCATGGTCGTCCTATGTCTCCTACATCCCCGCCAATACCATTCCTTAATCAACAAGCAATGTCTGCCTTCCATGGCCGTGCAGACGCAGCAGGCGGCCTTCGACCTCGCACAGGAACTAGTTCTCGACCTACTTCTCTCGCACTCCCAACACGTGCTAGTTCCTCGGCCGCAGTCCCCACTCTCAGGGACCCTAACATCCCAACCAGCGAAGAATTGGAACAGCGAAGGTCTTCGACGAGTCAAAAGAGACTAAGCTTCCAAGAATTCGCAAGGAGACTAAGCAGCACCAGCTCTCTATTATTGGTCCAAACAAATGCGAGTTCCAGTTCCGGCAGTCAGCATTCTAAGCGAGGTAGCAGTGATCTCAGCTTAGCCGACGAAGAACAACTTGCCAACAAGGGTGGTCTTCGAAATAGCGTGGTCCTTCGAGGCGGCGCTGGTACGTCATCAACACTTACCAAAGAGGAACGAGATAAGCGATGTGGATGGCGTGGTAGCGTGGGAGTTTTCGGAAACGAAGGCGGTTTTCTCTGAATGATGGCTGGCTCTTTTGCAACTTCAACGGCCTGAGACGATATATGATTGTAATGACTTGAGTATTTGGCGCATCATCGGCATGTGTGGCTTTGCTGTTTTTGTATATTTGCGGGTTCGATACCATTGGGAACGGCCGGTGTGGTGTTTTAGATAATTTTGCTTCTTTGTTGCATCTGGCTGTTTCTTTTCACTTCTGATGGTTGCTCTTTTATTCTTTTCATGATCGATGTACTTTCTGTACGATATATACCCCCACACCAAATTTGAGATGCTCGAAACATGACGATTGTCAAGGAGGAGAGAAGGAATAGATGAAAAGCGATGGCTGGCACGTAGATAATTAGGAAGGAAATGAATAAAAGTAAAATGGTGGATCCCTGTATGATGCTGGCTTATGTGAATTCTTATTAAAATGCAGAGAGGAAGACATCTCTAAGTGTTGTGCCCTTTGACTAGTGCATATGAATCAAAGGCGTGAGATTTGGGTCTAGTAGCGAAGGAGCCCTGATAGGTCTATCAAGAGCAGGTAGCAGGGCGTGACCCAAAACTATATAAAACGAGTTTTCTTAGATCCTATAATAGTAGGGAATGCTGCACTTCGTAGAGGGAGTTATTACTATAGACCTGGTTGAGCTTACTAGTATAACATAAGGGTAGGGTAGGGCAGGGTAGGGGTCGGAGATAAGGGGTAAAAACATAAATTAAATTAAATTAAGCGAGCTACAGTACAGTACAGTACAATAAGAGCCAGGTCAGTCCAGTCCAGTCTAGTTTAGACTTTAATTTAAGTACTATATCAGGTAGGTAGGGAATGGAGCCAGGGGAAAGAAAGGGAATGGAGTAGTTAGAACGTAGAATGCTGCTGAATTTGGATGAACGCATTAGTAGAAAGTAGAGGATAGTAATTATATTACTTCTTTATATTTAATTTAATTAGTTTGGTTTGGTTTTTTTTGGAGATGTGTTTAGGAGATTGAGTTGTATATGAGTAGGGTTGCGTAGAATAGGGTAGGGCAGATTAGATTATAACGCCTTGGATATAGATTAACTGAGGGAGATGGTTAGATATTAATAGATAGATAGTGTTATACCGCGATGTAGGGTGACTTAGTATAGAGTTTTATGAACTATTATAAAATATATATATAGTTAATAGTCAGTGAGTTTGTGAAAATGTGTTTATTGCCTATGAAAGTATCTGGTCGTGTATTCCAGTTTACTGTAAGAGATTACTCTTCCTACATTTGGTCTTGATTTGAAAAAGCCAATGAATTTCCTCCAATTCCTGTCCTCCAATTCCTGTCCTCCAATTGGTAAATGTAGCCTGCATGTGATGTCTTTAAAGATTATCAAATGAGAAATTGTGCTTTTTCGGAGCAAGACTGTTTGTACAATTTGCTACTCGGATTAATTAGCCATAGCGTTCATAAAAAAAAAAAGAATGTCCAGCTAGAAAAGAGCTTACCAAGACTTAAAGTATATGAGTATGGTACTCTTACTTCAATCCTAGAATCTGAAACCCAACGATTGCAGCAAACAAATCTCAACTGAGAAGCGACTAGCTCCCTATTGCTGCGATTTTTCAGCCTCAATCTCAGCCTGTAAAGCTTCCTGCTCTCTTCTCATTTGCTCGAGTTCCTCTGCAGCCTGAATCCTTCGAGCTAGCTGCTTAGCTTTTTCCATTTTCATCTCTAGTGTACTTAGTTGAGAGTCCGGTCTAGGAGATGTAGTGGCATTTCTAGCTCTCTTAGGTAAGGGGGAATCAAACTCAATAGATTCACCTTTTGTTTGTGGCTCGGTCTTAAATGATCGTTTTGAAGTTTCTCCTACGATAGGATTATGAGTGTTGCCTCGTTGGCTCCAGTTTGGCGGAAGAGCATCGAGATCCAGAGGCTCACTCTTGAGTTGTGGCTGGATCGTTGCAAGAGCTGGTGGTATGGGATCTGGGATAGCGTCCAGATCAATAACCTCGTGCTTGGCCTGTGGTCGAACCTTTGTGGAAGCTGATGGTTGTGAGTCTGGAATTTCATCCAAATCTATAACCTCGACCTTTCTTCTTTGATTTAAATTTACTGGAGTAGTTGAGATGCTAGCTCTGTTGGCTACTCCAGACTTTGTTGCACTCTGAGAAGATTGTTTCTTGACAAGTGAGATAATCTCGCCACTGATACTGACATATTCTGTCTGTACCACACCACGTTCATTATCCTGCCACAGTTTCTGCAAACATTATTAGCTCAAGGATCAGTATATGATATGCGGCGCACTTACCTGAAGTTTGTTAAAGACAAGCCTCTTCTCATCCTTGTACATTGTATCCCAGCAACGCCATTCTTTGGGATCAGCTTCCTTGTACTGATAAACATCTGTTAGAGGATGTGCTTCCCCAGTCATCGCTTCCAGTGCTTGGTAAACGTATTTGCGATTCAAATCTTGAAGCTGCATTAATGCCGTCCTACGCTCTGTGTCTTTGAGCAAATACCAGGCGTAAGAATACAACGAAGCTGGGTATTTGACAATATTCTCCTTTTCCAAAAACTCTGCGAAGGTCAGCAGAGTTGAAAATATTTACAGCAGATGTAGAGATTGGACTTACCCATAGTTCGACTGTGGAAGTTGAATTTGAGGTCACTATCCTTTTCGAATATCGTCCTTGTTCTACACACGACCAATTCCTCAATAGAACCGCCATCAAGCCTTTGAACATTAGCACACACAATGGAAGCTCCTGATTGGATGGTAATACTCAATACCAAAAGCTACACCACGTTTTCTGTAGCTCTTCTCGTCAACTTTGTTGGCAAGTAGTCCTTCCTTCAATTCCTCGGTCTTTTTTTTGTATAGGCTGGCTCTTTCTGCCGAGTTTTCATCCGAAATCGCACTTGACCCAATACACCTGGAAACTCTAATTCTAAATTTGCCAAGGTCTTGTGGACGGAAAGTATTCACGTTCATATCCTCAAAATTTTCATCTTTCCTGATGTGTTAGTTAGCCGAAAACTGATAATGGAAAAGGGAAAATCTTGCCTTCAAGGAGTGGCTTAAATAAAAAATTGCCGCCTAACCAGGTCCTGTTTGTAACACTGAGCTCAAATTGGACATCTTCTTTGAGAACACTTTCCTCCTTTCTCTTGTACCAACTCTTTGTCGCTACCTGGCTTCCGCAAAGAAAGAGGCCGGCTGAAATACTTTTGCAATTGCCCAAACAATAACCTTTCTTAAGAATGACTTCAACTGTATACCTGGTACCCGCCTCTCCGACAATGTATTGATTGCATTCTCTGGCATTTTGCTTCTGGCGCTCGTTAACTCTAACGTATTCATCGAAGTAAGTCCCTTCGGCATGTCTCTTGATGCGAACTTCCACCTTGTTATTATTCAGAGACAAGATAGCCATCATGCCATGAAAAAGTGGAACCTGTCTGAAAATAAAACAGATTGGTAAGTCTACATTCAAGAAGATTTAGTTATCCTTGAGAACAAACGGCCACTGACCAGAGCCGGTGTTAAAGTAAAGTCTCAGACTTGTTGGCTTAATCGTAAGATCTGAGGAGTGAAGCAGGTGAAGAAGATGCAGCCTTACTCACTAGAGATGAGACAAAAGGGTTGAACCAGAAGAGTAATCTATCAGCATCTACTAAAAAAGAAGGTAAGTAAGCCGGGACTTGTCGAGCCAATTGGCACATTCTCAGCTTTTGACTGAGAATGATGTTCTTCTAATATAAGTAACAAGTGATGAAAGAAAAGACGCACCTTAGTTTTGAAGTTTCTGGTTAAATCAAGCTTGGAAAGTAGTCGAGTAATACCTTGAAAGCAGCACGCGTTGCCGGAAGTTCAATTGAAAAAATCGACCCGAACCATGTGGCTCGAGGAGATTGTTGAAAGAAGCAGTAGCGAGTAGATTGTTTAGATATGAAGAAGGTAAAGAGGTTTTCGAGAGGAAAGAAGACCTTCAGGTTTAAATAGAGACCGAAATACCAGCTTCACTTTGAGACTGAAACTGATATCGCTCAATAATCTGAGCGCGCGTTTTGTTGCGAAAGGCACAGGTGATTGTGATCGAAAGTTGATATGAGAAAGCAACTATGTCGAAAAGAAGAGAGAACGCTTTCAGTTTCAAGAAAGTTTGGAAGTAGCTCGATTTCTGAGACCGAGATGGAAGTTCTCTGTGGACAGAGCGTGTGTTCTGTATTAAGAATCGTGTTGTGTTGTTGGAAGGTCAAGGTGAGACTGATCGAAGACGGATCAGAAGAATCTTAAAAGCAACGAGTCTGTCAAGGAGGAAATCCCAATTGGGTTGAAAGATGACAAAGTAAGTCTCAGTCTTTGGGACTCAGACCGATTCAAAGAGTATCTTGTATTGTGTTGGTGTTGGATGAAGGTAGTTGAAGGATTGTGTTGTTGCGAAGAGTACGAGAAAGAAAGGAAGGAAGCGAGGGAAACGCGCTAGCGCCGTGGTCTCTCAAATTCGCTATTCACCATTTACTACCTTCCATAACGTATTGAAGTAAGGTAGTTGGGTGGTCAGAAATATGCGTGACAAGAAGGTCATCCAATCATTTAGTGCCTACCTACTTCAATAGCTCGAACTTCCTATGCATCACTGGCCCAGCGCCGGCGAGCTCATGAATCATTTACTTCACGAATCCCTTGAATTACGAATTTAGACAAAGCACCTTCCAGGTTTGATAGCTGGCTACACCTAATTCATTTGATTTGAGTCACTGACTTAGGCTTGATTACTGAGATTTTAGGTACACCATTTGGACCAGAAACCTCTAGAGTAATTCACGCAGCTCAAATGAATTTTATGAACTTGTCGGCGCAAACTACTTATCTATGTCAAAAAAGTGGTAAGGCGACCACAATGTAATATATTGCTTGAGGCAAGGGAAATCGAGTTTCAGTCTTCAAAGCAGATACTTATATTTGAAACCTACGGCAGACTCCAAGAGCCATACAGCCGGGCACTAGACCGAATACATCATCAATGAAGACTCCAATTCGATGCATCTCTCATTCTCATCTCAACTCGTCTCATCTTACAATCCAGTCCTGCCTCACCACCCGGGCGCGGCAAGTCTTTTTTCTTCCATTCCAACCAGCCGGGTCCTTTACATCACCATATACCACCCCCACTAAGAAAAACTTTACAAAGTCTCGAAGGTAGAAACCTTCTCAAGTCATATTAGGATATTACAAAAGCCATATACTCCCCCGTCCATCTTTCAATCGTCAACCTCTATGGGCTTCTTTTCCGAGCCTTCAGGACTCGGCGGACTGACTATCGTTGTGGGCGTAGGCACTTTTTCGCCCCCTTCGGTTGGTGAATGTGGGGGCGCATCTACCATCTGCGCCTCGCCTTCCTCTGGAATCGCATCGTTGGCTTCAGAGGTATTGCTTTTAGCTGTTTCTCGTCGCCTTCGACGCTCTTTCCTTTCTTCTTCTGCATTATTCCTCCGCCGAGATCTCCGCTCCGTGCTTCTTCTGTCACCCGCCTCGGGATCTTCGACTGCCTCAGTTCCACGCATACTCTGAAGAAGAAGGGCTGCTCGTTCAGTTACGTCGTTATCAGCATCATCGATCTTTGGGCTTAAGAGACCTTCCGTACTGACGGATTCGGGGCTCTTCAAGCCCGCCTCAACCTCTGGGATTTCTTCGGGATCAGGTATCTTCTGTCCAGAAGCAACACGGACCTGATTACGGTTTTGCAACCGTGCTCGTCGTCTTCGGTCTCGCTGGTCACGCACTTGTGGGGCAGCAGCGCGGAGTTTCTCGAGCAGGGAGTCCATGGCACCAGTCGAGACGGGCGATGATGGTGCACTGCCGTCTGAAGACCCGCCCACCTTTAGTTGCGCGTGCTTTCGCTTCATCGATGCTTCGTTACGCTTCCTGGTGATCTCTAGTACAATATTCTTCTCCCTAGACTTCTTCCACTCTGTGACGAAGATTGCCAACTTCGCGAAGAAATCTCTTCTGTTGTTTTCATCCGCAGGGTCCTCACCATAGAAGATCATGATATCATCATACGTTCGGATCATGTCTTCTAAGTAGAGCTGCATCTGTTCTGCTTTCCTTCTTGCATCTTTCATGCAACGCTGTACGACTTGACTGACGCGGTCTTGTGGATGGAATTTCTTGGGATCGCTCAAATTACCGGAATCGAGTGACATCTGGACGTTCTTGATGTTGTCAATATAACGCCTGGCGTCCTGTTGTAATTGCTCAACGTTGAGCTTCTGAGCAACGACTACACCAGCAATATCTTCCGTGAATCCTTCCCATTCAGGATATTGCGTTCGTACAATACGCTCAACAAGATCTGCAAAAGTCGATTCGTTCTTATCGTCCTTCACCATACCAAGACGTGCGAGCGAGCTCAGCTTGAAACCAGTGGCTTGCTTGTTTGAGTCATTCATGTAGTTTCCAATGTCGAGAATCAGACCAAGAACGTTCATCAAGGACACAGAGTCTCTTAAAGACTCTGATACTGCGACAACTTGTTTAAGTTTGTCAGAGACCTCATCATACTCGATTTCGAATGATCGAGTTAGGGCAAGTGCGCGTATCCTTGACTTCCAGTAATGGTGGAGCTCATATGCAGTCTGAAGGTAGATTTGATCCTCGCGAGTGAGTTCCGAAGGATCTTGTTCGCGGGTTTCTTTGTTAGCATCAGGCCCAGTCCAATCCTTGCTGTAGGGTGCCATCAACTTGGCAGTATTTTCGGGTATGTTGCACATATCTTCTTTCTGCAAAAAATCCATGACAACACTATTGTCAAGAACTTCCTTATCGCAATGTATAACCATCTGTACAATCTTATCCACAGAGTACGATGAGAACTTTGCAAGAGAAATTTCTAATAAATGTTAGTGATATTGGCCGAAAATGTCACTCTTGAACTTACGGAAGGTCCTCATAAGATCACTTGATATGATCTGCTTCTTCTCTGCCTTTTTAGCACCACTTTTGCCAATCTGCTTGATTTCCTTTGCTGAAAACAGCTTCTCGACTTCATCAAGAACACCCTTTCTCGTCAATTCGGCGTATTTCTCTTCTCTATCAGAAGCTGTTGGAGCATGTGCAGCCCAGTGAGTAGTCATAGGAGTATCGACCTTCTCCCAATGCAGTGCCTTCAACTTCTTTTTAGGTCGTGCAACTGGTAGTCCTAGGGTTGGAACAGCATTATAGGATGGCTGTGATGCCAAGAAATTCCCAGACATTTTGCCAGGCATTGGTGGGGGAGGTGGAGGTGGAGGCATGGAACCAGGAGCTCCAGTTGGAGTCCCCGGCATTGGCGGAGGAGGCGGTGGAGGACCGCCAGTAAAGCCACCTGGTGCTGGTGGCGGTGGTGGAGGAGGTGGTGTGGTGGTGGAGGGCCATTGAATCCTTGCTGTCCAGGAGCTGGAGGCGGTGGTGGTGGTGGAGGAGGTGGAGGTCCATCGAAGGCAGCTTTTCCGACTTTAGGTGCAGTCTCGTCGCTTGGAGTTTTGGGCGATTGCGATTCAAGACTTGGATGGGATGGCCCAGTTGTGACTCCGTCGCCATCTTCGTCATCGCTTGCATCATATCGCTTCAGTTTGGAGATATCATTCATATAATCCGGCGTTTTCTTAGGACGTCGCATCTCAACCAAGCGTGGCTTTTCATAAACAGTGCCATCCTCATCCTCGACTTCCTCAACTTCTTCGACTTCTTCAACTTCCTCAAGATCGTCACCTTCTTCGTCAGGAAGTATGTCTTTAGATTTAACGGGCTTTCTCGGTATCTTGGTCTGTCCTCGAGATACAGCACCAAGAATGCTATTTGTGAAATCTCTAGGAGGAGTACCCAATCTACCTGCACCGCCATCGGAGACATCTCCGTCCATTTCCTCGCGGAGAGCCCGTAGTCGATCAGACGGACCCGCAGCATCACCCCAGACTCTGCCTTCAAGTTTGTACTGCGTCTTTTGTCTCTCAATTTGCATCTCAAGGCGGTCCATGAGTCTTTCTCGGTCGAGAATACCCTTCATCTGGGATGGATCACTCTCGCCAAGCGACTTACCACCCTTAGCGGCATTTGATGCAGCAATGTCTTGAGCGTCACGAAGCATGAGGTACAGTTCTCTGGTCTCGAGCTCGTTACGTTGTGCTTCTTTTGCACGCACAGTTTGAAGATTATCCACCTCTCCTTTCAAAGCGTCAGCCTGTCGTCGCTGAACCTCAATGATCTGAGCTTGCTCATCCAGTTGCTTTTGTAATTTGGCTACCATTCCATCTGCACCAAGCTCAATCTGTGCTTTCATTTCATCTCGCTCAGCCATTGCCGAGTCGGCAATTTGCCGAGCTTCGACAGCTTCATCCAGAGCTTGTCGAGCTTCAGAGTCAGTATGTAACTTGTCAAGTAAACTCTGAACAGTGAAATTAAGACTCTGCTTGAGGTCCATATCCGGTAGCCTCCTATCCATGGCTACATAGCTGAGCATATTATCCACCAGTTGGAACATGCGTAACCGTTCCTCGCCATCATTGTCCCGGATGAGAAGAAGATGTTGCATTGCGGATACGAAGTAATCTTGGGTTCTACTTCCTTGGACCTTCTGCATAATAGCATCAACAATCTGACTTGGATCTGTGAGATCTTTCACATCTCCTTCTATGCTATCTTTCATGCTACTATTTTCGCGTTCCAATAGATCCTCGTAATCTATGGCCTCGTTGGCTCGGAACCGCTCAATTTGCTTGTCTATCACATCATATTGGAAGCCCTCCATCTTTGTCAGGATTCGCTTGATTCCACATGCTGTGAATTGGGCTCGGATATGGACACGGAGCTGCAGGTCCCTCTCCGGTGCGTCAACAACCATGTTGATCAGGAACAACGTGGCAACTGCATATTCCATTAGAAGGTTCTCCATACCAATACCACCACTCCTGACTTCTTCGCTGGCACCCACAAGACTGCCCATCTTGCCTCGGCCATCGACAGTAACCTCAACAACACGCATCCATGCATCAAATCTGCCATTTTCTCCATTTTGATTTTTGACATAGTCCATAGCCTGAATGACTTTGAGATGTCCTTGTCCATCCGCCCAGTGACACAAGAAGGTCAAAACTTCACTAACAAGTTTTCTAGTAGTCAGGCGCGGAGAGATGAGGCAAGTAACCAAGGCGACGATGACCTGTTGGTGGGCCAAGGCATCATCCGCGCCGAATTTGTTGTTCATCAGCGATTTTAAACATTTGAGGATATCGTACTCCCGGTCGAGGTCTTTATCCTTGGTAGATCCGTCTGCTGGAGCAGGGCCTTGGGCTTGCCTTCGATTAAGCTTGCCCAGGACATTTGTAAGAGCTACCTGACCCTGACATTCCACGAATGTCTTCACCCAAGATATAGGTTGAGTGCGCAGACTCACAGCCAAACTCTGAAGCTGTTTCGAGGTTATACTGTTATCCATGACCTTCCTCACGAACCATTCTGGTGTCCCTTCTTCCTCAGCATTTGCAAGCATCTCCATCGCACTGCCATATTGTCCATTTGTCTGCCTGCTTGCAGTTGTTCGTCGCTTCTGCTCGCCCTGCCATTCTGTAAGGCGATCTTGATGTACCAGTGTCCATTTCTTCTCGGGCAGATACGCCATCATCTGCCGCCGTGCCTGCTCTGGTAGATTGTGCCATCCTCGCTTTTGCATCAATGCTAAAAATTGTTCCTCTATGACTCTCTCATCTGTCGGCTTCGTCAAGTTAAAGCCATCCGGGGCAAATGATGCTGTAGAGCTGAACCCCGCTGGGGAGTGGTGCGGAAATCGGGTCATGCGGCTCGATTCTCTGCTTGCGTGAGACGGTGATAAAGAACTATTCGAGTACGAGTTTTGCATCGCCGTCCTCGACGAGCCCCCAGAAGAAAATATGCTCGATCGTTCGGTACTCGAATCCTCGAAGGAATTTCGGCCGTAGGATGAAGATTGGTTCGTAGAATAGGAATCGTATCTTGAATTATGGTTACCGTTCATCGTGCTTCCTACGCTGCCCCTGCTAGGGCCCCACTGCTGAAGTTGCGTATTTCGGTTGCCAGTCGAGGCCATGGTGATATTCGACGCCCCTGGTGGAGGGCGAGGCCCGGATGGATGAGAACCATTTGGCATACCTGACGGGTCGACTGATGGATATTGATGAAAGTCTCCCCCGCCTTTATTAAGATGATGTGGCAGCGGGCAGCGGTTCCCTGCGCGCCGGCATTTGATCGCCTCTAGGCAAGTAATCTACTGGTATTGGCGATTTGCTATCTGCAGCCACTGTATCGTAGGGTATAGATGTAATCACTCCCGACATCATAGCAAGTCCTGCCTGATCCGCGCCAGGCGAAATGGGCCGTTCTATCGATGCAATTGACGATCCTCTTGTATGCCTTGATGTTCGCGAACCAGTCGAGCTTGCCTTGTCGAGGTCTCCTCCCAAATATTTCCCGTCGTCGCTGACATTTCTCTTGTCTTTCTTGCTACTTCTCGAAAAGAACGATTTACCGCCAGATGACTGTCTGGACTTGCTGTCGCCTGTTGACATGATAGTCTAGTGGAGCAGGCGTTTCGGCAAGCTCTATGCAAGGTGTGTATGTTTGCCTATCTTGTCCCAGTCTACGATGCGCCTGTTGTCGAAGTGTTGCGGTTGTGTTCATCTGTGTCTCAGGTTCCACTGTCGAGCATTATGCCTCCTCGTCGTTGAACAGGCGGGATAGCTACCGCTGGTGAGCGAATTCGGACGTCTGCAAGGAATACCGAGTCAGCATGAATACCCTCGACTTGTGCGACGGCTTTTCGAGAGGGCGATGTCGCGAGGACTCGAGTCTGCTTGCGCGCTTACCCAGAGGTTCGTCCTTCGACCAGAACTCAGAATTATGCCAATAATGGATATGTGGTTAAGAAAATGAAGAATCTGGAGAAGGTCGTGCTATCGCAGGCCGTTTCCTTGCCGATATGACAATAATCCTCTACTGTAGCTGGCTGGCTGGCAGATGAAACGTCCTCGGGGGATATTCTTCCACATAAAACACTCCTGGAGGGGGAATGTCTGTCTCCCAAGCAAATGCACAGACAGCGATTAGCTGTTGCAATGATGAGCACCGATACAGGGACTCAGTGAAGAGTTTGGCGACGACGAAAACAGATGTGAATTAACAGTCTCTAGGAAATGATAAGGTTCCCTTAACGTCGCCGGCGCTCAGTCGATGTTGCTGTTGAATTATTGCCCTTCTAAGGAGAACCCTGCGAGCGCCCGAAATAGAATAGCTTCACAGGTGCACTTCCCGTCCTCATTTGATGACAGCCGCGCGCATCTGTATTCCTCTCCAACCTGCCATTCTGCAATGCAACGACCCGAACGATTGCAGCAATAATTGAAGTTTGCTCGAGTATGGTCTGCAGTGTTTGATTATTTGTTTACTATTGTCTTTGCTCTGCGTGCAGCTTGCGATTTCTGCCTCAGTTCAGCATCACCGCGCGGGGATACGAACGGATTATGACCACGCGGCAGCCTCGTTCTTCTCCACGAGCGCCTACATACTTCCCTCATCCAGCACCAAACGCTGCAGGGAACGAAGACGAAGAAAAGGCTTCCAGAATGGGTGCTACTTTATCATTACTGAAGGTAGGGATTGACCGTTTGCACCCGCGAGCTTCCTCCTACTGCTATTCGTAAGTATCTCCCAACCCAATCACCTCATTGCCAGTAATTGTGAAGCTAATCGAATCATTAGTAGCCTATACAACTGAAGCTAATCGCTAATATTATATTCAGACACTTATAATTCCAGCCCTCATATCCCTCATCCTTTATGTCCTGGTCACTTTTGTAATCGTACCTGTGTGGCGGAGATATCGAGGCCGTTACAGCCATTATCTACCTGTCGATGCCATCTCTACAAGGACAACATCATTGCGCCATCGTGTCCAGAATGCAATGACACGCTTTCTTTTACCTTCGTCGTGGCGGTCGGACTTTGGTGGCAGAAATCGATATCCGATGAGCGCAGAAGATGATGGCGATGGAAGCGAATTATTCGATTCGGATGACGGTGAAGAACTGTACGAGGTGGACGATCACCGGAGAGAAGCTCTATCTCTAGATGCACGGAGAGGGAGAGATGATGATGGGAGAAGACTCAGTCGAGATTTGGAAGAAGGATTCAAAGACGACACAGTGACGAGGAGGATGAGGTAGATGAGCGGCAGGGCAGATCTATATCACAAAGATGAGACTCGTAGTGATGCTCATATCATTCGAATGCCAAAATGCCATCAAGGTACCTCAGCGGCAATACCAGAGGATGACAACGCCATGTCAAAGCCGCTAATAGATCCGGTCAATAATAATACATTATCCAGCAGACCTAATGCTAAATGCAAGAAGTCCGGTGTCACCACTTCGAGCGACCCTCTTTATCTTCGAACTCCCTCCACACTTGCTCTACGTCAAGGGCAAACTCTCTTTCTACTCTCTCCATCCTCTCTTCAATGGTCTCCGCCGGGCTGCAAGCCAGACTGCGCGTCAGGTTTGGTAACACCAATTTCTTGATAGACATCAAAACAGCCTTCTCATCGTGCAGTTTCTTAAGGCGCCATCTCAGTACCTCGAGTAACCGTTTGTCGCCTTCGTCACCACATTCCGAGCAATTCTTCGGCATGTCCTCTTCTTCTACACTTGGCGGCGCTTTGGAGGCATGACATGGCATTATGAGGTGCCCACACTGACGGTACACACCATCCTTCTCCTACAGTGGGGACAATCTCTGTTGGTAGAGTCTAGCTGCAGCCAGCGGATGATACAGATACTCCCAAAGTTATGGGAACATGGCAAAGCACACAGCACTTCGGTTTGTCCATCGGAGCGTAATGTGCCTATGGTCTCGTCACAGATTGTACATCGCTGTGTCTCCATTGCTTCGTTAGGTAAGGGGACGGAGAGTAGATTGTTGTTGCCTGTGATACTGCACGAACTCAGGGGTGAATAATTCTATAAGTCTATGAACTATGAAGGATGTTCAAGAGACAATTGCTATAATATGTACTATTTAAAGAGGCGGCATTCTCTAGGTTGCGTTGGGTCCACCACACCTGTAAGTACAAGGGCAGAGCGTTGCCGTACAGCAAGCAACAAAGACTACCAGTACATCAAATATGGAACCCATCTGATCTGGCGCATCACCAGATGCAGGTCCGCTGCTATGTTAGCTTACGCACGTGCTTCAATTTATACTCATATGATCTAGCGCTCGTGAGTCGCCGCAAAGGTCACATTCATTATTCCACTCTGAAAGCCCCTATTTACCTGTGGCTTTTTGTTTTGGCTTTCCGCATGCTGTATTATACATCTACCTATCTAATGCTTCTGCAACTTGGTGTAAGTGCGTCTTGCATCACCATACTCATCTAACACAGACCCTTCCTGCTCAAGGTCAAAATCCCGCTGCCAGAATCTCATCTCTTCATCCTCCTGCACGCCATCCAACCGGTCCTCCTGATAGTCGCCAAACTCCTCTTCATCATCGTCCACTTCGCCTACATCCTCAACTACAAATCTCGTTCCTGTCGCGGGGCCAAAGCCGTATGGGAAATACTTGGCGGCCTTAGCCATCAACGCCTCCTTTCTTCTCTGTTTATCTCCGGGTGTCTCGACCACCACACATCATGCTTCGACACCGCCTTTGGTCTCCACGCACTCGCATTGACAGGAATATCGTTGAAATGTTTCTGATTATCTTGTCCCCAATCCATATGAATCACATAGACTGGCAATATCTGGGCTGTTGAGAATACAATGTATTCTAGCCCCATATTTCCAACGTGGGAATCGGCTCCCTCGTAAGGCTCAAACTGGTTACGCCAATTGTCATCACGGTAGACCGCAACACTACGCCCCATGATTGTCGCGCATACGATGAGTTTTAGACCCCAGAATCCACTTGGTGATGTTGGCTCCGCCTCGGACCCCGAATAATCCAGTGCAAATTGCGCGGATGGAGATGAGTAGATGCCTTGACCGTAAGTGCTCCCGCAACGTATCCCGTGCGTCTCCCCAGTTTCGGCATCCTTTTGGCCTGGTTTAAAGAAGCCGTACCGGACGATAGAAGGTACGTATCGATTCGAAGTTCCATGGAATGTGATTTGAGGGGCTACTAAGTAGTTCACTAGGTCTTCCTTCCTAGCTTTGTGATCGAAGCCGCGAAGACCATCTGGTATGCATTGTTTCAATTGACGAGTGCCTAGCTGGAGAAGTTGCTCGCGGATGAGTGCTTGTTGCTTGAGAAATTTGTTATGTAAATTGGTACGGACAACGCTCTCAAGGTGTAGGACTCGAAATTCTTTTGGGATAGCAGCAAGTATGTTCTCAGGCGTCACGCCTAAGATAGAGGAAGCAGTGACGTCGGCTTGTATTTCGGATATATCGATACCATCTGGTGTGATATCGTCATTTTTATACTTTCTAGCATTGGGGGCTGGTGTGGTCGTCAAGTCGATGTCGTATCTATGCCGCTCAGAAAACAGAAATCTGGGATTTGGTTTTGGCCCATCTGTTGTCTCAGCACTGTATTGACTCTGCTGTTTTTTGAACTTTCTGTACGCATTTAGGAATTCAACAGTCTTCTTTGCGATAGCCAAAGCCGACATGTCAAATCCAAAAACGCCATGAACATCATACTCATCCCGCCTACTCCATGCTTCATAGTTATTCTTCGCAGTTCCCTCAACAACGAGCTTTCGGATTTCGATTCTTAAATCGTCCATGACGGTACGCGATAGTGTCAGATTTTCGAATTCACACGTGAGCTGTTTGGCTGGATAGTGCTCTCCGGTAGTGAGACGTATTATCACCTCAGGATGTGAAAATGTAAGGCTCTCAAGGGCATCCTCAGAAAATCGGTCTTCGATAGAGAGGAAGCCCTGGTCGCATAGCTCGTCGATTTCTTCGCTACGGAGGACAGTGAATTGGATTAGGTCGTCTTCGCTGAACATCTCGACCATTGTGATGGTATTTTATTGGTTGTTGACCAAATGGTAAGATGTCAATCGTTTTGGAGTTGGGCACTCAAAGTAGGTCAATCTCTCAAGTCAAGTGGATTACCCAAATCAAGTCGATTGCCCAAATCAAGTGAGTTACCCAAATAAAGTGAGTGTCCCAGATCAAGTAACTTACTCAAATCGAGTGAGCCTCTTGTAATTTTGTAAGCGGATGTTACAGTATATTCGTTGTTGAAATGAAAGAAATGGATCGTCAGCTGGTCGAGTTTTCTAGTAAATTGTAAATGAAAAGTCGTCAACTATTCTCTTATCTCTTTGACAGACAGAAGAAGCAACAAAGAATCGCAATAAACTTATAAAGTACTGTCGGTACCTACCTACGTAAAGCTGCTAAAATGCACCAATTACGCGACCGTTGCTGGCTGTGTACCTAGGTTATGGGCTGTGTTGCGATAGTGAGTCAGCCCGGTCAGGCTGAGAGAGATCCGTGACTGTATTGATACTGATATCGGAAATTAAGAAGGTTCCTGAGGTTTCTTGTTTAATTCAATCTGGAGAATCTTTGAATTGGATGTTTGTTTTTGAATTATTTCTGTGTGGAGGCTTGTATGAAGGTTATATAGATAGTTGTGTTTAGTTGTTCTACAGTAGAGTGATTAAGCGAAGTATTAAATGAATAAAGATTGCTTGGACTCCTTATTCTCTTTTCTATTGTCGCCCTTTGTTGTTACATAGATATCTCTGTAGAGTATATAATCTAATTGTATTAATTGTTAGAAATCTATAAGTAGTATAGACTTCTGCTTTTGTTACATTTCTTAGACTACATAGGTAGTTATTTTTCTTTATTAATGTTCTTCTCTATGCCTCCATTGTTACGACATAATTTATTGTAGCTTGATATCTTTATATATGTACTCCTTTCTGGTCTTTGTTCAAAGTAAAAATTTTTCTTTAATCTATGGCCTTTTTCGTTCTTGATTGGATGGGTATAGATTTTATATTACCTTACGTAAAGAGTAATATATGTTACCCTGTAGGCCTGACTCTATATCTATGCAGGGGAAAGCAAGACAAGAGCGCAGAGCTTTGCGGCAGCAGAAGAGAGGTGTGTGTGCAAAAGGTAACGAGGAATAGGACCTTAGAGTTGCAACATTAGAATCAGAAGGAGGAGGATAATAGCGAGTTACAACAGCTCCTTACAGAGGTAAGTGAAGAGCAGGATGCTGCATTTGCGTGTAGACAGGAGTATAAATAGAACAATAACAAGTGCATATTAGAGGGGAGGGTCAATAGGCTTAACGGGTATTATTACAAATTCGTCCAATGCCACTCCGTTTATTTTAACTCAAGGGCAAGGGCGCTATTACACTAATTTTAATCAAGCCCGGTAGCAAGAAGACTTTATAAAATTCTGTACCTGTTGATCCTTTCTGCCATTTTACGCTTGGTACCAAATCTAGCATTTAGAGTAGCGACTTCTACCTTTTAAAATCTTAGCGTATGCGTTACCTAAGAACGGAGCTACAGGTTCTCCTTATTCTATTTAGGAGGTAGATAAATATAAACCTAAGGTTTGTGTTGGTTTCACTAGGTGGGTATACCTGTAAGAGTAAGTAGTACTAATTATATAGTAATGTATTAATAATATTATTACTCTAGAATATAGGTAGAATACTATAATATATATATTCTTTAGTAGTTCTAATCCTTAACTTACCTACTACCTTTATATAGTTATAGTATTATCCTAGTATTAGTAACTTTCTCTTTATAATATAATTAAGTAATAAGATCTATAATAACTATAATATTCTAAAAGTAAAAAAATATAATTTTATAAAATAAGTATTAAGTTTTATAAAATTAATAACTTTATTAAATCTTCTTTTTAAGAATAATAATAGTTTTAATTTAAGGTTCTTACTTTAATCTTAATATATAAATAATAATTATTAAACTTTATAGTTATATCTAGTTATTTTATAAAATAAAAGTAAAGTTCTATAATATAAAATAATAATTATTACTTTAATATTAATTTTAACTTAACTCTTACTTTTACTACCTTTAAGTAATAGTAGATAGTAGCTTAAGTAGTAGCTTAAGGTTAAGTAGTAGCTTAAGTAGTAACTAAAAGCTAAGTAGTAATTATTATTTAAAAAGAGTAGTTTTAGTTTTTAACCTTTTATTTAAAAATATAATAAAATATCTTTTATATTTATATATAAAATATAACTTTAACTCTTTCTTTCTCTTCTTAGCTTTAATTACTATTACTTAATTATCTTTTCTTATAGATAAGGATATTTTTTAGTTTATTCTAGAGTATTACTAATAGTTTTATAAAATTATTAACTTATTTATTTTTATTTTTATTTTTTATAACCTTAGCTTTTATAATAGCTTTCTTTTTTAAAGATTAACTTTCTTTTATAATAGCTTATTACCCTTAGAGGGAATAATTAATTATTTTTAAATAATATTAATAGAAGATATATTCTTCTCTATAATATTACTATACTTCTTACTTTTATAAATCTTTCTTTTAATAAATAATATAATAAGTATATCCTTACCCTTATTACTTATACTTATAGTATCTCTAGTACTAATTATATTTAAAAAACTTATAATAATTATAAGGTTTTTTAAGATATAATTATTATTTTATATATTAAGCTATAAAATTAATAAATTCTTAATAAATATATAAATTATTATTTTTAAGCTAATAATAAGCTTTATAGTACTATTTTTATTAGTTTTATTTAGGGTAATATACTTTTACTAGCTTTTATTTAAGTAGTTTAAGTACTTCTTCTTTTTACTATACTTATTACTAGTATTTAACTAATAATTTAATAATTAATAACTTAATAAGTAATTCTTTAAGTCCTTTAAGTTTTTTAAAGTTTTTAAAGTAGTTTTAGGTTTAGTTATAATATAGGTTTTAGTTTTAGTTATAAAATAAGTAGAAATTATAGAATAAATTCTAGTACTAGTTATAGAATAAAAAGAAGTTATAATAAAGTTAATTCCTCTCTTTTAATTTTATTTCCTTATAGTAATATAAGTTCTAAAAGTTTTTAAACTACTAAGTATTAAAATTATAAGGTATAGTATTTCTAGGAATATATATATAGTAATAAGTTCTTAATTATTTATATAATAATAAGTTATTTTATTTATAAAGGATTTAAATAAGTTTCTTATAATATACTTTATTTACTTAGTAAAGATACTATAAAATAAAAGTAATTTTATAATATACTTTCTATACTAGTAATCTTTTCTTTTTCCTTTTCTATCTATTACCTATAATTTAGTACTTATAAGTAATAATAGTAATATTCTATAGAATAGTTTAATTATCTTATAAAATATAATATTTTATATATAATAAAAATATAATTTTATAAAATATAATGTTTTATAAAATAATAATAATATAGTTTTATAAAATAATTAAGTTTTATAAAATAATAGTAATATAACTTTATAAAATAATTAAGTAATTATAAATTACTTATAAGTTTATTAAATAAATATAAATTATTATTCTATATAGCTATTTATATCTCTTATAGTTATAAATTACTTTTTAGAGCTATAAATTATTTATAAATTTACTAAGTAAGTATAAATTATTATTTTCTATAGTTATTTATATCTTCTATAATTATAAATTACTTCTTTATAGAAAATAAATATCCTAGAAAAAGTATAAATACCTCTTTTTACTCTCTTAATCCTTCTTCTAGAAATATAATAAAATATCCTCCTCTTTTCTTTTTAACTTTTACTTTTATTACTATTACTCTTACTACTCTTTAATATTTTCTTTACTTTTATTCTTTAATATCTTCTTTACTTATACTCTTCTCTTCTTTTTAATACCTTCTTTATTTATACTTCTTTCCTTTATATATCTTTATAAAATTATTTTATAACTTCTTATTATCTCCTTATATATTATAGCTCTTCTTTTAAAGCTTATATTTATTATATAATAACCTATTACCTTTAATAGTAATAATTGTTTTTTCTTTTAAAACTTTAATAACTAATATTAACTTCTATAAAGTACCTTAGTTTCTTAGTATTAAAATTAACTTCCTTTTAATAATATTTATAATAAGTATTAACTTATTATTTTAGTTTATACTTATAGTATTCTAGGTATTAACTATAATTATTATACTTATAGTAACTATTATATTTTTATAAATATTATTATCTTTTTATATATTAATTAATAAAATTAGTAAATAATAGTTAAATATATAAATTATTATTTTTAAACTAATAGTATTAACTATAGTATAATTACTATATAAAAAGAAAATATTCTTATTTTAGCTTTTATTATTACTATACCTTAAGCTCTTATAACTTAAGTACTATTTTAAGTTATTATTTTAGCTCCTTAGTAACCTATAGTATTAAGTAATTAAAGATAATTATTTTATAAACTTACTTTCTATAAAAATATTTTTTAAAATTAAAGTTATAAAAGATCTTTTAGTACTAGTTATAAAAGTAGAAACTTTACTAGAAATTCTCTTTATAGAATAAGAAATTCTTTTTATAGAATAAAAAGTAATAAAAATAATTATAGTAATTCTCTCTTTATAATAGAATTAAATTTTAAATTTTCTTATAATAATTTTACTTCTTCCTTTAAGAGTTTTTAAACTACTTAGGTATAATTATAATCTTTTAATCTTTTAAAGTATTAAAATATCTCTTTTATTAATTATCTTAGATAAGTTTTAAAATATAATATTAATTATATTTAACTTATATATTATTTTAAAGCTTATAAACCTTTCTATAAAGAATACTTTTTTTATACTTTACTACTTAAAGAAGATAGTAGTTTTAATAATCTTTATAAAGAAGAGCTTTAAAATTTTATATCTTATAAAAATACTTTACTTTATACCTTTTATATAAGTATTAATAAAGCTTTATAAGATCTTTATATTAAAAAAGAAAGATATTTTTTTTTAATAGTAAGAATATTATAAAAAAAAATTAAAATAATAATAATAATCCTTTTAGTAAACTTAGTAGTAGTAGATAACTTTTCTAAATTACTTTAATTTAATAAATATTCTATAGAATAGTTTTATAATATTATATATTTCTTATAATATAGTTTTTTATATTTAATAAAATAAATAATAATTTTTTAAATAACTTCTTTTTATAACTAAAAAATAACTTTATAAAAAACTTTAAATTTTATAATTTAATTTATAAATTTATTCTCTTTTAATCTACTTATTCTTTAACTTATATCTTAAAATAATTTATATTTAAGAATATCTTAAAAGCTTTATTTAACTTTAACTTAGTTATAGTATTAACTAAGTTATCTTTATTAATAATTTATTAAACTTTTTATAATTCTCTTCTTTTATAAAATTATTATAATACTATAATATTAATTATAAGATATTTCTTCTTTATTATTCTTAATTTAATAAGATATTTATAAAAAGAATATAAGTTTATATATACTATAATTAAAATTACTAGTAAATTAAGTTATTCTATAATTTAGTTAATTATAGAATTAATAGTAATTACTATATTAATTCCTTTAACTATTTTATAGATCTTTAATATAAGTATACTATAAATAACTTTTTTACTCTTTATAGAACTTTAGTATACTAAATTTCCTTTAATTTTAAAGTATTTATTTTCTATAGTTTTATTTACTAAAATAATCTTATAACTAATAATTTAAAAACTTAAATTCTTATTATTTATAAATACTTTATTTATAAATATAAAAAAGCTTTACTATAGAAAGGTTAAGTAAAATATAATTAATTCCTTAATTTTAATTATTAATTTACTAATCTAGCCTTTAATTTAATTTTATAATATTATCTTTTAAAAGATTTTATTATTATACTACTACTTTTAAATTATAAGTAGCTTCTAGTTAATAAATTATAGTAATATAAACTCTATAAGCTTATTATTATATATATTAGTTTTAAGCTTCTTATAATTTTATAGTATCTTTTATAATATCTATAGTATTAATAACTTTAATCTTTTTACTTTACTTCTTTTATTATAATTTAATAGTTTCTTTATTTTTTTAAATAATATAATTATTAAAGATTAGTAGGTTATTTTAAGTAAGTTTCTCCTTTAGTTTTACTTTAAACTTTATTTTCTAAAGTTCTTTTTTTTTAAGTTTTAAAAACTTCTTTAATATAATAATTAAAGTATTATTAGTTTATATTTTTATAATTTTAAAAATATCCTTATTCTTTAATATTATTATAAGTAGATAAAGGTTATAGATTAAAGTTATTATAAAAAACTTTTTTTTATAGTATTTATAGTATATATTATTTACTAATAAGTTTTAGCTTTTAGTATTTTATATAATAGTTATAGAATAACTATAATTATATTTAATAGATATTATAGCTTTATTTTTATTAAAAGTTTAACTAAAATTAACTTTTAAAGATATATATTTAATTATATATAGGCTTAGGTAATATTATAAAGCTAGGTTTTAATATATAATTTATAGAATTAACTTAGTAATAGTATAAGAGTAATAATAACCCTTTAACTTACTCTTTAAATTATAAAAGATTATATAAAGATAATCTTTTTACTTTTATTATTATATACTTAAATTATAAATCTTAACTTTTTATAAAGTATTTTTATAGCTTTACCTTTAACTTTATTAATAAGTCTTAATTTAAAAATTCTTTATTTATTATATTTTATAAAATTATATTATATAAATTTAAAAAACTTCTTTTACTAGTAATTTATTAATTTTTTAAGCTTAAGCTTATTTAAAAAGTAATTTTAATACTATAATAATATTTTCTTTTTATAGTTTAAGAAATAACTCTTTATTTCTTTCTTTTTTACTATAATAAATATTATTAAATTTTCTATAAAATTATTAAAAAAAGTATAATTTATTTCTTTATTATTTTCTTTAAGTAAGTTATATTCTATTACTTTAATACCTTTCTATAAAATTAATCTTTAGTTTATTCTTTAATTCTAGTAGTCTTTTTTATCTTTAATACTTTAGAATTTAATTATTTTATAATTTTAAATTTTTTTATATTCTATAGTATTATTATTTTATTTTATAGTATCTTTATCTTATTCTATAATATTTATCTTTTCTTTCTTTAATTCTTCTTCTTTAACTAGTTCTTTATTATAGTATAGATAGATACTTATTATTTAAAAATTTATAGATCTATATAGTATTTAAAGTATATAAATCTTTTTTTAAATTAAAAGTAGTTTATAAGGTTTATTTTAATTATCTTTTTCTCTTTAAACTTATACTTTTAAACTAATTAGTAATTATAAAGTAAATAAAGTATTTAATTTATTTTTTATATTTATAGTATTTTTAATTTATTTTATAGTATTAATTTTTTAAACTTCTTTTATTATATACTTAATTACCTTAGTTCTCTTTATTATAAATAATATTAATAAATCTATATTTACTATTTATAAATATACTCTAAAAATAAGTAGAATTAATATAATTTTATTTAGTTTTATTAAATTATTTATTACCTTTACTACTATTTATAAAATTACTTTCTTATTAGTTTTATTATTAATTTTTTTTTATAGTATTTTATAAGCTTTCTATAGTAGAGTATAGTATTTTTTAACTTTATCTATACTATTATAAAATTTAATAGAAACTTTTATAACTTTAATTAATAGTTCTTTTATATTTCTTTTAAATTCTATAAAAGAGAAATTCTTTCTTATATTATATATAATATATTCTAGAGGTCCTTAATAGATATTAATTTAATATATTTATAGAATATTCTAGATTATTTTTATTAATATATCCTTAAGAAATTAAGCTACTTAAAATAAAGTAATTAAATTTATAACTTATAATACTAGTTTTCCTTTAAAGTAAAGTATATTAATTATTATTAAATAATTAAACTTATAGTTATCTTTAAGTATAAACTTAAACCTTCTAGGTAACTTTATATATATTTAATATTAATAATAATATTTTATAAAATATTATAGAATATTAATATTAAATTCTTAATTTACTCTTTATAAAATTTATAATAGTTTATTAATTACTAGGTAACTAAATCTCTAATATAATTACTATAATTTAAATTCTATAAAATAATTTTATACTAATATTCTTTTATTTTCTCTTAATAATATCTAAGGATATCTTTACTTTTATATTATTAGAATTAACTTATCTTCTTAGATTAAAATATTTTTTAAATTATTTAATTTAACTAATAATTTATTTATATTCTAAATATAATATAGAAATAAAGTACTTATAAAAATAATTTAAAATAAAATAATTTCTATAGAAGTATTAACTTTTATAGTTCTTTATAAAATTATAAATTCTTTTCTAAATTAAATATATATAGTTTCTTTTAATTTTTATATTAAGCTAAATTATAGAATTAAGTTTTTAAAGTACTAGAAACTATTAGTAACTGTTAGTTATATAGGGTAAGGAATATATTCTATAGTATTAAGTAGTTAAAAGTATTATATATTATATTTTTTTCTAAAGGTAGAGAATTAAAAGGATCCTTTATCTATATAGTTGTAATATAGTTAGATAATCTATATCTTAATACTAGTAGTTCTTTCTTTTATAGAAGAAAATAAGTATATATAAAGAGTAGTTAATTTATAGAATTAAAAAAAGTGTATAATTTATAGAATTAAAATTAAAATAAATATATAATTTATAGAATAAAAATAAACTTAAAGATTTAGAAAATTAAAAATAAATTAGTAAGTAAAGAAAGTAAAAGCTAAAGTACTTTAAAAATATATAATAAATTAACTAATAAAAAATATAGTAATTCTTTTTAGCTCTTTCCTTTTTATTAAAAAGTATATATATTCCAGCTATATACGTAGAATAATATCCTCTATAGTATCCTCTAGTAACTTTTTAAACTTTTTGTTTTAAAAGATTTTATTTTATAGAAAGGGTAGAAAAAAAATATAAAAATAATAAAAAATAATATAAAATAATTAAGTAATAAAAAAGAAAATTTATAGAATAAAAAGAATATAAAAATCTATTCTATAATATTATCTTTTAATCGATAGTATCTTTAAATATACTTATAGAGGGCTATATTTAATAGAAACGTTAAATTATACTTAGTATATTTAAATAATTAATATTTTAGTAAATATCTAAAGAGTACTTAGTTAAAAGGGAAAGATAAAGAGTATTTTTAATAGGTCTATAGCTATAGTAGTTTATATAAACTAGGCTATTAAATAAAAGATAAATAAGAAGAAGAAGGTTTTAGTTTTAAAGAAGAAGGTTTTAGAGAAGAAGAAGAATTTAAAGAGGCTTACTTCTATAATCTTCTTAATTAATTAAAATTAAAAAAAGCTAGTTAACTCTATAATTACTTAATTTTATTTTATAGTTCTATAGTTTCTCCTTATAGTTAAAGAATAATCCCTTAGAGTTTTTATATTTCCTTCTATATTTCTTATTATATTTTCTTATACTTCTTTTATAGGTTTTTAATTTATTTCTAATACTAATATACTATTTTAAAGAAGATTAGAAAGAGGCTTAAAAGTTAATTTTATAGAATAATTAAATACCTAGAGGTTATATAGAAAGAAAAGTATAATTTTATAGAATAAATAAATAATAGCTTAAAGGCTATATAAAAAAAGAAAAAATATTTTATAGAATAAATAAATATCTTAAAGTAAATAAATAAATATAGTTAAAGTTCTATACTTTTTAACTTTTATCTTTAATTTTATATAATCTTAAATATTAAATTTTACTTCTTTTATAGATAAACTTTAAAGTTATATTATATAAGAAGCTATTTAGAACTTAAAATATAGTTTTAAAAAGTAGGGTAATCTAGTAATAACTTTAGAATTAGTAGTAGACTAGTTTAATAAAGAGATCTATATATTAATAGGGGATTTATAGTAAGGTTCCTTTTAATATAAAATAGGTATTATTAAATATTAGGTTAATTTTATAGGATTTAAAGTTTTATAGAATTTAGTTTCTTAGTTATTAAGTATTATAGAGAATAGATAAAGAAATTAAAAGTATTTCTAATATCTTTCTTTTTAGTAGTAAAGTTATTATTAAAGCTAGATTATTTTATTCTATAGAAAGGAAAAAAAACTAGTTATTAAATTAATTCTAAAAGATCTAGAGTTTAGTTTTTAATAGTAAAGTTACTACTAAAGTTAAGTTACCTCTCCTTATATATAAGGGAGACTAGTTAATAGATTATTTATTCTATAGAATTAATAATTAATTTTATAGAATAAAGATTAATTTTATAAAATTAAAGATTAATTTTTACAAAGTTAAGAACTAGTTATTAAAAGTACTACTAGATAATAGGTTATTACTTTTACTACTAGGGTAGTAGTTAATCTTATTAGTCTATAGTTTATCTATAAGGTTGATTATTAATTAATATTAGTTATATAAGGTAAGGAATATATTTTATAGTATTAAGTAGTTAAAAGTATTATATATTATATTTTTTTCTAAAGATAGAGGATTAAAAGAATTCTTTACTTATATAATTATAATATAGTTAAGTAACTTATATTCTAATAGTAACCCTTTATAGAAATACTTACTACTTTAGTATTTAAAATAATACTTTAAAAAGTTTCTATAAAATATTTATCTTTAAATATAAAGTATAATACTAGTTTACTAAGCTTTTTATAGAATAAATTAAATTTTATAATAATATAAAAGAATAATTAATTATTTAGAATTAAAACTATTTATAGTTTATTAATTTATTTAAGTTTTATAAATTAATTTTCGTAGAAATTTTCTTTTATATATTTTCTTCTTCTTTTTTTTAAAATCTATAAAAAATTAATTAACTTCTCTTTATTCTTTATTCTTTATAATTTCCGGAAATTTTTTAAGTTTTTATATTCTAAGAAAAAGAACTAATAATTACCTTAATATTAATTTTTCTTCTATAGAATACTATCTTTACCTTTTAAACTTTATATAAGTTTATTAATATTTCTCTAAAGTATATTTTATTAATTAATATTTTAGTTTTTTATAGATATAGTATTTTTTTTAATAGTTTTTATAAAGTTAAAGATAATTTCTATATCTTTAAAATTTATCTTAAAAAAACTTCTTCTTTTTAAAGCTTAATAGTTTCTTTTATAATTTTATTTTCTACTATTATAAAATCCTCTTCTTTAGGTTTTATATCTTTTTTTATATATTTTATTTATTTAGTACTAGTTATTTTCTAGATATTTTAATTATTCTATAGAATTAATCTTTTATAAGTATTATCTTAATTTTTAATATCTTATAATAGTATTAATTATATTCTATAGATTAGTATATAATCCTTTATAAGTTAATATAAGCTTAAATAAAGTATATTTTATAATTCTTTATACTTTTATATATATTAATTATTTAATCTTATAAAGTTTTATTATTATAGTATTTCTTAATTAATTCTTTCTAAACTTTTTAAAGTTTATTAAAAAGTAACTAAAGATATTATAACTTTAATTTATCTAGGTTTTAATTAAAGATTTTCTAGAGTATAGTTTTCTTTTATTTTATAAAGTATAATTAGTAGTTTTCTTTAGTTTTAAAATATACTTTAATCTTTTTAACTATTATATAGAAATTATACTAATTCCCTAAAATTTTATTATAGTAATATAAATTTATTTAATCTTTAAGTATAATTAAAAAAGTAGTTTTATAGTAACTTTCTTAAAGTTTTAACCTTAGTATAATAATTAAAGAAGATTTATAGCTTAATATTAAAGATATTATATAATTTATCCCTATACTTTCTTTTATTATTTATATAAATCTTTATTATATCTATAAGTAGTTTTATAGAATTTAAACTCTTTAAATCTTATTTTTAAAGGTATACTAGTTTTAAAGGTAATTAAGTTCTTTTTTTATAGTTTTACTTTTTTTACTTTTAATTATTATTTCTTTTTTTTATATTTTCTATAAAATACTATTATTTTATACCTTTATAGTTTATTTATTTTTAGAGAGTTTATAATCTTCCTTTAAATAAGTAAAGTCTTAGAGTTTATCTATATTTACTAGATTCTACTATAAATTAAAATAATATTATATTTTAATCTAGTATTTAATTTCTTCCTTTATCTATAGATATTATTTCTTCTTTTAGAGTATTTTATATAATACTTATAAAATTAAAAAGTTTTTCTTTATTTTTATATAATAACTATAGCTTTATAGAAAGTTTTATAAATCTTATTATATTTAAAGTTTACCTTTATAAAAATTTCTATTATTTATTCTTTAAAATCTTTCTAAAATACCTTTTATAGTATAAAATCTATTATTTTATTATTATTATAGTAATTAATATACTATTTAATATAGTTATTAATAACTATTTTATTATTTTATTATCTTTATCTATAAGATTAAAGATTAGTATTAAATTATATAATAATTAAAATATAGTTTTTATAGAATAAAAATACTAAAAAATTTATAATTTTATTTTAATAAATAAGGTTTATATTTTATAGAAATAAATATAAGTTTATAGTATTATTATTTAAAATAATAGTAACCTTCTCTTTATTATAAATTAGTATTTCTATAGTATATATACTTTTATATTCTTAAATATTCTTTAACCTTTATAAAAAAGAATTTATTTAGTGTAATTAAATACTATTTTACTAGTTTTAATTAAGATAGATTAAGTATTCCTTTAAGTCTTTTTAATATTTTACTATAAAAGTTATTTAATTAAGATAAATATCTCAATAATTTTATAGTTTAGTTTCTTCTATAATACCTTACTATTTATAGTTAAACTATAAAGTTTAACTACTAATTAGTGTTAAGATTATAAGGTATAGTATTTTTAGAAAATATATATAATAATAAGTTCTTAATTATTTATATAATAATAAGTTATTCTATCTATAAAGGATTTAAGTAAGTTCCTTATAATATACTTTATTTACTTAGTAAGAATACTATAGAATAGAAGTAGTTTTATAATATATTTCCTATACTAAGTTTAGTAGTTTATTACTATAGGAAATTCAAAGAGCTAAATAAAGTTTTATAGATTATTCTAGTAAACTTTCTAAGTAAAATATTAATTAAATTACTAAGTCTCTTACTTTAGATTTTAATAATTATCCTTCTTACTTATTTTCTTCTAAATAAAGATAGTAGTAGTTTAATAATTTATATAATAATAAATTAAAGAATTTTTCTTTTTATTAAACTACTTTACTTTATATATAATAAGTTAGTATTTAAAAGATATTAAATAATCTTTAAGTAAAGAAGTAAAGATTCTTTATTTATTAATAAAGTTAGTATAGTAATAATAATAATAATAATCCTTTTAAGGGTTTTAATAGTAGTACTAGTAAATTATTTTAATTTACCTTAATTTTATAGTATAAGAGTTTAAGTTTTATAGTATAGTATTAATAGTATTCTTTTTTTTTTAGGTATAGTTTTTCTTTCTTATAAATAACTTCTTAAGGTTCTTTAAATAGTTTAAGTTAGGTTTTTACTTTTATAATATTTTTATTTATAATACCTCTTAGTAATTTAATTACTAATTAACTTAGTAAAAAAGTTAATAATTAAAGTTAAAATAACTTTATAAAATTAAATTTATAAAATTAAAACTTAATAAAATATAAGTATAAGCTTTTATATTTCCTCTTTAATTATAGAGGATTTAAATATAAACTTTTATATTTAGTAAAGAATATAAGTATAAGTTATTATAAATTATATAGATTTTATAAAATAATTTTATAAAGCTACTCTTTAAAATAAAACTAATTTCTATAACTTTAAATAACTTTATAGTATTATTTTTAGTTAATTATAGTATTATCTTATTTTTAACTTATTCTTTTACTTAAATTTAAATTTAATTTAAGTTAATAAACTTTTAAATACTTTATTTAAATTTAACTTAGTTATTATATCTACTAAGTTATCTTAGTTATTAATTTAATAAACTTCTTAGAGTTTTCTCTTCTTATAGAATTATTTTAAAACTATAATATTAATTATTAAATACTTTTTTTTTATTATTCTAAGCTTTATAAAGTATTTATATAATAAGTAAAAGTTTATATAAACTACTATAAAAATAATAGATAGATTAAGTTATTTTATAACTATTTTAATTATAGTATTAATTAAAATAACTATATTAACTTCTATAATTATTTTATAGATTTTAAAAGCTAAAATACTTTTTATAACTTTTTTACTTTTTATTAAGCTCTAGTAGATTAAGTTTTCTTTAATTTTAAAATACTTTAATTTTATAGTTTTATTTACTAAGATAATTTTATATTTAATTTAAGAACTTAAATCTTTATTATTAGTAAATAAATTATCTATAAAGATATAAAGTTTTTTTATTATAGCTAAATTAAAGAAGATATAGTTAATACTATAATTTTAATTTTTAATTTATTAATTAAGCCTTTTATTTAGATTTATAATATCCTCCTTTAATAAGCTTTAATATTAGATAGTAATAAATAAATTATATACTACTTTTAGTTAATAAATAGTTATAATATATATACTATAAGCTTTTTATTTAATATATTAATATTAAAAATCAGATTTTATAGTATTATTTATAGTTTTTATAATATTATAATTTTATTCTATAAAATAATAAAGTTTAAGTTTTTTACCTTATTCCTTCTAGCTTAACTTAATATAGTTTTTATTTAACTAATAATATATCTATTAAATATAAAAGAAGTATTTAAAGTAAACTACTTCTTTAGTTTTACTATAAGCTTTACTTTTATAACTTCTTCTTCTTCTTTTTAATTAAAAATTTCTCTATAGTTACTATAAGTATATTATTTATTTATATACTAATAAGTTTAAATATCTCTTAATCCTTTATATTTATAATTAATAGATAGAAATTATAAGTTAATATTACTATTAATAATTTTTTTTTATAGTACTTATAGTATATAGTTTATTAATAAATTCTAGCTTCTAGAATTTTATATAATAGTTATAGTATAACTATAATTATATTTAGTAAATATCTCTATTATAACTTTTATAATAGTTTAATAAGAATTAGTTTTTATAAAAGAGTTATAGATTAAATATATACTTAAGTAATATTATAAAACTAAACTTAAAATTTAAAATTTTTATTCTATAGTAATAAAGAAGCTAATATAAGTATAATTCTTTAATTAGCTTATTAAATTATTAATAACTAAATAAGGATATTTTCTTTTCTTTTATTATTATAAGCTTAAATAATAAGTTAAGATTTTTTATAAAGTAAATTTATAATTTTTCCTTTAACTTTATTAATAAATTTAAACTTAAAAATTTATTTTTTAAAATATTTCTTAGAATTATATTAAATAAAGTTAAAGACTTCTTTTACTATTAAACTATTAATTTTTTATTTCTAAGATTTTTTAAATAATTATCTAAGAGTAATAATAATTCTACTTTTTATAAATTTAATAATAGTTTAAAGTTTATTTATTCCTTAGTAATTAAAAATACTATAATTATATTTAATTATCTTTTATTATAATAATAAACTATTTATCTAAGTCTTTTAAATCTTTATAGCTTTTTATAAAATAAATATAATTACTTTATTACTATTTTATAAGGTACTTTTTAAGCTTATTCTTTAATTCTAATAATCTTCTTTTTTTATATTTTATAGTATATTTTATAGTATCTCTTTATTACCTTTTATTAAGTTTTAAATTTTTAATTTATTCTTTTAGTTCTTCTTCTTTTTTAATCTTAGGTTTTAAAATAATAGAAGAATCTTTTATATAATAGAGTTAAATATTTATTAATTAAAAATTTATTAGTTTATAAAGTATTTAAATTATATATATCTTACTATCCTTTTATATTAACTTAAATAGTTTTTTTATCTATTCTTTTCTTTTTATATTCTAATATTAAAGTTAATTAGTAGATTAAGAATTTATTTTATACTTAGTTTATTTCTTATAATAAGTATATTATTAACTTATCTTTTAGTATAAAGTTTTTATAGTTTTTTTATTATAATTTAAATTATATTAGTTTTCTTTACTATAAATATTACTAAAGGATTTAAATTTAATATTTATAAGTATACTTTAAAGATAAATAGTATTAGAATAATTTTATTAAATTTTATAGAATTATTAATTAATTTTATTATTATTTAAAGAATAGTTTTTTTATTAAGTTTAGTACTTAGTTTATTCTATAGTATTTTATAAAATCTTCTTAGTAAAATATAATATCTTTTAACCTTTTCTTATATTATAGTAAGCTTTTATAAGTACCTTCTTAACTTTAATAATTATTATTTTAGTAAAGTATTTAAATTCTATAAATAAGAAATTTTTTTTATATTATAAATAATATATTTTAGAGGTCTTAGGTAGGTATTAATTTAGTATATTTATAGTATATTCTAAGCTACCTTTATTAATATATCTTTAAAAAAATTTAATTACTTAGAAAGTAGTTATAAAGTTAACTACTTATAGTATTAGTTTTTTATCTAGATAAAGAATATTAATAATAACTAAGTAATTAAATTTATAGTTATTTATAATATAAATTTAAATCTTTTAAATAATTTTAAGTATATTTAGTATTAATAATAATATTTTATAAAATATTTAATTATCTTAGTTTTAAAGTTTTAATTAGTTCTTTAAAATATTTAAATAAATCTTTTTATAAATAAATAATTAAATCTTTTATATAGTTATTTAAGTTTTAATTCTATAAATAGTTTTAAGTTAAAATTCTTTTAATTTTTTTTATTTTATAGTATTTAAAAATATCTTTATTTTTAAATAATAAGAATAATATTATCTTCTTAGATAAAAATATTTTTTAAGTTATTAAGTTTTACTTTTATTTTATTTATATCTTAAATATAAAACAAAAAAAAAAGTTTTTATATAGAAAAAATATAAAATATAATAATACTAACTAAAGTATTAACTTTAATTATTTTTTATAAAATTATAAGTTCTTTACTAAATTAAATTTAATAATCTTTAACTAATTTTATATTAAGTTAAATTATAGAATTAAACTTTTATAATATTTAAAATTAAAGATAACTAATTATTAAAACTTTTAAAGCTTTAGTATTAGTATATAATACCTTAGAAAGTATAAAATAAGTAATAATTATAAGTTAAAGAAATTAAACTCTTTTTATAAACTATCCTTTTATTAAAAATATCTTATTTTATAATAATATACTATATAGTTTAATTATTTAAAATATTAACTATCTTTATTCCTTTAATATTACTAAGTTTTATAATAAAGTTTTTTATAAAATAGTACTTTTCTTCTTCTTCTTCTTTAATATTTATTTTAGCTAGTAATTAATAAACTTTTTCTTAGTTATTACTAGTTTTAAATCCTTTAATTTCTTTATAGTAAGTAAGAAAGCTTTAATAGTATTTTAAAGTAATTTTATAGTTAACTATAAATTAAAACTAATATTAAAACTTATTAAAAAACTTATTTTTTTTTTATCTATAGAATATTTAATTAACTAGTACCTTAGTTTTTTATAGATATAATATTTCTTTTAGTAATTTCTATAGCTTTAAAATTATTAATTTCTTCCTTAGAAGTTAATCTAAAAGTTTCTTTAAAAAGGTTAATAGTTTCTTCTTCTTAGTTAAGAAAATCTATTATTATAGAATCTTCTTTAGTTTCTATAGTTTTCTCTTCTTTTTTTATAAGTTTTATTAATTATATTTTAGTTATATTTTTATTCTAAAGAATTATTTTTTTATAAGAATTAAGTAGTTTTTTAAGCTTAAATTATTATATCTATAGTTAACTTTAATTTTATATAAACTTTTTTAAAAGTAATAATAAGTTTATAAAATATAAATCTATATTCCTTAATACTTTTATAAATATTAATAATTTAATCTTATAAGCTATATTTTTATTAATAAACTATAGTTAGTCTTTATTAAATCTTTTAAAGTTTATTAAAAAATAGTTAAAAATACTTAAGTTTTAATTTTTTAGAGTTTAATTTAAGTACTTATAATAAGGTAATTTCTTTCTATTCTAATATATAAAAACTATTTATTTTCCTTAGTTTTAAAATAAGTCTTAGTTATTTCTATTATTATATAAAAGCTTTAGCTTCTTCTAGAAAGTTTATTATAGTAAAAAATACTAGCTTAGTCTTTAAGTATAACTAAGTAAATATAATAGTATTAAGTTTTATATAATTTAACTTTATTATAATAGTTATAAAATACTTAAAGTTTAATATTAAGGATATTATATAATTTCCCTTTATACTTTTAATTATTATTACTATAGATCTTTATTAAATTAGTTAATAGTTATATAAATATTATAAAGTTTATCTTAAATTATATATAAAATTTTTAAGGTATAAATAAAAGATTATTAGTAAGATAATTTTAAAAGATTAATAATAAAGTTTAAAGTTATTTATTTTAAATATTCTAAGTATAAAACTCCTTTATTCTTTATAGTATAAATTTAATATTTTAGAGATTCTATAGTATTAGTAGTTCTTTAATTTTAAAGGTTTTTTTAATTTTTATAAAGTTATATTTTTTTATAGTTTACTATAGTTAACCTTAGTAATCTTTTTATTATTAGTTTTAATTACTTTATAAATAATATTTTAAATTAAATTTTTTAGGCCTTTAATTAGTACTTAATTTCTCTCTCTATTTATTAATATTCTTCTTTTATTATAATAATATTTAGTAATACTATTACTATTAATATTAAAATTTATATAAAAATATTTATAAGTTTATAAATAATTTTATAATTTTTTTTATAAAATATTATTTACCTTTAAAAAAATATCTTTTATTTATCTAGTAAAATTCTTTTTAAAATTAACTTATAATTAAATATCTTATTATTATTATTTTATATAATAGTTAGTATAAAAATAAATATAATTATTAATTTTTTTTAAATTTATAGTATCTACTTCTTTTATAGATTTAAAGTTTAAAGATCTTTTATATATTTTTTCTTTTTATCTTAAATTTAAGAAAGTATCTAAAGAGAAATTAAATACTACTATACTTAATACTATAATTTTATAGTAATAAATATTTTCTATAATAAATTTTATAGTAAGAAATATAATAATATTCTTATTATAGAAGTAGCTTAGTAATTTTTTATTTTTCTCTAAGTTTTACTTTTCTATAAATATAAATTATTTAATATAATTAAATACTATTTTAAAAACTAATAAAAAAAGTTAGTAATTTATTATTAATAATATTTTAAGGCTTTTTAATACTTTTATATAAAATAATAACTTTTAACTTTAATTAAAGGTTACCTTAGTTTTTATAGTAATTATTTCTTTTAATAAAATTTTATTATTTTATAGCTAAATAGTAAAGTTTAACTACTAATTAATATTAGTTTTACTAGGTAGGTATACCTATAAAAGTAAGTAGTACTAATTATATAGTAATGTATTAATAATATTATTACTTTAGAATATAAGTAGAATACTATAATATATATATTCCTTAGTAGTTTTAATCCCTAACTTACCTACTACCCTTATATAGTTATAGCATTATCCCAGCAGTTTGAAACCCTAATCACTTCTACTAAGTTATTTCCTAAGCAAATGCTTAATGATTTAAACTTTATCCTATCTAGTTTCCTGCTAACAATATATTTATATAAAACCTTTTAGTCCGTCTAATCTAGCTCTAATATATAAAAATAGCTTTAGATTCTTTACAGCGTATGTTAAAGATACTCTGAAAATTGCTATGCTTCTGCTTATGTTCACTAATTAAAAGAACGAAAAATAAGCGATATAGGTATGTCTCTACCCGCTTATTATATAAAATGTACGTTCCTTTCTAGTTTGGGAATTACCATGATAACAATTGTCTTCAGGAGATACTAAGAAGAATTATATCACTAAAGATTACTAAGTTAATTTCCCCAACAGAAAGGCATAGACAACTAGATGTAATAGTACTATGAGCATTGTACAATAATTGCCATGCTTCCTAACTAGGAAAGAAGAGTCTAGGTTACTAATTGTTAATAGTACCTGTCTTAAATACTAAGAATAAACTACTATAGAGGTAAGTAGCTCTCCATCCACTTCTGCAGTTTCACTCTTTAATTCCCTAAGAATCGATTGTCTAATTCCGACTGGAAAGATGCATAATACCGGATTGCAAGCATGTTCTTCCGACTCAATGGCAGATAAGTAAAGTGATGAGGTCGTCGCCGATGAATAATCGGCGTCCTCGGTGCCTGGCTTCATTGGAACGAAGCTAAAGTAAGTGGATCATTCCCACGACTTCCACTTCTCTACAACCTTTTTCTTCAATGTCAATAGCCACAACCCACATTCGACAGACGTCTTAAGATTTATATCTTCATTGCAAGTGCCTAGACCTCATGGATATCTTTCACCCTGGGAGCTCATACTCAGTCGCCGGTGTTGACACCTACTCAAGAGGCTCACAAACAACCGGAAACACTTTCAATGCAATCACCTTTCCCAAACACAAGAAGAATACAAAGATCAGGTCCTTGGACCATCGCTTTCCTTTGATACCACGCCGATGAGGGGAGCTCGGTATGAGAGGATGTTTGTGTTCAAAGGTAAGCCTCCTGCCTCCGTGGACTAACACCTCCGCGCCTCCATCATCAGTAGGCTGATACACTCTTGACGTTCATCACGAAAACTTGGCCTTCAGATCTAATTCATTACAAAGGTTCATAGTTAATTGTGCCTCTAGAACCTCACTGCCATACATCTCGTCGAAACCAATACTGATTCGTTTTGGCCGGAAGCTCCTTCCATGTACATAGAGTCACTAAGATCAAAAGAACAAGTTTCGCACCAGGAGAACAACTGGAAATGAAACCCAATTTGTTTCTAGAATCATGAGAGACACCTAGATATTCTGTTCTGTCTTTCCTCAGGAATCTGCATTTTTCAGGCTCCTTACACAAAGAAGTGAGTATCACCACCTATCTGATAAAATGTCAAATTTCATGTTTCATTGACAAGAGCAAATAGATCTTGAAGGCATCGACATTCGTCGATCTGAAGAAAGAAAAACGAAAATGATATGAAAGGACGAATCCTAGGGAACTGAGACAGCCATGTCTTCTCACTCTATCTCATCCCAATACACAAGACAGCCATAAAAAGCAATACCACCAGAAATTATGATGCATACACATCTCCAGACACAGAATATTCAAAAATTCAGATATCGGTACAACTTCAAATACTATCAGTTGCTGTCTGTCAGGCTACATGCTATTCAGCGAAGGATAAAGACAGAATTCGAAACCTAGCCAACCCAAGAAAAGAATAAGATAGACCACAGTGGTGTAAAAGTTGGTACTAGAAGTGCTAACTAGAATCGTGGAGCAATTTTGTTCTATACCACAACAGGAGTGGATATTCCGACTCATGTTCTTACAATTCGAATTGCTACAGAAGAACACAAAAACAAAGGTTATGGGGGACAATTGCTCTCAGGTGTTGAACAGAATACACCGTCCAGCGGTATCTTACTGCCGGATGCTCTTATTTTTACAATCCTCAAGGATTGTGTAAGACACCACCATTAGGGAACCTTCCTGGGAGTTACTATGGGTAACTATACAGTGAATGTTGGAAACTGTATTACTCAAGTCAAGTGAGTTACTCAAATCAAGTGAGTTACTCAAATCAAGGAAGTTACTCAAAAGGGCATTTTTAAATGCTCTCCCTGTGTCTGAGAGACACAGGTCATATCGGATTAGGATGGCAATAACAAAATTCTATCTTCGGCAAGGCGGTATTCACGCCTTGCGAAGCGCAAGGCAATACTGAAGACGGAAACATTCCCCATTCACCAAGCTAGCACTTTTTTTTTTGAAGCTTAAGCTCGAGACCGACAGTTGCCTTTCTTGCAGCAGCCATCTGCAAAAATTTTCGTCCTATCTCCAGAACGAACCTTTTGCAACAATCAAAGGTCACCAAGGAAGGCCCAAGCAACTCGAGCTATTGCCCTTGCTGAGAATCTCGCAACCATGGCATCATCCGCACCGGCAACCATCATGCAAGATCCGCCGCCAATTCGAGACTACTCAGGACCGAATAAGAGTAGAGGGGCGGACTGGGGTCTATTGGTGCCGGGCAGATCGTACACCCCGGACCCAATAAAGGTCCACGCAGATGAGCCAAACCAAGCTCTAGTAGTAAGTAATCGAGGACCTTCCACCTGATTGTCCTAGTCGGACCTTCTGGGCTGACATGGCATAGATGAGCTATGTACGAGTTGCTACTCCAGGAACCCCGGCTGCAGCAGAGCAGAAAATCGTGGCTTTCTTCGGAGGTACGACATTAGTATTTGGCCCGCAAGTATGTTCTTTCCCGTCTATTCATTCCCTTTTCATACTTGTCCTGACGATGAGACAGGATTCTGTCCATGACCACCAGACAAATGATCCGTTCCACGAACAGGTCCTACTCGTTGATAATGCGATCCGAGATATTAAGCTGGCGAGAAGCGGCCATGAAGATGTCAATGATGCCTTTAAAAACTTCAGAGACAACGCTAGACAAGAGGCTTCGGGCAACTTCATCCCAAGCCGCCAAGTTAATGTGTATCAAACTCGGTCGCACTATACCACGGACAGGTACAACGAGGTGCCTATTCCTATTCGGATTGCGCAGTTCAATTCGTCATTGGACACAATGCACACCCATAGGGACTCCTTGCGACAGTTGCACGAGCTGGCGGGAGGCACTTTGGCTTCAGCGCATCCAAGTCGACCACAGGCGAGCAATTCTAGCCACCCAAACAATGCCAACAACAATCACAATCCCAACTCTAATAGCCAGCGTGCAGGACGTGGTGGAAGAGGCGGCAACAGACAGGCCTCCAGAGGCAACCGAAATGTGAGTCAAGGTCCTCTTCTGAAGAGTGGTAGAGGAAAGTTGTTGCCAAACGGCCCAGGTGCGATGAGACAGCCAGACTTTGGCCAGTCAGATCTCTCGCGGGTAAGCAGCACCTCTGACCTGCAACAATATGTCCAACCTCCAATCTGCGGCCCTCACAACGACTTGCGGCCTAATATGACTATGGCATACCCAGGTGGTTTCCCCCCAGAGGCATTTGTGACTGCTCCATATCAGATCCACCATCCAACCGATCACATTGTTCTACGCGGTGTGATGGAAATGGAGGAAGCGGATGGGTGATGATGGGATCTGGGTCCGATTCAAATGGCCGCCAGCATTCCGTTCCTGTTGGCAGTAATGCAATGGGAGGCATGGACCAAGTGACGATAGGACCTGGATTCTACTCGAATGGTTTTCAGCATTCCGTCTTTGTGAGCGACTGTGCGCCTTCGGCCCAAACAAACAGCCACGTCAGGTTTTCCTAGTCGTGAGGAGATCGAACCAATGATGTCAACACCATACTTCGGCTTCAACAACTCGGACCAATATGAGCAATCGATAGAGACGCCATTATTCCCTATCAATGAGCAGTCAGTAAGCGAGCAAACCATTCCGACCCCATTCTTTCCTGTCAACGAGCAGCAAGGCGAGCGAATGATGCCAATGCCATATTTCCCTTTCAACGGTTCGGATCAATATGAGCAATCAATTGAGACTCCACTATTCCCTATCAACGAGTCGATTGAGCATGAACAGTCCATTCCAACACCGTTGTTTCCTATAAATGAATACGAGCATACATCGCAGCAAACAATTCCTACTCCTTTATTCAGTGTTGACGAGGGCCGGTCCGAGGAAACGTTGCGCCAGCCAGTTCCACCTCCTGACATTCGTATTGATGAGGTATCGGACTTATCAGATTATGCTGAATCCCCAGAATATCGCAAATCTGCACCTGCATCTGTATCTGTACCTATGCCTATGGGTACAGGACCGATGCCAGGCCGACGTCGTCTTCGCTCCCCTCTGAGAACTTCGAATGGCAGCGAGCGCGGAAGAAGTGTTGAGCAAACGAACACAAGTAATGCTGGTAATTTTGGAGGCAGTTTCGGCACTTATGTTGGATACAGAGTCTTTGGCGAGGAGCCTGGACAGGTCTCAAGAGACCCCACCCCTCATGGACCTGGCCGTCGTCTCTTTGAACAGGGAACATCGACTCGCATATCTTCACCCGGTGTTGGTAGCTCGACAGTTCCAACTTCTCCAAAGCATTTCTCGCGCCGAAGCGGTTCTTGGGCACCATGAGCACTATTCAGTTTTACTACTTTGGGTCTTGGTGCTATTGGGTACTTTTGAGCATGGGCTCTTGGGCATCATGGGTGCTACTGAATTTCCTACGTTAGGGCATGATATCCTTGGGATTTTTTTGAGTGTGAGCTTTTGAGCGGCAAATTTTTCATTTGGTGGTCATCAGTCACTGCGGTTCAGTCAGCGATTTGAGAAGATTTGTTGACGAAGAAAGAAATGATATGAGAATTGGGTTACGTGATTGGAAGTTGATACAATTGATACCAGAGGTGCAACCAGATAGATAGAATGCATCACATTAAGCTTTATGAAAACGGTGTCTTGATTTTGATTTTGATGTACTGAATGGAGCTTGGAAAGTGTACGGCGGTGTTTAGTAAGAACTGTACAAGCTCTTAGCCCTGGACTTGGGATCAACGTATCCAGGCGTACTTCAACTGGACCACGAGACCATCAATAGGCGCAACCAACCTGCCTTACTGTGAACAACACTTGTAGGTGCGAATTGTCTGTAAGGAGGAGGTAGTAAGTGCTTTTGTTTTGATGAAGTGAGGTTGTATTTAGAGTCAACCCCTGTAGCTTTATTGGGGCTAGTACAATACTGTACTGCCACATGTGGCGCATATTCCTTCAGAACATCAACATACCTAGGTAGTCATAGGTAGAAGAGAAGATGCGTTTCAAGACTTCTGTGCGCAATATCCAGACGTTCAACAGTAAGGAAACTTGCTCTGCCAGTGGCTCCGCTGATAATGAGATCAAGAACTTACTGCTTCACTATCATCACTGGGCAAGGTAGCATGGGTCCGACTGGATGATGACCAAGTGCGCTTCACAATAATACCAGAGACTGGGACCCAGGTATGGGCGTATGTATTCCTTATTCCTTTTTGTATTCTAAATCATACTGAGAATGTCAAGTGGCCTGTCAATTGACTCCATCTTCGAAAACTACACCATCCAATCCGCAGCCGAAAAAAATACAATCAACCTCGAACTCCCCCTCCCACCTCTCCATCGCGCTCTGAAGTCCGCTTTTAACGCGTCATCTGCCTCAATACGACTTACGAAGAAAGATGGCGTGCCAGTTCTCTCCCTGACAATCATTACGAATACAATTAGCAGTGGCAATAGCGCCAACGGATTCTTGAGCAGCGCGAATGCTGATCCATTTGGCGATAATGCGTTTCACGAAGAGAGTTTGGATGGTGGAGGAAGGGAAAGAGAGGCTGTTGTGACTCAGGATATACCGGTGCGGGTTCTGACTGCGGACAGCGTGGAAGGAATTCACGAACCGCGAGTTCGAGAACCCGATGCACATGTCGTCTTACCGAACCTCGTACAATTGAAAGCTATCTCGGACAGGTTCACCAGGCTGGCGGTAGCTACAGGTAGCGGAGGAGTAAAGAGTGCTGCTATTGCCCCCAAGTTGGAATTAAAAGCCAATATGCATGGGAGCCTGAAGTTGAGCATCTCAACGGATGCGCTGAACATTGAAAGCGTGTGGACAGGCTTGACGAATCCGGAGTTGGATGCTAGACAGATTGAGGGTGAAGTTGAGGACCATCCCAGCACAACTCTAAAAGCTCAAGGTCCTGACAGTTGGGCTACTGTGAGGATTGATGGAAGGGACTGGGGCAAAGTTCTCAGCGTTGGAAGGCTTGGTGGACGTGTTATTGCCTGTACGTTGTTGTCATTTGATCAAGGAACAGGTGTTGACTGCTGCAGGTTTTGTTGACGAACATGCTCTCATTCTTTACGTATATCTTGCAAATCAGGATGACGGTGGTGATGAATCTGTTCTTACAGTAGGTTCCTCCCCACGACTTTTTCTCTTCGTACACTGACGACTGGCAGTATTACATTTCATCTTTCAGCGTATGATTACGAAACTGGATATGGCTATATGGATAGGCGTTTGGCAAGATACCCGGGTATAGCTGGCTTGGAAAATAAGTTTGCATGATGGCTTTACAGATGGGCATAGAAAAACATGTGGTATGGGGCATTGCAAAGAAGTGCTGCTGTCACATATGGAACGTTGATGAGATTATAAAGTACGCTGACCTGTTTTAGAAATGGGATCGTATGCCTCTTACTATGCTTGCTGCTGACAAGTGCTACTCACAGCGTAACAAGATTCACCAGACAACATTCTGCTTAGCTGTCTTTTCTCCGGCCCTTGAAGCATGTTTTCTCCAGATAAACCTGATGGCCATTATAACTTCAAGTTCAACCATATCATATCAAATCTAGTGAATTTGATACAGAACCCGAGCGCCGTGAAGTCTATCGCACCTGGGCATGTTTGCCGGGATACCCACGTGATGGCAAAGCCCGGCAAAAGGGAATCCGCAAGTCTTGCGCCTCATGAATTCAGCCTATTTTGGCCTACATGCTTGTATATGCGACCTTCACGGCCTTCAAAACTTGATATCCAAATATGGAAAGATCAGTAGATCCCACTATCGGTCTTCGGATAGCTCCCCCGGTATTGAGTTCTACCGGCATTTCATATCATATGAAGAAGTAAACCAGTTCTACTTTGAAACCAAGCATCTGTTTGTTTTCGATTTCTATCCTACTAGGTCACAATGGCAACAACAAAAGGCCAGTTGGTCCTAGGATACAGTGATGTTCATCCATTTTCTAAAGTGAATATTACGGATCGGACTTCGGTACAAGAGCTCCTGAAAACTCTCCTCGATCCTCTCGAACCACATTTCTCACCCCTCAAAGCACGTGTAAGAGTCCCAGGTGGTACAGCTGTTAGATTTGATAACACTGCTGCGGAAATTGAAGGAATATGTAGACCCATGTGGGCTCTAGGTAGTTTGCTTGCTGGTGGTGGCCATTACGAGGGAACAAAATGGTGGATTGAAGGCCTCAAAGCTGGCACAGATCCAGAGAGTCCTGAGTATTGGGGTGATCCACGAGATAATGATCAGAGGATGGTGGAAATGTGTCCCTTGGGTTTCACATTGGCTGTTGCTCCGGTGTTTTGGGAGTCGTTGTCGGAGAAGGAGAGGTCGAATGTTGAGGCCTGGCTAGGCAATTCAATCAACTCAAAAAAGTAAGTCACTAATTTAGACTGGGAGCCGGTGATACTAGAATTGACCTGTGATAGCATGCCCAATACGAACTGGCTGTGGTTCAGAGTATTTGCTAATCTCGGCTTAAAGAAGAACGGTGGTAAGTACTCTCAGGAGAAGATCGAGCAGGATATCATTCACCTGAATTCGTTCTTCCGAGGACAGGGTTGGTCGAACGATGGACCAGAACACATTTGGCAACAGGATTATTACAGCGGAAGTTTTGCAATTCAGTTTCTCCAGCTTTTGTACGCCAAGCTGGCTGGTGAAGATGATCCTGCAAAGGCTGCAGAATTTAAGAAAAGAGCACAGGATTATGCTCTTGATTTTGTGCATTACTTTGATGAAGAAGAAGGTGAGTTCCTCTTTTCATCGGAGGAGCGACGTGGAATCTAATACTTTAGGTCGTGCTACGCCCTTTGGTCGAAGTGTGGGTTACCGTTTTGCCATGGCATCATTCTGGGGCGCACTGGCATATGCAGATGTTGACTTGCCGGCACCGTTGACATGGGGGATTGTAAAAGGTTTGTTGTTCAGAAACTTGCGGTACTGGCAGACACAAGAACAGATCTGGAGTCCAACAGGTACTCTGACTGTGGGATACTGTTTCCCGAATATGTATGTAAGTAATCATATCGCATCCATCACACTTATGACTTTCATTCAACCAGCTAACCTGCTTGCACAGATGGCCGAGAATTATAACTCTCCTCAAAGCCCAATGTGGGCTTGCTTGGCATTCATCTGCTTAGCCGTACCTGAAAGTCATCCATTCTGGACATCAAAAGAGGAACCATATCCAACAGATCTTCTTCCCAAGGTAAAGGCTCTAAAACACCCTGGTCATATTATTAGCTATCTCGGCGGTCATCGAATGATCCTTTCCTCAGGTCAAGCTTGTAGCTACCCGATGAAAGGAACACATGCAAAATATGGATCCTTCTCCTACAGCAGTGCATATGGTTACTCAGTACCAACCGGATGCTTCACTCTCGAGCAATTTGCTTTAGCTTCTCAACTAGGATTATCAGATGATGGAGGCGAAGTTTGGAAAACCCGTCGATTATGCGAAGAAGCAGTAATTGAAACGCATGACGATAAACCGGTATTGAAATCAATCTGGAAACCATTTCCAGATGTAAAAATTAAGACCTATCTCCTTCCTCCGGTAGAAGAAACGCCAAATTGGCATCTAAGAATCCATAAAATCGAAGCTGGTCGGGAGATTATGACGGCAGATGGATCATTCGCAATATGCAACGAGAGAAAACCTGATGGAAGATATCTGGATCTTTACGACTCGAAGAAATGTGAGGGTACTTTACCTAAGATCATTGGGAACTATGATCTCAACACTCCAGAAGGAAGTTCTCCTGGAACTACTGGCGCATTTGCTGTATCGAAAGGCGCTGTTGGTATTGTGGATTTATTACCAGATGGAGATCGTGTAGCGATGCTTGTCAATGCGGATCCGAATTCGAATTTAATTGAGAGTAGAACTGTGATTCCTACTTTGCAACATACGATTAAGAAGGGAGATGTTGTTTGGTATGTTACCGGTATTTATGCGAAGCCTGAAAAGAGTGGCGTTTCTAAGGAGACGTATCTTGATGGGTGGGAGAAGAAACCTGTTATTCCCAAGTGGGTTAGTGAAGAAATTGGGAAATAAGAGGGTATTATATATATATATATATATATATACACATATCTTGGATGGTTGGGATTCAATGCTCTGTTTTCTTCAGGATTTCAAAGCTTGATATAACTAATCCATCAAACATCCAATACCTAGGTACCTCACTTGCTCTAAGTTCTATCGATATCTTGTATTGAAGGTGTACGAAGTACCTGTACTGTACATCTTTCCCTTAATACTCGGCCAAACGTATACTACGCAACATATACCTGACTCGCCTATTTACTTTGGTGCAAGGTATACCCAACCTCCCTCTTCTCATACGATACGATACGTAAGCTCAGTCCACAACCCATCCTCCCCTTCCCCCCATTTCTGGCTAAATACAATGCAACCCCAGCTTTTTCACCCACAGCCCACATAATCCACATAGGCCCATATGCGGGGTCACCACACCCATACACCCACAGCGGGGATCTCACCACCTACTTCCCGAGATGGAAATTATTTCGTCCGTCTTGGATAAGCTTGGATAAAGCTTGGAAATTTCCTCGGGGTTTAGTGTACCTACCAGCAAAAGCCTAGGTATGGTTTTCTTATGTCGGTTGGTCGGTGAATCGGTCGGTGATTTATTACTCGTTAGGAGGAGGATGAGTGAGAGTGATTTTTGGTTTTGCCAATGTTTTGGGGGTATTTAGCCGGCGAATTGGGGGGGGTATTATCGCACAGTTGTGTGATTTTTTCTTTAGGGGAAACGGGAGAGTTTGACAGGCTATACAGGCGTACTTCACGCCGCTTCTCCTCTCTGTAAGAAAGCTTGGGTGAATCAACTAGGAATATGATTTAGTCTTGGGGAGGGATTATCTTATCCTTGGCGGTGTAGATATTATCTGAGAGGATTTATTGATTATTTGATCTGTTCGTGATCTCTGCCTGTTGTATTTCATTGTTAACAAACAGAGCAGACTTTCGCAGATCTAATTCTGTTCTTGTCTTTGACGTAATTGATATACTCTCTCTCAGAGGTCAGCGAAGAGTCTTTGCGCAGAGTTAGCTAGTTGTCTGCTGTTCACCGGTTGTTATACGTTACAGAGCAGAAGCGCGTTGCAAAGATGGGTGCTGGTGCGAGATTTCTACAGTAAGCAATTGCTCTCATCTTAGTGTCTATGAATGAATGAAAGAGACTGATCGATTTCGTAGATGGGTAGTCAAGAATGAAGCGATGAAAAAGTAAGTAGCATCTCTCTCCTATAGTAACTTGAAGCAAAACGAAATGAACAAGAAGAAAAATACCTAACTAACCTTAATACAAGTGATCCGTAAGAACATCCCAAACCCGAAAGTCCACTGGACACCGAAGTAACAATATGAACAAAAGTCCTGAGATCTACGGCTGGAGAGTCTTCATGCTAGCATGTTCTGGTAAGTACTTCAGAATTAACTACTCTAACGATTTCCACTTTGGAAAACATATCTACTGATACTGATACTGATTGTATGTGTGTGAAAAACAGCTTGTTTTGGAGGCATGCTCTTCGGATGGGGTTAGTAATATCCTAACATATATATGTATATATCTATGTATATATCATTGATTGATTTCACGACTAAAGAAATATAGATATTGGATCTATTGGTGGTATCATTGTCATGCCGGCTTTCAAAAAGTAGGTTTTATATCTTAAAATAATAAAACTTGCTCTCTCGTATATGCTATGTTGAAGATACTGATTTCTGGATAATAGGGAATACGGGATTTCTGACCTTGGTCCATCGGCTGCTGCTGATCTTACAGCAAATAGTATGTTATTTTCTTTCTTTTTCTTTTTCTTTTTTCTTTCTCTTGAGATAGATATTAGAGTAACCAGAAAACTGATAGCGGAATAGTTGTTAGCACTTTACAAGCTGGATGTTTCTTCGGTTCTCTTGCCGCGGTATGTCCCGTTCTTAATATCTATCATCTACTCACTCAATAGATTATGAAGATGAGAAAAGAGACGAGAGATCTAATTCTTCGGATAGTATTGGGTAGCAGATAAATTTGGACGAAAACCTGCATTGTTGATAGCAGCTAGTGTTACGATTCTGGGTGTTATTATGCAATCCGCTTCCTCAGGATATATTTCTTGTCTCTATGTTGGTAGATTGGTTGCTGGGTTAGGGTAAGTTGACTGATCACCTGTGGTTGATTTGATGGTTGCTGATGATTTCTGAAGGGTTGGCGCTGCGAGTATGCTTACTCCGCTTTATGTTTCTGAGAATGCTCCTAGAGGTATGGACTCTTATGTCGAAAGATATAATGTAGGTTGCTGATAGAGTTTAGCTATTCGTGGTGGATTGACTGGTCTTTATCAGCTTTTCATTGCTGCAGGTGAGTTATTCGGATCATCTACATTCTTTAAATGATGTTTGGAGAAGGAGGTGTGCTAATACTGCGAAGGAACAATGCTCAGTTTCTGGGTCAACTACGTACGTATACATCTTCAACTTCAACTTCCCAGACCACACTTCCGTGAAGTACGTACCAATTACTGTAACAGGGAACACTGAAGAATCTTCCTGGTAATGCAGTATGGCTCGTCCCTCTATCCCTCCAAATGCTTCCAGCACTGTAAGTACCACCAAAATCCCAACCTCACCTCCACCACACCCTAACCAAAGCCCTCCCCCCAAAAAGCGCACTATTCCTCGGAATAAGTCTCTGCAATGAATCCCCCCGCTGGCTAGCCCGACAAGACAACTGGGAAAAGGCCACTCACGTCCTCTCAAAACTAAGCAATCTCGCACCAACACACCACTACATCCAAGGAGAACTCCAAGAGATGCGAGATCAACTCGCCAACGAAGCCGTTCTCATAAACGGCGCAACATTCAAAGATCTAATGCTCGAAATGTGGACGATAAAAGGAAATCGAAACCGAGTATTGATTTCGATAGGATTGATGGTATGTCAACAAATGACAGGTACCAACGCAATCAATTACTATGCCCCGACCATCTTCAATGATTTAGGGATTCAAGGTCCTCAGAATGGTCTATTTGCTACGGGCATCTATGGAATCGTTAAGATGAGTACTTGTGCAGCTTTTCTGTTATTTGCTGCTGATTCTCTCGGGAGGAGAAGGAGTTTACTTTGGACTAGTATTGCTCAGGGTCTAGCTATGTTTGTTATTGGGTTTTATGTTAGGTTTGATCCGCCTGTTGATGGGGCTACTATTCCTCCTGTTGGCTATTTTGCTTTGACTTGCATTTTCCTATTTGCTGCTTTCTTCCGTAAGTAAAAAACTATATTTTCTCTAACATTTTCCTCCTACTCCCAAAGATAGAACATACTAATTTTTTTTTCTCATTAGAATTCGGCTGGGGACCAGTTTGTTGGATCATAGTATCCGAGATCCCAACAGCTCGACTCAGAGCCCTAAACGTAGCCATAGCAGCAGCAACGCAATGGCTCTTCAATTTCGTAGTAGCTCGCGCTGTTCCGTCCATGCTGGTAACGGTTGGAAATGAGGGATACGGAACCTATTTCATCTTTGGAAGTTTCTGTTTTAGTATGTTTTTCTTCGTTTGGTTTTTGATTCCGGAGACGAAGGGTATGAGTTTGGAGAAGATGGATGATCTTTTTGGGGTTACGGAGTTGGCTAAAGTGGTTGATGAGGAAAGGGGTGTTGGTGGTGGGGTGGATGGGAGGGAGAGAGGTGCGGAGGTTGAGAAGAATGATACTATTGTGGGGACAGAACATCGGGAGAGATAGTGATGCTCTATTGTGAAGGGTTTTATGAGAAGAGAATGGTCCAAGTACTATTCTATAAATGTTTGAGCTTGGGACTATGGTGGAACATTGTCGGTTTCTTAAATTTGTACAGAGGATTGGGAGCTGATGCTGATTCTCCTTTCTTTGCTTCTTATCTCAAGTATAGCTTGAACAATTGACTGAGCTCTCACGCTACTTTGTATTGATATGGTTGAGAGCCATTTGTCATGAGATTTGGGTCAACAAGCTATATGAAGTAAGCTGAGCAAACTAAGTGAGGTTACTCTAGTCAAGTCGCTTACTCAAATTAAGTAAGCTCCATAGGTCTAAAGCAAGTTAGTCAAGCTAGGTCGACGACTACGTCCCTTTATGGCTATTATGCTCTTATATACATGTACACAGTAGTACCTGATTCTAAAGAATTCTTTTTGATTTCTGTATATAGTAGAACTAGTGCACTATGTGGGCAGTCAGTTGAGTCTCTAAGAACTGTAGTTATTACACTATACAATCAACAGTCACAGGTGGGACACTTTATCAGTTACCAATGTTTGTTGTTGCGTAGTAGGTAACACTACAATACACAATACACAATACACTTGTTCTATGTAATTATTTCACAAACTAGGTAGGACAAATCGATGCATCATCTCAAAAAAAAAAGTCTCTTGATTTAACGATTGAAACAATGCCAAAATAAAGCAACCTCCTCCCCCACTATTTCTTTCTACATCACAAAATTCTTCAAAATCTATTTATTCTCCTCTCACATCAAAATTCTGCGCACAGAATACTCGTCAGACACCATCATTCAATTCATAAGTCTTATTCCACCTCTATGATTTCATTAGCAAAGGTTTTCTTCCAAAACAATACCTCCTCAAAAATAAGGTTGGAAATGAAGAGAGAGAAGACATACCTGATCCCAAGGTCTACTCGAATCAACAAATCGAATATCAGTAGCCAAACGAATAACATTATCCGGATCATGATTAATAGTAGAAGCATGAATCTACATCCAATAATTAGCGATCATTCATCATCTCTGATTCATCTTCTTCGTCTCTCCAATGAAAATACCTCATCTCCTCCCAAAAAAGCCTCCGACATTTCTTTTGTTCCCCCTCTCCTTTTGGTAGAGCGAAGAGAATCTAAAAGGAAAAGGACATAAAAAAAAGGCTGAAAACGTACAGTATAAGGATTATGAAGTACCACATCCCCAGCCTCATAATCAGTAGCTAGCCAACGTCTCCCATGTGTCCTCCCAAACTCAACCGGACCATCTGCTAAGAGACCGGTAGAAAGCATATTCTGATTAAAAGCATTCTTAGCTTGTTCATCAGTCAAACCACTAGCTTTAGCCTTAGCGGTGAAATCATCTTCGAATTGTTTTCCAAGTTGAGCACCTGTATTTTTCCAGGCCATCAAAATTAGCAAATCATTCACCTCAGGTTTCTCCTTCCTTTAATTATGATGGTGCAGAGAGAGGGGGGAGGTAGAAGAAGAGAAAGGTAATGGAAAAGGGATGATGAGAAGATAAGGACAGAAAAAGTGAGACAAACCATTCTCAAGATAAATCAACCCACCCCCCTGAATCCCCACATCGCCCATAGGAACCCAAGCCGTCACCGAAGTAGGCTCACCATACCTCAAAAAGATCTGATCATAATGAACACCAATAGCCTTAGTACCAGGGATACTATTCCGAAGCAACGTCCTCCTAAACTCAGCCATCCTCTTTCTCTTTCTCTTTCCCCTTCCCTCCCCATCAGCACCATCAGCACCATCCTCCTCCTCCTCAACATCACCAACCCACCCCCCACCCGGTAAAATACTCCACGAAATCAACCAGTTCCTTCATCCTACAGAAGTCCTCGGCGTACCAATCTTCCTTGTGGGCTAGAAGTGCTAGGTCAACAAAGGTAGCTGCTTGTTCCCCCGGATGTCCGTTACCACCTACAGCACCGGCTCCAATACCCGGGAATTGTGAGATGGGTTTTGAGGAGTCGTAGATTCCTTGGACGGGTGTTGTTGAGGGTGCTAGGACTCCTGAGGGGGACATGAAGGAGAAGTATTTTTCGCGAGCTGTGAGGACTTTGGGGCGGGGGAGGAGTCCTTTGAGGAATAGGTATCCATCTTCTTCGTAGCGACGGTGGAGCTCTGTTAATGGGAGGGAAGGTGATGAGGGCTTGAGAAGTCCGTATTCTGGTAGCTGACCATCGTTGACGTAGAGTTTTGGTTCGTTTGAGGATTCTGAGTTGATTGTTGTAGGTGGTGGTGATGAGGTCTCTGCGTGTGGCATATTCGATAGTGATGATTATTGGGAGTTAGATGTGGCAATTGAGTTGCTTTATCACAAAGACCTTTAGATTCAAACAATATATTCAGAATCATTCAGCGTTCTGAAAGCTTGAAAGTACTTGAGAGTCGAGTGAAATATATATATTCATCCAACTAAGTAGGCTCCAAGTCGGCCCCAGGGGAAAATTCCCCCTTTAAGCTATGCTGCATATTGGGTTGCGCTAAGCGACGCAGCTGAGCGGTTGTGGGGCGGAATGATTTACGCTTTCTGGAAGACAGAGGTCATTGTTTAGCCAGTCAAGAAGTTCTGATTAGATGAAATTACGTTTTCAAGAAATGCCTTGTCATCTTGCGTGTCTTCCGGAAACTCGGCAGATTATTTATTGTATCCCTCTGGATCGCGAACGGTCGGATAGGTATACCTAGAACGTGCGGTCGGTGCCAACATGTGATGACATCCAGTACCCAATTTTGGTGGCATAGCCATTCTCTCGATATCTTTAAATTATATACAATTGATTGGATGCGGCTCAGACCTATTAACCTCCTGGAATGTCTTTCCCCAGAACTCAACGCCACCACGTGACTGACCTAGCATCTTTTTATTATACAAGTCGCTATTTAAAGCCTCTATTACTCTCGTTTAACTAGATGTTGATTTCAGGGCAGTACAAGAGTGAACTTGGCTACCTAAGCAAAATGATGTACTAAGTGATACTATCTCTTTGCAAACCCTATAATCAGCTGAGGCTAATTAACCCCGAGGTGAATAGAACATCTCTTGATGGATTTTGTAAACAAACCTCTCAGTTGAGCTAGTGATGAGGTAATGATATCTATGAAGTACAATTGTGTCTCCGTTGATTGAAGTTTGTTGGTCATTACAATCCCTTTGATTGCAAGACAAGAATAATCTATCCGGAACTGCTACAATGAATCAAAAGCGTTGTTGAAACTTGAGTGGGCCTACAACTATTGTGCCCCTCTTCCCTCGGATAAAAAGACGCCTATGCAATGTATTTTGACAACCATCTTAAGTATGCAACCATAGACCAACCATGGCAGAAATTACGAAGCTGCCATCAGCGTCGATACTGAGAGTGAGGAATCATAGAACTTACCATTTATTGAGTTCCTGCAAAAGAGTTGATGTATGCGGCCAACTTCTCAGCACCCTCGAGCGGAATGGAATTGTAATTGCTGGCCCGGATACCACCAACACTTCTGTGACCCTTGAGTCCAGTAAGACCGAGCTTTTCTGCTCCACCTAGAAACTGTTTTTCTGACTCTGCAATATCTTCAAGCTACAAGAAGTTAACAATTGTCTATTAGACATATTAAGTTATTCAACCATACCTTTGTAACTCTGAAGCAAATATTCATTCTTGAACGAACAGTCTTGTCTGGAACAATCTGAGACAATGTTAGTCCAGCTACGAAGTACTCTACTGAAATTTGCTTTCCTTATAAACTTGAGGATGAGCATCCAGTGCAGCGTATATAAGCTTTGCTTTCTTGTCTGCCACTGCTTGTTGCCCGTCAACTTTATCACTAAAGTTCTTCAATAAGCTTTTTAGAACTTGGCCGGCAATATATACACTGTGCGATATTAGCTTTGACCTTAAATACGTTGTAGTGGATCATACTCAAAAATGCTCAAGGTGTTGTACAAACTGTTGTTCTTAGCAATCGTGTCGTAGGAAAGAACAATTGGACCAATTGGCAAGCCAAGTTTCCTCATTAGTGATGGTGCTGGTGTTGCAACACTTGGAGGAAGTAGGTTCTTCTTGATGATAACCACTGTTACCCCAGTACACCCCTAAGTTCTTTTGAGCCCCAAAGAAAATCAAAGAGAAGTTCTTGATCGGTATCCGGCGAGAGAGGATATTTGAAGACATGTCTGCAACGACAATCGGCTCATCCCCACCATTTGGCTTCAAGACCTCTGGGAATCCAGGGAACTCAACGCCATCGACCGTTTCGTTATCACAGTAGTAAACCATGGCAGGATTTTTAGAAAGCGTCCATGACTTTTCCTCGGGTATCTTTCCAAACTTTCCATCGTTCACCTTTCGTGCATCTGTAGCCACATTGACATGCTCCGGTCCTAACAATCTCGTTGCTTCTTGGCTAGCCTTCAAAGACCAAGATCCTGTAACAAGGTAGTCGATCTTGAGGTCCTGTTCTACAGCCTTGCGTAATTCAGTAACGATGAGATCTTCACTAATTTCCTGCCCTTCTTTGATACCCAGCTCCTTCAGTATCTTCTGCTTCCTCCGCTCTACCCATATACCCACCAAGTTATAAACCGTAGCTGAGAACTCGCCGCTACCTCCACCTTGCATAAAAATGATTTCGTAATCATCTGGAACATCGAGATAGGTAGCCAAGTCGGCCTTTGTGGTGTTGAGAATGTTCTCAGCGAGTTTAGAGCGGTGAGAATGTTCTGCAAGGCCAAGACCGGTTCCGTCAAAGTTCACCAACGCTTCAGCTGCATTCTGTAGCACAGGGGTTGGCAACAACGCTGGACCAGCCCCAAAGTATGTAATATTCTCACGTTGAGTCATTTTCTGCGGTGAGGAGTAATCCCTTTGTCGCTGATCCGAAGCTCGTAATTCGTTGATTCTGTTGGCGGAAGTATCAATAATTCTCGGATCGTCCTCCGAAGCTCTTAACCCGAATGCGAGTTTGATGGTTTTGGTTCTTAAAGACATATTTAGTTACAGAAGTTAATGAGACGTGCTGGGAGCAATACTTACGGCCTCTTTGGTTCAGTTAGATAGATAGTTCGCGGGCGCTTTCTCGAAGTGTCTGGTGAAGTTCGGGGTGTGTGGGTGTTCGAGGGAGTCAAAGAGGGTTGGGAACTTTGGGGTCGTAGGGCGAGATTGACATGCAAGTCTCTGTCAGCCAATTCGTTAGCCATAGTCATATCATCCATAGCAGATGTTTTGCGCCGATTGCGGAGTCAAAGTGATGTGATGATGGTGTCAAGCAGACAACGCATCAGTCAAGGGACGAAAGGGCATGTGTACTTACAATTGGCAATGCTCTTTCCTTCAATTGAGTCGTGTCAAGTCGTAAGCCGGTAACAGAGGAAGGGGCGAGGGAATAGATCGAAGGGAAGGGAAGGGGAGTAAAGTGAAGTGACTCAAAATGTTCTTACCCCAGATTTTCGAGGTGGGATGTTTAGCGCCCTCGGTAATCGCACCATCTATAGAGTACAGGCGACGAGGGGCACTTCAGGCCTAAAAATTATATGCTCATTCTTATAACCCAGGCTACATACATACCTAGTATACACTCTTCTACCAGCTCGTATCCATGCAAGTTTATGGAATATGCAGATATCATACAGGGCAGACTATCCTACCCAAAGGATACCGCCACCAATACTCTTCGATTAAGCTGGTGGCATTGTGCTCCGCTAACCGACCCGAGTCTAAAAATGCCCTGCCGTGGAACGAGGAGAATACTCGTAGCACACATTGTTCATAAGAGATCATTTTCATTAGGGCAACTACGTTGCTCAAATTAAATAAGGCACCCAAATCAACTTGGTTACCCCAAACATCCGAACAGACATTCATTTTAAATGATCTCCTATGAACCATGTTGTACGATATTGTATTCCCCATGCAGATTATAGACTCTTCGCCTTGAATTCGAGATACATAAATTCGTTGTAGCATTTTTTATGCAACGTGTATCCCCGGCACCGAGGTATTAGCACAGATATCATATGCGATATCCTGGGTCGCTAAGTCCCATGCCTGTACTATCTGCGTCCCAAGCGTCTTGTAAGAACTCTTCCCAGACAACCCAGTCGACGGTCTCAGTCATTTGCTCAGGCTCGATGTCGCTTTCAGGTGCAGGGGCTGGAAGGCCCTGGTTTCTTTGGTCCATGGAGGAATGCTGTGGGACTTGGAAACCTAGGCTGGGATTCGCTAATGGCGCTTGTATTCCTGTCCACTGTGTATCTGTATCGTCAATAGTGGTCACACTGGCTTGTTTGTCATTGCAAGCCTTAATATAAGGCCCGTTTTGCATCATGTTATGGTTCTGCAGCGATAAATTATGTGCGTGATTAGCGGCAAGAGCATCCGATCTTGCTGTTTTTGCCTTGTGGTAGAGCTTCTTGATAGGCCGCCCCAGACGACTTCCTTTCGCGTCAGAAATTCGCTCGCCATACTTATCGAAGAGCTTGTTGATGATATCCCAACCGCGATCCACGAGAGGCCCACGAGTCTGTATACAGAGCTCTGCAAGAGTTACTGCAAGCGCGTGCCACTGAACCCAAGAGCGAAAGTGCCACCGCCACAAGAATGTATGTTTGTTGTTCTCCAGATCTTCAAGAAGCTCTAAGAATGTTACGCTGTTACTCAGTGCGACTTCTTTGTCGACTGGAGGTGGAGATGTGTTGTCCGGTGTTTGCAAAGGAAAGTGAAGGACGAGAAAGACCTTCATTTTGATCACCTGTGCTACTTTTGCGCACATCCATTGGAAGGAATCCGAAATATCGCAGTGTTTGATGATATTCTCTTCTAGGTTTCGACAGAATTCTCCTGCCAAGAGCTCCTGTTGCTCCCAGTTTGAACGGGAATGATCAAAATGAACTTTTGAGGGGGATGCATAGTGAAGCTTGGTATGCAGACTGTAGACCTCGTAACCAATTTGACTAAATGTCATTATTGTGGCATGGCTTTTACTTGTTACAGGTACCAAGTTGCTAGGGTCGAGGTCATCGTCATCGGCATTGGCTGGCCTTGGAGTGCTGAAGCTAACTTCATATATCATTGGATCAAGACCTCGGTCTTCTGATTGCCATATATCATGGATGCAAATCTGCCACCACAACCGACGTCGACGTCGCATTTCGGTCTCGAAAGGTGTGAATACAGTATCAGGGCTTTCACGGTGTAAACCAAGTGCGTGTGCCACTCGTACCGCCAAGCTCAGCAAAGTCCAAGCTAGTCGTTTTTTTCCCGTCCGAAGCGGAAACATAACTGAAGTTAAGTCAGCAAGGAATCTGATTTCCTAAGTTAAGTATGAACAAGAACCAGGAGACAAAATTTGAAACTGGAACGCTTAAGTCGACTTGTTTAAGCTAGTTCAATGGCTTAACATCCCGACTGTAGATAGACTTAGTTTAGACTTGTGTTCTTGGGCTTAAACAAGGTAACACTTCTAATGAGTGACTTTATTTTCATCGTCTTGATAGTTTAAGTGACTTAGACTGTAGTACAGGCGATGACAGTAATCCTTGTTTACCTGCCACTGGGCTTCGAGGCCCGACTTTGGGGTGATTCATCGAGAATAAAATTTATAAGTTGGGAGGGTAAAGGGGGAGAATTCATGTCATTCATCAACTTCCTTTAAGATTCTAGGCAGAAGGAGAAGTTTCTGTGCTAGAAAAGGTGATATTAACAATTCTTACCAGAAATATCATAAATGCCTGCAAAGAAACCACATCAACATCGTCCAAGAAATTTGCATTGTTCAAGGCATGTATAACGGCAAGCCTGTATCGTTCATACAAGACATCTTTTGACTGTCCAAAGTGCTTGATACATTCCGGTGAAGACATGCTGGTAACTGCAGCTAAATATACCGCAAAAGTAAGTGCCTCGAGGCCTGTGTCTGCACATGGAGCGTTGAGACGTTGGGATCTCGCCAATATAGATGACATAGCCGTGGGCTTGTGCAATATCTTGAAGAGCGGATCCACTCTTGAGAAATACATATTACAGAGGGTTCTTGTGTGAGCGACTGGAGGGTGATAGGTCCTTAAATCGACATATGCTGACGATATATTGAAGAAGAGCGATGATGTTGGCTGGGTATTCAGTGCTGACGGCGATGAAGGCTTGGAGTCTTCATACTCGTCTTCCTCGTCAGATGGCTCATCTAACAGCTGTCTGAGACCGTCTACTTCAGCTGTTAGAATTTGCCAGAACTGGTTACTAGAATGGTGTGTTTCGTTTGATTTATGAGGGCCAGGGTTGGTAGGATATAGGATATTGTAATGGCCTGTCATTCTCAGCCACCCAGAATCCCATCGTGTACTCCTGGCTTAATTGAGGCTGATACGATTCTCTGGCTAATGAGACCTGTGGCTGAACCAGCGCACTTGGAGTATCACCATCAGGATTCTTCGATACAAGACTCTCTAGACGCGCGATACGGCTAAGCAGTTCGCTATGCTTTCTGGGATCTCTTCGTGTTCGGAGTCTTCCTGGATAAGCACACTCCATCCCCATACGCTGGCATCCTGCACAAGGATGACCTCGATCGCACTTTATCTTTCGTAATCTGCATCTTTTACAGCTCAACGGCTTCAGGCCGCTGCTTGGGGTCGCAGTCGTAGATGCAGGAGAGGCCTGCTGTGCTGCCTCGCCAGCAAGAGACTCAAGATTCCGAAGTGCATCCGTCATCCGGTACTCTGTATAGTACCGTGAGGATCAGGGTCCATAAGGTTATCTATGCCAAAGAGAAGCGACTGATGTGTTGCAAGCCGGCTAGACACGCTGACGCGTGGGTTGGTCTGGTATGATGATGGCACACCCACAATCACTACAACCACGGATGATATTCTTGTTCTTTTAAGTGAGCATTTACACTTTCACGTTTATCAAGAGATACCATTTTATTTACTATAATATATTCTGTGCAGTTTGGCACCGGCATACAACTTATCTTGTAATTGGCTTGATTGAAGTAACTCACTTTGGAGGTAAGTCATTCATTAGGTAATTCACTTGATTCACTTATTTAACCTAAAACTTGTGAGAATGAAATCGTTGTAATATGTTTTAGAATAAGTATCTTGAAAGTGAATTGAAAGAGAGACAAGTCTAGTCCACTAGCACAAAAACTACCTTGCTTGGCAAGAGTTCGACAAAGATATCAAGATCCTGAATCCCCGGAACTTCTGTACCGTTGAACTCTTCCACAATGTCATTTGCCATATCATCCCAAGGAAATCTCAGGTCCTGTCCGACCAAGACCATGATTGTTGGCTTCAGGTCTATCGTCTGACCAACTCGTCCCTGCATGCCATACTTGATCATCCTCAATACAAGTAGATATCTCCTCTCGAGAAATTCCTCGGTGAGTGGAGAAAGTTGTTCTTCAGCCTTATAAAAATCGGTGCTACGACTGAGCCAATTAGCATTGGAGTAATCTTGAATCCCTTTCGCAATATAGTAATCTTGGTACATCTCCTCTGGATTCCGGATCTCGACTCTAATCTTAATTCCAGCTTGTTCTGCAGGAACTGCTAGAAGTGCATAGATATCAGTAGCGGCAGATTTCCAAGTGGTAGTGTTCATGTCTCTCGTATGAATGATAAGTGTATCTTTTGCTTTGCGGCAAGATGATCTAGGCCATAGAGTTTTGAGTTGTGTTTCATCAACTTCGATACCAGCTTCGACGAGAATTCTTTTGTAGTCGCTTTCAAGAGATTCTACAATTTCAGATGCTTTTTCGAAAGGTACTTTTGTTGCATATGGCCGTGAAATTGGTATTTTATCACCAGGTGCTACACGAAAGGGATCCAGTGCGGCATTGTAATATTCGATAGTACATATCCCAGTAGCAGTATAAAGGTTACTCTAGTATGGCAAAACAATATTGTATAAATCACGTACGAGGATGATAATCTTTTGCTGAAGCGTGAGTTGGAATAAACTGTCTCTTAAGGAGACGAACAACTCCCATTTTGAGTGATGTGTAAATCGAAATGTGGCTGGTATATAGTTGCGAAATGATTTGGACGTTGTAATGTTGGTATTGGTAGATATTAGAAGCACCTAGCAAATAAATAAGATATTGGCAGACTACCTTTGGTCAAGCTAAAATTATTTAGGTAGGTAGTTCAAATTGATCGACTCATCGACTCACAGCAAATTGAACTCACTCTATCTAAGCTAACTCGTGTAGCTAACCTACTGGCTTTGGCAAACTCACTTTAGTCTGAATAACTCACTATTTTCGCACCCATTGGGTTCACTTATTTGGGTAGTCCACTTAGTGAGTGACACACCAACCTGGGTAACTCCCTTAGATTGACTAACTCAATTGCTTTGGATGACTCTCTTAAGGTGACTAACTCACTAGCACATTTTGCTTGAGATAACTTGAGTAAGTCGCTTCCATAGATTTGCCATGTTCAGAAGTCGGCCCCCTTAGGCTTAGACACAGATAAAACGCTAAATAGACAAACTTATTATTCTTCAAATCTATGTGATACAAATATGCAGATAATACAATGAGAAACAGCAGAAATACTTCCAATAAACACAGTTATACATTAAGTCGCCGGGCCACCGCCGCTTTGACTTGCCCCATCGCTGCCTGCTCCCTTGTTCGCACCGCTGAGTGCCGCCCTCCCAACATCACTCTTGAATATATCGACAGCGCAACTCACCTCCACAAAGTCCTCCAACTCTTCACTAACCGTCTTCAACTTCTCTTTTACACTTGCAACTCCCTCGAACCCCACGATATGTCTTGCAGGGGGATTCTCATGCCCGCCTATTGCCGTCAGTGCATGAACTGTCTCGAGGACCAACCTATCTCGGGCTTCGGCTGGGAGGCGAGGGTAGCGAGAGATGATGATGCCACTTCCATTTTGTTTGTTGCTGATGCGGGTGTCGGGGTTTATATTTACAACATTACTTAGTATATCCCGTAAACCTGGGGCGGGATTATTGCCACTCTCATACTGTGACAATTGAGGCGCAAATGTGATTTTATTCGACAAGACCGGAATCTCCTTGTTGGGTTGTACGATCGTCATCTTGATGTTGAAGGGAGCAATTTCATAAGCGAGTGAGTCGCAATAGCCTTCGAGAGCCCAGGTTGAAGCACAGTACATCGGCATTCCTGGCGTTCCAATATGGCCAGTTATCCCGGTCAAGATTATGATGTGACCGGTGTGTTTCTCGCGTAGTAGAGGAAGCGTTGCTTTCATAAAGTTGACTTGGCTGAAGAAGATTACTTCAAATTGGTCACGGACTAGATTTTGGGTTGCGGAATTGGTAGACAGTTCTTCCACTGTCCCCACGACAGCTAAAGGCGTAAAATCAGTGGGTGACTCCTTGTGATTAAGGGGAAGAATCAGACCTTCAGACGTGCAACACAACAATATATATCTATCCTCCCAAACGTCTCTACGGCCTCGGCAACGGCAGCCCCACACTGTCCCATAATCCTCCCATCACAACGTATCCCACGGATCCGGTCCTTCCACCCCTCTCTATCTTTTCGTCCGCTCTTACACTCGTTGATCAGTTCTCTGAACTCAGTACTCCGGTCTTCATCCTCGATTTCCGAGGGCGGAAGACCCGCTGCTACATAGTCGCCATGGGCGAGGAGAAGGCGGATCAAGCGGACAGAGAGAGGGGAGAGGGCTGATGTGAGGAACCATACTCGAGGCGAGTTGTGGGTTGCTGTTAACCTGTAAGCGATGTCTTGAATGAACACACAACCGGAAAGGAAGGCATACGGAAAGAAGCAGGAGGAATGGGGATCTTGGGCTCCTTCGTGGAGGACCCAGCCTCAGACAACTTGCGCTCTGACATCTTGGGGAACTAGTTGAAGAGTCAGGGACATCGGGGTCGTCATTGAGCCTGTTACTCGTGTTCAGCAGCGTGCGACGCGTGCTGCTGAAGCATTAGCAATGTGCTGATATATACAAGGCTGAGGTCTTGACGTCGTCGTCGTTTGGGGTTTGCGACTTGCGACGTGGTTTTGATTGGCTAACAACAAGGCTGACTGTAAATGTACCGGTAGAAAGCGGCACTTGGAATCATTACAGTACATTCTATGAGACTCAAGACTAAGTGAACTACTTACACTCTCGAATCTTTGGAACGGATGAATTATTTGGAGAGCGCAAGTGAAAGTGGAGAGATTAAAGGTACTTAGTCTTAGTCCGTCGCTCAGCACGAGGCTGACATAAACCTGCAAGGCTACAGTATATCTCATATCGTATGCGAAAGTAGAAAATTCTCCAGCCGTGAGAACCTGCCATGACTCGGACTGTTACAGGAAAAGCATGCCTTTTCTCCAAATCCCATCAGAATCCCCTCAAGACCCTATCGCAGATGGTCTTCCCGCGAAAATGCTCGTCCCGAAATCCTTGATCCTCTTCATAGATGCCTATGACTCCTTCTCCTCGAACATCATCTCCCTTCTCGAGACTTCTCTGTCTTGCTCCGTTCGAACCCTCAAAATCGACGATAATCGTTTCTCCACAGATTCCCTTCTGTATGCAGAGTTGAGAAATTATGCGGCGGTGGTCTGTGGTCCTGGACCGGGTCATCCGGAAAATGAGAAGGATGTAGGAATTATGAAGCGGATTTGGCGATTGTGTGATGAGGAGATGCTGCCTGTTATAGGCATTTGCTTGGGATTCCAAAGCCTATGTTTAGAATTTGGAGGGAAAGTCCGACGGTTAAGGAATCCAATGCACGGAATCGTGAGAAGGGTGAAACATATTGGAGGAAATGGTGGGATAGAAGGAGAAGAGGATATCTTTGAGAAAGTTGGTGATATCAAAGCGACACTTTATCACAGTTTATGTGTTGATATCGGGCAAGATTCTATAGATCCTGTAAATTGGGGAGGTCAGCAGAAGTTTCGGATATCAGCAAATTCACCGTACCTACTACTACCTCAGGCTTGGGTAGAAGCCGAGGAGGGGTGGCAAGACGACGAGAGGATTCTAATGGCAGTTCGACACAGGACGAAGCCATTTTGGGGATTACAATATCATCCGGAATCTATATGTACGGATATTGAGAGCCAGAAGGTCATTAAAAACTGGTTCAAGCATGCTCAAGCGTGGAACCAGCTGGCCCGGAAGCATAAAATTAATCACCAAGGCACCATCAGAGGAGAAGTCGCTACGCGGGCAAGCCTTCTATCCCAAGCCTTGGGAAGCCAAATTCTTTGTGGTGATCAGAAAGCTTCTGGCCGCTGTTCGGATGTTCCGTGGGAACTTCGCTTCCAGGCTGAAGGTTTAGGTGCTTCATACAGAGTCCAGAAGATCAATATACCAAGTGGGTTTTCAATAACCAATTTTATGGAATCTAATGGATTGACAAATGCGAATTCTGTTCTTTTGGAATCAACTAATAATGCAGAAGTCCAGGCTGTCGGAGCTTCGGATGTCAGGGGAAGATATAGTATTCTTGGTCTAGAGGCGCAGGAATGCACCAGAATTGAGTACCGGGCCGGAGATGACAACCTCACAATCTACCAACGTAAGAATATCTGGGCTACCATCACTTCTTCTATTTTCGCTGCATTTCAGAACTCTGGATATTCGTCTTTGATTCGTGGTGAAGAGTTAGCTTTTGTCCTTTGTTGAATTAGTGTTTCAGAGACCTGTGTTGATTCGCTCCAGGATCATATCATCTACTCCAATTTATTATATATTATGGTGTTATGACTGACACACTCAGATTTTTTTTAGGACAATTGCGCTTCCTTCCGGAAGAGCACAGAGGAGAGAAAATTCCACTACAATCTTATGGTGGTGTCTGGCAGTTCATTAGCCATTATGTTGATCAAAGGAGACAAAATATCGAAGACCATACGAATGAATCACCGTTTTGGGGAGGATTCATGGGATATACAACATACGAACTAGGCTTAGAAAGCATCCACGTAGAAGCGGGCAAAAGAGATCAAAGACGTCCAGACTTGTGCTTCGTTTGGGTCACTCGCAGTATTGTCGTTGATCACAAGAAAAGCATAATCTATGTACAATCGCTGGAGAGCAAGAGATGCTCTGGGTTGGACGACTGCTGGCTGGATAATATGGCAAAAAATCTACGCAATTCGTACAAAGGCCATCCAAAGTTAGCGAAGGCAAGTTCTTCCATCTCCTCGATCCGTTCCTATAGCCAAAATAACTCCCGTGGTTTAAAGCCTTTTCTATATATATCTCCATTGGATACCTCTATACTGATAGCCAGCCATCTTACATGAAACCTTGCCTTTTTTCACAAAGCTCTACTAATAGATTTTAAACAGCCGCGAACACTGTTGCCAACTGCAGTTAGTACTCCCACTGATTCAGAATACGAGTCTAAAGTTCGTCAATGCCAGGAGTATATAAAAGCAGGAGATTCTTACGAGTTATGTTTGACGGATCAAACCGCTGTGACACTTCCACGTGCCACATCTACAAAACACATTCTTGAGTCTTTGCAGGATGTTTCTACGGCTGAAAAGTTCGCAAGGTAAGTTATTGTTTTCACCGCGGTCCTTGTGATTGAAATGTTGGAAATCCGTTCTGAGTTAAACTGATTTGATTACTCATAGTTTCCAAAGAATGCAATCACGTAATTCAACTCCAGATACCGCATGGTCCCTATATAAAAACACTCCGAAAAAGGCAACCAGCGCCATTTGCCTCATACCTTAGTCTTGGCTCTGCAACTCTGGTATCATCTTCCCCCGAACGATTTCTGACCTGGGATAATCGGACAGGACTCTGCTCTCTTCGCCCTATGAAGGGAACAGTCAAGAAATCATCCACAGTCACAAGTCTCAGTCAAGCAAAAGCTCTTCTCCAAGTGCCAAAAGAGCAAGCTGAGAATCTAATGATCGTAGATCTAGTCCGCCATGATCTACACGGTGTTCTCGGAAGCGGAAATGTCATTGTACCGAGATTGATGGTAGTAGAAAGAGTACGCATCAGTATTCCAAATGATTTCTATCGTTGAAGGAAAGATTCCATCCGCACTACCACTCCTAGAAGATGGGATGGAAGAAAAAGAGATCGAAGAGGCGGGAAAGAGAAGATATACTGGAGTCGACGTTCTAGCTGCCTCCCTCCCACCTGGAAGTATGACTGGAGCACCCAAGAAACGTAGTTGTGAAATCCTGCGTCAAATCGAAGGCGGTAAAGATCGTAGCCTTTACAGTGGTGTCGTGGGCTACATGGATGTTGGCGGACGAGGTGACTTCAGTGTTTCTATTCGATGCATGTTTAGGTGGGATGATGAAGGTATGGATGAGGGGAAAGAGGTGTGGCATATTGGTGCTGGCGGTGCGGTTACTGCTTTGAGTACGCCGCTTGCGGAGAGGGAGGAGATGTTGACGAAGCTTGGTGGGACTTTGGGTGTTTTTGGAAAACTGAGTGGAGGCGAGGGCGAGTTGTCAGGTTGATTTGAGTTGCTCGTATTCCTTGACGGACCCGATCACCTTCAGTGGCTGAATGAGGACGTTGAAGAGCAGATTTGATCTTGTCATGAATCGCGTGTTGATTTTACGGAGTTTTTGTTTTGGGCCGGAGGAAATACTCAACGTATTAGAGGGTGGGTTTATGGCGTTTTATACACAGGCACATAGACGGTACCACTACCATACTCAACGATACCCACAGATAGAAGGAAAGGAATAGAATATAACAGAACAAGGTGCTACGAGCTACCTCCCATCGCAAATCAAGAAAATCCCTTAACCTTGGCTCCGCTGATGCTGATATACAGATACAAAATTGATCAAACCTGCCCACCTTTCCCCCTATCGTACCTAATTTCGAATCGCCGTTCCTTTTGGTATTCATATCCAAGCTTAGAACTCCTGCTCCTCCTGGAAGAACATTCCAAAGCTAATAATGGTTCCGTAAATCAGTAAGCCTCCAATAACCGACATGACCATAGCAGGGAACTGGATAATCTGAGAATGTGCAAGAACCACTGGTAGAGCTGTGCAATCGGACAATTAGTACATTGAATGCAATAAGACCGCGTATAGAGTGAAACATACCAACACCCATCAAGACCAAGAATCCAGTGCAGAAGCGCCCAAAATCAATCACGGCATTGCCAGATGATTCAACGAAATCATCAGGATTTGCGCAGCGTCCGCAGATCCAGTTTGGGAGAGGAGCGAGGACGTAGGTTGCGACGACGAGGAGGGGCAGATATTGTTTGAAGAGGGCGCAGGAGAGGAGGATTACGAGGAGGAAACCGATTGCTAGGACCTGATTTGAAGGACGGTGTTAGCTTCGGCTGCTGGGATGATGCAAGATGAGGATGAATAAATCGTACAAATGAGAGAGAAATGATCGTCTTAAGACCCGCCGTCATGGTGAGGGAGGTGTGGAGAGTTGTCTCCGGCGTTGCTGTGGTGGGATGAGCTGGCTCGTGAGGTAGGCTGGATGCGCCGGCTACTTCTTATTATTTCTCGTCTTGTGGAAAACCGTGGTACAATTATACAATATCTCGCAGCGTGGTATTCTGCTTGAAAAGGCGACACATATATTGGAAGTAGAGGTTGGTTTCTGGAGGTCTGCTTGAGTCGTGAGGTTATCGTCGTAATCCTAGAGCTTGTCTTGAGGCTGAGGTTCGGAGCCGGATCAACTCCTCGGGGCTGGCGTCAAGGCGGCGTCAATCACTTCCCTTGGCGAGCTGGGAGCTTCCAGTGCTCGTCAGCGTGTCTGCCTCCAAATCCCCAACCCCAGATTCAACTTCATTCCCTAATCCCACTCCTTCGACGACACATATTCCTCACGAAAAATTAGCAGTTGAAGCTGCATACACGTCACGATGTTCAGGAATAACTATGATAACGATTCCGTCACTTTGTAAGTTGTGAAAGCAAGCTCATCTTCAAATAGCCGCGTTGGACAAGCATACTAATAGTTTGCTAGCTCACCACAAGGACGTATTTTCCAAGTCGAATATGCCTCCGAAGCAGTAAAGCAGGGTTCAGTCGTTGTGGGAATAGTTAGCAAGACACACGCCGTTCTTGTAGCATTAAAGGTAATGCCCAGTTCCAAACTCAAAGCAAACAAATGTACACAGAGCTGAAATTCGTTCCTTTCTAGCGCAATGCCGAAGAACTCTCCTCCTACCAAAAGAAGATCATCGCCATCGACGAGCATCTAGGACTGTCATTAGCAGGATTGGCTTCTGATGCTCGCGTGCTCTCCAACTTCATGAAACAGCAAGCCCTTGCATCACGCCTGACTTATGGCCGCGCCATTCCGCTTGAGCGTATTGTAACAGCCATCGGTGACCGCGCGCAGACAAACACCCAGCATTATGGCAAGCGACCTTACGGTGTAGGGCTTCTCGTGACAGGTGTCGATGAAACTGGTCCTCATCTCTTTGAATTCCAGCCCTCGGGCATGACACAAGAAATGGTAGCAGCATGTGCAATTGGAGCGAGAAGTCAGATGGCACGAACATACTTGGAGCGGAACCTAGATGAGTTTGCGAAGTGTGATCGGAAAGAGCTCGTTAAGCACGGACTGAGGGCATTGAAGGAGAGTCTGGCACAGGATAAAGAACTGACGGTAGAGAACTGCAGTGTCGGTGTCGTGGGATTGAAAGGAGAGGGGGGGAGAAGGGAATTGAGGCCTTCAAGCTCTATGATGGACAGGAGGTCAAGCAATGGGTGGATCTCGTTGCAGATGGTACTGAGGGTGCAGAAGCCGAGGGAGAGTCAATGGAGGTTGACACTTAAAGCGAGATGATTGACTTCATGATGATTGTATAATAGCATGATACCTAGAATTTAGCATGGACCAATAAATCAAGCTCATTTTCAGGTAACCGGGTTCTGTGATTATGTGGCCAAGTGGCTTGTTTGAATAGATATTTAGTTACCTAAGTCAAGTGAGTTACTTAAATCAAGTAGATTGCCCATGCTCTATCTCCGGTCGCTTGCAAACCGGTTAATACAGTAGTAGTAGTGTTTACAAAACCCGCAGAGAATGCTTAGCCCCACAGCAATGCAATTAGGCGCAAGGGTAAAGTTACCTAGCATGGTTGTTTTTCTTAGAATTGCTGTCTTGATCAGAACTGTCAAGATGGCTTGTCCTCCACAAGCTGCTATAATGAAATAGGCTAGTTAGAAACTCGACTTGTCATTAAAGAGCTCAAGGCGGAGTCTAAATTAGACAAAGTACTGTTGTATCCTTAGTTATTGTAATAAATTGGCTAAGATTAATTGAGGACTGAAGCTTGCTCGATGCTTACCGTTGTGGTTTTGTGGTGTAGCTGTTGAGGTTCGACGTTGGAGGTTGGAGATATTTGGCTGTGGTGGCTCTACGTTCTGTTGTTGTTGTTGTTGTTGGTTGGTAACTCAATCTATATGATGATAGAGAAAAGTTTGAGCTATGTTTGCCTTATTTGACTGTAAGATAATGACTAATTCCACAGTCCTTGAATTGCTTGGATAAATTCAATTGCTAACCCTTGACTCCAAGTCCTTGCGTATGCAATCTATTCGATAACTTGACTGAAGAGCTTCCCACCGCCCTTAAGTCAGGAATCGGTGCCCCCCTGATGAATGCTTCCGAGAAAAGTGAAGTAAGTACTCCCATCATCTTGTCATAAATTTATTCTATTCACTCTACGAAACGAAACACCGCGAGGCAAATTTCAACCCACAAAAACAAATTCCAATTATCCTTCCCTTCTACATTGCTACCTACTAACTTTCTTTTGCAAATTTGCTTGTCGGCAATGCACTCTTCTCCCCTCCTTCCAATCTTTTAAGGAGACTTCGACACAGCACTATTACTTTTTCTGCCGCTGCATCAACAAAACCTTTGGTTAGTTATAATTCATCAGCGGCAAATCCAAGGCAGTCATTACGTATCGGATTTCGATGGCCCTACATTTAAGAAATCTGTGCGACTTAATCAAAGAAGCCGCGGCTCATCCCTTGGCGACTGGACTTATTCTGTACGAAAGCATTGGCAAAGATGATGATCCAACTCGTTTGACTTACCAGGACTTGCTTGATCTTGCAGAATTCAGATCTAATCAACTCAAACGTAAATTCTCCTTGGAAGATGGTTCAATCGTTTTGCTCCATTTTGACAACCATTCTGATGGCATCATTTGGCTCTGGGCCGTGGTTCTAGCAGGCCTTGTACCATGCATTTCTCCGCCATTTACCAAAGATATCGAGCAACGACGAAAGCATATCCTCCATCTTCAAGCCTTACTTCAAGATCCTCTAATTATTACGACGGATAAGCTTTACCATGAGTTTTTGAATGTTAATGATCTCGATATCCATACCACTAGAGAAGTCTTGATGTAAGTTATATGCGCTATGTTTCAGTCATTAGTACTAATCTGGTGATTAACAGGAAAAATTCACCTCAGAGTACAGATAATGAAGACTACGCAGGTTCTCTCAAGCAGGAGCGTGACCTAGCTGTTCTCATGCTCACCTCAGGAAGTACTGGAAATGCAAAGGCTGTCGAGCTGCGCCACGGACAGATAATGCACGCCATCAAGGGAAAGTCTGTCTTTCATAGATTGGAGACGGGAACTTTCTTGAATTGGGTCGGCCTTGATCACGTCGCCAACTTAACTGAAGTTCATCTTCAGGCCATGGGACTAGGAGCCGACCAAGTACATGTTCCGAAGGAGATCGCAAGCGAGCCGCTGCTGTTCCTGCAGCTCATCGAAAAGCATCGAGTGTCATACACATTTGCGCCCAACTTCTTTCTTGCTAACATTGTACGAAGCCTAGGAGAGCTTCAAGTCTCGACAAATGGGCGCCTCAGCAACACGCAGTCATCAGTCCCGTATGTTTTTCCTAGTTCTTTCAACTTATTTCGCTTATTACCTTACCTATTATGTTCTGCCCTCTCCATTTTCTACTGGTGCTATTTTGTTACATGCTATAATTGGGGTCTACGTAAACTAATTCTGTTCTTGAAGGTCTCTTGTGTCTAAAGCCAAGTACAACTTCAATCTCGCCTCTTTGCGAGTTTTAGTCTCTGGCGGAGAGTCCAATGTCGTTGAAACATGCGATACTTTGACGAGACAGCTACAGAAATATGGAGCACCGACCAGCTTTATCTGCCCTGGTTTTGGCATGACTGAGACGTGTGCTGGAAGCATATACTCGAAGGACTGTCCTGCCTACGACAATGCAAGCAATACTGAATTCGCATCCCTTGGCTCCTGTATTCCTGGAATGTCTATGAGAATCATGCGAGACGAGGAGTTCATCGCTGAAGTAAATGAGATTGGTACTCTCCAAGTTTCGGGTCCAGTGGTTTTCTCAGCTTATTTCAACAATCAAGAAGCAACTGGCGCTGCATTCACAAAAGATGGCTGGTTTAACACCGGAGATCTAGGCCGGCTAGATTCTTCTGGTTGTCTTCATATCGCAGGTCGAGAGAAAGAGACACTCGTAATTAATGGTGTTAATCATTCACCTCAAGCTATAGAAGCAGCTATCGAAGAAGCCAATATTCCTAAAACGACGCCTTCTTTCAACGTGGCTTTCAGCTATCGTCCGAATGGCTTCCCAACAGAGACACTGTGTATCGTTTATCTTCCGCAATATGCGGCTGATGACATCAAGAGCCGGGCCGAAATTGCTACTTCTATCTCACGAGCTACCGTGACATACTGTGGAGTTCGACCCTTCAAGATCATTCCTCTCGAGCCCTACTTGTTGATCAAGTCTTCACTTGGAAAGCTGTCGAGAGCAAAGATACGAAAGGCCTTTGAGCAAGGAACATATGCCGCATGTGAAGAGCTAGACGACAAGTTAGCTAGACGACAAGTTAATCCAGCAATATCGACAAATTTTGCAAGAGTCGCCTCACAGTGATACGGAAATCACTATCTTGGACGTCTTTCGGGAACTCTTCAATACGAGCGCTTCAGATCTTGGTATCAATAGCAATCTTTTTGACATGGGGGTGAGCTCGGTCGATATGTTAGCCCTGAAGCAACATCTCCAAACCCGCCTTAGCATCGAAATCCCTTTGACTACATGCTTCACTCATCCAGTTGTCCGGGACCTTGCCAAAGCTCTAAACAAGATGCAAGGTATCAAAGACAAGGAGTACGAACCTGTGGCTATTCTTCAATCTCGAGGATCAAACACTCCCATCTGGTTCATTCATCCTGTATGTTTTCGTCAACTCCACATTCTATGCCCCAAACCTTAATACCCTAAGCTCATAATAATGCAAGTGATATAACTAACTGAAAGCATTTAGGGCATGGGCGAATGTCTAATCTTCATGAATCTAGCTCGTTACCTAAATGACCGCCCAGTATATGCCCTACGAGCACGCGGCTTCGACGGAGAACCCTTCTTCACGAGTGTCACTGAAATGACTCAAACATACCACCAAGCAATCAAACGAGTACAGCCTCAAGGGCCCTACGCAATCTGCGGCTACTCTTTTGGATCAATTCTCACTTTTGAAATAACCAAGCTCTTAGAAGAGGGAGGTGACGAAGTGAAGTTCGTAGGAACTCTCGATCAACCGCCACACTTCAAGAATCGAGCTCGGAGTTACGATTGGAACGAGGTGACTTGTACACTTGGGTTCTTCCTAGGTCTGATCGATGAAAGTTACGCTTATTCAATGTTATCCGATCTCCGCAACAGTTCTGACGGCGCTGTCTCAAAACAAGACGTCCTTCTTCTCATCTTGAAACAAGCACCAATTCATCGTATCAAAGAACTAGGACTCACCGAACAGCGTCTAGAAACCTGGGCCGATCTTGCATATAACCTAAAAGTCATATCCTCAAATTACGATCCGAGCGGAACGGTAAAAAACCATGGATATATTCTACGTTGAACCCCTTCCTATTGTTGCAGCTAAGAATGTAGATGAATGGTTTGATGGCTATATCTCCAAGTGGGAAGACTTTGTTGAGATGCCTAATTTTCACTTTGTTGAGGGTGGTCATCGTACTTTGATTTGTCCTCCGTATGTTCTTGGCTTTCAGAAGTTACTGAAGGATATTTTAAAGAAGAGAGGGCTTTGATTTTTTGGAAATTATCCTGTTCTCTAGAGTTTTGCTGCTTTTGGGTTTAGAAATTTTCGTTTTTGCATTACTGGAGTTTTGGTGTTTGGTTGTTTCCTCTCTCTCTATCTTCCACCACTGAGCATGCATATTATTGGAGGATTTCAAAATTGCAGTTGTATTTAAATAACACCCAAAAGTTTTGAGTTTGCTGTCATTGCATTTTCTTGGATTTTTGCGTCTCCGTAGCCATTGGATGATTCTGCTAATACTTTAGTTCTGGTATCTGCAAGTTAAGGAAATCTTGCTACATTCCGTGCTTTTATTGTAATAACTGATTGCTTGTTTTTGAGTCTTCAGGATTGCTTTGCCTGAGAAGAGTCTGATAAGATATAGAGTCTCTAACTACCAAGACTACTGACAGAAGCAGAGAAACTCATCTTAGTCTAGTGACTTACCAGAGACAACCACTGGCAACCACTGGCACCACTGCACCACCTGCTCCCAGTACATACATATATTGCTGATAGACTTAGGTACCTAAAATTGCAACATAAATACTCTCTCGTTTCATGAATCTCAACAAATAAACAGTTACCATAGCCGATAAATCTAGTCCTTACTATTAGTAGTATATCAAATACTCGCCTGAGTTTATAGGTAGCTGATCTTGTCTTCTATAGATTGTGAGTAATGGGACTAGAAATTATAGATATTCATATCCATGGATGTGACTTTACTTGTATACATTACTTAAGTAAGTTATTGAACCTACGTGAGTAATTCACTCGATCTCGGCTAATCACTTGGTTTGAGTAAATCATTTGATTTAAAGAACTTACTTGAACTGAGGAACTTCCTTAGCCTAGTCAGAAGGATACCTTTAGATTCAATTCGAACACCGTGTAGATAATGTAAACTGTTATAATAAAAGTCTTTAGAACACGCATTAGATAGTAGAAGATGAGCTTGCATCTCAACGTTGAATCAATACTAGCAGAACTGCCTGGACCATGACAGTAGTTATACGGATTGCTGGATGCAGATACTTAGTAGAGTTGTGACAAAGATGAATATGAGCCAGCCCAAGATCAGAAATGTATGATGCAGGGAAGAGGAGCTCGAGCACAGCTAGCCCTTTCCGGTAGCTATATCACACAAAAGCGGCAAGGAAAAACTCACCGCATTAACTTTACTCCCGTTGCATTTCACAGCGTTTAGAAACAATGCACACGACAAGCTTTGGATCTTTAAAGATTACTGTCTTCAAGTTGATATAGATCTGCTGGTCTTCGGGCTCCTTTATTCTCTACTTGCCTAAGATATGGGACCCCAGAGCTCAAGATAGCAACCTCCCCCACCACAGAACAAGCCCTACAGAGCTAGGCGCATCGGCGCATCTAAATGTTGTCACAATGCTTGACCAGCTGTCGCCTGTTGCTCCCGCAAGAGTGCGAGTGGTGCTCTTGCCAATCGGCCAGATCAAACGAGCCAGATTTCTCTCCTTCGTCGAAAGATTACAACCTGAAAATGTTGTCCGGCTGGGGGACATCAGTCCTGATGGACGACCTAATAGGAGTGAGCATATATTTCCACAGTTTCATAGCTATCCCCTTACTTAGTGTCCCCAATAGGACTAACTTCTGCCAGATATGTTCTCTCCCCTAGCATTTCCCACTGGCATGATCGTCTACGACTTGACCACCTTCTACCCTCCTTCCTCCCACGTGTCATTGTCACCATTCGAATTGTACCGCGAACCACTTGTGATTATAGCAATTGCGGATGCTGCAGAGCTGGATCATGTATCATACAAAAGGAGGTCTGCTCAGAATGTGAACGGGAATGGGCAAATCACAAAAGATCACAACTTACGAGTTTTATACCAAGATCTGGAAGATGTTAGGGATAGGTATCCGCAGGCACTTGTCCACCAGTTGCTGCTATTTGACTATGTACAGCCAAAATCTGGAGGAGTATTACCTGAGGGGTTGGTGGCAGTGCCTCCCCGCGCAGAATCAAGACGAACAACAATGAAAACTATAATGTGTGATATATCCTCTATGTTACTAGCAGAGATGACGACGAAGGCAAAATCACTTCAAGCACTGAGTACAATTGATTCCCCTGGAATTTCGCAGAGAAATGGTTCGACACCTTGGTCACCCGTGGAAGGAGATGGTCTCCCGCGGCGAAATTCACAGTTCTCACTGCCAGGGAATGATTCTCGATCAGGATCTCCGGGGGGTAGCCTTGACCGTAGCCATGTGCGAATGTCAATGCCCGCTCAATTTCGCCCAGGAAAGACGGATTCGAATCGTTCCACGCCCTCAGCACGCCCTTCAACTCCGCAAAATGGCGTTCCGCCGCATGCTGTTGACGATCTGGTGGTAGATAAGTCGAGTAGCCCAGACAGAAGCGGGCTCTCTCGCTTCTCAGCAGGAGAACCGATCCGAGATACAAGTCGTGATCGAGTCTCAGTCCAAGGCTTTGGTTCCGGAAGCGTAAGCGAAAGGTCGAGGAATAAAGGCAAAGGTCGTATTGGGGTCGTAATAGGAGCACTTTATATGAACGCTGGTAGATGGTCTGATGCCCTCCGGGAGCTAGTTGAGAGCGCTACAATTGCCAGGAACAATCTCGATCACTTATGGCATGCAAAGGCGTTGGACAACATACTGGTGAGCATGCTTATGCTTGCGTGGAACGGTTTGGATTTTCAAATACCACAAGTCTGCTATCTTTCCGCTGATAAAACTTCGAGCACGGCGCCATCAACCGAACCTCGAAGCCCAGCCAGCAATCGTATGGTGTCTTTACACAACCTTGCAGTTCTGCTACCAGAGCTGTTGGACCGCATTCTGAACTTGTATGCTAGGGCCGCTAACAATACTGGGGAGGCTTTACCTCAGCACCCATATTCGGAAACTGTTCTTCGTTTTACAAAATTAATGTCAGCAATGCATCTTGCTGGTGGAAACTTGGATGATGATGTTCTCCAGCTCTTGGTGCTTGGAACACCTTTCCAGAAACAACCGAATCTTTCCCCGCCACGGCTTAGCATTCACCCTACCAGAACGGAAATTGTGACTCTCTTGTCTCGTGCTTTTCCAACATCATCTTCGGATAATGTGCTTTCAGTTGTTGATCGGACTGTAATTTTGAGTGGTATTGCATCGGTACTTGGGTCCTTAGGTTACAACAGAAAGAAGGCTATGGTTATACGAGATCTGGTAGGAGTGCTCATACCTGGTTTAATCCAGGCACGAAAAGTAGGTGCAGCTGAAATGGGTGTACATCCAGCTGCTGGACTTGCAGCAATTAGTTCCGTTAATGGAAATACAAATGGAGCGGGTGCATTAAATCTGGGAGAAGGCGACGTGGAAAATGGTGTCGACGCCTTCCTGGCTCTTCTCAATCGAACATATGGCGTTCTCAGTTCGAATCCCAAGTCTGCTACCGACAGCGATGATACCGATGATGCGGCCATAATGAGAATTGTCCAAAATGCAAGTCTCCGAAATTTTGGCGGCGATGATCTCAAGATGGATATTCTTCGGGCTTGTATTAATATATCTGAGGCATTGCCTGATTTTCATGGAGTTCTTAGATTTTCGGCCGATTTATTACGCACTGCGGGTAGCGGCATCGCTCCCGGCCCTCGCAGCGAGGATGCATCTCCATCGATGTCTCGCGAAGAACAGATTAGACTGGCAACAAATATTTCCAGAACAATTGGTGCAGCAAAGAAGCTGGGACTCAAAGATTTGGAGGCTGAATACTGGGACGAATTCTTGGTTCGCGGTGTAGAGCTCGAAGCCTTACCACCGTCTAGAACTCCAATACCACATCGAAGAGCAGAACTCCCTGGCTCTACTGCTGTAACTACTTCGCCCATCAACCCCTTCATTTACAATCCCTTTTTGAGAGCGCCAGACCAGATACTGCCGCTGTAGATCATTTGCTAGTAGCCGGTGAAAGTGCTGTGTTCCGGGTTACATTGCAAAACCCTTTCGAGTTTGACGTGGATGTTGAGAGCATCAAATTGGAGTCTGAAGGTGCAGATTTCAAGTCGTTTGAACAAAAAACGGTTATTGGTCCTTACAGAACCCAAATCCTCACAGTGACTGGTATGGCGAATGGGTCTGGGCCTTTGAAGATTACAGGTTGTAGGATTAAAATTCGCGGATGTAGGGAACGGCGTTTCCCTATATTCACAGAGCCATGGTCTCCACAGCCAGATGTTAAGATCAAAGCGGCTGGTCTTGCTGTGGTCATGAAGTCTGAGTTTCGTCAGAACAGTGTGGGCTCGGGCGCAACAAGAGCATTACCAAGCATGTTGCCCCCGAAGACTTCGTCTCTGGGACTTCAGGTAATTGATAAGCAGCCTGTTGTGGTCGTAAAGTCAACCACACTATCTCAGTCCGCCCTTATGATTCTAGAGGGAGAGCGACAAACCTTCTCGGTGACCTTGCAGAACATGTCTTTGGACACACCTGTGGATCTTCTTTTATTCTCCTTCAAAGATTCCACCCAAGCACCCCTTCAGTCTGCACTGAGCAATCGAGATGCCTCGCCATCGGAATTGTACGAATACGAAGTAATACTCGCAAAGAAACAAGCGTTGCGTTGGGTGAAGCAAGCCGACGAGAAACCGTTTATCCCACCTGGTGGTACTGCAACCTTCCAGATGGAGATACTGGGCAAGCCTGGTCTCACAAATGCTGTAATTCTAGTAGACTATGCTTATTTAGGAGCAACGGAAGCGCAGGACAAATTTCACACTCGTCAAGTGAGCCTACCACTGACAGTAACTGTCAATGCTAGTGTTGAGCTATCACGTATGGATGTTTTGCCGCTTACAGGCAATGTTCCTAGCACGCTTTGGTCAAAATTTGATGCCGACAGGCAGCAGGATCTCACACCCGACAAATACTGCCTACTCCTCTTGGATCTCCGGAATGCTTGGCCAAGCCATCTTCATATTCACATCGATATTGAAGGTGGTGGGGCGGTCGACGAAGAGATACTTCCTGGAAATACGTCAAGGATTATGTTCCCAATACGCCGCATCTTCTTGGAAGATCCAGCTGCTGCCATACCAGCTTTAGACCCATCCAGGCAGCGGCAGTTTGTTGTCAGCACCGGTAGAGTAACTGCAGAATCCGAGCGGGCAACCAGAGAGACCTTCTGGTATCGCGAGGAGATTCTGAAGATGCTGAAGGGATCATGGAGAACGAAAGTCTCACCTTATAGAAAAGGCGAAATAGAACTCCGTGGTATGCGACCAACACCACGAGTAATTGAAGCCGTCAAAATTGAAGATATCAGCATTACAATGGCAGTTAACACCCCTCCCGGAGAAGGGAAAGCCACACAAGAGATCTCCACAGACAGCTTTTCTACTCTAAATATCCATATTGCAAACCGATCTTCACAGCCTATTTATCCTCTTTTACGAATCCAACCTTCACTCCGTAACGTACCCCACAATATAGCCCTCGAAACTTCTAAGAAATTTGTCTGGAATGGCATTCTGCAACAAGCATTGCCACTTCTTCCAGCCCACGAAACCACACAATTCAGCATTGGCATAACAGCCCTATGTCGCGGTGAATTTGAGATTAGTGCTTCGGTAGAAGAAGCTCGCTTAATTGAGGAACCCGAAGATAGAGATGCAGAAAAAGAGAAACACGGAAGGCCGCGAGCCAATACTAAGACTCTTATGGACAGCGTACTCGGCATGAAGGAGAGGCGAATCTGGCATTCAAGGGAGCCCTGTGTTTTAGTTGTTAGGGATGGAGAAAAGGAAAGTAGTAGCGAGGATGACGATGATTATGATGACGCTGAGGAATAAACTTAATTTCTCAGAGCCCCTCTGGAGGTTAACATGTTTTGAATAGATGCATATATGCGCGGTGTTTGGTGATGGGCAGATTAGCGATGTTTTTGGGGGTAGATGTCCATGATAAACTGGCTGTACTTATAGGAACTATGCCATGATAATTAACATAGAAAGAGGCCTACCAAGCTTCCTACGATGTTCAAATTCAGATTTTGTCCTATAATCTGATGCATACTTGAGAGATATTGCTGCCTTTTTTTCACAAGTGTTGCATCACTGTAGGTGTTCATAGGTGTAGAGTTGCAAAATTATTAAACTTTGTATAGAAGGTTATGGAGTCTATTTGGGAGAAATATTATAATAAGTAGCCTGATTTGAGTAACCAACTTGATTTAAGTAATTTAGTTTAGTGACTTGTTTACTAATGTAATTATGATCTATAGTAATAACTACATCTATTTAAAAAAGTTCTCTACCTTATAATTGAAAGTACTAACCGTCTTCCTACTACGTCTAGCTGTTAATTACTTTTTTTATAAGTTCGGCCGGATCTCAACCGCGTGCAACACACCGCTTCAAAGTCGATGAGAAATGGGGGTCTCTTCCGGATTGTCCATAACTCTAGGTAGGGTCTTACAGGTCCTTTTTCTTTGAGACCCTTTTCTTGTTTCTAATCCTTTCCAGGAAGATATAATTTGCGTTCTCATTTTAGCCAGGTCAAATTTTGGCTATGATGAATATTTTTTTCATTTTGCTAGTCACGTTTGCATGGAGCAGAGTTGCTGCGCTCGCTCCTGCGGCAACTTCTTTATCTTATGTTGTACCGCCTCCTGTAGCAGATGGTGGCAAGGCTTGGAAGAACGCTCATGTTAGAGCGAAAGAGCTAGTTGCTGAGATGACAATGACAGAAAAGGTGGTAAAAATTGCTTGAAATTTCAATATAGCATTCAGTGCTAACCTTCAGTAATAGATTAACATGGTCACAGGACAAGCAGGCCCATGTGCAGGTAACTCTGGCAACATCACCCGTCTCGAAATCCCAAAAATGTGTTTTCAAGATGGTCCAGCAGGGGTTCGTCCAGCGCTTGGACATACTCAATTTCCTTCTGGAGTTACTACTGCTGCTACTTGGGATGTTGATCTTATATATAAGCGCTCTTATGCTATGGGAAGGGAGTTTTATGATATGGGAGCGCATGTGGCTGCTGCGATGGTCACTGGTTAGTTTTTATTTTGCATTTCTGGAAAGAATGCAAGAGCTGATTCGTATTTCATAGGCGGTCCCTTAGGTCGCTCTCCTTATGCGGGGAGAAATTGGGAGGGCTGGTAAGTTAACTCAAGAATTCAAGCAGAATGTTTCTTGATGATAGATTTGTAGGTATTCAGACCCGTATGGTACGGGTATTGCTAGCTGGTATGGTGTCAAAGGGATGATGGATTCTGGTGTCCAGACTTGTTCAAAACACTATACTGTTTACGAACAAGAAACGTACAGGTATCTATATTAATCTCCAATAGATTGGAAGAGAATAACTGACTTTGATATAGAAATCCATTTAACTTCACGGAGCCATACAGTATCTATAATGCCTCGGAACAGCTTCCGATTTCAAGTAATGTTGATGATAAGACTAATCATGAAGTATATTTATGGTCTTTCGCTGAGGCAGTTAGAGCGGGGACTACGCATGTTATGTGTTCGTATAATATGATTAATGGGACTCATAGTTGTGCTAATTCGGAATCTAATAATGGGTTGTTGAAAGGAGAACTCAACTTCCAGGGTGCTTTGATAAGCGATTAGGGAGGTAAGTCATGAAAATTATCTTTAAAATATCTCTATATTGACCGTTGTAGGCACTTGGGGTACAGAGGGCTTTGTGATGGGTGGCCTTGATGTGAATATGCCCGGATTGGGTTACGGTAATATCTTGGGACCATTCTTTGACAAAGAGCTATACGCTATGGTCTTAAATGGTACTATTGCTGAGTCTCGCCTTGACGATATGGTCATTCGTACCGTCACGCCTCTCATATCTACTGGCCAACTAGACAAACCTCTTCCATCGACCGTGATCAACTCGGTTGGCATCTCAAACTGGCCAGAACCAGCCAAGTATCGTAACGTGCAGAACCAGAGCACCGTTGAACTCATCAGGAAGATCTCGGCCGACGGAACCATCCTCTTGAAGAATACTGGTGGGCTCCCTCTGAAAACACCTCAGAACATAGCTATTATCGGTCAAGATGCTGGACCTAATATCCTCGGTCTTCAAGGCTGTGGTAAACTCTTCTGAGATTGCGTTATTGGAAATAATAATGGCACACTCTCACTTGGTGGAGGCTCAGGTTATGCTTGGCCCCAGAACCTCATCACTCCTCTAGACGCTATACAAGATAAAGCTCTCGAGACACGTTCACTTGTGCAATTCGTTCTCGATAATACAGCCACTGCTGTTATTAAGGAAACTATCACCGGAAGTGCGCTACCTATAGGCCAACCTGATGTTTGTCTCGTTTTTGCTGAGAGGTATATGAGGGAGAATATGGATAGGAATGATTTGAGTCTTAATATTGCAAACTGGACACATTCGGAAGATATCATTCTTCAGACTGCGGCGAATTGTAATAACACGATTGTTGTTTTGCGTAAGCGACTTACTTCTTTGAGCAAATAAGGTCGCTAATTGGTTGAAGATGTCGGCGGCCCAGTTATTATGGAAGCTTGGATAGAAAATCCTAACATCACAGCCGTGGTAGCGCCTCTTATGCCTGGCGAGCAGACCGGGCCTGGTTTAGTTGATGTTCTGTGGGGTCATGTGTCTCCCAGTGCTAAGTTGCCATTTACAGGTACGTATTTGACAGATTCAGGGATCTTACTCGTGATACATTCAGACCTTGGTATTAAAAATACCTTTACGACTGTGACACTTGTCTTTACAAAGCGAGCTGTTAATCATTATGTTATTCCATCTGGTTTAAGCTAATTCAATGGCGTGAAAGCGACACTTTGATTTCTGTGTGAAACATAATACTGACGTCTAATAGTTGGCAAGAGGGAATCTGACTATCCTCCAAACACTATCTCTTACGACCACAGTCTCACACCACAAGCTAATTTCACAGAAAAGCTTAAGATCGATTACCGTTGGTTCGACACATACAACATCACACCTCGTTTTGGTAGGTGACATAATCAAGTCAGTTCCTCTGATAATGCTAATCTCTCTCAAATATTTATAGAGTTTGGTTTCGGTTTGACGTACTCTACCTTTGAATACAGCGATATTCAATTGAATGATACTCCTGAGTCAGATCAATACGCTATTCAAGAGACAAAAGAGAAATTCGCCAATCAGACTAGTGGACAGTCAATCTATGATGTTCTTGTTACTGTTACTGCAAAGATCGAGAATATTGGAGACTGGGTTGCTTCAGAAGTCTCTCAACTTGTAAGTAGAAAGTCATGTTGATATTGATGCATCTGTAGACTTACTCCTTCCTATCCAAAGTATGTCCAATTCCCAACTATCGAGGATCAACCACCGAAGGTACTTCGAGGTTTCACGAAACTTAAGGATATGATTCCAGGATCGATACAGACAGCTTCATTTCCGTAAGTTACTTTGTCTTATCGCTTTTTGGGGACTCATTTTGGCTGGTCCTCTCACTGACTGTTCTTTTTTTTCTTCGTGTATAGTATTCGAAGAAAGGATGTAATGGTTTGGGATGTCGTTGAGCAGATGTGGAGATTTCCTCAAGGTCGAAACGTTACGTTTCATGTTGGTGCGAGCTCGAGGATCTTGCCTCTGGTTAGTTATCACTTTCCCACTTGTTTAGATTGTTTTGTAGTGTTAACCTTCTTCTGCTGGTAGTCTCTGGAGCATACATTCTAAACAGAGTTTTAAGAGCTTACAAAGGAGAGTTCATGCCTCGTAATAGTGTTCATTCTATAGTCATGTGGCGTTACCCAGAGTAGTTGCGAAATCGATATAATAGAAGTGTTTCTGTCTGCAAACTTCATTAGACAAATTATCTGTAACACGGTGGTTCTAGATATAGCCATAACATTATCACTTTCATGAATTACAGAAAGAATCGATTTACAGGGGGCCATTTTCAGTAGGGCAACTAAATTACCTAAGTTAGCTTAGATACTTGCATTAATTAATTAAGTCGCCAAGATCAAGTAAGTTACTAAGATGGTAAGTTATCTAGACAAATTCAGTCACTCCAATTATCTAGACAATCATTTATTCAAACTGATCTCTTGATAAACCAATTCGTACAGTACCTAAAGAATAAGTCTCCCAACTCTGGTGGGCTAATCACAGCAAGAGAGGTAGTCAAGGCACTTTGAGTAATTTACCTAGAAAATAAGTGACATCAAACCGTTGAAGCAGAATAAATAGCAATCTAAGTACATATTCGGTGTCTTAATCTTGCAACAAACAATATTCTCACACAAAAACACATCCCTCCCTTCCGAGCCGAAGGAAAGTTCCTCGGCTACACAAAAAGGAGTAAGTATGTCGCTTAATTTAGCACCGTATTCGTATCAGGCACGACATTCCAAGTCAAAATCACGAAAGCACCAGAAAATTCTTGCCCACTCTTATTCCTCCTACTCCAACTCTTTCAAATTCCAGCTACGATCCAAACTTCCATTTTGTTCCCAGACATTGATCTATTGAAGATATGGCAACATACAAGATTTACTACTCTTCTCGTGATGCGTCGGGAGTGATGTGGTGTCCGGATTGTCGGCGTGTGGAGGCTACTTTAGATTCGATTTTTAATCATGGTGATGGAACTCGTAAGTACTGTAGCCCCAGTATTCTCCCCACAAACCTCCTCTCTCCTTCCAAGTAACCTAGCAAAAACCTTGTCAAACACCCAATGTTGGTCTTAAAGAAACAATCTTACTCACAAATTCCAATTTTCAGAGGCAGAAATTATCTACGTCACAAGACCAGATTGGAAACAACCAACCAACCAATACCGACAAGCTCCGTATCACCTTACTTCTGTGCCTACGGTTTTGAAGTTCTCGAGTACTGGGGAGATTGTGGATAGGATTCAGGATGATGAGATTTTGGATCAGGCAGCTATGGGGAGGTTTTTGAAGGGTAGGGAGGCTTTGTAGGGGCTGTTTTTGAAGAGTAAGCGAGGAGATTAAGTGTTATTGAGAGGATGGGTTTTTTGGATTTGGCTCCTGTGTCATATCGTTGATCGGGATGATGTTTTTTGGTTGCCTGGTGATGAAGTTGCCCATGTCAAAGTTTATTCCCATTGTTTTTCCTGGCTTCGAGGTCAAAACATGTGAGATATTTCATGTTTGAGAAATGATGATGTCGGGTTAGAATAGCATGAATATCTTCACATATCCAATGATACAGGGTTTGGCCTGAAAGCAGCAGGTCCTGAATGATATGATCTTTAGAGCTAAAGCTTTCTAGTCATTTGAATCAGGAATGGCTCAATCGATGCGACTTATTACTTCAAGCAATAAAGTTATTGTAGGATTTATGTAAGGGAGGATGACTAAGCTCAGGAATGCTATTACATGAGGGCTAGTTTAATTCAGATACAAGAAAAGAGAGATGTATGCTATTATCAAGATGCTATAACATAGAAGAATTCTTAGGTGTTTCTCTCTGTTAAATTATAGGAATTGTCATGCAATTTTGTTCAAACCATTTGCTTTTGACTAATACTGTAAGTAGACCAATTCCAACCAACTAGCTTCTTTACAGAACACAGAACACAATTCTACACTGCCACATATTGCTCCCGAATAACCTTCCAATTGAACAGACTCCTCATCTAGTTTTAACCACTTGCCTTAAAGATTTCTAACTTTGTCCTACACCTGATCCCTCTTTTTTGGTCTTGACTGCCAGATTTTGCAATTTCGGATCCACCCAATCACAGCTCATAGGCCCTTTGGCTTATCCCATCCAAGGACGTCTGTTCCATGAAGCCAATCCATCAACCCAAGAGGGCTGTAATAAACTCTGAACTTCTCATGATGAAGATCATGAATGCTCGCTGGCGGTAGCTTTACAAAATCATAACCGCTGTGATCAGCAGCAGCCTCCCACAATTCAAAGCCCGCAAACAACGCAAAGGACAGGAGGTTGGCTCTCCGGAGAGCTAGTGGGACCAATATGGGAGAAATATTGGCCAAGATATGTTCGGCAGGATGGGCATATTGAGCGGCGAATGCCATGGGTGTTGTGAATTTGTGGTGCTTCTTGTGTATATGAGCATAGACTTTGGGGTGATGGAATGCGCGGTGAATGTAATAGAAGCTGACTTCACGAGCGAGCATACCGTACACGAAGTCGGAAGCGATGGTAAATAACGAGGGAAGCTGGGGTTCCACTGTAAACATGGACTTGTCATAGCCAGTAATGAAATGTCGAATGATGAACTGTAAAGCGATACCGACTACTTCGTTGGCTGCAACGGCTTTGATGCAGTGACTAATCTGTTGCCAACTGGGCTGGCGACGCTCAGACTGGATCTTATGCCTGTTGGAAAAGGCTGGGAATAGGAGGTCGATGCTGAGGTAGATGGCTGCGGGTACCCAGAAGGCGACTAGTTGGGTGGTAACTAGAACAATCATCTCCACTATCCCAGGCGGGTATTGATCGCAAACGTTCCCCCAAAATTCAGTGAACCACACAAGAGCCATAGTGCAGAAACAATTTTAGTTTTGTTTTGTTGTTGGGTTTAAGAAGGGATAGTGATGAATTGTCTCGTCTTGAGTTGACTGGAAGTGTGGTTTTTGCTCTTTACACAGAAGTGATTGCCATCTTATAGAAACGATTCACTTTCATACACCCATTCATAAATTTGCCTCCCGTTGAGCCCGAAACATAAAATCGTTCAGCGCTCTCCGCTGATTCTTTCTTACCCACCGACCATATCGGATTGTCCGGAGGACGTTCCGGTGCGGATCGGATTCAGCGATTCCTGTAGTCGAGCTCGGCTCTCGTGCTTTCAAAATAGCGGATTTGTTTATGGAACCGTCTACAGGGTGACAACACATTCAATTTTTTGTAAGACTGATTATTTGCACATAGCTGGCGGTAGCGGTGTGCCGGAACTTGGTATTTTGTTTCTGGAGATTCTAGGCGAATTCACGGAGAAGGAGCAATGGAGTTCGGAATTCTGCAACGAGATGCTGCAAAGGACATGCACACGAGACAAAGATTATGAGGGATAATTGAATCATAGTGAAATTCTGCAGATAGAATATTAGAACAGTATTTTAACTATTGGAGAATATTGTGAAATAACTTCAGAATCGTATCACATATCCGCATATATTTTATCTCGCACCACCGTATAATCCTCGTCAAGCAAGTATATACAATTCATATAGTGATAGAGGAGCCATACCTCGATTCTTGTAAACATTATCTGCATATTAGGAGCTTAACGCGTTGTGTGTTTAAGCAACTCTGTTTCGGCTTGAAGCTAAGTGGAAAAGTTGTTCACATAGTACGGGGTTTGATTCTTTTAGAAGTTAGGAATACATAGAGCTCTGCCAAATAATGTTATAATTAGAATTAGAGAATCAACTAAGGAAAGAAGGCAAGAAATTATTCTACGGATTATGGTGATGTATGTACACGCCGAGGCGATGAGATTTCCCTGAATTTATCTTCGACCGTCTTTCTATTGCAGACGTTATCCTATTTCAGCCTGTTAATTATGCCATTGAGAATTACATCTTTGTACCATTTTTGCCGCATAGATCGTAGACTAATATGAGAACTGAAATTTTATCAGAATAGCATATTGCGCAACAATATTTCACTCGGATGATAAAAGTATTCACATATAACTTACAAGTATAAGATATAATCAAACGCCGTCGGATAAAACACTCTATCATTCTTACTCTATTCATGTACGAATGCTTTATCTAATTTACAATGAGTGACCTGCGAACACTGTAGAGAACAATCTCTTAAACCATGCAGTAGACAACTCTTGTTGGTACACGAGAAAGCCAAGCGGTACGAGAAGAGTGAGATACCGCAGAGCAGCCGTCAATGGTGTTTTAACACGTTTGACGTCCTGTATAATACCACAAGTCAGTTTTAATATGCCAAAATTAGGTGAAATGGCTACGTATTATCGAAGTAATACTACAACTAGCTCAAATCTTACTTCCTGAAATAGAGTTACAGACCTTTTGAATCCAGTCGCTCTTTCTTGGGAAAAGGCTACGGTACCAGAAGTGTGCTTGGCTCCAGGGATAAGACATTGAATTCCATTGATTCTCGTTGATGTACCACTGTTGAACTGAATTAGCTAGCTCTTCACATCATGCCCATGGGCCTTGCGATCATTTATTTGTGCTTGTTGTGAGTACTTACAGACTTACAACCCGCCGACCATACTCGTTTTTTGAGTTCGTCTTGCATATGGTAGACATACTGCCGCTCAGCATCGTATTTGACCTCGACGCTCGCTTTCTTGCCCTTCCAGAACGGGTTTCAGAACCCGAAGTGCGTAATTGATCATGCTATACTACATTAGTGACGCTTTTAAGATGAAAACTTTTACTTACTTCTCCGATGCCATCAGGGCAGACGTGTGTCCAGTTGCAGCGTTAGGTCCAAGAAGGAGGAAGAAGTTAGGAAATCCGCTCATAACGCTGCAATTATATGCAGATGGTCCTCCAAAGCTTGCCCAGTGCTCAGTAAGAGAAATGCCATCGCGGCCGTGAACTTTCAAGGGATCTAGGAACTCGTTGGTTTTAAAACCATTTGCGAGCACTATAACGTCGGCTTTTATGGTGCCGTCTGCAGTTTCAAGGCCTTCAGAGACGATTTTCGTTATTTTTCTGTCCGTTAGAACTAAGTTCGATGCATGCAGGCTTTTGAGGTAGCCGTCGTCAAAAATCCGACGCTATCACATTTTAGTTTGTGTACATAAGGTGTAATATAAAGATTTAGAAATCTGGGAAATGCATACCTTACAGCCTACGTCGAAGTCTGGAATCAGAAGGTCGTGGAACTTTTCGGGAGCTGAATCCCGCATGAACTTCTCAACAGCAACCCGACGGCGGGCACGAGCTGCTGCCCCAGCTTTGGTCATGTAAAATAGCTGGAGATCGGATTCGGCAACGATGAAGACAGCAAATCGATGAAGATACATAGCTCCTGGGACATTTTTGAACAACCATTTGAAAAAAGGAGAGTAAGTAATGTTGGGGCTGTTAAATATCCAATGCTTCGTGCGGACCACCTGTGTTAGACTTTTCACCTCTGGGACGATGGCTGGGACGATTTGTGCTGCAGTACCTGAATCACCGTCAGCTACAGACCAATGTCGGGCAGGCAAGTCAAGAATTTTTACAGCCGTTTCCAATGACAACCACGTCCTTATCTTTGAGACTGACTGAATGGTTCCAACGAGCGGAATGGAAGATGTCACCCTTGAAAGTTTCGGCGCCTATGATGTCAAGCTCGCGAGGATGGATGAGTTGCCCAGCAGCACTGAAAAGAACTTGGCACTCATGAAGAAACAATACGCCAGTTTGACGATCACGAATTTGTAGAAGCCATCTTGACGCATCATCTCGCCGCCAGTCGCATCTCTCGACGTCGCAGTTGAATCTCATCTTCGAGGGGAGATTGTATTTACTGGCTATGGAGTCTGCGTATGCTCGAATCTCGTGATTGGAAGGCATGAGCTTCGTCCAAGTAGGATTTTGTTCAAATGACAAGCTATACAATGCACTAGGTACATCACAAGCACAGCCTAATTTTGATGATAGCGATCAGAAAGAGAGTTGATGATATATCAAATCGTATTTCAGTTGAAGATCAAAGTAGACTTACCGGGGTACGTGTTAATCCACCATGTTCCACCACTTGTTGAGTGTCGTTCAAAGAACTGTATATCTTCGAAGTTATACCATCGCTTCAGTTGTGCACCCAGGGCAATACCAGACAACCCTGTTCCAATACAAGTGACAGTGCTATATGTCGGTAATGATGGTGTAGATTTCTCTCCAGAAGTCGTAGCTGTAGGTAGATCCTCCATGTTGAATTATGAGACGAGACAAGTGTTCAATTGAGGCATGTACGTGTGCTTCTTTCGAATTTCAGGAACAGGAGGACTCTAAGTACCTATTTGTAACTACCTACTAGCCTACTAGCGTCCGTCCGGCTTCACTTGGCTATTGCGGGGAGTTAAGATTCTGCGGGGCAAGAACTCAGAGCTGTAAAAGTAGTCTTGATCCCCATATCGTGGCTTCATCAAGCCTACCGGGTCCTGTCCGGATGATGGTCCGCGGGCGGCATTTGGTCATCGGGGATATGTTCCGGTCCCAAAGCAAATATGGGCAGCACATCAATCTCGTGCAGTGTCACCCAGCAGCATGTGGGGTTCGGAAGCGGATGCTCATATCACCATTAAATACACAAATTATGGGCAACTAAATCCGAACTCTTTATGAAATAACTCTAGGTATCTTTTGTTGCACAATTGCCTGCCATTTGAAGGCTCTCAACCATCCATGTCCCAAGTCTCCTCGTGCTTTCGCTAACCGACCCAGCAGTCTCAAAGTCCATATATGCTGTGTCATGCGCCTCATACATGTCAATAAACACCTGTACATCTATATTTGGAAGTCCCTTCAACAGTTTCCCAAACATCGAAATATGGTCACGGAAAAGCTCCTGTCCTCCTCCAACGACGTAAATCCGCTTCACGACCTGTTCAATGCTATTCCACCAGTCCGATCCTCCCAATAATGCCATACCCCAGGCTTCACCTTTCGCAGTCTCCGAATAGTACGTCGTGCCACGAAATAAGTCCGCACCCCAGTCACGGATCATCGGAATGGAAAGTAGGTCTGAATGCAGGTTCTCTACATACGAAGAAGTATCCAAATCGAGCGAAACTAGCGGCGATACCAAGAAGCATCCTGCTAAGGGCTGCTGCAATTGAAAAGAAGGGAGTATCTCGCGCTTATATTTGTGCAGAAGGTGAGATAAAAGACTCAGAGACAAGTGGCCACCTGCTGAATCACCTCCAATAACTATCTTAAGACTTCGTTAGCTTTCCGTATTTCTAAAAAGATTAATAAAATATAAATCTGAGAGGTATCCTACTTGTTGTGGGTTATACCCAAGGGCTAGAAGGTGGTCTAGAGCCATTACTGCTTGACACATCTGTGTCGGATAAGTGCTTTCTGGGCAGAGACCTTGGAGAGTTAATTAGTTGACTGCTGAAGTAAGGACGTAACTACTTTACTGTAATCAAGTAATGCTACGCTTAACATTCCACCAGCTTGTTTCACTGTTGATCGAAAGTATTCCGCCCATTCTAGATGTCCTTTGGACATTGGCAATACATAACCTCCTCCTGTAAATTGTTAGATGGAGAAATTTATCGCATCAATGATACGCGTGGGAAGGTATACTGACCGTGGAAGAAGAGAACCACAGAATATTGAGTATTCTTTTCGCCAATCCAGAAGAGCTTGGCTTCACCATCCGCAAGCGTATCGATATTCTCCCTCCACGTAGCACCATCATCTGGAGATATTTGCTTGCCCTTAACCCACTTACGGTAGCTGTCCAACCCAGATGGAAGAATACTTTGAAGCTGCCTCGGTTGTAAACTCGTCATGAAACCCTTCACTATCGCATTTCTAACTGATACGCGCACATTCACACCTCGCGATCTCGCCAGAAATACAGCTCGTATAACATTAATCGTCACAGTTGGTATGGCTGATATGTTAGTATGATTACCTACCCAAGAAGCTGCATTATAGCATTAATGATTAAGCGAGCAGAACTCACCTAACAGGATTAATCTGAGACTGATCGCAGCATAGTTTATGATATTCGACATCATGACCACGATACGAAGTACGGTTTTTTTTCTTTCTACTTTGATGTAACGATTCACTGAGGAAGTAGCTACGAGGTGATTGATGATTTACTGAAATCTGTTGCGATTACAATTATGGTACATTTGGGAGATCTAAGTACAGTTGTGGTCACGCACCGGAAGGTGGTTCCGTCGTTGTCCGCTTAAGCGACCCCGGGTTGTTAAATCCCGTGCTATAGAATGTGATTCCGAGAATCGGATCACTCCGCTAGTAGTACCTGTTTAATATAATTAATATACCTTTGCGGGAGGTCAAATTGGAACATAGGGGGCGATTCTCATGTTCATATTATTATTGTGTGTTGGAAGAAAACTAAGGAAGAAGTCTAGGAAGTGAAGTGGCCAACTTAAGGTCGGACACTAATACATGTCGGGAATAAAGCGACCATTTCCTATTTTCACTATGGAGTTTTAGTAGAGATAGTAGAGGTGGAACTGATGCTCTCGGATGAAGATTGGGGTAGACTGGGGCGGGAACATCATCTGCGCCGATATTATATCATCTTAACAAATTGTAACTGAAAGGTTTGACAAGCGCAAGATTCAACGTGGGTTCTCTCATCTCTCTGTTGTACTAAGGTTTCCTAAGAAGTCTATATTGATGGTAATATGGAATTTCACACTATGATGTAGGTAGATACGGAATAGGTAAGTATTTGAGGCTGTGCCTCAGAAGTTGAAAGTGGAAACGGAATACTACCCACTGGCTTGGGCATAAACTGGGGCAAGCTTTAGATGGGCCCCAGACTCTTATCTGATGATGAAAATCGCGTTTTCTGGTTTGATGCTCGCGAGACAAAAAGTGGGAAGCGATGACGGTGATTTGATTTGGTATAAAAACTACTTCTGTGTAATTCTCCGGGTTGACCTTTGTTCCAAATTCTAATTTTTGTTTTATGCGTTGGCCTCCTGTGAATAGGAAAAGAAAAGATTATGCTAAGAATTCGGGAAGTCGCGTATAAACTGATACATTAACCCAACTTCTGGATATATCACGATAGTAGCAACTGAGAAGCAATTTGACAAGATTAATATTCGTTTGAGTTGCTTTCTTTCTTTCTTTCTAAGCTTCCAACATTACAGTAACCCCTGAACTAAAGATTCATTTTTAAGAAGAACAAGTGCTCCTGAGCTTTCCCAGACTACTGCAGTTTTCCGGTCGTAGGATCAATACTTTGTCTGCCCTTGAAATCTACCTTCAGGCTCTCAGTGCCACTCCTGATTAAATGCTGTAACCAATCTGGTGCACCTCTCTAAAAGATGCGTGATGAACAAGTTAGTTTCAAAATAAGAGAATGGTGGAAGAAGAAGAAGAAGAAGAAGAAGATCTTACTATTCCGGCCACATATCTCATAAGTCCAGGCATGAATATTGTTCGACTATATCCTCGGTAGAGAGTATCGACAATAGCATCTCCGACTGTATCCACGTCGAGGAGTGGCGTAAGAAAGTTGCTCTGATTCGTTTCTCCCTTAAAAAGAGGCGTTTTCGTGAAACTTAGTACAATAACAGAAGTCCGGACAGCCGGTGCATTGTGGCGATATTTGAGCTCTAATCCTAAAGTCTTTAGATAGATAATTAGCCGAGTATTGTAAAAAAAGCATTAGACTGCGTTACCTCATGGAAAGCGATGAGAGCAGTCTTTGATGCTACGTAGTCTGCCAGACCAGCAGGTGCTATGAATGCACTCATAGAAGCTACGTTGAAAATGTGGCCATGATTTTTGGATATCATGCTGGGTAGAACCTCCTTTGTTAGCAGAAAAGAGGCTAGCAAGTTTATACGAAATGTGAGGTCGTTGTCGTAATAACTCCCTTCGGCAACGGTGCATCTCCGGGAAAGACCTGCATTGTTCACTGGAGATACTGTTAGAGCCAGATAGTTCTCATATGACGATGAAATTTACCGAGAACAGTAGGATTCCCAACTTCGTCTCTTATCCTGGCTGTAATGGTTCTGATCTCGTCCATGTCACTGAGATCGCACTTGAAATAAGTGATGTTTTTATCTGGAAGAATGTAAGCTGGATATTTCTGCTCGGTTTATATGTTTAGGCTTACGTTTTGGGAAGCTTAGAGGCAAGATGTCTACGATGACCACTCGGGTACCTTCTTCTGCAAGACGCTTTGCCACGCTTGCACCAATACCTCCCTCCGCTTCCTCCTGTGACTAGCACTATCTCTTCGTTGGGACTCCATTTTTGAGCTATTGTGAAATTGTTGTTGGAGGCCCAGTTAAGATATTGATTTGCCCAGAACATCACACCTAACACAAACAATGACTTGATGGCGAACAGAGCATTTCCTTGGTAGTCGGATTTTAGTAAGCCCAAAAGACTCAAAGCTTGCGGGTAGCCTTTGAGAATATAGTAAAGCAGTCCGGTAATCATAGGATTCAGAAATGAGATGCTGACTGCCTTGGCCAATGGATCGATATACAACCCTTCCCTAGGTATCAACCGTCGGGTTGGGACTTGAAAATTCTGGCTTGTCATGTCGGTCGAAGACTCGAAGTAGTTCAGAGATACAGAAGAGTTGTTAGGAATGATTCAGACACAAGTCAAGTGGATTTGTGATGTTATTTGATGCCTCGCGATGTTATATACACATTGTAGCCATATAAGTAAGCTCTTCCATTATCCTTCTCCCCGGTTTACTGCGGAGTGCAGCCCCGGATCGACATTCTGTTCCGTTTGGCAGGCTCGCATCCCGTATCCAAGTCAATCGTGCAATGTCCATCTCAAAGGTTCTTTTGCTCAAGACGAGGCTAGGTAAAGCTTGCTGTGGCTCGTAAGGACCAAATGCTTTGTTTGATTTACAAAGATCAAAATTTAAATCTGCGTCGGGACGGGATGATACAATATTAACTCTTGTATACAAATCGACACTTTTGTTTTTTTTGCCATGTAGACCTATGTATGACATTTGAAATCGAAATTATGGCTATTTATGTTGTGTATACGACCGAATTCAAGTTCTCTAATGTCTCGTAATGCCGCAATAAACAATAATGAAGATATGTGTTAAGTTATCACTGTGAAGATCGGCGAGAAACACCGTGAACTGTGATACTGGAGAAAGTATCGCTTAACTTGCTATTTGTCGCTTCCGTACTGGTTCCGCTTCCGAATCGGCTTGATAATTCGTCCGCTCCTAGAAATTTCGAAGGTATTATACGAGACTACGTTCCGTACCTTGCAACGTCATCTGTGAGTACTGACTGTTTGGTGCGTCAACGATCCAAAATTGGCCAATAATAATATGCCCTGACTGGTATGGTATTGACTCAAAAATGCCGATGAAGCTGTCGGCTGTCGGTCATTTCAGTCAGGCGAGTATGAGTACGGACTATCCAAGTCGTGACTGCCGTTTCCTCAATCCCTACAAGACGCTTCCGAATTCTGCTTTCCCTTCCGGCACATACTTCATCTATGCCATCGTCTTTGACCTTCCTCAGCTACACCTTCCCGCTCTCGGCTTCCTTCGAGCGGCTCTAGTTCCCGTAAACATCAAATCTCATGATGGAGACCTGTGACAGAGCGGATGCAGGTGATGTTGGAGCCGCAAGTGCGACAACATCTGTCACTGAAAGATCCACCCAGCAGCCACAGAAGAGACGGAAGATCTCAACAGCCTGTGAGCCATGCCGTAGTCGCAAGTCACGTTGCGACGGGGAGAGACCTACATGCGGCCCATGTCGCCGTCGTTCAAATTCTCGTCACTCATGTGTTTACCAAAAAGAAGGAGCTAAGGAGACCTCCACAGAGTACAAAACCTGTCAATACTGTCTATTTACCTGGGGGCTGATTATTCTGTAGGTCTTCATGGAGCAAGAAGTCTTTAACAGATCGTATTGACAGTCTTGAGCGGATTCTAACCTCACTCCCAGCTCATCAAGTCCCAGGATCGGAAGAAGACTTATACACTCAGGTTCGAGAGTACACTTTGAACCCATCATTAGATCCTATAACGGAACAACAAGAGCAAGATTCTGCCAGATCAGATGCATTACCACTATCACCAAGAAGAAATCAGGGAGGGCCGAGTCTGCGACAAAGTTCGCAACCAGATCATGCCACATCAAGCCGGGACCAGGCAAATGCTACACACGGAGGAATTCTACTTCAAGAAACTGGGAAAGTATCCTCTGCCGCGGACAGTCATAACACTGTCGCGTCTTCCACTCCGGCGAACGAGCCAAGTCCAGTGAACGCTATGGGCTCAGCAACTTATGTGGATAATCGGGTGGTAATACCATCAGATGAATTCTTTGGTAACTCTTCTGCAGCTTACTTCATGCACCAAGTTAAACAGACTATTACTCAATCGCCAAAAGAGACCAACATTATAAATGACACACGGCATCCAAGGCAACCTCTTCCCCCAACGGATCGAACTCTTCGTAACGCGTACGATGACCCATTTGCCCTTCCTAATCCCGAGCATCTGGCGCTTCCTACCCGCGAGCTGGCTGATCAGTTGCTGGATGTATATTGGAACAAAGTATATCCGCTCTATCCTTTTGTTTACAAGCCCGCTTTCATACATGCTTTTGAGAACCTCTGGAAAGCCCGCGATCAGCAGACAGAGGCTGTTGAGGGCACAGATTATGGGCTGGGTTCACTTGAATCATCGAGCTCAAACTCACTCGTCTTTCATTGTGCTCTGAATGGAGTTTTCGCACTCAGTTGCCAATTGGCAGGTTCAGAGTCTTCTTTCGAAAACCGGCAATCCTTGAGCGATATTTTCTTTCTTCGAGCCAAGAGATTACTTCATGTCGATATTTTGGAATATGGAAGCATTGCCCTTGTACAAACGCTATTGATTATTGCACAGTACTTTCAGAGTACTTTATATCCGAACCGTTGTTGGAACGCGTTAGGTTTGGCATGCAGAATCGCACAAGGTCTAGGCTTACATGTTGAAGAGCCTCGAGCGAAGCGAAACGCATTGGAGCTTGAAGTGCGGAGAAGAACGTGGTATGGATGTTGTATGATGGATACGTAGGTTCTCCATCGGACAGGCGCAGCAAATACTGAATGGATGTAAGTGTTTTAAGCATGACTCTTGGACGCCCGACCATGACACCACCGCAACCGACTGTCACTCTGCCATCGATACCAGACCCAGACGAGGCCTCGTCATCCGATGCACAGGTTGATAAATCGAAGAGTCCATCATTGCTCACATTCTACGTTGAATCAATCAAACTGTACGGAATATTGGGAAAGATTCTTTCGAGCATATACCGACCGTATGAAAGCGTCGTTGTTGACCGGAGGACTAGTGATCTACAGGTTCAGCAAGGTAACATAGAAATTGTTGTCTCTCTGGATGACCAGTTGTCAGCTTTTGAAGACGGAATTGAACCACTAGTACATTGGGAAAGAGGAGTTAGCATCAGAGAATCGCAGCCTGAAGCAACGCGATTGACTTTACAGAGACAGACAAATGTGTTGCATGCAAGGTAGGACCCAGCTTTGTCATTCTGCCCGGTGCTAATTCAACTAGATACCTCCATATTCGTATTCTCTTTCTTTACACCGACCAACCTTCCTACGCTTCTGCCATAAGCTGGGATCCTTGGTACAAGCACCACCGTCACCTTCGTCACAGATAAGCTTTCATAAAAGGCGAACAATGCACTCCACTCTTCTAGTTCAATCTTCACTAGCATGCATAGGAGCTGCTATTGAAATTGTAAACATGCTTGGCGATTCAGTAAGGGCTGGGTTGGATGGCGCTTGGTGGTATACGATCTTCTGTAAGTCTTGACCCTTCTCATATAACCATTGTTGGTATATGCTTATATACACACCTTTTAGACCTTCACACAGGCGCAACGGTTTTGATCCTGGCGCAGTCATGTCTACCTATGCATGAGTATCTCGACAAGGAAGAAACCCAGCGGTCTTGGCTTCTTTGCTGCGAGACGCTTCATTTATTGGCTCAATACAGCCCATCTGCAGGCCAAGCACTTACTGGACTCCGCTCAATGTATCAAAGGCTTGTTCCTAATGAACCTCGTAAGTTTTTTTAGCTACTTGATTCATCGCCACCGCTTGTTCCAGTTTAACTATAAACTAAGCATAGCGTATGCGTCATTTTCCCCCTCTCCAGATTGTAAGGTCATACTGTGATACATACTAATACTGGACTTAGAACCTGACCTGAATACAACCTCTGCCACACCCCTATCTCGCACAAGAACTGTGGACCCAGCTTGTCCTGAGCTGGGTAATGCAGAAGATCTTGAAGAAAACCGATATCATGAAGCTACGCATGTTAAGGAGCATAATGGCCTTTATAATCCTTACACTGCTTCTCAAGGCGTCGAATCGAAGGATCAAGCGAGCCAAGGGCTACCAGGACAAGGAACGCAGCGACAGTCGTTCATGGACTTCATGATCCAAGACATAGACTTGCTACCTTTTGATCAATTAGACGAAAACTGGTGGCGAAGCGACATGCCGTCTGCTTCTGGCATCTAATATTAGGAATCGATTTCAGATGTACGAATAGTGATAATTGACTACTTGCCTGAGTATTGTTGTTGAGTTGGACATTTTACGTGATTGATAATATCTTAGTCTTGGTTAAATCTGCAAAATACTCTATAAGAAAGCGAATTAATCAATCGAATAATCTGTTTCTGTTCCTTGAATATGAGCTTTGTTTTTGATAGCTAAGATTCGCTTCTCTACGATAGCTCCTTGATTGCGTGATAATTGCAGAATGCAAAGATTGATAGAACAGAGGGACGCCAATAACACTCCCGGTTTCGTATTTCTTCCAAGAAGCTTGTGACTGATCTTGTCGCTTTTGATAATATAAGGACTTCAATCGGTTTGACTCGCGGTGGAGGTTATTTATTCCTGGAGACTGGAGTACCGAGGTTGGGAAACAGAAAGAGGTGTGATTTAACTGCAACGTCTATCTACTCTGCTCCAAAATTGTACCTACTGCTTTTTAGAGATCTGCCACGAGTTTTAACACATTGAACTAATTATCGACTACACGTTTAAGCAACGGCGAGAAAGTCGTACACTAAGCGAGCGAGTTGGCTGACGATTAGAAGATTCTGTCGCTCTGTAGCTGTGGTGCTAGTCATACGGTATGAGTGAGAGCAAATCTCGCTGCTGTAGGTAGATCTCACAGCCTGTTGAGGATATAGCGAAGCTACTGTGTTACAATATTTGGATCAGGCTCTTGAGCGACCAGTGAGTGAGCCATGGGAGAGTGGCGGAGGAATCTCGCTACTGCTCATCATCCGTTCCGTTTTCAGGACGGCCGGAGGCGAACGGAAGCTACCCGAACTACCTAAATCTGAGATAGAAGATGGATAGAGGATCAAGCAATCACGCTAAAAGAGTGTAGTTTTGATTCATGGAGCATTTTGAAATTGTAGCACTTTTTGTTACTTCTTCTATTATCTTCATTGGTAGCTTCTCTCGGCTTTCTGTGTCGCAACTGTCACCGCTGGCTTCTTAAATCTACTGCCTGCCTACTAACGGTTTCTTTCGAGGCTGGCGATGGATATCTTTATTTCTAGTGAATCTTATTGATTGATATTTGTCATTATTTTGTACCAGACTTCATGCTAACGGTAATACAAACCGGTAGAGTCTTCTCCAATATATAGAAGATAAAAAGAGGAAATCTAGCTGTTGAAGAAGTTGGTGGGTAGCGACTTTATATAGATGTGTCTTATTAAATCACTGGACTGTGGAAAACGGCCCCATGGGGTTCCATTTAGGGGCGCCAAGAATTCATTGGTTGGGTTGGACCTCTTATAACTTACCCGTAGGGTAGGTTAGGGTAGGTTGGGGCGTAGGTTACACGCCTTGTTTAACCCCATTCTAGAGTATTATACTAGGTGCCAAGACCGTATTGGTAAAACTCGCGTATACCTTCAGTACGCTAAAGGTAGATGAGATAGTCGTGTTTACACGGTATAGAACCGGTAATACATACCTATGTTATTCAAAATTGTAACCTATATAAATAGAGCTAGCTACATCGTCCCAAGGCCGTGTTTCCGTACATCCTACTCAGCTCGTCAATACAACCAAACTGAATCCCAAATTACTGCAGCTCATGATCGATTTACCTGCATGAGACGACTCGAGCAGCTGTGGACATCATTATGCAAGGTACCATCCAAAGCACTATGCTTGCAAGGTAATTCTTTCCCAAGCTGGAGGTGCACTACTCTGATGCGTAAAGCGCTTAACTTCTCTACGAACTACATGGCTGGTACAACATGTGAGAAAGCTATCCAAGATTTATGTAGCTTTCACTATGATGTGGCTTTATCTGTAAGTCTACGGGTTTTGGATCTACTTCTGAAAATGATTTCCCATGATCGCATTTTATATGGAGTAGGTATTTGATTATGATTTTATATTAGTATATTCCGAGTTGCTGATATTGATAATCCGTGGAGTGATTCCCTATATACACTTCCTACTGCCTATCCTGTATTCCTTGAGGATTTGGAACGCTACAAGATGACAAAGACGTTAAGAGATAAAATTGATTTTAGAAATGCTGCGGCGTTGATTCTAAGATTTGTATAATAATAGTGTGTAACTGTGAAAGGACTCTTTTAAAATGCATATCTATTAATCAGAGCATGTGCAGGAGATACACACTATCAATATATATCGTTCCGTTACTGGTATGCTCAAGAGGAGGAATGAAAGTTGAATTCTTTGGATTGGGAATATCGCACTGCTTCCTCCGTGTTAGCGCTAGGGATATATATTCTGATTGTAGTCTAGAGATTAGTCTATGACCAGGATAATAATAATAATAATAATAATAATAATAATAATAATAATAATAATAATAATAATAATAACAATTTGGTATCTTTAATATTAGAAGTTAGGATGTTTTTCTGCTACAACAACTAGTAGTAGTTTAAATATTAAATCTAAATAATTTAATAAAAGAAATTTACTTTAATTATATAACTCTAGGTAGCTAGAAGTTAACTAAAACTCTTTAATGTAAGAATCTAATTTATAAGATTGATAGAACTCAACTTTTTCTTAAATAGTATAATAGTCTAGGTCGTCTTCTAATCAGTTACATAGTAGTAAGGCTAATTTTTTTCACAATGCTAATTTTACTTTTTGCTATATGTAGATCTAAGTTTAACTGATAAACAAAGTTAATAAGTTGCTCTCATTGTTAAGAAAAGAGGTCTGTATCTTGGACTTTATAAACTTATTAACCATTGATCTATTCTGTTCTGCGCGGCGCCAAATTACACCGTCGGACAAATTCGGAACGCACCCGTTGATATCAAGTTGCGAGACTTCGGGTAAGGTCGACAGAATGAACGGTGTGTAACGGTATTTGAGGCCCCGACTTCTCTTCAATTCGTTCATCAGATCATCTCCTTTTTAGACAGTGGCATGTAAATGGCTGGCTGCCTTGGTCGCATTTTCTTTATTACCATGACTTTCCCATCTGTTCTCTCGCTTCTCATCCCCATAGGCATTCCTGCACTTCACGCTCTTGCTTGTCCTCATGGCCTCAAAAAATGCAGAGACGACCCTGGCGTTCCAGACGAGCCAGACTGACACCCAATTCCATAGAGAGAGAATTACTCGTACGATATCCCCAGAAAAGGAAAAGACTGACAGTACCGAAAACGACGAGCAGGGGTGTGTTCCGATCAATGATTCTGATCGAGAGCAGCTCACGGCCCTAGCAAACCAACTGGAACAATCCAATTCTTTGAGAAGGACCTTGTCGCAGCATCAGGCTAACATGCTTGAGCATTTCGACTCGAAAGATTTGGCATTTGATGATGTTGCGGTGGATCCATCAAATCCGGAATTCGATGTATATAAATGGTCTCGTATGATATTGCGATTGATGGGCGAGAAAGGTATCATTAGAAGCCGAGCAGGCGTGACTTTCAAAAAAACTTGATATTTATGGATCGGGACCTCTGATCAACCTTCAAAAGACCGTGACTTCGCCGCTGCTATGGCCGCTCAGACTCCGAGAAAGCTTCGGAAAACGACAAAAGAGACAGATTTTACACAGTCTCGATGGCGTTGTTAGAAGTGGAGAGTTGTTGGTTGTCCTTGGTAGGCCGGGAAGTGGTTGCTCAACGTTACTTAAGTCAGTGACTGGTGAGCTGCATGGCTTAGATGTGGGAGCCGATGCAATAGTACATTACAATGGTAGAAGTTTTCCTGTCCACTTATGTCGCCGGCATTTACTGATAGAGAAAAGGAATTACTCAGGAACAGATGTTGAAACATTTTCGTGGGGAAGTGATCTATACTCAAGAGGTTGATAAACATTTCCCGCATCTTACTGTAGGGCAGACATTGGAATTCGCAGCTGCAGCGCGTACATCGCATACACGTGTTCAGGATATCTCTAGGAAAGAATGGGTGAAGCATATTACGAAGGTCATGATGGCCGTTTTTGGTCTCCTACGTTAGTTGACCTACCCCCTTTTTGTTGATATTTACTAAGCACAATACAATAGATACCTACGACACAAAAGTGGGCAACGACTATGTAAGAGGCGTTAGTGGTGGCGAGAGAAAAAAAGAGTCAGTATCGCAGAATCAGCTCTGGCTGGTTCTCCTGTTGTTGCATGGGATAACTCTACACGAGGTCTTGATTCAGCCACTGCTCTGAAGTTCGTGAAAAGTCTGCGAATGGCTGCAAACTTGGGTAGATCATGTCACCTGGTAGCAATTTATCAAGCGTCACAGGCCATCTACGACGAATTCGACAAAGCGATTGTGCTCTATGAGGGACGGGAAATCTACTTTGGGCCTGCAGATCTCGCAAAGACATACTTTGAAAACATGGGGTGGCTTTGGTAAGTCGTTGCAACTTGTCTTTCCTGAAATATACTCACGTTACTCAGTCCTCCACGTCAAACTACAGGAGATTTTCTCACATCGGTAACTAATCCTCAAGAACGAAGAGCGCGAGAGGGAATGGAAGCATGCGTGCCGCAGACACCTGAAGAGTTTCAGAGAAACTGGCGAGCATCTCCAGAATACCAGTCTCTACAGAACGAAATCGTAGAATATGAGAAACAATACCCTATTGGTGGCGAGGTTGTCTTGGATGAGTTTGAAAGAAGTCGGAAGGCTATGCAGGCAGACCATATTCCATCTGGATCGTCATATACTATTAGGTAAGGTAATTATCTGAGTAGACGCTTTGTGTTATTTTTAACAAAATCTAGTCTTCCAATGCAGGTCAAAATGTGTACCAAGAGAGCATATCAACGTTTATGGGGAGACAAGACATCGACCATTGTAAGCGGCGCCCGACTCTTCAAAAGGAAACCACTGATGTTAGTAGACCACCGCATTTGCACAAGCCTCTATGTCTTTGGTGATTGGAAGCATCTTCTATGGTACTACTACCACCACCGATAGCCTCAGCCAGAAAGGAGGTGTTCTCTTCTTTGCTATGTTACTCAACGCACTCATTGCGCTCATTGAAATCAACGATCTATATAACCAAAGACCAATCGTTCAGAAGCACGCTTCATATGCGTTCGTCATCCATACATACGTAAGAGAGTCTAAACTGACTATGGCAGGTTCTACCGTCCGTGGACAGAAGCACTTGCAGGTGTGATTTCTAATGTTCCAGTCAAATTCGTCACAGCTGTCGCATTCAATATTGTCCTCTACTTCTTGGCAGGTCTCCGCGAAGAGCCAGCTCAGTTCTTCATATTCTTCCTGTTCAGCTTTCTGGTTACGTTAACAATGTCAACAATCTTCCGCACTGTTGCCGCTCTTACGAAGTCGCTCACTCAAGCCATGGCTACTGCTGGTGTCTTAGTTCTAGCACTGGTGATGTACACGGGTTATATCATTCCGCGACCAGATATGCACCCTTGGTTTAAGTGGATCTCCTGGATAAATCCACTGGCTTATGCTTTCGAATCGCTGCTGCTAAATGAAATGCACGAGAGAAATTTTACTTGTTCAGAGTATGTCTGTTGCTGAATTTACTCGCTAATCGTACTGACTTTCGTAGTATTGTTCCTGCATACCCTGGATTATCAGGAGATATATTTATTTGTGCAACAATAGGCGCTGTAGCTGGTCAGACATATGTGACAGGTGATGCATGGCTTGCTTCAACCTTTGACTATCATTACTCCCACATGTGGCGAAATCTCGGCATTGTCCTCGCTTTCATGTTCTTTTTCCTAATAGTCTATCTCTTCGCTACCGAGTTGGGTGCAATTAACCCAAGTCTTGGTGAGGTGTTGGTATTTCGAAGGGATCATGTCCCTCGGTATCTTCTGGAATCTTTAAAAAATCCCAAAGGAGACGAAGAATCTGGTGGGAGTAATGCTATCATGGTGCCCGAAGAGAAAAGCCAAGACGAAATTGACCATCTTCTAGAGAGACAGACTGAAATCTTTAGCTGGAAAGACGTCACGTACGATATTCACACCAAGAATGGCAACCGCAGATTACTTGATGGGGTTTCCGGTTGGGTGAAACCAGGAAAGCTTACGGCACTCATGGGCGTATCTGGAGCAGGAAAGACAACTCTGTTGGATGTGCTGGCAGAACGAACATCAATAGGTGTCGTACGTCTTTCTAACATAAGCGTGTTACTGGGGTTAGGCTGACAATGCATAGGTCAATGGTGACTTTCTCGTATCGGGTAAACCTAGAGATCCGTCATTTCAGAGAAAAACAGGCTATGTTCAGCAGCAAGATTTGCACCTTGAGACCTCAACTGTCCGAGAAGCTCTTCGGTTTTCTGCCTACCTTCGACAACCAAAGCATGTATCAAAGGCAGAGAAGTTTGCTCATGTCGAGAATGTTATTAAGGTCTTAGATATGGAAGACTTCTCCGAAGCTGTAGTCGGAATTCCTGGCGAAGGTCTTAATGTTCATCAACGAAAACTCTTGACTATCGGTGTAGAGCTAGCTGCCAAGCCTGGCCTACTACTTTTTCTGGACGAGCCTACATCTGGCTTAGATTCTCAATCAGCCTGGTCTATAATCACAGTCTTACGAAAGTTAGCAGACAGTGGACAAGCGGTCCTATCAACAATCCATCAACCTTCGTCAACACTATTTCAAGAATTCGATCAACTGCTCTTCCTCGGGACGGGAGGAAAGACAGTCTACTTTGGGGAGATCGGAGAAAACTCCCATACTCTATTGAACTATTTCGAACGTCATGGTGCTCGACCTTGCAGTTCTGATGAGAATCCGGCAGAATATATGCTTGAAGTTTGTGGCGAAGACGTTCATAAGCATGTCGACAACCCTCAAGACTGGCACGAGATATGGAAGAACAGCGATGAATCCAAAGCGGTCTATACAGAGCTCGAAAGTATAGTAACAAAAATGAGTAACAAGCCGTCTGAAAATATGTCGGCTGAGGAACATACTGAATTCGCTATGCCACTCAAAGAGCAGATTGTGGAAACCACAATCCGAGTCTTTCAGCAGTATTGGCGAACACCAACGTATATCTGGGGCAAGCTCTCATTTGGTATTGCAGCGCCATTGTAAGCAATTTACTCTCCGCATTCGACGCATAATTAATCGTGGCAGATTCGTTGGCTTCTCCTTTTTCCTAACTCCAAATTCTATTCGAGGCACTCAGAATGCCATCTTTAGCATCTTTATGATCACGACTATGTTCACTGCGTTAATACAACAGGTGAGCTTCCACCTTTATCATCATGATGATGCTCCGTTGACACTTTGCTAATATACAAAGGTTATGCCGCGATTCGTTATCCAGCGGGACCTCTACGAAGTCCGCGAACGACCATCTAAAGCATATAGTTGGAAAGCTTTTCTAATCGCAAATATGATTGTTGAGATTCCATACCAAATGTTGCTCGGTATTCTCGTGTTCGTAGGTTTTTACTTTCCAATTTTTGGTTAGTTAGATTTATTCACCTCAGATTCCTCATCATCGCTAACAGGATTTCAAAAGGCATTCAAACATCCGCGGCTCAAGGTCTGGTGCTATTATACTGCATCCAATTCTTCGTATATAATAGTCTCTATGCCCAAATGTGTATCGCTGCTCTTCCAGACGCTTCAACCGCTGGTGCTATTGCTACGATCCTCTTCTGTATGACACTTATCTTTAATGGCGTTTTCCAAGGCCCTTATGCACTTCCTGGTTTTTGGATCTTCATGTATAGAGTCAGTCCTATGACCTATTTTGTCGCCGGGTACGTTCTTTTTCTTTCTCAATTATCCATACTTCTAATCCCCTACCGCCCAAAAAATCCTGTAGTCAAATTCTCTAGTGCCTTGAGAACACACAAAGCTAACTCCAAATTCTTTCACTAGCCTCGCTGGCACAACACTTCACGATCGCCTCATCACCTGCGCTAGCAATGAAATTGCCGTTTTCCAGCCACCTCCCAACCAAACTTGCGGCGCATACATGGCACAATATCTGGCTGTAGCACCTGGACAACTTCTCAATAGCGCAGCAATGGAAAACTGTCAATATTGTCCAGTCAGCGTCGCAGATCAGTATCTAGCCAAGGCAAATATTGAGTACGGGACACGCTGGAGAAATTATGGTATCCTGTTTGCATATATTGGGTTTAATGTCGTGGGGATTATTGCGTTGTATTATGGTTTTAGAATTAAGAGGTGGAGGAGGTAGGGGTTTGAATGGAGGGTAGAGGGAACTGACTGAGTAAGGTGTAGGTAGAGATGTGGTATAGTAGGGTAATGGGTACATCATCCGAATCGTCACACAAATTAGTAATAGGAAAACCATGTATTGTGTTTTTCTGTGTGTGTGTGTGTGTGTGTGTCTAATTATACAAGATAATCGTAGGCGGCTCCATACTCCCCAGGCCTACGGTCGCATCTCTAAGCTAGTGTAGTTGCGCCTCCAGTTGTAGCTTTGATATCATCAATGATATCTTGGGCCGGTGTAACGTAACCTTCACCTGAACTAGGATCAATAGACCAGAGCATTCCTACCCATTGTGAATTCTCATCAAAAACCATTAAGCCTGAGTCCCCGCCAGTGCCAGAATTTGTTTCCTGAAACCATAGGATAAATAAGTATCTCGTGAGAAGATTGTACTTGCTCCTGGTAGTAGCTGAAGACTTTTTCCACTATGGCACTGACCTGCCCACCAGAAGTTCCTGCAATGCAATCCTTTTTCCTAACCTAGATACTTAGTGCCTTTGCCTTGGGCGTAGGTCGGTACTTGTATGTTATTGATTGTCGTAGGCCCATTCAAGCTGCACGAAGAATTTGAGACTAGTATAATTTAACTCAACTCGTCAGAGGGTGAGGCGAGGGTAAGTAGACGTGTTAGAAGAAGCTAAGTTAAAGAAATGTTGTCTAAGATTATTAAGATCAAGTTACTAAGATTAAGTGAATTACTAAAATTAAGTAAGTTACCAAGATCGAGTAAGTTACTAAGACTAAGTAGGTTATCAAGATCAAGTAAGCTTCTTAAATCATCTAAATAGAAATTAATTCCAAATAATCTATTATAACTCGATTTATACGGTACACAGTCCCATCTAGTATCAAATATCCTAAGTTAGATGATTTTGTAAGGTAAGGGCAAGTTGTATTTTCTGGAAGCTATCTACCTACCAGAAACATGTGAGATTACATCAAGAGCGAAATCGTCAACGCAATCGATGATACCCGTGTTTCTGGCGTGAATAGTCTTGAAACCTTTGTTGAGATCATACCAAGTTTCTCGGCCTGTTACTCAACCAGCCGTGCTTGGAACTTCCACCCGACGGTTCTTTAGGATCTTCCGCAAGCCCAGCCACCCAGCTCAACCACCAAAAACCACCAAAATTCCAGCCTTCCTGACCAGCTATCATGTCGTTGCGCCTGGTGATCGACAAAATCTGGCGGATCATGATAGAAACCGGTTTAGACTTCCCGACAGGAAGGTTGAGTCTCCAGTTATAGTTGATTATCCCTCACCATGCAAATCTAAAGAGACACAAAAAGTCATAATTGCTGATCTCGCCGCCAATATTGACCCTTCTTGGATCAAGCCTCGGATTCTTGCCGTTATACAAAGGCACTTGACGGCGGGTGGTATAGGTTCTGGCTGTTACGCATCGGAAATGCTGCACCACTCAGAAGTGAATTAAGGCCTCTCCTTGGCTTACTCGATCACGTTCCTGTACCAGCTGCTTACTATTCTAGTAACTAATCATAATCCACTTAATGTTCGATTCTACTAAGTCTGCTCCTAGGGAACCTAAGCAAGATCCTTTAAAAATAAATCTTTTAATCTTGCTCTAATTTTCACTATACTAAATTCATGTACTTTAGATTGAAGTAGTCTAATTTACAGTACTACAAATTTGTGTAGTGTTTCAGCCTGAATTGTGAATAGTGAATAAAGCACGCAATTTTTTGGCTTAGATTACTTCTTTCAGGGTATAGATAGTACTTAAGATGTAACAATTACTTTGAGGTGAGGAATAGTCAGTTACATTAGAATTTGTTTAACCACGCTCAATAAACTCAAGGGATTTATCAACACTAGTAACTACTTGTCCTATCTATTATTCTATAGAGATAGCATTCTCTAATGAACTCCTATGTTCCAGCATTTCCCTCGCTTGAAATATACGGTATATCTCCCCTAAAAAATACAGAGATTGAATCAAAAAACTAAATTTGAGAGTTCGGAATGAGATGAGGCATGTATGAGATGTAGATCTAGGAAGCTGATATACCAGAAATGAAATTTGGGTTTACTTTTGATAGTGTTAGGCACGTTAAAGCATAGGGCGAGGAACATGAAGGAAGGAAATCTCAGCAAATTGGTTAAGACAACACTACTCAACAAGAATATTGCACCAAATACTCCACATTAAGTCCATATTTGTTAGCATCAAAATTATTCGGTCAGCCAAGTACCAGAACTTGAATTAGAAGCTGGTCTAAAACGTGTCATCAAGGGAAAGGAAGGGTGTACAGGTGACTTATATACACTATTTCATCTCCTCAAGCGTTTCCTAGCATACATACCCCAGTCAGTCATGGCAATAAACCTGCTAAATTAATAAACAGACAACGCTAATAAAAAGCCTATAGAGACATAAAACCAGATGAAATTAAGAAGCAGGAGATATCGGGTTGAAAGAAAACTATTTTAACTCTTCATTCACTATTGTTTGATTCGCCCTCTTCAAGCCGACGCTCCTCGGTATTCCTAGCCTCTTTTTTACTTCCCTTCCCCCGAAGTTGTCTTTGACTCTTTACTATAGATTCCCAAATACCAAATAAGAAATTTAAAGTGCTTTTCACAGGTGGTCGGGTCTCGGGGTCTTGCTCATTAGCGTTCTCCTTCTCGGTGTTTTTCTGCTCGGTGCTCTCCTTTCTAGGTATCTGGCTCTCCTGAGATTCGCGAGCCCGACCGAGTCGAAAAAAGTGGAACACTGGTTTGAAAAGGTGATCGTCTAAGATTGGAGCATTGACAAGAGCAATCGCAGTGAAAAGAAGAGTTATGAATGCCGTGACAATTATATACCCTACAGGCTTAGCACTAGGCACCCCACTGGTACTGAACATTGCAGTGGCGAATCCTAAAGGAAGGAATATGACCGTCACGTAAGTGAAGAAACGAACATTTTCTGCACTTTGAAAGCTGAGCTCATTTCTTGTTGACTCCAGTCTGCTGGTAAGTGATGTTCTTAGAGATCGTATACTGGCCAGGTAGCGCTCAAGATCCCGAATCTTGTGGTTGTTGGAAGCTGTTACTTTGTTTAACACCGGCCTGTATTTTCTCTCATCATCTCTAGTCCATCGAGGTCTCTCAAACTGTCTGTCCTTTTCACGGTTCCTCCACAATTCAATTTTTTCGAGCGTCTCTTCCAAATCTTCTTCCAGGACTTGTAGAGTATACTGAAACGGCGGCCATTGCTTGCTGAAAGAAGAGTAGGAGTCATTGTTCATTGGTAGAGAAAACAATGCGTTTGATGCATGGAGGATATCTGGGCGGCTAGAATTAATTGGTTTCATGGGCAAACGCGATCTCCCAATGCTTTGGGCCTCCTCCCACAGCTTTTGATCAATCTCGCTGAGCATTTCGCTGAGCATTTCGGAATAGCGCCCACTTATCTTTTTTAGCATCAGGTCAAACAGAAGTAGTTCAAGTACTTTGCGTTGACGCCATGGTCCCTGTCCTGGATCAGGCCCGAGAAATAGTTTCTTATCTTCAATGAGATCTCTAAAAGACTTGAGTCGATCTTGTCCAAATGTGGTCCTGTCTGGATGATACAAGTTTTTCCGGTCTGAATCTTCCTTAGGCTCATATTCGAGAACGTAGCAAGTCCAATAGCGATCCCAAAAGTCCCCAATGAACCGGAAGCCTATACCTGCGCGTCTGATAGTTTTATTACCTCCTAAAAATCTTAAGTCGGCGTCTCTGTTACCTTCGCCTTGGTCAAATAGTTGGTAAGAAGATAAGTGAAATTCTGTTTTCCATATATTCATGACGGCCGTTGTTTCATCGAAGAAGTACTTCTCTTTGCGATCGTGCCTACGGAAAAACGCTGACAAATAACCTGTCTCTGATTTGGGTGACTTGCGACGACAGAGTCTACTGGTGTAATTATTGGCGTTTGGCAGCCAGAAAAGCCTTTTCTTAGCCTTTTCAACTGTTCTCGGTATACTGAGATAGTTTTTCATGTCAAGGTTGGTAAGCCATTCGTATTCTGGATTTTGGACCAAACCATCTCTGGATCTCGCCTGCGTGGGATCTTTCCTCGGGACGTCAAGAATAACACCTCTCAGAATTGTAACATCCGATATATCAAGAGATTCGGATGAGCTGCTGGATTTTGCAATAGGGGACGCCGATTCCACTTGGCCCATGATATTTTCGGTATCAGCGATGATGCCATCGTCAGGATCACTTTCGACGTCGCCTTTGCTATTAGTCGTAGTGTGCCACTTGCGAGAGGGGAAAACCCCAAAAAATCTGGGATTGTGAACAGCCACTCATCTGATAGCTCGATGATACTTTTTTGGTCAATAAGCCTGTTAAAAGGGATTGAACTTTTCATCTCCAGGGACACATTTCCAATTGGAGTTCCAGTCGAAGACGCCTTGACACTAATATCTCGAGTTGTTTGATTGGCAGCATTCTCTTCGAGAGACTTCTTGATAGCCAAGGTGCTGGTGCTGGTTTCCCAGAGAAGATATGGAATTTCGAAGCTCGTATGCCAATAAAAATCTCCCCAACCGGGCGGATACATCACAGGCTCCTTCGTTTCTACGTTCAGGTGGCCTGGGAAGATTCCGCTTCCCGAACAACTCTCGAGCAGAACCTTTTTCGCTAGCTTGACCATTTCCTGTGGCAACATGGAGTTAATTTGAGCATTCTTCGACCCCATTAGTAGCGCTAAGGCATAACGTAATGGTTTATCCCATCTGGAGTCTTGATTCTTGGTATGGAATTTCTGAGCCTCGATCGTGACTTTCCATAAAGCCTCTGATTTAGTAAAGAATGGAATTGCCGCTTCGTAGAACAAAGCAGTGTTTCTAGAACGGAATTGGAACCGGTTCTCGGAAATTGTACGGGTGACAGCAAGCATCCTTTGCTTAGACACGTAGTTCTCTGTGGTAAATCGGCTTAGAACTTGTCTCTGGAATTCAGCAGCGGAGTAGTTATCCTTCAACCTGGTCTCTTGAGTCTCCCCCGCATCCTTAGGCTTCTTTGAGTCCCTATGTTTGAGAAGCTTTCTGCCCAGCCCAAGCTTCTCAGCCGACTGGAGGGCCCTCCAAATCCAGACGTGGTCTTCTAAGCGGTATTCCCGGTTTTCCTGCGCCTCATCGATAGGACGTGGATGTGGGAATGCAAATTTGCGTGTATTCTCATCGTCTAGTTTTTTAAGCCAAGGCTCAATCATTTTCCGCAACTCTTCTACCCAAGGCTTAATGCAGGATTTTGCGCATTTGTTTGCACATTTGCTGTGATTATCTTTAAACTTGGTGGCAAAATCTGCGAGTTTGATAATCTGGAATGGCGTATCGGTCAAGGACTCATCACTCAGGACAACTCGTCCGAGATGATCCCCGGACTCGTCCTTGATTATTTTACCAGTTGCCCAGTAGTTCGCTCCAAAGCAGCCATCTTTGTCTAACTCGACTTTCTTTATGACCCAATTCATATGAGCCTCGCACACGGCTTTGACTCTACTTCGTAGACCGTGGGAATATTCCCATTGGCAGACAACTCCATCAACACAATTGAGTTGACAAGAAGTAGAATCATTTTTCGACATATCAGAATGAGCTTTACATCGAACAAAGCAATCATCCTTGGTAGATTCCATCTGGCCTCCGAGACGGTCGAACATGGAAAGCAAAAACTGGAACGCGAAACTAGCACGCTTTAGCAGTTACTAAATCAGGCTTGGATCTTCTCTAACTTACAAACTAGCTGATGTGACAAGTCGATGCCCCGATATATCTCCACAAGTTAGAGCAATACGCCATACATCCGGTTTGTCGTCCTTATGAACCCCGTCAGCAGACTGATCCTCATTTGACACTCTATCTGGCACCGGAATGCTGCAAACTGAAAGAATATGCTCTAGATTACGTCGCATGATAAAGTCTAAATGTGGTTCTTTCCAAAATTGTAGCTTTGTGAAGGAATTGGAAGCTGTTTTAGTGAACGCGTTGTCCATGGCGAGAAATTCTGAGTCCGCGATCAAACATCGTTTCCAGTTTATAATTTTAGGCATTAGCTGCAGTTTGAGCGCCATCGTGATTTCTAGTGGCTTGGACTTAGTTGTGTAGAAGCTTCCTTGTCCAGTCTTGTGCCTAATTCTATAGTACGCAGGACCCGAGTCTTTGTCATTCTCGAGTTCTTGAATCTGGCCATTCACAGAAATGGCGATAACCAAGCCAGCGACATCAGAACATGCCGATTTGAGCTCCGATGCTTCACTTTGGATAACGCTCCTGTTGGCCAGAATAGCACTTCGTCCATGTGGTCCTAGTGTATAGGAATGGTCGGACAGCGATTCGTTGAACGTGTAGTTAGGATCGGTGAATTCCAATTCTCGTATCAAGAAACTGTCAAGTTCAAAGTATAAGTCCGAATCGGATATGATCTGGAGAGGTTTTTCAGTTTTTGTTTCGTAGCGCCAACGTAGGTAAATGGTCCCATTGGACACAAAATGTTGTATGATAATAGTAAAATCATCCGTGGGCTTGGAGATGAACCGTGGCCAACGATCATAGACGAACTCCTGTTTCCAACCACTGTCAAAAGCTTGATCCGCCTCCGGAGATTGATATTGACAATACAATGTTATACCATCATTAACTGTACTGCGTTCCATGAGCTCATTTTGGCGTTCTTGAACGAACCAGGGCTCAAGAACATCGTTCTGATCTACGGAGAAGAAACCAGATCTTCCGACGCCCAGAAATTTAGTGATCTGTATTATTCTTCCATCCGTGCTAACACTTGCCGTTGTACCATCGTCTCCATAGGATGTATACGATTCAGATGGGCGTGCTTCTTCTGGGATTGTAATGAGGTCATCGGCTTTCAATTCCCACGGCGGTCTCTTTCTCTGTTTTTCGCACCTAATGGCCGTGTCGTTAGCCATTGCTCCCTCTATGCACTAGAAATCCGTAATATTACTCACCGAAAACGAACTGTTGGAATTCATCATCTTCCTCATCGGCGGGAAGCCCATCAAATGTAAACGGCTCGGGAGGGCTCTCGGGCTCAGCTGGAGGGTGAGCGGTACTTCCGGCCTGCTCAGGCTGATAAGCGGACTCGGAAGGGATTGAACTCGGGTGCACACTGTTCTCGGCCATAATGGCAAGCAATGTCAGCGATAGATGGATGACCTTTGTCGCCTTTGACGCACCCACGAAATACAGTGGAATTTTGCGCAGCTGGGATTTCAGGTCTTTACGTGTGAGGCTCGTGACTTTTGGGCCTGTCCACTTATATGATTGATATCATATTTCAACCAAATGCGAAGTCATGTCCGGGCCTTGCAGCATTGCGGATGAAAGCTGAATGATTCTCCAGGCTCCTATAGAGCTGGATTCCCTATCTTGGCGAGCTGCAGAGACCTGCTGTTTCTCATGCGAGCAATCCACAAGGATTTAAATCGTGACAGCTTATCATATTCAGGTTCAAGGCGAGGCTGGCCTGCTACGTGCTACGGTGGCTTGCGATGCTATTATCCTTATAATGGGTCCGCATCTACATCGCCGATCTTGTTAATGATCATTCAAAAAAGCACATTTTGTAGCAGAAAGTAGTGGTGCTCATAATAGTAGCATTGCCTGTTAAAATAGGAGATCCTGAGCATTAGCCTAAGGTACGTGAAACGTTCGGACACAGTAACACCAAAGTCGGTGGCTACAGTAGCTTAGCTCAACGGGTGCGCCAGCCGCAGATGACTAGGTAATCTAGGCCCTCTACGCTGTCCCTGAGCTTCCTATTCCAAAACGTCTATCTTTGTAACCTAGTACAATTCGGGCCTGAAATAACAAGCTTTGTCTGCCAACTACTAATGTGAGCCCTCCAGCATCAAAATTTAAAGTCTTGTTCCCTGGCCAGCCAATCACCTCGCTAGCGTTACAATATATATTTACCTTGTCTTGTACTTGGATATTGCGATCCTTAATATTTTCTTCGTTGATATATATATAGCGTCAATCCAGAGGAAGAGGGTCCTAGATTTGCTTCGGACGATGCAGAGAACACTGAAAATGTTGCTTCTAACACCAAATTCGTATCTTGCTAGCGATTTCCAATTGTTAATTATTGGACTACACTAGGTATATGAGATTGTAATGTATAGAAATGTTCTATGCGTTCCTTATTCGAGGCTACCTTATTAGACAGGAGAATCTAAGTATGAAGCAGGCTGAATGGCTAGAACTCAAGCGTTCCAGGTATTCTATCCAGAGGCTTTTATACATACTTTATTACTCGAATACGTTGTGTAAAATTACTTTCAGTGCGCTCTATAGACTGTGGAGATTCAATTTATAGATGTGGTGGTGTTAGTAAATTTGGTCGTGCTGGAAAGCATTATATCAGGATTAAAAAAGATGTAAATAATTAGAAGTCCGATACTTTGTAGTCCATCATCGTCCTTAGCTAAAGAGGAGTATAAGTAACAGTTTGCCTTGAATAAATTTCGGGATGCAGGTTAGCCGATAGATCAGTAATAAGTTCAGGTAATCTGTAGCTGACAAACCAAGATAGAATAAGAGTGCAAATTGGCGGTATTGGTGGTGTTCTTTCTCTTATATATTATTGATATATTGTAATCTACCAGTAATTGTAGACATTAGAAGCTTAGTATTATAGCTAGTTGCTTACTTAGCACAATCACATGTAATTCCAACAGAGGGAACTGTTCCTAAATACACAGTTTTAGTTGCACTTGCAGGCTGGAAACTATACTACAAAGGGCGAAATTTGTTTATCGAGTTCTTATAAATGACTTAGAACGTTTGTCAACAGCCCTGTCAACAACTTTCAAGTTTTTGTATATCAGACTTTACATCCTCCCAACCCCCAGCGCAACAAATCACGAGTTTTCCATTTTTCGTTTCTTTAATACTTAGCCTATAATAGTGACAAAAAGGGTTGTATGTATTATGCCTAATTCAAAGTAATTGCAACTGAACTGTTTACAACGATAGATTCAGCTTGAAAGATTCTATGGTGCTAAAATCTTACCAGCTTTACTTACAGGTTATACCTGCAACTACAACTAACGTACTCTCTCTCTAATCGGTTTGGAAGAGGGCCACTCATTAACGTGCTCAGGGCTCAGCTCAGATTAGAGCAGCGCCTACTCAGGTTCAAAGACGGGCATAGACTTTAGTAGGTAAAATTACTGTCTAAGTTTATAATGGTATCTTACTTAGTCTTGGTGACTTACAGACAGTAATCTTGGTACATTTATTCAAATTCGCTTCTAACAAGGCTAATAATTTTCGCCGCTCTACGCAATACGCAGGCGCTACTCACCCTCGCCTCACTCTCTCTGCTTCTGCTTAGTTTACTCGGTCACGTTCCTGCACTAGCTACTTACTGCTATAGCTGTTATAGTAACTGATCACAATCCACTTAATATTCGATTCTACCGTGCGAAGGTTGTACAGTACAGTAGAATAACTATTACACCAGCTTTTTATCCTATCTACTAGCAGCAATCGCAGCCTCCTTGTCAGCGGCCAACATCCTCTGTATAGCTGGCCGATTCACACAGCGGTCCCACCAAGCTCTCATAGCTTCGCGACTGACGATGACATCTCCATACCCGCAGGCGAAAAGTCTTTGGATCAGCGGAATGTAGTAGATATCTACGAGAGTGAAGTCATTTCCAGCCATGTAGTCTCTGTGGTGTAAGAGACCTTCTGCAACGTCGAAAAAAGTCTCGACCGACTGCAGAGAGCATCAGAGACCACGGTGTCATCGGGAGGCAGTCCCATGAATCTTTTGACGAATTTCTCGAATGCGATTCTACCTGCAGGCTCTGCGAAGTAGAGCATTTCTACGCACTGTGCCTGGTCGAACAGCGCCGCAGCTTCGATGTCGGAGTCGGCGGGTAGAAGTGGAAAGGAGGAGTACTTCGTTGCGAGGTATTTGCAGATTGCACGACTCTCGTAGAGAGTGAACCCCTCGGGGGAAGTTAATACGGGTGTTTTACCCCATGGGTGACGTTTCTTGTGTTCTGTGGACTGGGTACAACGGCGTTAACTCCCACGAGAATCGAAGCTGCATCGTCTTCCAAGAGAAATGGATCGGGCCACCCACCTTTTGCTCCCCTTTTTGAAGGTTGAGAAGCACGAGTTCGTAATCCGTAAAGCCACCTTCGGCGAGAGTCAGGCGGACACGATCGGTGTTGGTTGAACCGGGAGAGCCATAGAGAATAAAAGCTGGCATTTTCGAGGTGTACAGTAGTTTCGATGCGAATCTGGGGCTATTTGTGAGCCTCGACATTATTTATAAGTACTCATTGAGAGAGAGAGAGAGATTGGGCTAGCCACTCGTTATATACTCCAAGCCGAAGACATCTCGCCGGGAGCAGGAGCTGGCGGTATCCACAGGGGGCCTGGATGCCTCCATTTCTATCAATCTATCAAACCATCAAAACATCAAAACATCAAGACAATTGGGACTCAGAAGGCAGCCACACCGTAGCGCATGTTGAATGACGGATGAAGCCTTTCCAACAGCATGAATATGATTGGTGAGTTCGCTGTCGCTACCTAATCGAGCTAGCGCTGACGTCTGGTACTCGAGCCTCAACTACTCCGTACTTAAAGCCAGTCCAACTCGCCTTCCTCATGGTTCTAGTGATGAATCAAATGCTACATCATTTGATTCGTCTGCTCGGATTTCTTGCTTGCTACGGTTCTTCCTCCCGTCTGAAGAGTGTTAAGCGACCAGCGTGAATGACCCCATTCCCCGCCCAACGATGGTCGGAAGCGTTGTCACCCGTAAACGGAATATTGAATGTAGAACCAAGGTGAAAACTGGTTGTGCAACCTGCAACCTGCAGGTCAGTCATAGCCGACAGATCCCCATCATCAGCCTACACCCCAAGGCTATGAATTTAGATGAGAGGTCAGCTCTGCAGTGATTGTATTGTGCTCAACCAGCAATAGAATTAGGAAGGTCAAATGCGACGAGAATAAGCCGTTCTGCCAAAAATGTATCAAAACTGGTCGTACTTGCGACGGCTACGGGTCCCCCTTTAGATTTGTTACCAGTCAATCCATCAACAGCGCTCATTCTGGCGGCATCAAGTCAGACGTTAGTTTACAACCCATTCGGCCCACCTTCATTAAGATCTCACGCCAAGACATCGACCTTCTCAATCATTACTTCTCAACCAAAACCATTTTCGACGTGAAGCTGCGCTGTGACGAAGAAGCCAGGCAGATCCTTCAAGCCAGCTTGACCGATCCGCCTATACGACACGCAGTCTTGTCTCTCAGAGCTCTTCGGGAAGATCTCGAGACATCCGGAGACGGTCCAGCATCTGTCGCGCAGCAGACTCCGAGCTATCACTATGGCCTCCAGCAATACAGTATGGCTTTGGGCGGTCTTGCGTCTAACTTGTCATCTCCGGGCTCCAACGCGCTGAAGTCGGCATTACTTTGCTGTCAGATCTTCATCAGTATTGAGCAAGTGCGGAAGAACTACGCTGCTATGGCCCGGCATATCATTCAAGGACTGAGAATCATGCACGAGTACCGGGCAAGGCCAGATTTTGTCGGCGCAAACAAATTGTTGCCAGCACATCATGATCAACTACCTTTCCTGGATGTTTTCATCATTAAGCTGTTTGTTGCACCATGTAGATTTGCGGATCCTCCAGCAACTGCCAACTTAGGCGGGACAACGTTGTCTGCGTGTTTGATTTCGCCTCATCAACAGCCTTTTAAATCTCGCAATCTTCGCACCATTGCACCCGAAATGCGTACAGAGCTTACGAGGATCGCTGCGTCGACGCTTGAATTCCTCGACAAAGTGTCGCAAGTCGAATCGGTAGGAACCGCTCTTCGACTACTATCTGAGAAAGCAGCTCTGCTGGACTCCTTAAAATCGTGGCTCATTGATCTCGAACTCGTCCAGAAGGAGATCGGATCTCCTGGCCCTGAGCCTATTTCAGTGTCTTTCCTGCGCTTCTTCCATCTAATACTGAAAATCGTTCTCTTGGGGGCTACTTTCTCTCTCAGGATCTAATACTGAAAATCGTTCTCTTGGGGGCACTAGACTCCTCACCAGATCTTTATGCCGAGCTACGGACTGAGAATGACCGATTGCAAGCCCTAGCCAACAACGTGGGCGAAAGGCTCAGGGCTTATAAAACTTGTAGTGGGACTAGTAGTGGTTGAGGGGAGTGTTCCACAGTGCGCTGATATTTATGGCAAAGCGGCGGGAATCCTTGATCGTTTGATTAGAGGTACCAATCCGTATGGCGACGTGGCATGATACACACTCCCTGGTCACCACAGGACTGACAATAACTTCTCAGTATCGTGGCGGGACCTGGAAATCCAGATCTAACCGTTCTATGAGTTTAAAAGGCGAAAAGAGCTCGATGGTGGTGCTGTGGGTTGAGGGGTTCTGTTACACCATGAAAAGAGGCTCTTCGCAAATCATAGGGGCGACGACGACGAAATCGTAATTTTCGGAGTAAGCTGGCTAGGAGTGTTCAGGAGGGGGGACACAATATAAGTAACATAAAAGTACGAGAAACCTTAATGCGTTTACTGAATCAAAGCTACGTAATTTTAAAGCCCTATATTCGGTCTTGGAACAGGGTGCATCTCTCGATCTGGGGATATATGTTAGTACTTAAGAAATATAAACTATAGTTCCCTAAGAATATATACTGTCCCTTTGTGTGGCTCAAGGCTCACTATAATAGATGTAGTATACGTATAGCGTAACCTACTAATCGAATACTTATTTAACACGTACATATATTAATTAAATGTTGAATCCTACTCATTTATATTATAATTCTAGTAAAGTACCTATACCTAGATTTATAATAAAATAAAAGAGTACTAAGATAAGTTTTACATAGGGCAAATTAGGTTAAATAAAAATATATAAAGTACTTGCTTTAAAGATCTCTCGAATTTTTGATTCAAATCCTTAAGCCATTGTAGTTTATCTATATAAGGGGATAGTACTTGAAAAATACAAGCTATAGTACCTCCCAAAAATAATCAAAGCATACCTTTAGAGTTATATCTTAGTGTCGGTCGACTTCATCGACTACTTAACGGGCAACTAGTGGTTATTTCACTTAGGTACTCGTCATTGAATGTTGTTGATATTGTAAGTGGTTAGAAAGCTATCTACAGGAAGATGTGGTCTTATAACCAAGCGGACTAGGCCCGATTAGGTTCGAATACAGAAATCATAGTGAAACGTGAGGAATTCATTCCGACACTTAGTAACACTATAAAACTATATATACCTTAACCACCCAAAATCTATTAAATTAACAAACCCCATCTCTAACTCTAAGAAGCTAGCTCGTTAACTACCTACCTACCTCCCAAACACTTTTATCTCAGCCCACCTAGCCGGAATATAAACAGTAGAGCTAACAGCAGCAGCTAACTCCCATCCAATATCAGCACCACCACCACCAACAGCCTTAGCGATGGGTCCAACAAGCCAGGTCTGATCTGCACCGCATAAGGCAATAGCTACACCGCATGCCCAGGCGAAGATGGCTGCTATTCCTGCGGGTAAAAGTGAAGGTGTGTCCCAGGCTGTTGTGTCGTATCCATTAGTATGACGGAATGCGAAATGTTCAGTTAGGACTACTGTAGCGAAGGGGGTACACCTGTTTATGGATTTATCGAATTAGTTTTGTTTTTCAGAAGAAGAAGAAATTGACGATGATAATGGGTGGGGAGGGGGAAAGAAGATGATAATAGATAGATAATATATACATACCAATAAGAAAGAACATTGATAAAATTCTCCAAGGCCTCAACGAAATGATCTCTCACGATACAAGAGATAGTAAGAGCAATAGCAGCTCCAACAATAGTAACCAGCGTTCTAGGAATCTTCTGAGTAAAAGACGAAATGGCCTGGACGGATAACCCGAAAGAATAGATATTGGGAATATTAGCACCGATGATACTCAGAGCGAGAATAACCTGGATGAATCTTCCAAAACCTCGGACACCAGGTGCGTATCCATTAAAGACACTACCGACCAATCCACCAATACCGCGAGAATCATAGACGTCTGAGAAACCGTAGGCAGGATCAGGATTAGAGACTAGTGTCGCGAAGGCCACTCCAATCAGGAAGATGAAGGTCGAACCAGCATATAATCCGAAGAATGTCCAGAAGAAGGTTCGCCATTTAGGGGTCTTGGTTGGCATGTAGCAAGAATAATCAGCAGCTAGTGGAAACCAGGTAATATCCCAAGCGAAGATCAAAGCCCCGAAGGATAGGACGCCCAATTTTGCATCTTCGCCTTTGGACATGGGTACATTTACGAACTTGTTACCGCCGAATCCTACGCAGATGCTTAGGATTACTAGGAGGAGTGCCCAGCCGTATCGGTCGTAGAAATGGATTGCTTTGTAGCCGAGGAAGGAGATTATCACGGATAGCACCAGTAGGATTACTATTGCTGCTATGAGGGGTAGTTTTCCATCGAATGCATCGTAGAGGAGTCCGCCTCCGGCAACGAGATTGATGATGAGCCACTGTTGAAACTTTAAGTCAGCTTAACTGGTTTTTTATTATTGATTTAGTTTTTACGTAAGGGTTGTGAGGGGAGGGAGGAGGCAGCTACAACAAAAAGTTTAAAAACAAAAAAACAAAAAAACTACTATTACTTACACCAATACAGGTAATTGCGTTCAAAAATACAATTATCTTACTGGCCCAGAATCCAAAACTATATCGCGTGATAATCATCCCTCTCATGCCTAACCTTGGTCCTAGGTATGAGATGATACTTGGGAGTCCCATGCCGATTACGCCGAAGAATAATATGGTCAGAAATGAATCCCACCATCCTAATCCAAATAATAAGGGACCGAGAGCACCGGTGGTGAGACCTGAGTAGTGGAAATTTGCCGTACACCAGACAAAGAAGGTGCTGTGTGGTTTCTGGTTGATATCGCGTGCTTCTTCGGGAAGTTGTTGGCACCCTATTTTTTTTTCTTTAGTTAGTATTTGTCGCTCTACAACTACAACGTACACATTATTAGATGAGAAATCAAAAAAGACAAAATTTACCAATCGTTTCAGCACCCATCTTCTCCGCAAACATATTGACAGCTCGCCATCTCGAAGGAATCTGTCACGACCAAGGTTTGGTCCGGGCCCGGGATATATATTCACCGGGATCACGGGACCTACTGTTACTGTATTTAGCCACGATCCCGTGCTTCGGTTAGAATCAAGACTCTTACACCTCACTTTCTGGGCCCATGTCCTGACAAATGGTAGCAACACCATCAAAACCAGCTATACGCACCAACGGGAGACCTCATTAGCAATCTATTTCACAGGGCCGCACCGCGAAATCGCGCCCACCAATATCGTCAAAGAGCGACAAGATCCCCTGGTCTTGCCTGCGGAGTCTGACCCAAGGGCTGCTCCAAGCCTCTGGCTGGTCCTCTAGGACCTGGTGGCCGAGGTTTCAACTTCAATTCACCTAATTCACGGATCCGACCGTCTCTCAATCTGCGAAGATCTGCAACTATCATTCACGAAGTTCTCACATTCGCCAGAATCTCCAATTCGCTAAGCCTCATTTGTCCGACTGTGCGCACCTGCCAAAGCTAAAGCGTTGAGCCGCACTAGATCCCCAACATACGTCATCGGAACTATCTCACCGTGCGCACTTTCCCCGGACTCGCGAATCTCCTCACAATCACCATCGTTCTCAGAATCCATTGAAGGGTTCACCAGTCCCACTCCACTGGACGGTGTCTCCCTATGGAAGCGGACCCTGATCCTGAGTTGATCGCTCTCGCTGAAAAACTCGTCGCCTTTCACTGGACCAATCACGCCAACGTTGAACATATCACCGAATCAGTCCTCAAGCGCGCAGTCCGACTCTGTCCAAATCCCACTCCGCGTGCCCCTACTCCTGGTTCGTCATCAGCTTCAAGTCACCGGCGGAACCGATCTGAGACACCGCTTCACAACTATCCCTTCGAGTGGACCGGAAATCCCCGCCGCGAACTGCGAACCTCCATCAGGTCTTTCATCGAACTCTACAAGAACCAGTTCCCCGACGAGTTCATCGAAGAACCTTCACCGGCACCATCTACATCCACCGGCGGAGGACCAAGTCACGAAGCAGTGGAACGCGCAGAGACTGAGCGAAGACAACGAAAGCCTACAATGGCCGGAGCGTTTTCACAGGAACAGCTCGCGCAGATGCGGGACTTGTTCACGGCTATGATGGCATCAGCTCAAGGCCCACCAGGTCCACCGGGGCCACCGGGTCCAGTGGGTGATCAAGGCCCAGCAGGAAGTGGTGGATCGGGATCTGGAACTTCACTCAAGCCATCAGACATCGGACTCTTCTACCCAAACATGCCAAGGGACTACGGAGATGAGGATGTTCTCGAGAAGGATGGAAAGATGTACTACAAGAACGTGTTCGCATTCACTAATCGTGTCCGCGTAGCAGCTCAGACCAGAGATGTCAATCAAGTCAAGAAGATTCTCGACGGGTGCTTCCGCGGAGAAGCTGAACTCTGGTGGAATGGTCTCAGTCCGGTGATGCGCACTGGCTACATTGCATCCCCTGGACTTGAAGAGTACTGCAAGGGACTTGAGAAACGCTTCCGTCCACCACCATCGCAGTCTTTCGAGAAATACAATAACACGCGATACACTATCCAGGACTGTCGGAGCCGCAGATCTGTCACTGAGTACATCGCCACGCTGGAGTCCGCTGCTAAAGCTTGTGGACAAGGACCTGCACCGGACGATGACGTGAAATATGGAGTTGTGATCCAGGCATGGATGCATCTGGACCAGGCTCTCCGTTCAACGGTGGATGAGCCAGCGGAGGGGACTTCACTGGATAGCTTCACTGAAACGCTCCTGCGGAAGCAATCAAATTGGTTCGATGACTTTGGTCCGCGGGTCCCTACACAGAGACCAGGCCAGCGATTCACCAATCAATATGGCAAGTACCAGAACCAGATTCAATATCAAAACCGCGGAAACCAGTACGGACAAGGTCAATTCAATGACTTTGGAGGCTGGAATGGCGGGAGAAATGACTTTTACGGGAATAGGACTAACAATTACCAGAACCGAAACCAGTACAGTTTCCCCAATCAATACACTGGTATCAGCCCCGGTCAGCAGCAAAGCTTGCCGCCTGCACAAAACGGTCCCAATCCCAACTACGCTCCCCGCCAAGGAACTACTTTCCGCCAACCGTTGATGATTACTGGAGCTCCGGCGATGAATCCCCAACCCCAGCGAAACGCCGCCGGTACGCCTAATGGTCCGCCGCTGCAGAATCAAAACCCCAATGTCCAGCGAAATCCGGCACCAGTCCGTCCACCATATCAGAATCAAGTCCCATTCCAGCGAAATCGGTTCCCCAACTACAATAACCGTCAACCTGTGAATCAAGCATATGTCTCCGACGGACCAGAAGAATCCGGCGAAGTCGAGAACGTTCCTGAGGACCCCAATCAGGACCAACAATACCAGGATGAGAACCTCGCGGACTACCAGTATGATGAACCATACAATCCAGACCAGTATGAGCCTGAGACCTTCAATATCTCCTCGGCGGACATGATCACAAAGCCTGGGACTCCGTCCACATGTCGCAATTGCAATCAGCGCTTCCGTTCTCGCAATAAGCTTTTCTCACATCTCAAGTCCACATCCTGCGGGACTGGACAGGGTCCAAACATCACACCTTCACAAGCATTGTCCACACTTCCAGCGGAACATGTTAACCAAGCCGGTGAACTTCGCCGCTCATCACGAATCAAGGCGCTCATGCCGGCACCAATGATTTCACAGAGCCGCCCCGCCAAATCCAAGGAAAGCATTTCACCGGGCCGCCCCTCAAAATCCGATGAAATGGTTTCACAGAGCCGCCCCGCGAAATCACCGGCGGATCCCTCAAGATCTCCGTCTGGCTCACCGGCGAGTCCCGCTGAAAGCTCACCAGCGGATCCCTCAAGATCTCCGTCTGGTTCGCCGGCGAATCCCACTGATTCACCAGCGACGTCACCGGAACTCATTCACTCGTCAGTGGATAATTCCAGCGAACTTGGGACTGGACTTGGCTTCCGAAACTATCAGTACACGACTGTCGGCGTCAAGCTTTCACCGGAAGGACCCACAACCCAGGTCTGTCTTGACGGCGGGTGTGGTCCACTTCTCATCGACGCGGACTTCCTCAACGAGATGGCACCAGAAGTCCCCATTCGCACTATGGTCGCACCGATCACAGTCAAAGGATATCGATCTGAATCTCATCAGACCAATTCCTATGTCCACCTCCCGATGCATTTCCCCGGAAAGCACGACAACGGGAAGGACGTCATCGCGTGCATCACCAGAGAGGCTCATATTGTCCAAGGACTCAAGGCCAAAATGCTGATTGGAAACACTGTCATCGTGCCAGAACTCATTGACACTCACACAAGCACTCGGACTGCATACATTGGGAGTTGCAAGACCACAATCCCCATCATCACGAGAAGAGTTCAGAACACACCCGGTCCAGCGGATAGTCCATAGCAAATCTGTCACCACGATCCCTCCACGGACTTCACTGATGATTCCCATTCATAACCTGACAGTACCTGACAGGGACTACATGTTTGAGCCGGAACCTCAAAGTCGGACTTCGCTGTCTCTCTTCACGCATGTTATGGACGCGTCTTCTCATCATGTCATGGTCCGAAATGACGCTGATTCCCCAATCACGATCCCGCGGAATCACCGACTCGGCTCACTGCACGAGATGGACTTTGACAACTGCTTCCAAGTCGCCACGGACGACAGTTCACTGGCAGCAGAACTCGCCGTCAGATCCACCAAAAACCATGGATGGTTCAAAAAAGCTATGCACAGCGCCACAGCACTTCTCGCCGCTGGAGCCAGCTTTGGTGCGGCTGTCAGCGGTTCTCTCGGGACTTCACTCAGACCGTCTCAATCTCCATTTCCAACGGAACACGTGCTTTCCAATGGAGTCAATGTCTATGCCACTGAACCTGCGATCCTGTCTCAATATTCGGACCTCGTCACTGTACATAGTCCACTGTGGGAAGACTCAGGCTTCGCCATAGTCCCTGAGAATGAATGGATGCGGATTCCACTGAGATCGGACTGGGAAGACAAGATCAGCGGACGCGCGCAACAGTGTACCCATTGGGAAGACGAGATCGTGAGGTCATCGACAAGCAGTTCGATAAACTTCAGGCTCAGGACCGATTGGGATTCACTTCTCACGGAACTCCATTCGCGTACCCAGTCTTTGTGGTCTGGCGAACTCTCCCCAATGGAGAAGAAGCTAGCCGCGTAGTCATCGATGTGCGCAAACTCAACGCGATCACAGTCCCTGACGCATACCCGCTTCCCCTTCAAAGTGATATCATCCAGGAGTGCGCGGACTGTCCATACATCACCGTGATCGACGCCGCCTCTTTCTTCTATCAGTGGAGAGTGCATCCTGATGACCGTCACAAGTTCACTGTCGTAACTCACCGAGGGCAAGAGACATTCAAAGTCCCCATCATGGGTTACAAAGGCTCACCGGCTTATGTCCAGCGGAGGATCGACGGCGTCCTACGAGATCTACGGGACTTCGCAAGAGCTTATATCGATGACATCGTCATCTATTCCCGGACTCTTGCGGATCATCTAAATCACCTCAATGAAGTCTTCTCAACTCTGCGCGAACACAATATCTCAGTAAACCCAAAGAAGGCTTACCTCGGATATCCCACAGTTACACTTCTCGGACAGCGAGTCAACTCACTGGGACTTAGCACGTCGGAGGAGAAACTCAAGGCCATCAGCAAGCTGGCTTTCCCGCGAACTCTCAAGCAATTGGAAACCTACTTGGGACTCACTGGGTGGTTTCGCAATTACATTCGTGACTATGCTCTCATCTCTGGTCCGCTGCAGCAGCGAAAAACTCAACTCCTGCAGGCCGCTCCAGTCGCCGGACGTCCTCGCCGGAACTTTTCACTGAGAACTACACTGGACATCCCGTCCAAAGCAGAGATGGACTCATTTCACCAGCTTCAGTCCGCGTTTTCACAGCCACGCTTTCTGATTCACTTCAATCCGCGATCACGTCTTTACGTGGACCTGGACACATCCAAAGCTGGAATCGGTGCAATGGTCTATCATGTCAAAGAAGACATTTCAGGGGGCCGCTCCTTGAAATCAGAAGCCGGATCTTTCCCATATCCTGCGAGATCACTGATTCAACCTATCATGTTTCTGTCTCGGCAACTGTCTGATGCTGAAACTCGCTACTGGCCCACTGAAATGGAACTCGCCGGAATGGTCTGGGTAGTTCGCAAGATCCGTCATCTCATTGAATCCACCGCGGTCCCTCCAGTGGTGATCTTCACGGACCACGGAGCCAATGTCGGTATCGCCAAGCAGACTTCGCTGACCACTACATCAGTGGAACGCTTGAATCTCCGGATCGTCCGCGCCAGCGAATATCTCCAAAGATTCGATCTGCTGGTCCAGCACAAGCCTGGCGTCTCCAACAAAGTCCCTGATGCTCTTTCACGTCTTCCGACGACCGGACGAGAAAATGAAGTCCCTGACCCTGATTCAGCGGAACTCGACACCTTCTTCACTGATATCACTGAGGACTTCACCGAATACGCGTACAACTACACTGCGACTCTTGTGGAAATGTCCCCGGACTTCAAATCCAGGATCCTCGACGGATATAAGACAGACCCAGTCTGGCGAAAGATTCAATCTACTCTGACGGAGAACGCGAAGCTCGGGGATGACGCCGCTGAACTCAGATTCTTTCAAGACTCCGATGGACTTATCCTTCGGCGGGAATATCTCACGGTCCCTGAAGCGCCAACTCGTGTCTGCATCCCCAATTCATGTATCAAGGACATCCTGGACACCGCGCACACGTCTGCTTCAGCGCATCCTGGCTATGGCAAGATGATGGACATCATTTCACCGGCATGGTTCATTCACCGACTTGCATTTCACGTTCATAAGTATGTCACTCACTGTCCGGACTGTCAGGTCTACCAAGTCCGCCGACACCGTCCATATGGATCTCTCCAACCCATTGAAAGTCCACCGGCACCATTTCACACGATCACGATGGACTTCATCATTGCCCTTCCAACGGAGGACGGGATGGACGCCATGATGAGTGTCACCTGCAAACACAGCAAGAGAGTTCTCCTGATTCCCGGGAAGACCACATACTCTGCGGAGGACTGGGCAGAAGCCTTCCTGTCAGCGATCTTCAGAGCGGACTGGGGAATTCCAAAAGTGATCCTGTCGGACCGAGATCGAAAGTTTCTCTCGGAATTCTGGACCGCGTTATTCACCAGGCTGGGAGTCAAGCTTCTCTACAGCACAGCATATCATCCTCAGACTGATGGTCAGTCCGAGCGGACCAACGCCGTGGTCGAAATCGCGATCCGCTTCATGCTGCACGTGTATGGGAAATGGCTTCCAGCGATCCCTGAACTTCAGTCCTACATCAACAACACGATCTCCTCGGCGACTCGGAAAACCCCCAATGAGATCGTTTACGGATTTACCATCAATCGTCCAGTGAATCTCCTTCACAGTTCTGTCCCCAATCACCTTCACCGCGGACAAGCACAGGACGCCGCTGACATCGCTTCCACGATCGCGAAACACTACTACGACGTCACACACACCAGCCAGTGTACTTGCGAGTCGGTGACTGGGCTCATATTCGACTTCACAAGGGATACAGCATTCCATCGGCGATCCGCAATCCCAAACTCCAGCAGCAGTACGTCGGACCATTCAAGGTCACCGAGCGTGTCGGAAGACTTGCATATCGCCTCGAAATCCCAGTGAATTGGAAGATCCATAATGTTTTCACCATTGCGATGTTGGAACCTGCGCCTCCACCGGAATCCGATCCATTTCACCGACCCCGTCCACAAGAGCCTCCCGCTGTCACCGCCGACCAATACGAAATCGAGAAAATACTGGATAAAAGAGTTTCACCGACTGGGAGGATTAAGTACCTAGTCCGTTGGCTCGGATATGGACCGGCGCATGACGAGTGGAAATCTGAGAAGGCTTTAGACAATGCACCAGACTTGATCAAGAAGTATGAGAAATCACTCCTACGGAGGGGATGATGTTGTCAGGACATGGCAATGGGGAGCAGGGACATGTACTATTTGTCATTTGGAGTTCACAGGATTTGGAGTTGGCTGGAACTGGCATATGATACCCAATGGCTTTATTTGCTTTCACTTGTACTTAGTTATATCTCCGGGACGGAGATTTTTTTCTGGTTGGGGGGAGGTTGTCACGACCAAGGTTTGGTCCGGGCCCGGGATATATATTCACCGGGATCACGGGACCTACTGTTACTGTATTTAGCCACGATCCCGTGCTTCGGTTAGAATCAAGACTCTTACACCTCACTTTCTGGGCCCATGTCCTGACAGAATCTCAACGAAATCCTCCAGATTCTGCACTTGACCATAGTGAACGTCGGATTGATCGGACTCATAAAGAACTGGCTCCGGCGGCTTCTTGGAATCTTGCGTGTCCATCTTTTGAACTCTTCAAGAGTATATTTTTGTATACAATAAATAGTACAAGCAAAGGAACAACAAGGAGAAGTAATAAAAAAATATACAAGGACGCTGGAGCGGAAAACCGACACGACACCGGGGACTCCGCTGACATGTATCTATGTACTGTAGCTTACGCTGCTAGCCTGGATGGAGGCCAGGAGGCCTATCTCATTCTTGAAGATAAGAGAAGTACCTTACTTGATCACCCTGCAGTCCGTGAGTCTAGTAATCTGCAGCAGACATGCAATTCCCAAGGCGTTCGGTCCAGAATTCTTGATCCACAGACGGGGAATATAAACCTTATTGCCCAGTAATTTGCTGAAACTTATTGGACGAGATGATTGGAAGCGACGCTAGGGCGTGGCAAGCTGGGAAGCTTGTCGTGGAGATAAGTCTTCGTCGCGAAGATAAGCAAATCTTATTGAGGCTTGTCGTCCGTCTCTGCGATACTCTGGGATACATTTGCCGAGACGGAGATTGGCGTCGCTCAGTTGTGAAGAGGCAAAGGTGGACGACAAGAGTGGCGTGGTCGCTTGTCAATAATAATAATAATAATAATAATGGGATTTATTGTTATAAATCATGTGACCAAGAGGTTGAACAACCGACCATCTAGGCTTGAAGTTATACATACCTGATACTACAGTCTGATGGGAGGATAATCGACCTCATCTAAATAGCTTGCAGTATCGCCCCTCTCTCGATCCGCTGTTGTCCATCCATCACCCAACCAGCTTAACCCATCTCCCTCCTCATACTCATATTCGAAATCTTCCCATCTAGGAAACTCCAAAGTCTTCCTCGCATGCAAACTACTCCCTGGCCACAATCCTACAACTCGATGCTCTTTCTCTCCAGCCTTATACCAACTTGTACAGCCTTCAACATGTACAGTGCCGGGGAAAAATATGCATCCATGTATCTCTCCCAACTATCCAGAGAAGATTGCTTCACTACCATAGTCTTGATATGTTCGCGAGCCATCTTTTGGATTGATTTCACGACGTAGCCAATTACTGACTCGAAGATGATCAGTAAAGACCCACCTCCTGTGGCGGAGTTTGGTCCACCAACAAGGAATAGGTTCGGAAAATTGGGGATTGCAGTTGACAGGTAGGCACTGGAGTAGAAGGACCATTGTGTTGAGAGCTGAATTCCGTTGGTGCCAGTGACAGGAAATCGAGGAACATAGGATGTGTCGAAGCCCGTTGCGCAGACTATGCCATCAACTTGGCGCGCTGTGCCGTCCGCCGTTATTATAGACTGTAAGGTAAGTAATTGAACGAAGACAAAGCGCGTACGACTATTGAAATGGCCTTACATCTTTCGTGATCTTGGTGATCTTTGAATTCGTGAAATGCACATTGTCCTCCACCAAAGCTTCCAGAAATCCAGGTCCTGGGGTCAATCTGCGACAACCTGGCGTGAAACTTGGTTCGAGAGCATCATAAATTTCTGGCTTCTTCGCTAACTTTTTCTTCATGTTCTCTATAATTCCTTTCTTGCTGCTTATGGATGCTTCTTCATGTGCGAATAGACAAGGATGGTCTAGATTAATGAAACGCTCGATATTCTTTCTGTACTTCCAGTAATATTCTGGATCTTCTTCGAACTTCTTGCGCTCTTCTGCAGAATAAGTGTCTGTTTTTATCAGTATGAGTAGTCAAAGTGTTTCCATGTAGAGACTCACAATTTCCAGAATCCTTGTCTCCAGCTATGGTATCTTGAGTCGCTTGTCCTCCGAATGGCTCACTGACCCAAGTCTTACCACGTGTGAAATGGTACACTTGTGTGCATTTCTTCTGGAGATGCGGTAAAATCTGAATTGCGGACGAGCCAGCACCTATAAGTGCAACTTGCTTGTTGGAGTAATCCCTAACATACTCAGTCTTCCGTTTCGGTTTATAGGACGGTCGTGAGCTCCTTACCACGTGGAATCCCAGTTCGCACTGTGCAGCAGTTTCCCTTCAAAGTCATTTAGACCCTCTATTTCAGGAAGTTTCCAGTTATTCAGACATCCTGTGGCGTTGATGACGATATCAAAGAGCTGCGTTTCTGTCCCGGCCAGTCCTTGAGCGTTGCCGACATCAAGAGTCCACTCGGCTTTGATATCATCCCATTTAGCTCCAAAAACCTTCGTATTGAATTTCACTTTCTCTTTAACGCCGTATTTCTTTGCAACTCCTTTGACATATTCCAGAATCTCTGCTCCCCCAGAGAAGAATTTGGACCACTGAGTATTTGGCTCAAAAGTGTATTGGTACACATGGCTTGGGATATCGCATCTATCAAGTTGTTACTTGTGGTCCACTAGACAACACCCTCAAGACTTACGCGACACCTGGATATCTGTTTTCAAACCAGGTCTGAATTCCAAAATTAGTCTCCAGTCTTCGAAGAAAAATAAATACACGAAGAATAACACATACTCCTCCAACCTCAGGATTCTTTTCAAAGATCTGTAATTCAGCACTCGGCACGTATTGACGCATCCGAATATAAAGCCCTATCCCCGATACACCGGCTCCAATGATGGCTACCCTGAGCTTTCGAGGGGTATCCACTGATCGGTTCTGGAAGGGAAAAGGCTCTTGTATGCTTCCCATGGTGACGAGTGGAGGATAAGATTGAGAAAAAATAGAGCAACCTGGTTCAAAGTATGGTGTTGGGGATATGCAGGCAGACTGCACGGTACTTCAGCCTTCTCACACTTGAGTTGGAGGCGTTCCCAGGCGATCGGACACTCCGCGATAAGAGACCCTCATGTCCAGACTGCTGCTTGCTGGCCAAATCACCTGATATAGACCCAGCATGACCTATGACTTGGCCTTCATATAGCCATCATTGAGGAGAAAATTGGGCTTCTTTCGAACAAAGATGGCTACTCAAAACAAGTGAGTTGCTTAACACAAGAGGCTTTGGCGGACTCGATCTCTACCTTAAGAGAACAAGCTGCTTCAATTGCGTCCTCAACACATTCTAGCTGCAGCAAAGCATCTTTTGAATAATTACTTGTCAAGTGTTCTTATGAGTCGCAATTGGAGGATCGGGAAGATAGCAAATGTGGCAAAGATGAGGATATATTCAAGGGTGGGATGAGTGAAGGAACGTTCGTTATCAAGAGTGGAGGAGGATAAAGTGGACGAAAGGGCTAACTGTTCATTGGTTCGTGTGCTGAGCCAATGAATCATGAGTAAAACCATGATTACAAAGCACCGTTTGTTCTCCCCTCTTTCACACTCAACGCATCCCATTCTCTCCCTTCATTTATATCTTCATTTCCATCAAGAGCCGACAAAATTACTGTCATGGTATACGAAGCAGATTCAACCCAATGTATTTTCATGTTGTCTTAATTTGCTCTCACATATTCTCACATGCGCTTCCATATAACAATTACAAAAAAGATGTCAGATTACTGCACGAACCAGCATCTGCCTAGTGCTGCCTGGTCACACCACGCCCTTCCATAGCTTCTTCTCACTTCTCTCATATTCTCCTCGCCGCATGAATATGAACAGTTCAGACATGATCGGCGAGGTCTTTAGTGAGGTCTAGTCATTCGCTGTCCAGTCCCTTTGTGAATCACCGGGAGTTAGGTTACAGACGCGCTATAGATGCGCTACAAAGTAAGTGGCCGACATATAAAAGATTCCTAGATGTTTATGAAATCTTGAACCTTCACGTTTTTATTCTAGTTTTTTATTCTAAGAGATAACCGCTGCTTACCATGTCTACCGTCGCACTTTCCAAGACGCTCAAGACAATAACGAATCTAAAGATTCGTGAGCTGCAGAAGCAGAGAAAAGCCTACGACACTCACAAGAACTTTGTTCTGGACCACGCAAAATCAGCCGGAGATGACGAACGTCTTCGAGTCTATCGGTTACTTTGTGGTGTGGAGAAGATGGAATCTGTGCTGTCTTCACTTCTAGATTTGTCCAATATTCGCTCATGGCTCGATCAATCAAAATTCGATGCTTCTATTCCAGATACAATGTTATGCGACTTCGAAAAGCAATTGCGATCACAACTTGATGTGCAAACGAGGAAGCTAGACCTAGCAAGCTTATACTCCAGCTTGCTGACAGAATGGCTGACCAAATCAAATAACGATCCCCAAGACACGGCAATTCCGGACGACAACTCTCTCGACGGATCCTTCGAGCTTGTGGAGAAAGATAGACTCAAACTATTGAAAGAGAAGTTTGACAGTGTCGTCTTTACTCCCCTCGAAACAGATGAGGTGGAGATCGACAATTACCTGAGCTCACTCTTCGAAGGAGATGGGGGAGAAAAGGCATTGGAACGTTTGAGAAACAACACAAAGAGCAGGGGTGACCATCTTCTTAAGCAAAAAGCCCCATTTGATGAGGACTCACTGCGGTGGTGTCTCCATGGTCTTCTTGGGAATGATTTACTGAGCGATGACAAGAAAGTGATCTTGCAAGACTTTTTGAAGGATGAAGTGGCTCGGGGAGAGATTTGCGATGTCTTGAACATGAAGTATGCTGATTTGGGCAACTGGGAGTGGGATGCGGGAGATCATGGCATGCCAGTTGAGCCAAGACGACAGCTCAATGGTAAGTACCGTATCATGATGGATGAGGATGTGTTACAAGCCATATTCCTGCACTACCTTGGAATGATGTGGTCTGTGTCACTGAAGAGCTCTCTTGGAGAGCTACTTCAGTACACGAAGTTGTGGAAACACGATAAATATGTTCCTCGAGATGAGACTGACCGACGACGATATTTCCTCGGAGAATATCGTGCATGCGAGAGCGAAAGCGTCGCTAGAGAACGACAAGAAGTATACCGAGAAGACTTTTTTATGTCGCAGTTACCTTCATCGGTGTGTGTGGGAGCTGGAGGCTATGATGATGAAGATGCAGGTGAGCAGGAGGACTCTGACAAGAAATCGTCGAAGGAGGTCAAGCAGTTACTTCTGCGGCAGCTCGCAACAGAAACGCATCTTCGCTTAGCTCTCGATGGAAAAGTAGCAGTTGTACAATCTGACATGCAGTGGTTTTGCACCAGCCTACCGCATAGTACCATCTGTGCCGTTCTCAGATTCGCCGGAATGCCTAAAGAATGGATCCATTTCTTCAAGAAGTTTTTGGAGGCACCTTTGAACATGGGACCTGTCTCTGATGATCCAGCAGCAAATAAGGTTCGAACTCGTCTGAGAGGTACGCCCATGGCCCACGCGCTGGAGAAATTCTTCGGAGAGTTAGTGCTTTTCTTCATGGATCTTGCAGTCAATCAAGAATCTGGGATGCTTCTGTATCGTTACCACGATGATCTGTGGTTATGTGGGGAGCCTAAAAAATGTTCCAAGGCATGGATAGCTATGAAACAATGCGCTATTGTCATGGGATTAGAATTTAATTCATCCAAGACTGGATCCGTATATATTACCAGGGGCAAAGTGGAAAAAGAACACGACTTGAAACTTCCAGAGGGGCCAGTCTCTTTCGGCTTCTTGATTCTGGATTCAAGAGATGGAGAGTGGATCATCGACCAGCAAGAAGTGGGCAAACATGTGAAGCAACTGAAGAAGCAATTGTCTCTCTGTAATAGTATTTTGTCTTGGGTCCAGACATGGAACAGTTGCATTGGTCGATTCTTCAGCCACACTTTTGGTGAGCCGGCGAATTGCTTTGGAAAGTCACACGTCGATAGGGTCCTAGAGGTTTACAAGAGGATGCAGGAAGAGATTTTTGATGGAAGCGACGTTACAACATATCTCAAAACTCTCATTGCCGAGCGATTTGGGGTCACAGACGTCCCCGACGCTTTTGTTTTCATGCCCGAAGAACTTGGTGGCCTCGGTGTGCGCAATCCTTTCATACCTCTGTTCCTCGTACGTGATCAAGTCTGCAAAGACCCCGCATCACTCCTCACGAAGTTTCTCAAGGAAGGAAGAGTGATCAGTCTGCAGCATCACTCCTCACGAAGTTTCTCAAGGAGGAAGAGCAGGAGTACAAAGCGGCGGCGAAAGAATTCGAGGAACTAGATGATGAGGAGCGGGCGCGAAGACTTCGGAAAATCTACGTTGATGACTACGACACATTAGACTGGGAAGAAGAAGAAGAAGTATTTGACAAAAAGATCAAATCAAATAAACCGTCCAACCTCACCAAATACACCCCCTTCATGACTTTTGAAGAGTTTCGCAAATGGGATGAATCGGCCTCCGCATCTCTTGCTCGGACATATCGATATTTGATGGATGAAGCAACGAAAAAGCATATCGTCATCTCACGAAGAGTAAAGGATGCGTTGGATGATATGGATATGCTACTATCGGATATGGATGGCGAGAGAAAGTGGCTGATGATGTTGTATGAGAAGGAGTTGTTTGAGAAGTGTGGGGGTTTGAGTATCGTACGTAAGGATCTTTTACCCATTGGTATTCTGAAGATTTTGAGACAGAAGAGGGTGAGTTGGCAGATGGTACTGTAACTACATTCTATCAGTGATCAATGGGTTCTGGGCTTTATTGGAGTTTTTGTGGACTTTGTACTGTAATTTAAAAATATCATCAGGTGCTGGATTGTAATTATCACGGAATAGAATAATACAATACTAGCTCGAATTCAAATCAAAACCATAAGTAAAAAATCACGGTTATCATAAAACAACAGTCTACTCCCTCAACTAAACAAAAACCTACAACCCACAACCCAGAGCCAAAGCCCCCTCCCTCCACCTACTCACTAAACAACAAACTACCTAAACAACAAACTACCTAAACAACAAAATCCAATTCCTCCTCCTCACCCCTCCCCCTCCTCCACCGATTACTCCCCCCAACTAACTCCACACACCCCTCCAACAACCATCCCCACTTCCTACAAAACCCCTGCGTAACCTCCCACCCCTCTACACTCCAAGGATCCTTCCAAAACCAATATCCCCGTCTCTCCTCTATATCGTTAAACCCTTCAAACAATCCACCGATTAGATCGCTGCATAGTTCGTCTTCGTCGAGTACGTGAGATTTTGGGTTGGTGTTAGTGTTAGGGTTTGTGGAGGTTGGTGTTGGAGAGTTTGGGTTTGGGTTTGGGTTTCTGAGTGTTTGGAAGGGTAGTGTTTAGATGTATAGTGTCTAGATATGCGAGGATTAAATTGTCACGGAGGCGGGGACAGGGGAAGAGGGACATCCAGAGGGGATAATTTGGTGTATTTAGTTGAAGGGGTGTTGGGTATAGTGATGGAGGGATTCCGATTAATGGTAGGAGGGAAGTTGATTGTGAAGTTGGTCCTGGCGCTGGTGCTGGTGCTGGAGCTGGAGCTGGAAAAGGTGGGATCGAAAGTGCGTTTGTGCATTCTAGGGGCATGATTGAGAGGAGGGAGAGGATACTCATGTTTGTTAAGATTGCGCGGACGACGTTATATTGGATTAGTGTTAGGAGGTGATCGGCTGGGAGGGGGAAGATTATTCTTGGTTCTACAGGTGTGGTAGTTAGGGTTTGCGGGGTGAGGTAGGGGATTAGTGGTTGGGATTTGAGGGTGTGGCTTGTGTTGTGAAGGATGGATTCCAAGGCACTGGATGGTGGGAGGGTGAGAGGAGTGAGTTGGTAGTGGTGGCGGTGATTATGGCTGCTGGCCGACTTTGAGATTGGACCCGATTGGTTTGCTCTTCTAGTGCTTTCCTACGACCTATTAAACATGTGAGTTATATTATTTGAAGAAGACAATACCAAGTGACTAGGCTGTGACAATAATTGAAACATAGTGTGAGTAATTTACAAAATCATACAGTAAAAATATACCAAGAAGTCTACCTCTGAATATGAATAAAAGCAGTAGCAATAAACTCCGACACCATATTTGATTATGAATAATTCTTTGCAGATACCTAAGTCGCAGAAAATAAAGCCATATAAATCAAAGAACCCAGTCATAACAACTAATAACAGAAAAATAATAAGAGCTACTCACGATGTGCCCTAACATTAAGACGATTCTGTCTCTTCCTCCTCGCCTTTGCATCACTCAACCCAGTCCAATCATCTCTCTCATCAACAGCCTAATCACACGACAATATCAGTAAGTACTACATACGTATTCTACAAGCTACATATACACACTGATAGACATACCTCAGCCAACTGCACCATATCTTCCAGAACAATCCTTCCTCGTACTGGTACTCGTTCCATAGTGTTTTCTGTTGATACTGTATCGTAACGTACTCGAATAAGGTAACTAATATGTAAAAATATGCAGACTGCTTACCGGACGATATACTTCCCGGAGATGGAGTGGAAGCAGATTGAGTGAGGAGTGGAGTTGAGGTGAGGTGAGGTAAAAACGTAGTATGAATGGCACGAAGTAGTGAAGTCGGACGGATATTTAGTCCGCGTTCTAAATTCTATCGCTTATGCAGGTTGCTTACAGCTAGACCTAATATGCTCTGCTGCTAAAGATGAAATGGGGGCATTTTAGCGAGCTGTGCCTGATTATAACAACCTCTATAACTGATGAGTTCAGCTGGTCGAATAAAAGTACTGTACAAATTAGTTTATAAGATATTATTTTTAATTAGAGTAATTAAGTAGGTTACTAAAATTAAGTAGAATATTAAGATTAATTAGGTTACTAAGATTAAGTAGGTTACTAAGATTAATTAAGTTACTAAAATTAAGTAAGTTACTAAGAAGTAAGTTACTAAGATTAAGTAAGTTACTAAGATTAAGTAGGTTACTAAGATTAAGTAGGTTACTAAGATTAAGTAGATTACTTAAATCTATTCCTTATAAATATTAAATAAATAATTACTTAAAATATTATCTTATAAACTAATTTGTACAGTAATTGACGTCTAAGCCTCTTTAATCTATGATATGCGGTTTGAAATCTGAGGAATACTTCAGAAGGAGTTCATGTTACCTTCTGTACGTACTAATATAGTCGCTAATGCAGAGTGCTTACAGCTAGTCCTGATACAGTCTGCTCTTAGCGAGGAAAGGAGGAGGCCACCAGGGCTTTTTAGCGAGCTGTACCTGATGAAAGCCTCTATAAGTGATGGACATAAATATCCCACGTCCCTTGCTCCTCTACTTCAAAATCGATTTACTTCTCAAAGTTCTCGTGCGTCTTAGGCAAATGAAAAATATGGCTAGAAGTAAATTCGACCCGGAGAAGGATATCCCTTCACTAAAAGACAAAGTGATATTTGTAACAGGAGGTAAGTCCTATCACATATAACCTTGAAGAATAATCTCTATAACTTCCATCTCCCTCTCAAGTCAACCGTCAAAAACACCTTTTCCTAAATCCACATCCTCATCCACAATTAGACTAACAACCCAACCGCCAGGAACGGCAGGCCTAGGAGAATCCTCAATCTACTACCTCGCAAAAGCACAGCCAGCACATATATACTTCACAGGCCGCACGCAACACCAAATCAGCCGAAACACTAATAAACAAGCTCAAGTCTAACTTCCCAACCCTCAAAATAACGTTCATAAAACTCGATCTCTCATCCCTTTCCTCCATTAATACGGCCCTTACGAATCTCCTCTCGACAGGCGAGATGAAGAGGTTAGATATTCTATTATGCTGTGCTGGGATAATGGCAGTTCCACCTGGGTAAGTAAGGCATTTATCTAAAGAATTCTAAAAACTCTCATCTCAAAGGATCCCCGTCGTTTTCATACTCATCATATAAGTTTTGAGAACGAAACATCTCAATAGTCTTTCTATATTAACATTATCGTCCAATAGTCTAAGTAAAGACAACCACGAGATCCGATTTGCAACAAACCACCTCGGACACGCCTCGATTATCAAACACCTCCTCCCTATCCTCCTCGAAACCTCGAATCTGCCGGGCTCAGATGTGAGAATCGTGATTCTTACATCTGCAGGTTGGGCAGGTCATCCCAAATCAGGGATTGATTTTAAGACGCTTGATACTACTCAGGAATCAATTATTGGCCATGTATGTTTATTCTTCCGTGCACGCACACATACTCTATCCCCTTCACTTCTCTTCTCTCCCTCCCGAGAAAGAAAAGAAAAGGACGGACAAAAGAGGTAAAAAAACGAAGAAAGCACCTCCCTTAAACCCACTTTCCTTTCTCCCAAACCTCCTTTCACAGTCAGTACCAACAGATCTATGATTCGAGAGAGAGAAAAAAAGAACTACTATATATAGGCTAACCATCTACTCTCCTTGTTCCAAAATAACAGTGGATCCGCTACGCTCAATCCAAACTAGCAAATATAATCTACGCCCGCCTCCTTGCCTCCAAATACCCCAGCATAAAATCCGTATCCATACACCCCGGTGTAGTAAAAAACAGGGCTGGTAAGCTCACTTGGGTTCTGGGATCGAAGTTTAGTTAAGGTACTGTACTCCTCATCAGCCTTTTACCCCTTCACTATTTCACCCCTTCACTACTACACTCCTCCACCCTTTCACCCATCCGCCCCCAAAAAGGAAACATAAATTAACGTGATAACATATATATATAGGTAACCAACATCGGAAAAATGCTCGATACAAAAGAAGGAGTCAAGAACCAACTTTATCTCGCGACGGGCATGCCAAGAGACGAGATTGTAAATGGAGGCGTTTATTATCCGGTTGGTGTACTGTTTGAGGGGTTGAGTGATGTTGCGAAGAGTGAGAGGTTGGCGGAGGAAACTTTGGGATTGGACTGAGAAGGCACTTGGGTTGGGTTCTTAGATTTAAATTGAGATACCTACGTACTTCGATAGCTTAATTGTATTGTAGTTACTCGCGTAGAATACTTGTTTAGTTCTAAAGACAAGCTTACTTTCCCGCTGGAATAGCTTTGTATGTGACAACTTTCCCTCGGCTGGGCAAGTGAGCCAGAGCAGAACTAGTCACTAAAATATAAGTACAGAATCGACAACTCTATTTACTCTTGTTTATATTTCTCGCTTGTTTCTAAGGCAACTCTACACAGTAGGGCCTTCATCTATTAATACAGATAGCGAGATGGCACTGATGCTATCTTTCTTCCAAACTCCGTCATCTATGTAGCATCACAAACGTCGAAATCCGAATGCATCTCCAGCTCATGCACTGCTGTGAGACTTCCATATGAGAAACCAGCGCGTTCACCAGAATAATGCTGATCAAAAAGGAAGAAAAGACCGCCTGCGCCAAAGCTAAACCTGCTCAAAAATGCAAAATGCACACAATGGAAATGCAAATAACCAATAATGCAACCCCTACTCTATTCCTTTCCTTGTACATCCAGCCAGTAGAGCTTTGTCTAATCAAGTAAACTCTTGGCCTCACCGTTCTCAGAGCCACTACCTGGTCCGATAGCTGCGCTTTCGCTTTGAATTTGCCTACTAGTTCTTGAAGGTCCTGCCGTGAATCTATTGGCCATGGCCATCATCTTAGGGAAGTAATTCGCGACAAGCATTTCACTGTCCATTTATTAGTCAACAACTTCTACCAAGATCTAGGAGAGAAAAACTTACGTATAGAAAGAGTGCTCAGCATTGTGTTCCTTGATCAGGTTATGCGACAACTCGTGGGCCATCACAATCCACCAATAACTCGCAGCCTCGGTCTTGCCTTCACGACTAGTCTCGCCTTCGCTCTCCAACTTGGATCTGTGTAACTGGTTGAAGAACCGGTAGTTGCAAAAGATACTTCCACTGCTGTTGAAAGCAATGGTACTACCAGACTCGTCGTAGAAGATATGTAGTGCTTTAGGGGTAATGCCATAAACACTACCTACCTCATGAAGAAGAACAGCAAAGGCGTTGAGAGCTGTTACATTCTCACTAAGAAACGTGTTGGCTGGCGTGGTAGCGGTTTTAGAAATGAAGATCCGAGTACCGTTGGAAGCGTCAGCAAGGAATGTTATATTCTGCGATGGCGTTGAATCACAGTATGATCCCTTACTTGCCTCTTTGATAAGTTGTTGGGATGGCGGAGAGAATAGTGCGGAGGAGTCATGAGCTCGAGAAGATTGGATTGCGTTGAGAAGATTTTGTTGTACAGCGTGAGGAGACGACACCTTTTCTGTCTCTTTGCGCTTTTGGTCTTTGGCACCATCTTCGTACGGCGGCGGTGGAGTATCATTCTTGCCTCCGCCGAGGAAGTTTTGCAGTTGTTCCTGGGCTTCTCTTCTCCCATGCTGCCGCTATCGAGACCGAATCGTTCCTTGAGGCCGGAGAACAGGCCACGGCCACGTTTTGGAGCTGGAGACTGAGGAGGAGAATCAGAGCCAAAGGCACCTGGCATCGATTTGGACTTCCGATTATCTTCCTTCGCTGCAGCCTGGACCATTTGACCTTGCTTCTTCCATTCTTCCTCCTGCTGCTGAATTCGTTGCTGTTCTTGCTCAAGTTGCTTCTTGCGCTCTTCTTCAGCAACGCGTTGTTCGGCAGCTTTGGCACGCAGAATACGATCTACGTTGTAACCTCGAGATCGTAACTGGTATAAGTTTAGGGTTAAGAGCGATTCAAATGTTAACATCGCTTGCTGGGTGGGCCGTGTGAGCAGTAAATTACACATGCTCTGACCCACTTGGTACGTATCAATGCCAGTCCCTGTAATATAGAGTATATGCCCCCTCGTTCGGTCCTGTTTGTAGGCTGCAGTTCGGTTCTCCTTGTGTTGGAGGCTCGTGCCACGCAATGAACGCCGAAGAGATATGGAGCTTACAACCGCTACCGAGAAGTTCTTTTCAAGCCATCTACTGTCATATCTGATGGTACTTGGGTCAACATCGTGGAGGAAGAGTTTCGATCGTTCCAAAATCTGCTTTTGCAGCATGGCAGCAGGCTGCTGCTTCTCACTAAACGAGCCTATTCGTAAATCTTGCTCAACAAGACTTGAAACTGTCCTTGAGCCGAGAGCCAAATAAAACCTCTCCAACTTTTCTTCCTCCGGTGCACAGATTAGAGATTGACTGAACAAACGGAAACTGTTATATTCATCCGACTATCATAGGTTAGCGTACGTAAGGGGGGGGGGTGTATGCAGTGAACACTTACAACCACGATATCACTTGGAACTGCAAGCCTATATGTTTTTATGCGTGGCTCTTCCTCATCAAACTCGTTCTCCTTCGAACTTTGCTTCTCCTTTGCTGCAGCAACTTCTTGCCATGCAAGCAAGAATTGAGAACTCTTCATTTGCGTAAACAGCTGCTTGTCTCTCTTCAGCGTAGAAAGGTCATCTGCAAGGGTCCGAAGAAGGCTGAGATACTTGTCGGTACTTCCCACAATGTCATAGATGCGCGCAGGGCTCCGAGCTACCTCGGCAGCAATCTCGAGATTTGATGGCTCATTCTTCGATCCACATTTTGTTAAGAAGAGATTGGCATCCGTCCCGAAATCGACAAAATCAAAGATTTCACCATAGGTAGGAGAGTTCCCGATATAACACTGTCGAGGCGCGAGGTATTTGAGGTTCTTTGAATTTTTTGGCAACACAGGCACAATCTTGGCATCAGAAAGCTGTACAACGCTGTGGGGACCAACCTCACCCAGTCTGGAAGCGAAGTAGTTGAAGAGTATTACAGCCTCTCGGCGAGTAGGGGGTGGTTTGTTAATAAGAACCTGAACACAGTTTGCTATAGGAGGATCCTTAGCAACGCCAAATTTCTAGCTGGGGTTAGCTGACGATCAAAACAATACGCTATATGATAACTTACGCTTCCATGAACATGCAGATCTCGCTTCAAAATATTGAATCCGAGAATAGCACACGCCTCATTCGTGAAGCATTCTGCTGGGGTGACCAACCGATTTGAGTCGCCTACAATTGGTAGGAATGCCTTTCTTGAAGCACCGACGCTAAAACTATCATACTGGTTTATGTGATGATTTGCGATATAGTAAGTCATAGCTTTATGTCTCACTACTTCATCGTCCGATGCCATCAAGTTGATGAGTTCTGGAACAGAAGGGAACGACCTCAGTCCAAGGAGATTCAAGAATCGGCCTTCCACGCTGGCAGCACGAAAGCTGCCTGGTGGTCCTGCCCATTGGAGGATTGGCAGACCTAAGTCGCGCAATGCAGAGTTTGGAGCAAAAAGTTCATTCACTGGGTATAATTCAGCAGTTCCCTTGGCTGATTCCATACCTTTTGGACCTGCCTCTGCTGGGCAGATTTTTGAACCTCTTAGCCGGACCATGTCCCCACTGGGAATTTCATCCGCAACAGAGGCGAGATATTTGATAATCTCCATGTGGCCGTTGCGTTTGTTGATACCTATCTCACCCTTTTCGCTACCCTCAGCTGGGAGGAGTCGCTTGAAGATCGTCTCGAGGTCAACAGTCTTCCGCACTCCGATAGCTGCGAAGAACTTCTCTTTGATATGTGGACACCCGGTAACAATAGGGAGATCATCAAAAAGCTTGACACTAGCGAAAAAAGCCTCGTTTGGTCTCTTCATGCCAAATTTGGTCGGTATGATTGTGATTGGCTTCAGTAGACTTATGACTGTGTTTTGGCCCTGTGCACTAAGTGCCTCCCATTGTTTGGAAATAATCAGTAGAACCTGAGCGGCAAACTTTGGTGACTTTGTGAGATTGTGTCCTTCAGGTGCCCCGGGAGCTGACTCAATGAGGAAGCGAAGCCATGGTACGATCTCCAGAGTATCCCATCCTAATGCCTGCAACTCATTCATTTTCGATGCGCGCGTAAATTGGTACGGGATGGTTGACGGAGGAAGTGGGAGTGAATCATCGGCTGGAATTTTGCTGGGCAATAAAAAGTTCTTGATTGTACCCAACGTGATGATACCTCCTTGCCCTTCATTTTCACCAACGGTTGCAATCGTAACATCCAGTAGCTGGTTGATAGTGGGTGCATCCATCTCTCCTTGGACAGCTTTTCGGCCAGCCCAGCCAATGAACTGAACAAGCTGGTCTTGATTAAGTGCCTTTGCTTCCAACTCCTTCTTCACATCACTAAATGTGACTTCAGTGATAACGCCAAAGTCCTTTAGTTTATTGACAAAGGTAATGTCTTTCAATTCATCGGGGACGACAGGAATGCCGTCAACGAAACCACTCAAGTCCTCAACAGCTAGACGAACTTGTGTGGTCGATAGAACACCCTTGCTACTGTACATCTCGATAGACGGCTTCTTGTATGCCGTCCAGAACGCTTCTTCAATTATGCGTGACACCATGGGAGCGGGCGTGGAATCTGAAAAGGTGAATGTTTTCAGGATATGAAGAGCTTCTGGCATCAATTTGTCGACGTCTTCCTTTGATATCCTGGTACCCCGACCTGCAGCTTCCGCGGCGTGTTTGACCTTAGCAGAGAGATCCGCCATTTCATTAGCAAATGCTAGTCTAGACATTATACCAGCGACTCTCAACATCTCAATATTCCAAGTTCTAACCCATCGTGCGTTGAGATCAATCGACTCTCTCTCAACCGTTGGAATGACAGATGGAGCTGAAAGGTGCAGGCCTGCTCCTGTCGTTTGGTGTGTAGGGAATCCAATAAAGATACGCCCACCGGGCTTCTTACTGGGTAGAACGGAGGAGAAAACGTCTACTCCCTTGGCCACTTTATTCTGTTTAGTTGATGCCGCAGCCTCATCATATGACGATGTAAGAATTGCAATTTTAGTTGTCTTCGGAGGTGGCTTCTTGGTAGCACGTTCGAGTTCAGACGCAAACTGAGCAGACACAGAAGTCTTTACTCTAGCGGTCGTAACTCGTAAGAAGACATTCGTGGTAGTTAAAGCAGTAAGGTCTTCTAGAACAATTTCCTGCATAGCCTTTTCTTCCTTCACTGCTTCCATCTTGACTCGAGATTCCTTCGTTGTGGTGAGTCTCGAAAAGAAAGATCGTAATGAAGGCACATCACTGTTACTGGTACCGTAGCTAGCTTCAAAGTTGCCAGGCTTGGAGACAGATGATGGTATCGAGGGTTTCCAGCCAACGACATTCATAAAAGTTGCATCCATTTGTACACTCTCCTTATCGAGACTTTGCACTGACATCAAACCTTCCTTGGTTTTGGTCTCAACGTCTTTCACAAGTGGAATATCAACGCTTGGAGCGACTTTCTTCGTCAGAGATAGTATCCTCCAATCATCTACCCATAATTCAATATTCTCCAGAGACACAAATGTCAAACTCGTAGCCAGGAATTGGGCAATCGATAGGAGATTGGGCATTGGTGTAGTGGTGTTTCTGTAATCAAGCACGAAGCTGGTATTGGGGTTTGCCTCTGCTGGAGGCAATTGTAACTTCTTGGTAAACAGCGAGTTTCCCTTCCAGTAAAATGCCATAGCTTCAGGCCCCGAACTAACAAATGGATCCTCACAGTCCGCGAAAACACTGTAAAACCCAACACCAAACGCTCCGATCTTCGTCTCATCTGGATTTCCCTCGGCGATTCTCTTAAGTCTCGCCCAGTCATTCACCCCAAATGACTGTCCATTGTTCGTAACGACGAGTCTCCTTAACGTATGGTTTAGAAGTACATGTTTAAGGATTTCGGAGTTGTTCGTGGTATTCGAAAGGGGTACATGTGCTGACGGGAGCGTCTCGAACTTGATCGAGACCGTCGTAGCCTGCGCATCGGCGGCGTTTTGTATTAATTCTCGCAGAGTTGTCCATTCTCCTGAGTATCTTGCAAGAACCTTGTCGATGAGGGCTCGAGTATTGACTGTGACAGCTTCCTCGTCGTCGCCATCCTTCATGGCCGCAGCCCTGAGCTTCGTGAAGTCCATCTTGTCCGTGGCGATCCCCTGTTTACAACCTCACTTATGTCGTTGTGGCTAGCTTGGTTCACTATCACCGCATCATATGGTTTATCGTATCTTTGCGTGTCTCTGCAGATGTAGAAGAACTTCGTATGGGCTAATACGAACGGAAATGGCGCGTGGATTCGAGAAGATGTTTATGTATGTTGTGGCGGAATACAGTATGGGAAGGCTGAAAAGAAGGCTGTATCCTTGAGACATAAGCTGTTCGAAGCGTCCAGAATTATGCACGCAGATTTTCAGTATTATGCTTCTGGATTTGCAGAACAAGAGTGAATCTGGTGATGCCTGGCTTAAAACTTCAAAGGCAATAAATACGCAGAGTTTGGTACTTTTGGGGAGCTACTTATTCTACACAATAGCCAGACCAAAAGCCAGCTGAAAGCTTCGGAGTTTATTTACATAGTCCGTGAGTGGCGGGCTACATACATATTTTCCCGCTACCAGCATTGTTCTCGATTTCCCCGACTCGTTCACTATAAATACTTCTACAATGTATCCGATGATGCTGTCAATGTCTAAACAAAAGACCAACCTTCAGTTTCCTTCTCTACTTTGATTTTGCACCCTTCACCATGCATGCTCTAGATGTATTTTCAAGTCGGCCGAAGCTTTGTCGCCAGAACGTTTAGCGCATGCAACCGGACCTGGTCCTAGTGGACCCTCAATGTCGAAACCAATGATGACTCGATGGAACAAACGCAGAAGCGCCAGAAGCATTTAGAACTCTAAAGCAGACCAGATCCCATTAGATCGCACCGGATCTTGATTAGAGATTAGCTGGCAGATATCCGTTCAGCCTTTAAATTAGCTTATTGGCTTATGATCATGGAAGAACTAGTAGTGAGTACTCCTCCTAATCTCAAGAGTCTTTTACGATTTTAGTATGTATCGTATCACATAGGCCTACTATAAGTCTGGTAAACCTTGAAGCAAGGTAGATAAGAAGAAATGTCATCACGTTTAGAATATTGAGGTTCTAGTCACGCTAGCTAGTCCTTGCTTGTACAGCACTCATCGAGGGTCTTAGGATGTAGATGTTAAGCTATTAACGAGATCGTCATCAGGTTTAGAGGCAAAACAGAAACTATAAGGACATACAAGGTATTGTGAAAGAGAGAGAGAGAAAGAGAGAGAGAGAGAGATCGCGCAGAAGCCAACAAGTAAAAAATATCAATAAATGTCATATTTCATTGTTCTACCAGTCTGATAACTCCCCAACTCCACGCAGCGCAATGCAATCCCTAAGACGACCTCCAAGCAAAAGCAGCAAAACTCCAACTCAATTTCATACCTCTCCTCTAACCTACTTATCTCATGCCCCTCGGTCCAGAGGGCAAGCCAGGTCCTCTCCCTCCACGAGGTCCACTTGGTAATCCAGTTGGTCTGGGAGCAGGAGCACCACCTCCTGAATAACCTCCACCGCTGAATTCGCTCTCGTTGCTTGCCCAAGGTGATGTTGCTGCTACAAAGGGCTTGGATGCTGATTCTCGAGGCATAAAAGAATCTTCGTATCTGTGAATCACTTAATCAGCATCTATTTTAGAACTCCCATTACGCTGCTCCTTTTGAATAATGAAAACCCCATATCCTAAGAGGTGAAAACGAAAGCAAAACTTACTTGCTATCATAAGCCTTCGCACTCCCCGTATCATAACTATTGCTCCGAATTTGTGGACTAGCACACTCCTCGCGCCACCCCCAGCCCTAAAGCGATCCTTCAATCGATTGCTTGCGCTTCCAGCAGCAGGACTCTCCCTCCCAAAAGGACTAGCAGCTTGATAACTGCCCTCCCTCTGACTCGGCAAGGGCCTCGCAGAAACCATCTGTTCCTGACTTGCAGAAGATGCTAAAGGTTGCCGTGCGAAAGGACTAGCTTGTCTTCCAGCCCTCAAACTCCCTCCTTGTGCACCTTGTGCCCCAGCTCCACCACTCTTGTCCCACAAACTTGATAATCCGCCTTGTGCTTGCATGCCACTACCACCATACCCTGCGCCAACACTTTGAGTGTAGACTGGTTGTACGACAACTGGAGGAGGCGCTTTTGGATCTGGAGGTAGCCATGCGGGGAATTGGCGAGACTTTTCTGTGTAGTAGGCACGTAGAACACGGCAAATATGAGTGTCGTCTTCGGTCGCACCGTCGTCTTCAGTGGGGAGTAGGTTCTGGCGGATAGATGCTACACGAGAGGTTGTGGTTGTGAGGAGAGAGGAGAGATAGGATGTCATTGTGGCGGGGAGGTTGATGCCACGGGCACCAGATATCTCGTTCCTTTAAGTATGGCTTGCCGTGAGGTGAGGTGATTGCGTATGATCGTATGATCGTCAATTCCACGGGCGGTAGACGTTGATGGTTTATGTAAAGTTACGTGGTCTTCTGGAACAATTGATTTTTAGAGAACTTGCATTGTGTTGATCGTCGAGGGAATGTTTCAACTTTCGCGATGGCCGTTTTGAGACAGAAGCACGACCCCACGTTTTGCCGAGATGATTAGGGAGCTTTCACAGCCTCATTATTTTCCCCACCATGTGAGCATCATAGTCAGACTTCTTCAAGGACTGGATTTGAATATCCTTGTGATGTAGAGTAAAATTTTGATTCTTTCTCTCAATATCTTTTTGGTCGCCATAAACTGCGCCCAAAATCGCAAGTCCCAGTCCATACAAAGCAGAACATTTTATCTCTGTAAACGCCATGCCAAATTTGTACCAAACTCCAGTGAACAACCCTTGATAAACATGGATATCTTCCCAATTAAGTTGCCAGCTGCCTTGGAGCATCTTCGATTTCCTCCTCGTACTCGATCTCCATTCTTGGGTATTTTTTGGGCTTCTTTGCCTTTGAGACTGGTGCCTTCTTTCTTTTGTCTCCTGCCTTTTCATCCTCGCTACTATCATCACTGTCCTCTTCGTCGCCAGTAGCCTCCTCATCCTCACTGCCTAGCCAATCTTCCAAATCACCAAGGTCCTCTTCTTCCTCGCCGAGATCACTAACATACTCAACCTCACCAACACCCTCCTCATCTTCAAATTCTTCCTCCATCTCATCTTCATCCTCCTCGATGCCTTCGTCGAGATCCTCATCACGGGTTCCCTCTCCGCCTCTCTCTAGACCCTTAAGAACCTTCTTCCAAATTGCCTCGCTGACATTAAGTGGTTGATCACCATACGCGCCACTTCTCAGTCTCTCGATCAGCTCCCTCTCAATGGCCCTCTCAACCTTAGCAGCGGCCTCCGCCTTCCTTTCTCTCGTCTCCTCTCTCCTTCTAACCTTAGGCGCTAATTTAGGCACAAGCTTCTCTCCGAGTCTCTCATCCTCAGCCGCCAATCGCCTCATCCTAATGCCGACTTGCGTCAATCTCGTCAATCTCTGCTTGCACTTATGAATCAAAAATGAAGGCCAGTAAATCAACCGCTCATCGACTTGCTCGAGCGCCTTTGCATAGTTTTGAGAGAGCTTAATACGCTCCCACAGTTTGTTGGGCGTATGCGCGCGCTCGATCGTCTTCATGTACAGGTAGAGGGTTCCTGAGCCGGGGTGAGCGCGGACGGTGGCATAGCGGGAGTTTGCGAGGGGGCAGGATTGTCGATTACAGAGACCAGTGACGTTATATTCATTGCGACAGAAGTTCTTCTCTTTTGTTGTTCTGGGTTGGTCAGTATGAAAAGTAGTGGGCCTTAGGGAAGTACAAACTTCAGCTTGAAAGAGCAGAATTGCTGATTGATAACCTGCCAGACGATTTCGTCTGAAGACATGGCGAGGGATCTTGGTACTGCACAAACGAAAGAATTAGGTAGGTGAGATTTATGTGGACTTCGTCAGACAAATATCCCGAGTCGTCGATCCGTGGGTTGGAGTGAAATCCGAAGCTTGAGGTTTTACTTCCTACTTTTGCGCTCAGCTCTTCTTCTCTTCCTTCTACAAGTTCGTTCAACTTTTTTTATTGGCGCTAGCGGCCGCATTATTCGGGTCACGTGCCGAATTAGTAAACAACCTTGCAACACAGGTCCATCTTTTATCGCTCTCCAACTTCTCCACAGAAACTCCATCAATTCCAACATCCGACCGAATTGAAAGAGAGATTGCATTGCATTAAAGAAGCCAGGGATACTCTGAAGTGGCCAACGCATATCAATAATCTCAAGTTTATTCTTGTATAGGTACTTGAGTAAGGTCTGCAGTTTTTTTTGGCTCCAACACCAACCCACTACGACTGAGCACAAAGTGAGCGTAGCGCTGCTGTAAATAAAGCCTTCAGGGTAACTACACTATCAACCGCCAACCTCTCTCAATAGTGGTACTGCAACTAAACCATGGCAACCGCCATCTCGAAATCTGCTCAACGCTTCAAGCTTGTCTTCTTTGTACCACCCTCTGCTCTCCAACCCTGCAAAACTGCAATTTTTGCAGCAGGCGCGGGTCGCTACCCAGGCCCAGGAAACTACACAGAATGCTGCTGGACGGCGATGGGAACTGGACAATTCCGTCCTGGCGATACAGCAAATCCGAATATCGGGAAAGTAGGTACGCTAGAAGAGATACAGGAGGTAAGGGTTGAGACATTGTGTGTTGGTGAGGAGGTTACGAGGAAAGCTGTTGTTGAGGCTTTGAAGATGTAAGTTTAGGCATTTTTTGTCTCCTTTCATGGTAAATGGATTTTCTTTGGTACCCTTTTAAGTCGTTGATGGCTTGCCTAACAAAACTTTTAGTGCGCATCCTTTCGAGGAGCCTGCATATGAGGTTTATAAGTTGGAGGATTTCTAATTCTAGTACGGTAGGTGTAACTGGCAGGTCTCAACCAAGCTGCTCAAGCTACTCATTCTGCAGAACACCAAGGCTCAGGTATCGTCCCCTTCCACAACAGGTAGTCGAGCTCAAAGCAGAGAACGAGGCAATTTCACAAACTGTGAAAAGGTCAAGAGGATCTTTTGTCTTAGTTCAATAAATGATATGCAAAACACTTCGGGAACAGTGCGTTTCGGAGCAGCAACGATTTAGCTGACACCAATTTTATTATTCGCCGTGTAACTAGAATTCATCTCATCTGTGCAAAAGGGTAACTTGTTGACATTTCACTTCCCAGCCCCTCTTTCATTTTGAATGTTGAGTAATACAGGATTGTCTTTGGTGTTAATGTAGGCAAGCTTCATACAGCATACACAAGGGAAGGTGTCTGCTTTGATGCAGCAGGACTCCAGTCTTAGCTTGTATGAATAGAAGTGCAACTATGAATATCTTGGTTAATGAAAAAAACCTCTCAAGAATCAATCCTTATTTCTAAGCGACGAACAGTGAGTCCTATATAGCAAGTAGAGTGAGCGGGTCAATTTAACTTTGACGATTTAGTAGATAACTTCGCGAATAGAAATACAAGTATCAAAAGCAGAAGCACGTTAAAAGACGACAAGAATTATACTATCTCGCTCATTTAATCAACTCACCAGAAGAGCAAAAAAAACACCTCCAATTAGTTCACACGGACATACTCGACTGAAATGGAAATATGGTCTAAAATGTCACATGACCCAACCTCCAACTACAAAAAATCTTTCTTTACAATCTCGTACCAACGAAGCACCACCACAAAGCAAAAGATAAAATGGCACCGACACCACTCCAACACACAGACGAACACACAATACCCTACTCTTCCAGAAGCTTTTAAATCTCAGAGATGGCGCAAGTCCTTTCACGTTGATTCTAGATACCCTTGAGCAGACATCATCAAGTGTAGTTAGAGAATTTGTGGGGAGAGCTAAGGTAAGATTTTTCTTTTGGCTATTCGTCTGATTTTCAGTTTTGGTTTGTATTTTTGAGTGTAATGAGTAAGGAAGAGATGGGTATAGTTTCAAGTGAAGCTAGCTTTTCAAGTGAGGAACAGTAAGAAGAGAGGAGGAGGTTGCGTATTGCGCTGCCGATCACGTGATGGACACCAAATGAATATCAAATAAGATCCATTGGAGATGAAGATATTATAGCGAGAGATCAGGTTGATGGAGTTGCTGAGAGCAGAACGAAATTAAGAAATGAAAAAATGCTCAAAATCTAACAATCCTACAGATCTCTAAATCTCAAACAATCCTCCTCTCTTTTACAACACCTAAACGACGAGTCTCCCCCGAAAAATCGACGTCTTCATCCCCTACCACAACACTACAACCCCCAACCCAAAAACGCTCTCTCAACTCCGATCCGAAGTCCTCTCTCAACTCCAACTAACACAATCCGTATCCCAAACATCACAATCACAAGCACCTCAATCATCACCTCCCAAAAAAGTCCTTATAATAATCGACAGCCTAAACCACCTCTCCTCAACCCACCCAACCCACCTCTCCACATTCCTAAGTTCACTACTCTTAGCCTCACCAGGGATTTCGATACTAGGGACATATCACCTAGATATACCACTTCCTCCCATTTCCCAAACACAAACAGCATACGAACCAACACCACTAACAACACTAACCTACCTCTCAACCAGCATTCTCTCCCTCAAGAACCCACACCACGTCCTTCTTCGAAAGAAAGCCCAGGATCGCAGTTTAGAGGAACCCAAGTTTGGATTAGCTGAAAAGAGAGAAGGTCTCTTAATAAGTCTAAAGAAGGGCAAAAATCAGAGATTTAGGAATGGTGGGAATGGAGGGATTGGAGTAGATGGAGACGAGTTAGAAGGAAAGGTAGTAATAGAAATGAATCTCCGTCGAAAATCAGGCCGAGGAGTAATCGAAACCTTCATCCTTTCTCCCTCCTCCACCCAAACAACCCCCCAAACAACCTCAACAACAAAAACAAAACCAACCACATTCACCCCATCAACCATAACCCTCCTAGACGACCACCCCCTCTTCAACATTCCCACCATCCCCCAAAACCAAGATCAAAATCACCAAAATCCAGGAGAAGGAGTAGAAGGAGAGGATCTGACATTTAAGCTTAATCTAAGTGAGAAGGAACGAAGAGATAGGGAAGGGATTGTCTTGCCATATTTTGATGCGCAGAAGGATGGTGGGAGGGCTGGACCTGGCGAGGGGGGTAGGATTCTTTATGAGATGGGGGAGGAGGATAAGGAGGATTTTGATGATGAGGAGGATGAGATTTAAGAGTTTAGGAATTGAGAATTTAGGGATTCGGGAAAATAGAGACTTAGGTGTGAGGTAGTGAGATGGGGAGATGAAGATTGTGCTTGGTGAGGCATTGTGGTTAGATTTAAATGTGAGGAAGGAGAAGAGGAAGGATCCTGAGGGTTGACAAAGTTTGGTTACCTGATTTGTGAGAAAAGGAGAAGGTAGAAGGTACGAGAAGACTTTTCAGATCAAAGGACTTATGGACTTGGAGGATGCAAATGTTTTAGGAGGAGCTGCGTTGGATGCGTGCTATTATGAAAATGGCTTTGTGTTTGGAGATTGTGTAGAAAGCCAAGGGACGAATACATAAGACGTGGAAGATACCCATAGAATAGAGAGAAACAAAAATCATTCCATTCATAGTACAGTACATTTCGCTTGCCTGCCGACTTTTCCCCGCCCTAGCATAGTCTTTAAGTCTTACAAGCTGTACCAAAAGATCTCTTTATATATACACACTTCTAAACTACAAGATCACAACTCATCATGACCCTTTGCCTTGGCCGCCCAGTCCACTGATTTGGCACTTCCGTCACTCAGGTCTTCCATTCCCATAATCTTAACTACTAAACTTGTCCATCCGGTGAAATGCTGGGTTCGCTGTCCCTTGCCGGTCTCTGGATTGTATTGTTCCCATGCAAAGCCCGTCTCCTTCCAGGATTCATACACGGTCTTTACGAGGTTCAGGCGGAGCTTAGTGTAGAGCTCTTTGGCTCGAGCTTGATGAGGACCCTCAATTTTGGCGTATTTCTGAATCACCGATTAATAGGCTGCATTTTAGTGGAAAATTAGATAGACTTACAAGAAGTTGTGACACGGCAAGATAGTTCATGTTCATCCACACAGGAGAACGCCAGTAGTTCTCCCCAGTCCCGTAGAGCTCGTCCTTTTTGGACAGACTGCGAATACCGTACTCACTCCACAACTCGTTCTCGTCACCTAACAACTCAAGGATGTGGCCCAATTTGTCACTATCAGCCGGAACTAGACCCGTCAAGAAGGGGAAGAGAGAGATATAACCCTTGTGACAGACAAGAGTGCTCTCTTCGTAATCATCAATAGTCGAATCGCAGTAGCACTTCTCCTTTGAACTCCAGTGCAAGTCGTCAATATTTTTCAAGATAGCAGTCTCGATCTTGGTCAGAGAAGCCACTTCATCGTCGTAGGAGAGAATTGTGGCAATATTCTTAAGAGATTTCGTCATCATGCCCATCCAGGAAATAAGATCGACGTGAAGTTCTCCAGGGTGGGGAGGTTGAGCACGAGGGTAGTCATCGAGACCACTAGTTAGAATATGCATTGGTGTTCTACCTCTCCACCGGTATCCTTCTTTGGTGCTGAAGGCTTCGCGATCGTAAGTTTTGAGATCTCCAATTTGAGTCTTGCGGAACCAGTCAAATTGTCGCTTGAGAAGCGGGTAGAGATTTGTCAGGTATTGTATAGCTACATCACGATTCTCAAGATGCGTGGAGTAGATTGAGCCCTCGTTACTCAGGGTCTCTTTGGCAGCTGGGGCTGTCCCATTCTGGGCACTAAGTTTGCTAATGAAGTAGTCAATGACGAAGAAGAGCGTTGGGGGATTTGCGTAGTGTGGGTATTGAACTTGGAACTCCGCGGGAACTTTGCTACGAGCTTCAGCTCCAAGAATCTGTTCACGTCCAATCCATCCATCTTCATCCATAAGGTTGAACCAGCTCTTAACTACCTCAAGAACCAGGTCCATATCCCAGTCGGCGATGGGTAGAAGATGGAAGCCTTCATCCCAGAGAAATCCTCTAGGGAAGAATGGTCGAGAAGGGACGGTTGTGAAGAGCTCAGAGGGACCCTCAAGCTTCTCTTGCCTTCTGCCTCGAGCTGCAGCTGTGTCTCTTCCCAGAAGCCCTCATTCTCCTCGTCATACTCAGGAGCATATGATCTATCAACTACTGAGTCTCCATAGAAGTATCCCAAGCCACCGATAAGGTTGGAGAACATGTTACTGGAAAATCTTTGTAGATTTTCGATATTGAAAGGTGCACTTGGTGTGAAAGTTTCAATGAATTTGCCCCAGAATGCCTTCTGGTTATCTCCAATATGTTTTGACATATCCTGGCTGGTAAGCTCGTGTCCAGCAGAGCCACTATTGAAGATGATATCAAACTCAAACGAGCCCTCGAAGACTTTCTGGATTAAGTGGAGATTGCCTATTCCTGCGTTGTTGGCGATAGTGTAGACCTGTTGTGGTGGAGGTGGGTTCTGATCTCCATATTTCTCTAGATACCTGTCGACCTCCGCCTTCATCTCCTTGAACAAGATTGCTTTCGTTTGCCACATGACCTCTTGGGGAACGGTCAAAGAGCGGACAATTGTTCGGTCAAGTGGCTTCTCCTGATAAGATGGATGTGTCTCCGCAGGATGGAAACCTCTTCCAGCGGTGACTGTCAATTTATATTCACCCAATCCTTCAGATTCACCCTTCAAGTTAACATCTCCTTCGTATCCTAAGGAGTCAGGCTCGTTGACAACCTCCAAGCTGCCAAATCCCTCCAATCCAGCATAAAAGACCACAGTAGTCTTCAAATTCTCTGGCGCATCTTTTCTTGGTACACCTCGGACTCTGACACCCCAACTTCCACCGTTCGTTCCACCAGGGACTTTAACGAAGAAGGTCTTGATATCAATAAAGTTGCCCTTGTCGTAGATGGTCTGGTGTCCACCTGTTCTGGCATCGTACTCTTCCCACCCATATCCTTCCATTCCCTCATGTTGTTCGCAAGTATGTCTAAAGTCTGCGAACTCCTGATTAGCTTCTTAATCTTGATCTCAAGCCCTCGAGATGGACGTACTATTCTGCACATCTTGAAAGTTATCAACCTTTGCCCACATCAAACCACCCATAAAACTCTTGGGGAGTCTAGGTCTAACTCCAAAGTAAACATTCGGACGATACGGGCCCCAGAGCAAGCTTTGGTTACTCTGCCTCCCAATCTCATTTAGTAAAATCGAATTCGCAGTCGCAGTGTCGTCGTCAGCCTTCGCGAGGCCACAGCTCAGTAAAAGAACACTTAAAAGAGCAACGAGCGCCATTGGCAATCTAAAAGCTAAGAACGCCATGATGGATACGTAAGAAATGCGAACCCAGAGCTCCAGGGAATGTTGGGAGCTTCTGGGAGGTTTATATTTGTAGGAATGAAGAAATCTGGGGACAGAAGCTTGAGAGAACACATTTCGGGTTTGGCGAGGATTCGCATTCAGCCGCGCAAGACGAGGCTGTGAGTTGTGATTGGGGCTTTGCGACAAGGTACGTCACGCATACATTACTTTTGCTATTAGGATGAATGCAAATTATGAGAAGGACAGATATCTTATGTTTCCATGCTTCTTGAAATGGTGTCTGGTGCTTGAAAAGACACAAATGGAGACATCGCTTCATGGAATGCCGGCTGGGGACCCGTAAAGCATCTACAGGGACATGCAACAACCCACCAGAGCTTACAATATTATTAGTCCGAAGAGTAGAAGTTTCCTCGACCAAAAAGCTTTAGGATATGTAGGTGAGTCCTTCCACTAGTATGATCTGTATGCCCATAGAAGTCCCTCACATCTCATCCAACGGCCTGTTGAATCCGCCGACCCGGTTCATATACTGCCTATACTCGGTCTTTTTCTCTTTCCTGACAGCGGAGATATCGTTTCCGGCAACCTTCTTCTGGTGCGTAGTACCAAACCCACCGAATCCCATCATAGCTTGCATAGCAGCCAGCCCGTCGTCTTCAACCACAATATCCACATCATCATCGCTCTCTTCGACCTTTTCTTTCCTCGATGAACTGTTCTTCTTCACTGGTTTATCGACCTCCATACGATCGTGATCTTGGCCAAACTTCCCTGACCCTGATCCTGACGAACTAGGCCGCTCATTCCTAGTAGTCCCTCCAACCTTGAAACTGACTGGCGGCGTTGCAACTCGACTGGACGTAAGCTCGTCCTCTTTCACTGGCAATCGCGCTTGATCCGCTATTTTTTCTTCCTTCTGTGCTTCTGGCACGCGATCTTTGTCTCGCCTTGGACTTCTACTTCTAGTATCTCTATCTCTCCTGCTATCCCTCTTTGAGTCTCTTTCTCTATCCCGGCGGGGACTCCTACTTCTTCTCCGATCGTCCTTCTTTGAATCACGCTCTCGTCTAGGACTACGGCTTCGATCCCTATCTCTTCTCCCACCATCTCTCGGTCCCGTTGGCGCTCTTGGTGCACCTCTGTCTGGTAGGCCGAGGCTTTCCTTATCTTTCGCATATTTATCCTCTCTCCTGTCTCGTCTTGGTGACCGTGAGCGTCTGCGATAATCTCTGTCGTTCTTTCTGTCGTCTCTTCGAGGTGGCTCATCTGGCCTACGATTATTATCTCTTCGAAAACCTCCGCGTTGATCATAACCTGGGCCGCGTGGCTGTTCCTGACGGTCGCGATTGCGGTCGCGCCTGGGCGATCGAGGTCTTCTGTCAGCCATTTTGGTGTGGTGACTGTCTGACTGGAGGCAGTTCCAGGTTGTGTGTTTTGGTGTTGTGGAAACTTTGACCTCGAATTCTTTATTATTGCCTTTGCGCGCAGCGAGGCTGGCACCTGGCAGGGCTGGGATTCCGAAGGACAGGATTAGGTACCTTTTGCGCTAGACCCAATTTGATACTAGTCAATTTATCCCCTGATTGTACCTGACCTCCCTGGAAGATCATCCATCCTCAACTCCACGATCTTACTGTAGAGCTCTCAGCCTTCTTCCGCAGTAGCAAGAAGAAAATAATACGATACGTTACTGCTTCAATATAGCCTCATTTTCCTCCTTTAGACCTTCTGTTTCAGTGAAGTTACTACCTATTTATTCATATTTAGCTCTTCCTCTGTCACCATGTTTGCAGTCTGTCCAGGAAGAACAATTCGGCCACAACTCAACATGCAAGTCAATCTAGCCGGAGGGAATGCTCCTATTTCTTGCAATCTCGTTTGCTGCAAGGTAGCAAGGTTACCTATGAGATACATCATATTTTAAATGATAAAGAGGCTTATGCGGGGTAGTGAGCTATGTAGCCTTTCTGCGCGACCATGACGTTGCTTTCTCAAGGGCGTACTTGCTTTGTTCATAAACTCTACTCCTTCTCTGGACCAGTCCGTTGTTCATTTCTCATTTGTCTTCTTTTATTTTCTCAATCACAAATTAGACACCACTTCCTGCTCTCTCGAGTTCTCACAATCAACCAAATAACCACTTCGAGCCCCAATTACTCAGGATGGCAGATATATTCAAGAAAGCATACAGGGTAATTGGCCTAGGGGAATTTGGTGAGAATAGGTCAGTTGATTCGCCGGTCGAAGTATACACAACTCGAGCTAACAATTCATCCAAAGTCACCCTATCCATCCAGCGACAGTACACTATCCCATTGCTTTCCTGTCACTTGCTTGTGCTCTGAAAGTCCTCTACGGAACCTCCTTTTACCTGTCTATTCCATTCACTGCCGATAGACCAAATCTCTCTAGCCTCGCGATCCTTAGCTACGCCTCGAACCTCCTTGGAGTCGTCACTGCAATCCCGTCACTCGTCACTGGAATATGCGAGCTCTACGCTATGGTATCTGCTAATGGCTTGTATAAGGCGGATGAAAAAACCGGCCAGAAGAACCTCATTCCCAAGGTCAAAACCACGTTCATTCATGTAAGTTATGTTCATTTGTCGGGATAGAACTGTTTATTGATGTGACTCAGGCTGGACTTAATGATCTCGTTATTGGTATGGCAATATACAATTGGATGAAGGAGCGGTCCGCCCCGGACTTCGCACCAGAGAGCCATCAGATCGTCTTAGCTGCTCTGTCGTTGCCTGGTCTTCTATACGCGGCCTACCTCGGTGGTGGACTGGTTTATACTCGCGGTGTTGGTGTGCAGCGCATGGGTTCGGGTCTTGAAGAGAAGAGGAAGATGATCGAGCAGGCTAACGAGAAGAAGAAGTAAGACAGCAGTCATAAGCTTAAAGAGATGTCGATCAGTATGTAAGAAAGGGAGACGCATAACTCTAAGGGAGTTGAATTATAATATGAAAAGTTTGCTGTCGTTTTTGAGCTGAATGAAAATGTACTTTCTCCCAAGAATAACTGGGTCTAGTCCTTGCATGGTGGTATGTCACATGTCGATGCGACATGCGACGCAAGGAGTAGCTTGGTGGATGAAGACACAAAACTCTTAGAGAGACGACCAGTCTTTCTCTTTCACGTCTTGTCGACTTTCTAGCCTCTCCTAGCTGAATTAGTGAATTCCCTGTATCAGCCTTGGGGATTTAGTTGATTCCAGCCTCCTGCCACTTGCATAGCTACACGAGCGCGTCATCAAAGTATTATAACTACTACCTTACCTAGCTTCCAAAGATAAAAGCCCCCGAAGTCACAACAGCAGCCCATCTCCGTCCAAGAAATGTCCAGAGCCAATACCTCCAAACCTCTCACAACATTCACCAATTTCCCTGAGCTCATATTCGACTCGCGATATGGGAATTTGTTCTAGATGCTCTACTGCCTCCTAGGGTGATCGAGATCTTTAGTAGCACACACGATTGTATGCACCACAACAAGAGAAATAATGCGAAGTCAAGATCTGGGGAAAGAAGAAGCAATCCGGAGTTTTATACGAAAACTCCATATCCGGTTGCACTTTGTATTAATAGAGAATCTCGTGAACTTGGGCTGAAGAGATATGAGTTATTGGAAGCGAGGAGGGATGAAGGTATGTTCAAGAAGATTTTCTTTTTCCTTCTTTCTCCCTCCGCTTCAGGTATCACACAAATACAACAAGAAGAGAACGATAATATTTGTCACATTGATTTTAACATGGAAATTATTGTTACCTAGAACTCCTCTTCCGAACCTGGATAAGATATTCCACCGATACAATCTACATCCACCCCTTCCACATCGTCGCAAACGCAAAACTCATGAATGAAGCCAGGTTCATGGAGGTTATGAATCTGTTTTTAGTATATTCGGATGCGAGACTGAAGATTCAACGGTTAGCTATCTCGCAGTTTTGTTTCCCGTATGGTGTCAGGCCTGTTTCTGGATTTGGGTGTATTTTGGCTTTTAGGGCATTGGTCACAGATGGCGGGTTGCTGCTTACGGTGGGTGATGTATGTTGTGGTGGTAGAGGCGGAGATGATGGGAGTTTGGAAGCGATTAGTGAGTCTTTGCATAGGAAAGTCATTGGCTTCTCGAAGGCCAAATGGTCTTTTCATCCTGTGGCGTTTTGGGAGGGTTATGCAGATTTGATGAGGTTGTCTTTGGTGTGGGGTGTGGAGAGGATGGTTTTTCCTAGGGAGTGGTTTGGTGATGTTTTGGATCTTGGGAGGGTTGAGGTGGGGATTTGTGTGGTTCAGAGGGAGGTTAAGTTGGCTTTTTTTCAGGGTGGTGCTTGTAGGGAGGGAGAGGGGGAGGGGGAGTTGGAGCTGCATCGGCATCGGCGTGGATTGGAGGGTGGTGGGTTTAGAGGGTTTAGTCCTTGTGAGATCGAATAGGCACATGATATCTCCAGTGGAAAGTACCTAGTTAGAGAATCGTTAAGTGTTGTTGCGAGGTATATGTAGTACCAATTAACTCGTAGGAAACACCAGTTTTTATTTCATTTCTATGAGTGTAGTTATTATGACTACTATTGAATCATGATTCGTCGCTCTCAGCTTCATGACATCGTCAAATCGTCGTATCGTTAATCCAATTCGGAAGGCATCTCAAGCCAATTCGGAAGGCATCTCAAGCCAATTCGTCCATGCTCTTGTCTCCTTCCTCATCGACCATTTCAGCCTTTTCAGCCTTATCACCCTTCTCGGCCTTCTCGACGTGACCGCCACCCCCAATACCAACACCAACATTCTCACCCTCAGCCATAATCTCATCCTTATCACCTTCATCTTCCCCTTCTTCAGAATCAGCAATAGTGCTACTCATCTTGCGTCCACTCTCAATCTTCGCCTGCATCTCCGTCTCCTCCTTGAAATCATCGTCATCAACGTCCCAGTCCTCCTTAAACTTAGCCTTCTGGTACTCATCAAAACCACCAGCTTGACGGATCTTAGAAGCCTCGTTAGCTTGAGCCAACCAATCTGGATCGTGCCGACCACTTCGACCGTCTTCCTTGAATGCAGCGATTGCGGCGCTCAGGTCTTCGGATGAAAGGTTGCTGAGATCGATGCCAGCCTTCAAGAGTACTTCTTGAGCTTTGGGGTGGGTTAGAACTGCCTGTTGTTATAGCGTTAGTGATTGCCAAGATGTGAAGGTGAGAGTGAGAGTATCGTTGATGTGAGATAGTGAGACTGAATTGAATTGAAATGGATAAATACCTTTAGATTGAGTGACTCGGCGTAAATTGGAGATTTCTCGTTCTGGAGAACGGCTTCGGGGTCAGAGAGGATCTTGTCTGCCGCAGTTGCCTTCGTTGAGCGCTTTGGGGTGTTGGAGGGTTGCTTGGAAGCAGCTCGCTTTAGGCTCTGTGGCTCTGACATGTTGAGAGATTCGGCAGATGTAGTGGGAGGAGTAGGGTCAGTGGGAGGAGTAGAGTCGTTAGGAAGAGTAGAGCCAGCAGGAGTAGGGCCAATAGAAGCCGAATTTTCCTCGGCAAGAGTTTGTTGCTGCTGAATGAATCCGTAGAGAAACTCGTGAGGGTTGAAGTCAATCAACGGGAAGCTGAATTCCGTTGGATTTCCAGTGACCAAGACGTCGTACGGGATGTTGTTTTTCTTTTCGGCGTGCTGGTAGGTGATATGATTGGTATCCCTATCAGATCGATAGACGAAAAAAAAACCGGCCTTGGTGCAGCGCTCATGTAGCTCGCGAACTACGGCTGGCTATTTTGATGGTGGTTTTTGATCAGCAAAAGCTCTCGTTCTTGGAGACGGAATGAAGAGAGAAGAGATGTAAGAAACATAGGACCATAGTCTATATTCATAGAGTGATGAATCTATGATAGATGATGGGGAAAATGTAACTTACCTTCTCCTTGATACTGGCGATTGTGAATGGAATTATCACATCACCATTCATGTCCTTTAGAACTACAATGGCCCGGCTGGGGTGAATCTCTTTCAACCCGAACTCTATGTCACAGATGTGACAGTATTCAGTAGCTGTTTTAATTATTAGCAATCATTCTTTGTGAGTGAATTGGTTTTGTCCAATGTAAACATTTCGTCCCCAAAAGGACTGGACGAAAGAGATCCGCAAGGACAAGAAAAAGGACAAAAGGGATGAAAGAATGAGACTTATAATAAAACTTATAATTACCTGGGCCCTCTTGGGCGGTGACGTTGCGTTCTGCCATTTTGAAGATCGTGGTGATGTTGTTGTAGAAGCGATGGCTAAACTTCGGCTTTGATTCTAAAGCAGCGAGGGGAAAAGGTGAAAGAGTCGCCGAGCCACTAAAGGCGGCGTGCTAAAGGGCAAGGCTGGCACGTGACAGTAATTCGTTCATTTCATGAACGCTTCAAGACATGGTGTCCTGACTCCATAGCTTCCAGAACAGCACTGCAGCCTCTTTGTGCGCAAGCAAACATACCAGGACAATATTAGAAGAGTTCTTGACCGCCAAAATCAAGTTTTCAAAAATCATTGGTTTATCTGCACCTTTCCAGCGCCTTCGGAGTTTGGCAGCGCATTCAAAATGATCAAGTCCACGCAGATTGCGAGGCTGGATGGTATGGAGACTTGTACAGAGGATACTTGGATTTTTAAGCTAATTCTATGGTTAGGCCTCATGCTATGTGCATCCGTCGACGATGAGCAGACTGAGAACTCCCTCTCTGAGATCAAGGGACAAGTCAAGATGATTCTGCGGAGGTTAAATCGAAACTCGGAACAGCAAGCCAGTATAGAGAGTGGTCCATACACATTACAGTATGTTATATTGTCTTTTTGTTGTTATTTGGGAGCTGTAGGAAAAGCACAAGCGCTGCGAATACTGGGGAAATGCTCCTAGGTCTTCTATGGAAGTTTAGGATTAGAATTGAGAGACTCCAGATGGTTCTACCTGTGGCGAGTGTGCACAGGAAGCAAGTACTGCAGCAGAAATGCGCCTAATGCTAAACCCAGGAACTATGAGAAATGCTCTGAGCATGAATATACATTCTTTCCTGCACAAATACCTAACATATCTCACTAGCTACCTCATTGTACAAGACATAGTCTACCTCTGCATCAGCGAACGCTCCTACCCCCGGAAATTGGCCTTCACATACCTCAGCGATCTCTCCACTGAATTCAGCACTACATATCCCGCCTCGCAAACGCTCTCTCCATCACTCCGTCCTTACGCCTTCATGGAATTCGACACTTTTATTCAGCGTACGAAATCTACCTATTCTGACGCACGCGCAACACAAAACCTCGACAAGCTGAACGATGAACTACGAGACGTAACAAAGGTCATGACGAAGAACATCGAAGATTTACTGTACAGAGGAGACAGCCTAGAGAGGATGGGTGAGGTTTCAAGTAGGCTGAGAGAGGACAGTAGGAAATACCGGAAGGCAGCTGTGAGGATCAATTGGGAGTTGTTGCTAAAACAGTATGGTCCTATAGGCGGATTGGGACTCTTCATGATTTTGTTCATTTGGTGGCGGTTCTTTTCAGGGTAAGAATTGCATTCATGGGAAGGAAGGTCACACATCAAGGCAAGGCGTTATAAATGCAGCGTTGAATTTGGTCTCGGCGAAGGATTCGAGGATTATCTCGATTGTTATAATACCTTGTAGCTCTGGTTGGGTTTGTTTGTAAAAAGGATTCCCCATACTGTGGGTTTGTGTAATGCATTAGAATCTGAAGACGTATAAAATTTGGTTCACTTGCCATTCTGTCTCATGCCCACTCGTCGTTACCCGGACGAGGAAATCAAAGCGCCAATTGCAGCATTGAAGCTAGCCCTTGATATTGATTAGTAGGCAAGTCTGGCAAGGATTCAATAGCAAGGACGAAACGGGGTATAGCTACGAGTAGGAGGAAATATGGAGAAAGCCGCTTGGAATCTAAACTTTAAATGGACGACATCTCTTCTTACATACAACCAATACGGTGGTCCATTTTCTAATTACATAGGCAAGCATAGGTTAACCCCACTGCTAGGCTCTTCACTAGAATCAGTGTCTACTAGTTTCATTATACTGCGAATGAAGTTGTAGTAACATACAGACTGTGAAATAACGCGGGCTGAGAGAAGGTCCAACAAAAGGTGCAAAATTTGATATTAAAAGCTACTAATTAAACTCGAAGAACATAAAAAGATCTTAGACCTTGGATCAAATGAAAACTATCCGGTACTAACCTATCAACTCCAATATAGTCGTGTTCAAATCTTATGATATCTACCCACACCATAAACGAAAGTTCAAATCTTCATCATCTCTCTATAAGCCCTTGTCCAACCTCAGCATAGGCCTCAAACGTAACCTTTAGCCCAGCAATCTCAGCCATATCAAGCCATTCTTTAGAACTCCTCTCCCTCCCTCCCATAAAAGCAATCATAGTAGCATGCATATTAGCATACTTCAACGACTTCGACATCTCCTGAATAAAAATCCTCGAATGAGGTTTCATAGCCGCCGAAAGCTTTTTCAAGAGTAACATCGATTCGATATCTGGTGTATTGTGGAAGATATGCGAGAGGTTATAGATATCAGCACCAACAATCGGTTGAGGTGTAGGTCCTTTAGCATCCCAATTAATCGCCGTAATCTCAGAATATGGATGGACATCAGCGTTGAATTCTTCAAGTATGAGATTCTTGGATGTGAGATGTGGATAGCTTTCCTTCAACTCTCGAAGTAACTGGCCATTACCTCCACCGATATCAACGATGATGATATCTTCTTTACGTATCACTGAATCAAGATCATATCCTAATCCCCTCACTCGATCCGGCATCTTCTTTGAGATTCCAAATTTTCCTTCCATGAAGTAGTTGAAACTTTCTAGTCTTCCTTCTTCATGCATGATGGCGAAATGATGTTTCTTTGCTAGGTCTGCTCTCCCCATCTTTTCATATGCGTATTGGAAGGGTGTGCAGATTTCTTTGAAGGGGTAGGCGAAATCGGTTGACTTGAGTTTGGGATATACAAATGCCGCTCCAAGGAGACCTTCAAGTGAACTAAGTGGGAAATGTCAACGAGATCTAAGTAACTTGGAAATTGTGTTGGTGTTGACCTACAAATGTAAAGCTCCGTGGAGGGATGATGGAGAAGTTACGAAATATCTTGTCAAATCGTTGGCTTTGTATTTATCGTTCTCCATATCCAAGAAACCCATTCCAGCCATTATAAACAGTGTATCATCTAGAAATCTGAGTGCTAATCTCAAGCATGTTAGAAGTCAATACCTACCAGCAAGTGGAATATCTTTTCCGACGGAATTAGCGAATACTTTGTGGACTTTAGCAATCAGAATACTTACTCAATTTCGATGTAACAGTTTCATCCTGCTCAACAGCCTCGACAACTTCTTCTACTGAAACAGGCTTGTCGAGCTGGACTATAATCGGGAATAAATTGAAGTGGAAAGCCACTGGTATGAAACCCAATGAGCAAGCCTATACAGCAATCACAAAACTCAGTTTCTACTCTATACATCATATAAGAACAAAAAAAGAAACCTAGTTTTAGCTTACGAAAGTGACTGAGCGAGCAATTGTCTCACCTGGAGACATTTTGAATACAGATTCAGAAACTGGAAGTCGAGAAGTAGTTGAGAAAGTAGGAGGACACACTGGGAATGGATGTTTGTAGGTAAGCTCTTGATCAAGAATGGATTGCTGATAGACAGAGGGGTAGCTACCCCACATCGTGGTTGCAAGAGCCTACCTTGGCACGTGGGATGTGGTCCCGAACCTATCATATCTTTTGAACTGCTCCCTGTGAGAATTAATATGCATGGTAGCTGGGTACAGTATATACCTAGATGAGTAAGTATATGAGAGGGCGCGCTCTAATGGGAGGCAGTTGTATTGCTGATCATTGGTACTCGCCTATGGCTATTGACCTCATGTATGAAGTACCTAAGTACTTTGTAACCCAAACGAATCATCACTTATCTATGTTATCTATTGCATTATACCCTTCCATTTGAAGCATGAATTCATGTATAATATGACTAATATAAAGGATATGTGGTGAGGCTGGCTTACTTTCTAGGATGCTCAGTATAAATGTAGGTTCACATGTCAGCGTGAACCATATCCTGCTCGCTTATTGGTATATATATTAGAGGGAGAAGCTTACTGCATTGGTCAAAAAAACAATGCAAACTCTGTGCCAGATCATGTAATTGGATTGTATTCATTCCTCAACTTAATTCATTGTATTTCTTTCACCCACCCTTCTTCAAAAGGTACACATTTCTCACAGATTCAATCCTCTCTCAAGCACTGGTTTCTCAAACACAATAGGAACCGTAACCCCACAACTATTAATAATAGCCTTCTTCTGCGAAATAAGCACGTCAATCTCCTCCTCAGCCATAACATCAATCCCAAGCAACAATTTAGGTTCGAGATTATCCGTAACATGTATCTCTCTCTCCACCAACCCAAGAACCCTGTTCCCCTTGGCATCAACTCCTTGAAAGTAGATTGGTAGCACAACGAACTGCGTGCAAGTGACAAAGCAGGACGCGATCCCTTGTCTGGGGATAATGGAAGTGGTATTGTGTAATGGCAGATGCGGTCTATGCTTTCTCAACCAAGCCCTATCAATCATGCTGATTTCGTTACAGGAATCGAGAAATGCGTGGAATGTTGGTCCGTTTGGATTTAGTCGAATCTTTGTTGTCATGCAACCCCATCTCTTACAGTCTATCCCTGTTGCTGTTGGTGGTTCTGCTGTACTGGTTTTGATAAGACCCCAAGACGACAATCGAGGACGTGCACTCGATTTTGCATTTCCATCTTCTGACTTCTTTTCAGTTTCATGAGCTTGCTTGTTTTGTCCTCCTGTCTGGCAGCTAATGGCTGAAAGCACACTCCGCGCAGTTACTCGCCGTGACCGTTCGACAATAAGTTTCCCTGTCCTCTCGTGGTATTTTTCTCCAAGACTGTTGACCTCGCTATCCTTAACACCATATGAATCCTCTTTTGAGGGAAGTTTTCCGTTGTTATCGGTGTGTAAAGTGCTTTTGTGTTGTCCCATTTTCGGTAATAAGGTAATAAAGGTGTGAAAGTCTTTGGAATGGAAGAAGTTGCTTGAAAGAAGTTACTGCTTTGAGTCCTTGATTTGAGTTCTGCAGAGGAATATTGGCAAGATTTCCAAAGCTGCGAGGTTACTGCTAGAATTTGGCACAAGATTTGTTAGATGGACTGACCTAGTATTTGGACTAGAGTTTTCCTAAATGCCGGTTTTATATAGGAAGACTAAACTTTATACCAAAAGAGTAATTCTTGTGTTGCAATTGAGAAAAATTTGTGCGTGACTCCAATTAAACGCTATTCCAAATAGTATGCCATCGCAAAAAGTTGCGTTATACTTAATACGTTAGTGCTAACAAAGGTCTCGAAGCCAGCATTGACTAAACGATGTAGCCTACGAGACTAAAGAAGGTGCACACGTTCAATGAATTTAACTCTTGTACTTTCCTTTCACTAACTTGCTATTTATCTGCAAAATAATTTCTCCCATCTCTTTAAGTCATCCTGAACAGAACAATCCAAAGTCCAAGAGGCACCTCCCAGAGAAACTTACTCCTATCAATACCCACCACCTTACCAGGCATTGCAATCATGGAATTTCCACAATTCCCGGATCTTCCCCTAGAACTAAGAGAAATGATTTGGGATGCAGCATTAAGAGCGGGACGAGTCGTTGAGATCATTCCAACTCAGGATTATGTTGAGCCTGGTTATGATCATCACTCCCCCAGTCCACCAGTTGCATCACTTTTTCTCGTATGTCAAGAGTCGAAAACGAGAGCCCTGAGATTCTACGATCGAGTCACTGTTACCAACTCCTCGATCACGAATAAATTTATGTTTAACTTCGACCATGACATCTTGCTGTTTTCAAAACGCGCCGCATTACCACGACTCCCACAGGCATTACCATCTGTATCCAAAAGTATAGACAATACCCAGGAAGAACTTAATCAGTTCGAGAAAGTAATGCTAGAATACTTGATATTTCAATGGATCTGCTTCTTCCTGTCTGATATGGGCGCGAATGGAGGCAAAGTCAAAAATATCGCTTTACCAGCAGCATTCCAAGACATTTGGTTCTTTCCCGAATTAAATAAGTATTTGTCTGAGCGGTTATTAACTAATGAATTGGGAAATATCACCACCATACACTTATTACACGACACACGCTCTTGGGAGACGGAATCAGTATGTCGCGAAGTTGCTTATATCGAAAACATTGAAAAAGAATCTCAATATCAAAGCTGCATGGAACTTCAAAACAAGAATGTCGAATACCTCAAGAAGATGTTCTCATTGGTCTTCCAGGATGATAAGAAGAAGCCTTATCCTAACAAGGACATCTTTGCAGGTCGGGTTGTCTGGCGCTCATAATATGTATACAAATTCAGTGGCCACGGAACTAGTCAAATTATTATCAGCCCGAAGAACGAGAACATAATCACTCGGACGGAAATCGAATCAAATATAGACACTAATTTAAAGACTTGTGTAGTGTCTATGCACTTAAAAAAAACACCCATACGAATTGGTTTATAAGTGATCATTTTGAATGTACCTTACGTGTGCCGAGATAGTTTGAACAACTTACTTGATGGAGGTAAGTTACTTAAATAGGTAACTTATTTTCCTTAGATATCTAAGTTAACTCAAATGACCAGTAGCCTTACTAAAAATGAAGACTTATAAACCAATTCTTACGGTATACCATATCATCACTTGAAAGAATAGACGACTCCTCTTCATAATCCCAACAAAATCCTTTATACCACCAGTAACCAAAACATAAACTCCCATCCCATCATTTATATACTCCGGCATCCAATCTCTCCAATAAAATAACATCATTACCACTTGCTCTATAACCCCCCGCAGCCCCCAAATCAATTCCAACAACCCACCTCCCCTCCAAAACTCTTACATCCACAACCACCCTTATGCAACCTCCTAATCTTCTCAACCCGTTTCCTAATCTTCTTCTCCTCTTTCTCCCTCTGCTTTATAGCCTCCTGCTCCGAAACCACAAATTCCGTAAGATTTTCCCCGACTCTAAGTTTTCTGAAATCTACCCACTGCTTTTCGAAACTGTCTGTGAAGAGTGGTTTACGTTCTTTGAGCCATATGCGATTTTTTGTTGCGTAGAATTTGCGGCGGACGACGTTGATTAGATTCATCTTTTTGGTGATGATTTTCTTCGTTTTCCTCCTGGGAAATTAATATGGAAGTAGTGTTGAGGAAGTTGGTGTCGTGTGTTTTTAGTAGTGGGTAGTATTGCAGTTGATGAGAATGAGCTTTTTATTGGATGTTGGGCTTTCGAATAATGTCTTTATTCGATTTTAGAGGGATGTTTGATTCGATCGAATGGGATCGTCTGAGTGGTTGACTGTTTTTCTTTTGAAGTCAATTCCTAGTAAAGACTTTTAATCTAAGATAATTATATATTCTCTTCCAATTTCTTATTGAACTGGCTAAGTGAACTCATGATCTTGTAGTCCACATTTAGAAAAAGTCCGGTTTGTAGCTAGTCACTTAATAGGAGGGAGCTAGCGGTTGAAAAAATTGGAAAGTCTTATAAGCCTCTCGTCCTAGATCTAAATAAAATAAGTCAACATTTTATACTAGATTTCTCGTCTCACAACTGAGCAAATTTTAAACCAAAAAGTAGAGTGATAAGCGATGGTCCACCACCCCCCTTTTGAATATCATGATATATAAGCGAGATCACATGACAGTTCATTGCTTGTTGAGTTTTGTAACTTCTGTACATTTTGAAATAAGTAGACTACAATACAATATATTTAACTGCGGTTATTTGCTTGAAGAGTTTAGACATTTTTGCACAATCACAAGAATCTTTAAGTGTATTGCTTGAAAGAACAAAACCTTTTGACTGCATTGACGATTGTTTTGAGCTTGAAAAATGATGGCCTAACTTGATTCTAGACCAAGCTTCTGAGTTCTGAGCTCTTCCCAACATCATTATCTTCATAAAATTTCCCTACACATATGCCCCTGCTTCCCAAATAACCTTCGTGCTCAGCGGAACTTCTATGCCGTTGTAATGTGCCATCTGCTCAGGCTTGATAGAAAGTGCCTGTGAGAGTTGAGGTGCTTGGAAGAACTCATCTCTTTAGGACATGATGAGAACGTTAGCTTCATGAAGTTTCAGCACCTGGATACTTCTGCCAGTGTCATCTTGAATCGTGGGCCTTTTGCAAGCATGATAATGTCTTGTACTACCAGAGATGCGCGCTCATATTCTCAAAAAGAAAAGGCTAAGTTATTTCTGGTGGTGACCACAGCGATGTCGAAGAGTGATAACTGAGCAGCAATATTGAGGAAAATGGGATTTTTCGTGATGCAATACCTTGAATCGCGACAGGTACGTCTGTTGATAAGGTTTACATGGAGACTGATTCGAGCGTGCTTCTTTCTTCATTCAAAGCCTAAACCCCTTCTTCGAAATTTGGGTCTTTACTGGCGAGCGTACCGCAACACTCTCCAGAGAAATGATGACATTGAAGCAAACGATGCTCAGAAATTTGACCGAGCCAGCGTAATTGCGTTATGAGTATTTGAACTGTTGAATAATTTCAACGAGAAGAGAGAGTCTAAAAATGCTCAAAAAGCTTCACAATGCTGTTGAAGAAGCTTGGTAACAGAATCTGTCAAGATCCCAAGAAGCACATGTAGAATTTTGTGTACTTCGTGGCACCCACTCCTTTTGTGCGATGATAGTAAAGCAGCAAAAGAGGATCCCAGTGCATAGGAATATGAAAGTAAAAGAACCCATAGCAAAAAGCTGTAGATGGCTTGAGGCGCCCAAATTATCTCAGTCACCCAAGTATGTTGCGTCTATTGTACGCTCTGGAAATTGAAAAGAATGTGTTCTGTTTGAACATCAGGTAATTTAGCAGGACTTGTCGAGTTTGTTTGACATTTAAAGACATTCAAACTCCAAAGACGTGAACGACCAACCAATCTGGGCATAGCTCATGTTTCAAGAGATGCCAGTGTTTGATTGGTCCTGTAGTGATGGAGCCATTGCTTATTGAGCCCTGTCGCGGTAACTAATAAAGCATCATCAACCCTTTGGATTTGTAACGTTTGGCCCTTTTCCAGCTATAATTCACCCAACGTCTTTTACAAACCACCACAAACAAGTCTGGTCCATTCTGCTTGAAACTCACAACGTCGTAAGTTTATATTGGCGTTGAAACGTCCCAGAAAAGTTCTTTAGTGTCTAACGTTGGTTGAAAGTGGTAGGTACTGTTGGACGAGAAATGCCGTTCAGAAGAACAAGGATTCGGCAGGGCGTTGATATTGACAAGGATAATTTCCTCTCCCAGGCTTGTAAGAAGCCACGAGATCCAAGTCCTTCTTTTAGTTATCAATGATACCTGTATGGAATCGCTATTCAAGATAGAGGTATTTGCTGGTGGTAAGGTCCAGGCATCTACAACTTTGACGATGGTGAGAAACTTATTGGGAGCGTTCTTAGGGTGATAACTTACAAGGGATCAATATGAAATTTAATCCAACAAAAAGAAAGATTGATGATGACATTTAGTTATTTTCAATGATCAACGGTATAATTTACATTTCGAACACCTGTTGAAGGCCGTAAGGGAGACAAAAAGACAGAAAAGTCGAAAAGGTTATTTGCACTAGCATACTATGTAGTCGCTCAACAAGCATACGCTGTGATACTTCTTGCAGATGATGATAGCAGATTTGGAGGGCCTGAGGGCTTGACATTGTTGACATCTGTGTGCACGTTATTTACCAGTGATTTAATGCCCACAAAATGACGGAAACACCTAGATTCAACAGCTAACATGGTCAGGTGTCTTACTAGTCGCTTGCGTATTTTCCTTGTGGTTGCTAGAATGCTGGATAGATCTTTGAGGCTGCGACTTACGGTATACACCAGCGCAGAGGCATTGCGAGGAGTAAAGGCAATGGGTTTCAAAATGCTATGTATAGTGTATCTGAAGTAAATGAAGTTGTTATTTGATAAATCTATTGGCTACGACCCTCCCAACGCCGCCAAATTCAGAGCACAGAGCTTTGCATTGCAAACGCTCTTCCACCCTCGCTGCCAACCTTGCTTTCCATTTTGAATCCCAGATCATCCCGCTCCATATTCAGTTCATTCATCCTAGATATCTGTACGAAATATGAAGTTAGCTCCCCTATGCACTCTGAAAGATTGAAGCGGTTGTGTTTCGAGGGAAGCCATAAGAGAGGATGAAACGAAATCAAAACCTACTGCTGGAGTTTTGTGTTCTTGATGTTGTATATTGTCATCCATATTGATCGAGGATTTTGCTTTTGAACTTGTATGTTCTCGTCTGTCGGCCAGGCCTTTTAGAGACGGTACCCAGGTCCAAAAGTATGTCTGAAAAGGTATCGCATGCGTGCTGGCTCCTTTGGAACTGGTCGCTGTGGAGGTGCCATCAAAGCTTTCATTGACCCCCCAGAATATTGGTGAGACATATTATGAAGAAAAATGGGCCCCCTGGGTCCTCCCCGGGCATTTGTTGTTAGATGAAGCTAGGGGAGTAGGGAGGAACCCAGAGGGCAGTGGAGTCTCGATAGATTGCCCGTCGCTAAACTCTGTGGTGATTAGGTGGATTTATTAGAATAAACTGGTGTGGTTTCGACTTACCAAGATGTTTCGCAGGATGGCAAACACCCGTGGCCCTCCGGGACCTCCCAATGGCATTGAGTACTAGAGGGGAGGGACCCAGAGGGCAGGAGTACAATAAAATTGTACTAACTCCTTCAGAACCCTTGCGCGATCAGCTCCAATGCGACCTGTGTTGTGGAAATCGGAACTTACCAATTAAATTACCAAAGCAGGCAAACACCCGGAGCCCTCCGGACCCTCCCTTGTGCAGTCTTGAACTTGGGCTGGGAGGTACCCAGAGGGCAGAAGATATCCAACTTCCATCAACTTGTTGTATTCGAAACTTTTGATAATTAGCTACACCACATGATGTGCGAAGGAGTGTATCATGAACTTACAGGTTGTTGCCGAAGCAATCTGAACCCCCGGACCCTCCCCAAGTGTTGTTAGGTGAGGCTAGGGGGGAGGGCCGGAGGTTCTGCTTCGCCATCTTCAGAGCTCGCTACTGATAAGTTAGTGCAAATGCATATAAATAAGTTCCGCTGCGAAGGGAGAAATTGACGAAGGGATTCCCATAGATGGGAGACTTGAGGGGACGATCTGAAGCTGCGCGAACGGGTGTAAAAGCTCGAAAAGAAGAGTAGAGTAGCCACTTGTGAACTCCGGAGAGTTCTTCTCCTTGAAGATCTTGAAGAAGGGGAGGAAGAAGAGGAAGAGGAGGAAGAAGAGGAAGACGAGAAAGATGAGGATGAAGATGATGATCTTGTTGATGCTTGGGAATTCGGTGTTTGTGCGGAGAAATTTGGGAAGGCAGCAGGATATCACTTCAAATGGGCCCACGCGAAAGAAGCGATACCGCTTCAGGCTTTAGTGCATTCTCTAGGGCAACCTTTGCTTCAATTTCTATGTTCTGTTGATTACTGGAGTTTGATTGCTTCTGAGGTCAAATTGATACTGACTTGGTAGAAGATACCAAGTAAGATTACCTGGTGATTTTCATGAAGGGTAGAGAGCAGTCATTCTATTCTTCAGGAGTGACTTTGCAGGCAATCAACAGAACTTTGACATCTTTTGAAACACTGCAACTGTTGATCTGCGCGGCCATACCTTCCTGGAAGGTGTTACAATCGTCGGTGGAGGAGCTTCGAGCAATTTACCACTTCAATGGAGTATGGTACCTGCCTACAGGATCCAGAAATCAAAGTCAGAGTCCAGTCCATAATGTCAGTAATGAACTCCTTCCTCTTCACTACCTGCTACAAAGGGAGTCACTCTACTGAAGTAGGGGACTCTATAGAGGTTTGGTCAATGTCGCACATCGCTGCATCACTTTCGTATTGTATGTATGCTGCAGGCTATCTGCAATAATACAGACAGCATTACAGAGGTTCTACAATGATTCTTCATTTATGGTGCTATACATTTGTAGTATGTGCGAAGTACTGCGCCATAAAATCTGACCATAGGGGCATGAGACCACCTCTCCATAACTTCTCACTTCAGCATCAAACTTGTCCGCATAGACTATGACTCAATTCTGCGTCAATTAAACACCCAAGTCTTGACTATCCACTGTTTCCTAAGCTTGCATTGTTGCTGTTGTGGCGATGGTTTATGGATGCTGCTCATTCCGGCAGGCAGGTTCATCGGCATCACTGCAGAATTCCACGGCGGGATTCTGCTACTACAACTACTTTAAACCTGCTAGGAGCGTTTTTTCTAATATAAATATTTTTATTGGTAAAGATGCGCTGAATATTTTTCAGTTCACTGGAGGTGCTTACTTTCCTCTGCAAATTTCAAATCAGCCGTAGCAGAAACGTTAGACAATGTCTTCTTAGTCAGACTACCAAAAATAACCAGAGGAAACTTGCCAGTTTCTCTGCTCAAAGACCTTGTGTATAAGCATCACCGATGGAATCTTGAACGCTGTTTCTCATATCGGTACCTAAGAGACGTTATGAGGCCATATGGAGGAAGACTCTCACCAAGTGCTGAATTTAGAAGTTTTGCTGTTTCTTTTGACAAATTTCTGAATGAAATTCACAATTTAAGTTGACATCACGAAATCGAATGACAAAAGGACTAACTAGTATTTAGATAGGGGTTACTATTGTTGTTCTGTAAGCTTGCCTCAATATAAGCCTATTGTCTCTGTCCGCATAGTTTTCCTATTATTGTATTCAAATTCACTCCTACCGCAAAATCGCTATATGGGTTGAAAATATTCTAAACATCTTACAAAATCCCCAAACAACTAACAACTCAATTCACTTCAACAACAACACCATCAAAATGCCACATCCAAACGATCTCATGTAAGTTCTCCAGTTACCCAAAATAACTTGGTCACCTAGATCAACTTGGTTACCCATATCAACTCAGTTACCCAAACTAACATAATCATCCAGAATGCCAACCCCCTTCATCTCCCCCCAACCAACCAAATCTCTCAACCCACCAATGCGCTACCAGCGCCAGCGCCTTCATCCTTATCCTCACCCTCACCCAAACCACCTCACAGTAAGTTCCCCAGAAACTCTAGTTCTGAGTAACTCAAACTAACTCAGTAACTAGCCACTCCTACCAACCACCACCACACCACACACAAGAGAAGATGGCGGAACAAAATGTGGAGTTTTCTGGGGAGACTGGGTCGTTGCTTGGAAGTGTGGGACGTTTTGTTTTTAAGTAATGTTTGAGTAGAGTACCAAGGAATGGATTGAATAAAATGAGAATGATCAGATGTGAATATCTAGGTAGGTGTTTTATATACTTTGGTTGTGAGTGACATGCAGGGTGTAACAATTCACAACCCCCTCCCCCCCCACCTTACCTCCTCATTCATCCATCTATCCATCCATAAACATCCATCCTCATTGTCAACTATTTTCATGATGTCAAATTCTAATCACAATAACTACCAGGATCAAAAAAGAGCAACAACTCATGTAGTTTATCCGTTCAATATATCTCAAATACTCATTTTACCCTTCTTCAAAACATTCCACCGCAGAGTTGTGACTTTCAGAATATTCATTAACTTCTTTATGTCCTACTCTTTCTTGTTAATAAAAGTTCCAAGAAACTATCTCTGGAATGTTCTTCTTGTAGGCCTTTAATTTGTTCACGAATAGGTGGTGAAATTACTGTAAATAAGTGGAATTGTTTGAGCAACTATAATCCAACTACTGTTGAATCACAGCAATGAATAATCAGGACAAGCAACATGACCACAAAGAAAGTCGTTGAAGCTGCTACTGTCACAAGTGATGGATGGGTCACATAATTTTGTCTAAAAAGGGGCTCGGCCTGATATTCAGTAGTATTCGCTAAGCTTCCGAATACGTAAATACGACAGTACGAGTACAAATACGCCAGCAAGATATCATTCAGCACAGTACTGTACAGCACTTTTACGATAGGTTTCATTGATTCTTATCTTTGTAGACTCCAATCATAAGTCCTAATAAAATCCAAGCGTGAAAAACTTCAAAGACTCTACTTCCTCTTTGTGGCGCCACTCTTTTTCTCTCTGCCAGTCATCTTAGCAGCAACAGCATCTGCAATGTCATCTGCCTTCTTAGCGCCCTCATTTCCAACCTTGACATTTGCATCCCCGCCAGCAATGCTTTTTAGGGGCGCGTTGGCAGTCTTCTCCTCAACCTCCTCTTCATCGCCCCCTTGACCAAATTCATTGACACGGGTATAATCAACCTTGTACTTCCAACTTTGGTACAGATAAACAAAGAAGATAACATCATCTCTAAGAGTAGCTAATCGATGAAGGGTCGGCATCTTGATAGTGAACGCGAAGAGATCATCAATGAAAGTATTGAGGAACTTGTAAGTCATAGCTCTGGCAGGCATGTGGGCAACAGATTTAAGGCGGTAGTTGATGTACAGGGATGGAACCATCATGAGAAAACCGTAGGCGTAGACGCTACCGACGAGGGTGGCAATGACGAAGGAGTACCAGGATTTGTGTGTTTCATACTTGAGAGAGTAGCCTGCGTAGGCGACGAGAAGTGGGGCGGCAATCATGTATAGATATTTGAATGCAACGGCGTCGTATTCCTTGGTCTTTTCTTCGGTCTCAGACAACTCATGCTTGTCCTCGAAAGCAATATAATACGGAACCAATGATCCTGGAGCGGTTGGGCGAATTCGGACATCAACGACAGTGGTGATCTTCCAGAATTCGAGAAGAATACCCATGCCTTGACTGAAAAGGATCATCCAACTGGTGTTTTCGTTGTTGTCGAGAAGATAAAGGAAGATGACAGCCTGCATGAAGACATTTCCGAGGATAGATCGGACTGAAATCCCAACATTATTCTTCTTATTGCGGAAATGGCTGATGTCGGATTTGAAGGCTAGCATCTCGAAGACCATGTGGAAGATGCTAACAACAACCGTTGTACCGAGGAGGTAGATGTTTGTATCGAGGAGAACTTCCTTGATCATCTCGAACTCACTCCCATCACCACCTCCTGGGACAGAACCACCTACTGAAGTTAGTTTGTGAATTTTCAAGTTTGAAGGATTGGCTCACCAGCAGCAGCAGTTCTAGCACTCTGTTTCGCACCCTCATCAACGCTTGCTAGAATGCTAAATTTCCAGTTTGCAGCATTGTTAAGATCGATGTGAATTGGCAGTCTGGTGACAGTTGAATTGAGAGTTGTCATGTGAGTCCTCAACTGCCAGAAAGTGTTGACAAAGAGAACTGGGTAGTACCATCCATTTTGGCCAGTCTCGTCTCGAGCACGAGTTGGTTCCAAGTGTACATATTGGCGAATAGCAGGTTGCAAAGTCGGGAATTGCATAACTCCGGTGTCTGGAACAAAAGACAGGGTAAAGTTAGGATGGTAATGCGATGTAATAATTCGTCCTTGGGGAATCTCTTCCTCGGGCTATCTACTGTTAGTAAACTAGCGAATGCCTCACTGTATTCAAGCTCGACATACCTCGTCATTCTCTTCAGCAGCTGCCAGGAGATTCTTAGTTTTTACGATCTTTTTCTGCAGAATATACTGAGTCAAAGGATGAACGAAGTGATAGGCTCTTGATGCGTCGTATCCTGGGGTGGCTGGATCTAATTTGCTCCCCGAAAGTCCAACGTAGAAATGCGCCCACAAAGTACCATTATTCTGGACCTCCTTGGGAACAGGAAAACTTGTATCAATGACTCGTTTGTCTTCGTAGTTTCCGAACACAAAGCCCATCTCATCCAGAACGATATTCTCCCGATCAACTTGGGCAAGAGGTTTTGCGACGAAGGATGGCGATACAACAATGGTAATATCCAATGGACTATTGTCTGGCCACATTGGCGCAATGCGCTGAGGAATTGGATTATATATCGCGCCTTCTGCGAGGGAGTCTGGTCGAGCATGATAAGGGGGGATTACGCCGGTATTCGCAGGCATAGTAACCACAGCGCCGCTCACATCCCTAGTTGTAGTTGTTGTCGCTCTATTACCTCCACCAGTGATTTTTCCCATTACAAATTGCATTCCGACAAAGACAGCGATGCCCTGGAGGACCGATTTCATCGTTGGCTATTTCCGCAACACGCATCAGCAAATTCCCTATTTGATGCATCGGGATGAGAATAACGCACACTCATGCCACCACCATTGCCTTGAGCTTGTGCGCCCGCAGCCACTGGAGCTGTAGGAGGAGGCATATCGAAAACAATTAATTCGACCTCAAGCTCGTCGGAAAGTTGAAGGTTCGTCTGTCTCGTAGGGTGGGAGAAGGACAACGTCGTCGTTGTCGTTACAAAGCTAGCTAGAGGAAAGGCTGGGCTGGGTATCCTCGAGTATCCCTGTAATAGCGTGCTCACCAATCAGAGTAAATGTCCGTCGGCGTGGGTAGTGGGGTTGGGGGCAGGCGACAAGGCTATGGCACTGATTGTTTCTAGTGTACGGAGTAGGGGTAGGGTAGGGTATGCTACTACTGTACGGAGGGGAGGGGAGGGTACCTATGGAGCTATGTCATGTCAGGTCAGGTAGCGAGCCGGTGAACTACTTAGCGTACGGAGTATGTATGTACGGTATTATTGTATGGGTGAATGAACGGCGAGGCGAGGTCAGGTCAAACACCGCACGTAGTAGCATTTTATTGTGCATACCCGCGTTACTACATGTGCACTTATTACTTGTTACTACTACTTTCCTTGTTCTATTGTCTTTCCTCCAACGAAAGCTTCATTTGCTCCCTTGCTTTGAACACGCGGTCCCCTCTACGAAAAAGAAACAGCACACACGACCACGGCCACTGTCACTACGTCTCTGCACATCCCTTGACCTCGCAGCATCTACTTGCTTTTGCCAGCCGCAGTATCTAAGTACAACACGACAGGTCAGTACCAGAACACTTGTGACTCGCTCGAGTAACAATCTCACAGCCTTTTCTTTCTCCACAATCAATCCTGCCGAGTGCAGGAAACTATTCCTTCCCCGCCAATCATACAGCTCTCAAGGGAGACGAAGTGCAGCAATGGCTTCCCACACAATTATACAAGTATTGACTCGCAATTACAAGAATCGCACAGTCCCCGTTGGACTTACAACACCTCGACGATATAAGCTTCTGACCTTCCCGAGCGGTCGACGATTCCTTGTCACCTACGCCGTTCCATACAACTCAACCACCATCCTCTCCCCCATATCTGGACCTTTCACGATGGCCTCTGGCGGAGTTTCCCCAGTTGTTACCACCCCAAATGAGCTGTCTGGCACTTCCACACCTGCGGATCAGAAGGTGAAGATTTGTGTATTCATGGGAGCTTCTCCGGGCACCTCGCCTGTTTACATGGAGGCCGCTCGGGAACTTGCAAGAACCATGGCGGAGCACGATATCTGTATGCATCTTCCCGTAATATTTCAGAGAGCTATACTATGTCTTTTATTTTTTCATGTTCAACTTATTTGCTGTTCTGTCTCTTGCATATTCGCGAATCATACTAGTGTCTACAATAGATCTTAGTGCTAACTTGAATCTCTAGATATGGTCTACGGTGGTGGAACAGTTGGCTTAATGGGAGAGGTAGCTCGAACTCTCGTCTCGCTTAAAGGTCCGAAGTCTGTACACGGGATTATTCCTGAACCTCTTGTCAAGTACGAGCGATCATCCGAGTCAGAAGATGCTGCGCTGAACAATGGCATCGAGGGGGTTCCGAAGTATGCCTCATACGGTCGGACGACTGTCGTTAAGGATATGCATACAAGAAAGCAGAAGATGGTTGCCGAGGTTCTTGCTGGTCCTCCGGGAAGTGGCTTTATTGCACTACCTGGTGGTTTTGGTACCATGGAGGAACTTATGGAAATCGTTACCTGGAACCAATTGGGTATTCATAAGCGAGGCATTGTTGCACTGAATATTGCTGGGTTTTGGGATGGCATTCTTGAATGGGTTAAGGGCAGTGTTGAAGCAGGTTTCATTGCTGAGTCAAATGGTAGTATATTGAAGGGTACAAACTCGCCGGAGGAAGCAATCCAGGCGCTCAAGGACTATGAGCCATCCACAGGCCGCTTTCAACTTGAGTGGGGAAATGTCTCGCAGGGATGAGTTGATGAACGATCATGAATGATGACGAGGGATGGATATGGTTCTCACGTTTTTTGCTCTTTGGGCTATCAGGGCTTGTACGAGATAGGATATTCATGAGATCATGAGACGGCGCTTAGAAAATCGGCAGCATTTGCATACAGCTGGCGGAGAGATACCCATCCCAGCGGAGTTCATAGAGGACTGAGCATATTAAATACAGAGCGCTTTTCAGCGTAATTGAGAAATTATGGTTCGTGATACAACATCGGCTGCGCAAGTCCTCCACATATACTCATCTGGCTGGTCCAGCTGGGAAATTTACTTGTATAGTGTATGGCACAATGCACTTGGGCTGACTAGCTCTGACGAATCCATCGTGTCCAAATTCAACAAGATGTTTGAAGCAAGCCCAGTATAGAAAATCACATGGTCCGCGATTCCAAGGAGTGATCTGTCAACCGTATCTTGCTTTTGACTCATCCTAATTCTAAGCTGAATCTCAAGTTGCCTTTTTCTTAAAAAGGAATTTGGAAAAGTATCTATGTAATAAGAGGCGGAATCACGAAAAGTCCCTTAGTAGAGCATAGTATGCAGATTGTGATCACATGACGTAGCTGAGACGCGGTGAAGTAAGCACTAGTCTAAAAGTGCATGGGAACCAGACCGGCAATACCAAAACGACGCTGCTTCCATTGGCTTGCACGGATTGGGATGACAATATTCAGGGTCCCTACAGTAAGGTAATGCTAGCGCTGATACGTATATTAAAGTCAGATATTACGTGGAGAGTTAGTGGCGAGGGCTTAAGCCTTCAAAGTGTTAAAAGACGCATCTCAGCGCCAGTTTTCAGCTTCTCATACGTTTAGAAAGCCATCAAGCAAGCCACAGGAGAGGTTGTGTAACTGTAACGGCCCGTAGTCTGAATCACAAGCAACGGAGAGACGAATTCTTGAGAAGCCAAGCGAGGAGAAGTGGCTTTGCCGTGTTGTGGCAAACATGGTTATCCAACAAACCTCATCAGGATCTACGCAACATGTGGTGACAATAAGGAAGAGAAGAGCAGCGACAAAGGTCAAAACTGGCTGCATTACTTGCAAGTATGTTTCCATAGCCTTATAAATATTCATCTCTCACTAAGAAATAAATGACAGAATAAGAAGAGTGAAATGCGATGAAGGCAAACCAGGATGCATGAGATGCCATAAGTTTGGTTTACCATGTGATGGTTATGCTACTACCACCAACAAGTCTCGAGAATCAAGCTCTTCAACAAAAGCCCTCTCAAGTCTCAAACCAAAACCACCAACACCACCAACCCTAACCCTCTACAGCCCATCCATGTCCCTTCAATTATCAGAGGAAGAAAACCGCTTCTTCCAAACCTTCGTAAAAATCGATTCACACGATCTACGACCCTTCCTCTCCCACGATGCCTCCACGTTCTCCGATTCCTTCTTCTGGAACGGCATAGTACTTCAAGAATCACATCAAACACCCTGTGTAAAACATGCCATAGTAGCAATCTCAGCCCTAGCCCATTCTCTCCAATTGCAAAACTCACCATCCGATAATCACCCAAAGAACGACACCAACAACACCTTAACCTTATCATTAAGTCTCAGATCCAACTCAGAAAAAAGTGCAAGCACTCAAGAATTCGCACTACAACAATACCAAAAAGCAGTCCGCAACCTACGAGAATATATCCAAGTGAACGAATCAGGAATCCGAGCTCAACTAATAGCCTGTCTAATCCTCGCATCCTTCGATTCCTTCTACGGAAACCGAGCATTTGCAAACCACCATATAAACTACGGAAGAAAATTACTCTCAGATTGGAGACTTCGGTCTTCTTCTACATCCTCTTCACCAGATCTAGGCGGACTGATAGGCAACAACCTCCATCGACTTTTCATCCGATTAGACATGCAAGCCCTAAGCATCTTCGGTGTAACAGGGGAACAATATTCCCACTTAACAGTTGATCCCGAAATTTTAACACGACCGATCCCATCACGCTTCGAAACTCTATCGGAAGCACAGAGTCTCATTGGAGATATTCTATGTAATGCATATAACTTCTACATGCAAACCTTTCATTTACGATTCGCCAACCCAGATGATATACCCATAAAAACAACAAGAACTCGAGATCTTTTCATCTCCCAACTCCAAACCTGGTTCCACTCCTTCGAATCCCTCCTCTCAGCCCTCCCCCAGACCTCCACATCAAACCAAAACAAAAACCACAACCACCTCAAGAGAACCCATCCCCTCAGCTCCCCACAAAGCCTAAAACTCTACCCTCTCCTCTGCCTAATCCGACTAACACTAACCCTCACAACCCCAGAAACCGCATCCGACACCTTACTCCCGCACTTCAGATTCCTCCTAAAACTATCACGAGACGTAATAGATTTCGAAGCATCGAGTCAAGAAGGAGCACCAAATTTCACATTCGAAGCTAGGATCATAGTTCCATTGTTCCAGGTGGCTATGAAGTGCAGGAATCCGATGATCAGGAGACACGCTATTGAATTGTTGGTTAGTGGACGGAGAAGGGAGGCTATGTGGGACAGCTTTTTGGCTGGACGGGTTGCGAAGTGGATTGTTGGGATTGAAGAGGAAGGATTGGAGTTGGGCCGGGGAATTGGGAGGGTGAGTGAGGAGAATAGGTGTTGGGGTGAGGATATGGAGTGGGATTTTAGAGGGAGGAGGGCTTTGGTTAGGTGTAAGCAGGGGCCTGGGGATGGGAAGGGGAGTGGGTATAGGATTCGGTCGACGATAATTACTTGGTAGAAGGGTTGATGTTCAGGTAAATGCAAGTTAAATGTATTTTGCGAAATTCGAACAATCTGGTTTGAAGAGGCTAGGATTTAAAAAGTATTACTGCGAATACTTTTCATTGCCTTTATCGTGGAGTATTCAGCTGATTTGGTTGCTAGTCTGTTTGTCTCACCGGGCAAATAAACACGCGGCTTCTGCAGCTTACTGTGTACAACACAAAAAAGCTCCGAGTCCACCCTATGACACACCCAATAACCTCTTCAATCAAAACCCAAGTTCAAAAGCTCCATCCAAAAACACAAAACCCACCAAAACCACAAAAACTACAAAAGCCAATCCAACTCGCTCCCTCCCTCCCACCCAACCTAAACAACAATACTATACTTAATAGCCTTAACAAACTTCTCCTTATACAAAACGCCCTCATCCTTCCTCTCCACCCCCCTGGGTAAGACCGGTTCAATCCTAGCATCCATATTCGGATCAAAGAAAAGCGGAATAGAAATCCGTCTCTTGTCCGAATTATGCAAGACACGATGTCTCGTCGATTTATAGAGGCCACCAGTCCAAGTAGCCAACATATCACCGATGTTACAAAGGAAACAGCCCGGGATGGGATTAGCTGCAATCCAGGTTCCTTCTTTGGAGAGTACTTGTAGGGAATTAGGTGTAGGATCCGTAAGGAGGAAAGTTAGGATCCCGAAATCGGTGTGTTCTCCGATACCTGAGATTTTTTCTTTTTCTTGGTCTGTTAGCGTGGATGGTGTTGTAGGCTCGTAACTTAGGATTCGGAGGTTCCAGAAACTGCGGTCGATTCTACTGGTGAAGAGTTCTTCTTCGACGTCTAGACCTAGAGCCATGGCTTTTACTACTTCGGTTCCGAGAGAGCAGATTGCTTCGACGTATTGTTCTGAGGTGGATCGGAAAGAGGATGGTTTGACGGGCCATTGGTTGACTCCTTGGCCGACTTCATAGGGTGGACTGGGAGTTGGCTCTATGGGACGGAAAATGTCGACGCACTTGAGATTTTGATATGATATTTAGTTAACTTCTCTTATAAGTAATGAACAGGACGCGAACCTCGTGACTTCCTTTCTTACCACCATTTACCGCCTGCCATCCCCTTGCATTATCTCCAATCCCATCACCCGCTTCCCTTATCGCAATAGCTAACTTCTCCTCTGGAGTACTAGTCTCAAAGAAAGTGCGTGCGTTGTCGAGCATTGCTTGAGTAAGTTCGGACGGAATTCCATGATTTGATATGTAAAAGAAGCCTGTTTCACGACAAGCTTTGTCAATTTCTTTGGCGACGTTGAGTTTCTGAGCGGAAGTACTAGATGGGGAGAGGAAAGGTGAGAAATCTATTATCGGAAGAGACATTGTGAGGTATTGGAAGTTAGCCTACTGTATATAAAGATTGATGAAAACGGATTTCATGCTCGGTAGAGATATCGGGCTACTTAATATATTTGGCGACGGTTATACCACTCGGAATTCAAAAATGTAGTTAAGTCTCCAAATGGTTCCAGCCCCGCGAAGAAATGATGTGCAATCCTTGCTGGTGCAGCTGCAATCATGACATGGGCATTGGTTTTGGTCACCATTGGCCTATCCACTTTTGAATCGCTCCTGAGAGTAGAGATCTTATCAGTGATTGCGATGCTTAGATACTCGGCCGATGGTCACACTGGAACAATTTTCCCTGGTTTTAGATACAGCGATAAGAATCATAAGACCCTGTGATACCTGGTACGTAACTTCTTGGGAATATTGAAGCAATTCTGTAACTCGGAGTTCGGAATAGGGAATAGAAAGAGGAAAATGGAACTGTTGGCCTAACGTCCAACTCGGATCTAAATATCTTAAATAACTGGAATCGGATGATTCTTTGACTTCTCTAGCAAATCTCTCGTTGCAACCGGCCCTGCATAAGAAACTTCTCACCTCGAACGACAACATGACAAGCCCAGCCTCAGAGCCGCAATTCACGCTCTACACCCACCACACTTGCCCTGCAGCATTCAAAGTAGCCAACGTCCTTGCGCTGCTGCATCTTCCATTCAAGCGTACTTTAAATCCCATCTTCGTATAAGCTGGTAACTAACCAGAGTCTTCAGCGATATATATTGAAATAACGCGGACAATAAAGGACCAGAAAGAGCCGTGGTTCCTAGAACTAAACCCCAATGGCCGTCTTCCAGTCCTAATCGACCACTCCCAAAAACAGAATGGAAAGGATTTCCATCTTTGGGAATCTGGCGCTATTATTCACTATCTTCTTACTCAATATGACACCAAACATCTCCTCTGGCCTACTTCCATTTTCCTCCAAAGCGAGATAAACCAGTGGGTGCACCTCCACTTGACAGGGCAAGCTGTGACCATTGGCCAAGCGTTTTGGTTTGGGTATTGGCATTCTGAAATATTGCCAACTGCGTATAAACGATATGTAGACGAGACCAAGCGAATTCTGGGAGTGCTTGAGGGAAGATTGGCTGAGCCAGGGAGGAGTTGGTTGGTTGGCGATACGATGAGCATTGCTGATGTTTCATTTTTGGCGTGGTATGAGGAAGCATTCATGGTCGATGTTGAGACGGAGAAGGACTTTCCTGTGGTCCACAAGTGGTTGGAGACGATGAGGGCCATCCCAGAGATTCAAGAAGGAAGCGTGGGAAGAGAAATGATCCAACCCAAGAAACTTTGGGAGAGATCTTAATTGGAAATCGGTGCATTAGTGGACGAGTGATCATCCTTTATATTACATTAGTGGGATCTTCTTCATCTTCTTCTATCTTAACAAATTGTACCCCATCGAGGGTGTACTAAAACCCTACCGACTGAGCAAGGCTTCACCAAATGACATGAGACATGCGAATGAGATTAGGGTCTTGAATCCGAGGTGACGCTGCCGTAATATCCAACGGTCCATCTAACTTGCTGTACATCCTCCAATTGATTGGAAACTGACCATACGCGTTCCACTTGTTGACTTTGGTATTGCGGCGCCGATATCCTCATCCCATGCCATCCAAGAACTCAATTACTTGCATCAGAGCGAAAGCCAAATCAATTGCTTATAGCTTTGCTCGTAACAAGTTTTGGATCATCTCGCGACCAGTGACCCAAGTAGTTCTCCACAAAGTAGGGAAATCCAATGTACTTGTGAAAGTATCTGCATATCCAAAGCCGAGCATAGGAGGGATCCAACCTCTCGCGTACTCGAGTGCGAAACAAGCCTCATCCATCTTGTATTGCTTCACGGTTCCTCGGTGGAGATGGTGGACTGAGCCTTGGGGGTAGACTTCGGGTTCGTAAGATCCAGGCTCATATGCAAGCTGGGTACCCTTCAAGATGTGAAAGTAGTCATCAGCAGTATGACGGCCAGTGTGTCCTTCCGTTCCAATTGCTGTGCCAAAGATGATGAGATACTCGGTGATACCTACAATTCACAACAAAGTCAGCTCACTTATTCTCAGGCTAAGCTCGGATATTCGAAAGCGGCCAGATTGGCAGAAGCTTATTAAGACTAATGAAGGTAGTACTCACTGGCGTGGATGATGTACATAGCGCCCATTGCACCGCCGGCGTTATTGAAGATCCATTCCTCGTCGAGGTTGATATAGCCACCTGGGAGCTGCTCACTCAATTCGCCCACAATGTAGCTCACAACTCCCCTAGTATCATTTCCATGCGCGCTGATAGCCCGTTGAGAAAGATTGTGAAGCTTGTCTGGCGAGAAGATGTAGAATTGTTCCAGACGCGCATCGAGATACAGGTAAGTTTGAACGAAGACAGCTAAAAGGACAGCAAGGATACCATAGGTTCGTAGCTTCCAACCACTTGACTTCTTGGGGGCTTTGGAAGCATTGGCACCGCCACGAGGCTTGTGAGATGGCATATCGGCGACAGGGAGGGAGGAATTGGTGGATAAAGGAGAATAGTGAGGTGATGCCTAAAGAGGAAAGGAAGTCAACAACCGCGACATCTTTTTTCAAGATCCAGCAAGGGCCCCATGTTGTATCACGTGTGTGCCAAGATATCCTTAGTCATTACTGCATCAACCTCGCCGGCGCCGCATAGGTAGCTTGTAACTCACCAAGAACACATTTACAACTTGGCCCTCGAAAATGGTGCTAATATGCGGAGGTGGTGACAGTGGTGCCAAATGCGCATATTGCATGTAATATGGGAGCCCATAGGTGTGAACGTGGGACTGGATTTCATCATGTAAAGAAGGTCGCACGGGTGCCATCCTGAACTACTGATTAGTTGAAGTCATTTGAAAAGTTTGTAGTGTCTTCTATGAAATCATAAAACTTACTTAGATACCTCTTGCAATATGATTCCGTTTGGCTTAGATCCCGCGTTTTGGGAGTGTGGTTATGTTATGTCGAGGTTTGAAGTTGGGAAATTTTCGAAATTTTCCCCAGCACCTGAAGAAAAGTCGCCGCCATAGCAGACAGGACAAAGGCCGAGGGCGGTATATCCGTTTACAGAAATCTATCTCAATAATAAACGGTAGGTCAATGAACTGGGTCAAAAGATTGAAATTCTTCCTATCATTTCTAGCTTCAGCTCAAGGAAACTCCAGCAGATGAGTGATCAATTAGAGGCAAAGTTTTACTTATTCAAGAGCGGGTTTAGAATACCTTTCATATGCTATTCTACAGGTATAGAACTAGAACGTGCTTTGTCGTTGTGGTTGTTGCCCTATCTTTCATTCACGGTTGCAATTCAAAATCACTTAGTCGGTCGCTTAGCGCGCTGAGCTGAATTGTGCCTCACAAAACAGATTAAGTCTTTACTTCAAAACTTTTATGCATGTGCAAATCTGAACAGCTGAACAGAATTTATATAACTAGATAGTTTACAACGATAATATGCTTGTAAATGTGCTCCATATGTCGCACGCCGTATCCTCTTGTGATGCTAAAATCTCATTTCCTGCAAGCAGAAGCATCTCTTTCAACACCGCCGAAACTGCATCTTTGAACAAGCTAATTAGGATAATAAGTATTAAAATATGAAATTTGTTGATGTCAAACACAAAAAAAGACTTTGTAGTACAATGGCAATACACCCCCCGCCAGTCAGGCGCTGGAGGAGAATTAGGTTCGCATCCTAACAAAGTCATTGGATGTTTGGCTAGGGTGTGAAGCTTAATAATCCTTGTCATTATCTTTTTTTATTACTTTTATTATTTGGATGTTTTAGTTGTTGTGGCTTCCACTGGAACTTTGGAATTATAATTCTTTTTCTTTTTGTGCAACACTATTGCGGAGACATGTTCGTTTGGCTTGACCCTCATTAGCTCAAGTCACCATTCCTACCTATAGCTTAATTATTTAGAAACTAAAAATTCCTACTCAAACATAGTAAGTTCCTTTATTTTGGACTATTTGTAGGTCTAGCAGGGAAGTGCTACAAAAAAGTTCCTTTTGTTCTAAAATCATTAGGTTGGTAGATATTTGGGAATGGGCCCTATGATATTACAAAATCGAATCAATTAAAAAGGTTCTAATATTGTGTATACTCCAATTACACAGAATGGCACCTGTCAAACCACAAATAAAGGAACATGATGGCTCTTGTGTTATGCTGCACAAACTTTATTGGAAACAGAATTTGAGTAAAACCTTTTCAATTTTGAAGTAGGTACTACAGAACTGCAATCGTTCAAAGTGAAGTTCTACTGCCTCATTTCACTGCTGATCCTTAACCTTCACAATCCAGCTTCTACTACTTCGCCTATAGGATCCCTAACCCTAAAAAGTAGTGCCGAAGATTTTTAACTCAAAGTCAAAAAAACCCCTTCCCTCAACTCATATCCTTCAGATTCGACTTTTAAACTATAAACCGTCTCCTCATCTCCAAATCTAGCGACAACAGCAACAAGCTGGAAATCCGATTTAAGGAGATGTAGACGCCCCTGTACATCTTTTAAAAGTTTCTGTCCTTCGGGAGACAGAGACTCCGGATGATGAATGGCACAATACAAAAGTTTAATGTCCTCTCCATCTGGGCAATTTTGAGTTGTCATCTCCTTGGTTAAAACCCATCCATCCTTATCTGTATCGTCATTGTCGAGTCCCAATTTCAACGCCATGCTGGAAGGCTTGTATCCTACTTTGACCCAACCATCTTCGAAGACAGCTTCTTGGATGTTTATAATTCGCATCTCCCGGAACTGAATTCTCGGGACGTGAATATATTCTTCCTGGAGCTTGTACCCTGCTGGACCATCTGGTACAAAATAGCCGTCCGCTTGAACAATGTTGTGCTCAGCCATCTGGACGGTAAGCTCCTTGTCTCGGAAGATATCGCATCCTGTAATTGCGACATTGCTGGAGGGATGGCCAGAAGTTGGCCTGACAATACTGGTAACGCGACAAGGGCGGTCGTTGAGCATTGCCCACTGGCCAGTCTCTAATTCTTTGAGCTTTTTGACACTAATTGAGTTTATGTATACAGATTCGTTAGATGGCATTGATCCAATTACGCTTGGTAGTTGTTTGATCGATTCCGAAAATAATTTAATTGTTTCAGACAGCTTCTCAGTCTGCTGATAAAGGAAAGTTGAAAGCATTCTGATCGTATGTTTTGTTGGAGGATGGGGGAGTGGCGGATGGGGGAGCGAAGAATAAAATGCGATATAGTCCAGCTGAAACTCTAGCTAAAGGGAACCTCAGATTGTCGTGCGGACTAGCTGGAAGTGGTAGGCTAGAAAGACCGTTGCTACTCATAAATTAGCTAACGCATAGCTTCTCACGGTGGCTGTTTAGCGTACCTCAGTGTTTCTTATACGATATTCCACCAGAAGGTACCTATCGTACAGTTTTCTGGATTAAGTCTCAATGATTCAGACTACGTGAGTTTTTAAAATCGTAATGCGTAGTGAATAATTAAGTGGTCCAGTATACTTTGCTTTGTGTGCGTATTCCTTCCTCGTCCTTTTAATGCTCCGCTAGATTGCTAATCCTGTATCCGAGTCTGCTAGTGGTCCTGTCTAACAGCTGCACTAGTCTGCCCTTTCTTTCTAGCAATGAATTCTTGGATTTTGTGGAAAGTAGCTCAGAAAATATTCTATTATTCTTGAAGAGATCGGAATTGGTAGAAGAGGAATTGTGCGCGTGAACAGTGATTTCTCTTGACTGACCAGTGGAACCTTTGTCATCCTGGGATAGCCATGAGCTTGTTGCTGGTAAATACGAATCTTCGTGCAAATACCCTCCTCTTTTTCAATGCTTGCGTCGGTTGAGTAAAACCGAAATTGTACTGTGTGTGCTTGATAGTGTTTGTTGCTTCATATCAACCTTCATAACTCCCACGCAATCCTATATGCCCCTTAGAACTGTTCTTATTTCCATTGACTATGTTCGGTCCAAGCTTTGGATCTTATTCCAGCAGAGTGTACCAACTATGATTCTTTCTCCAGCCAAGAGATGCCTTTCGACCGTATTCGTTCCTTGTACGCTGTGGAACTTCCACCCTCGAGGTCCTCTTTTCAAAACCAGGAATCTCTCGTGATTTGCTAACTCTTTGAAACGATTTTATCTCGAGATTTCCGTCGAGACGCGTGAAGTAAATCGAGAGACCATTCCTGGTTGACCAAAGCAGAAACAACAACAGCAAGGGATTGGTTGATAGGAAGCATCTAGTAGTATGAAAGATCTCAGTATGGCTAGACCATAATTCCGTAGCTGTTATCACCTACATTTGAAACTGTAGAGACTGCGACATATGATCTTGGGCACGGTATGAATGCGTGTACTTCAGCTCTTCGGGCCTTCTGATCCCAAAAGTAGAGCTTCATCGACTGATTATGGTACCACCACCAACAGGTCTGTTCCTAGCTTAGAAGAGCCGCTTGTCTTTCTATGACATTTGCAAGATTCATGGTGTCAAAGGAAGAATGCGAGTAGAAGAGCGGCTGCGTTGGGAGCTTTCGTTCATGTCGCGGCTTCTGATCGTAACTGCACTAAAGTTTTTGTCAGTGGAGTGAGAGGCGTTACAATCTCCTCTTGAAGTATACTTACTGGAGTATACTTACTGGAGCATAGTTGCCTAGGAATGAACCTTTCTTATTCTCCTAGCTTAGAATTCGAGAGTCTATAGTATGGCGGCGGGTTCATTGCCGCGAAAGCTCAGGTTTAGAAAATTAGCTAATCAGATGGCTGCAGATGCTCGCACAAGCACTGCATCTCTGAGGCTGCAAAGCCCCAACTATATTTTCTGGAGAACCGTTCTCATTAATCTCAAGACTTGGCTCAAAGCGCTGGGGCGAAGAAATACGGTGAAGGTAAATATAGGATTCATTCAGGGGTTTCGTTTCCTCTTGGATAATAGAAGTGACATTGAATCGGCACTGTTTCCAACATTAAACTCGAGACATCCAAAATGCTGATGTAAATCCCTTTCTCAATTGTTTCAATGGCCTATTATCGACTTCTTATGCCCAAATGAAAGTTCGGTTTCTCGACATGTCACTCAAATCTAGACTATCTCCACAACCAACTCTCCTGTTTTCTTCACACATGCGTACATGATTCCTTCTTGGATGGTTTGAGCCCTTGGCTTTACTTCCAACAACAGAACCCCGACCTCCCCTTCGACCTCATGTATACTTTCCTTTAGTAAATGAGCAAGCCATCAGCGGTTACAAGTAGGGTATCTGTGTTTATATATTCGTTAGCCATATGTGTGCTATAGTGCTGCCTTGGAAACTTTACCTTATCAAGCCTTTCGGAGACAATGTCATGTCCTACAACACTCCCTCCACAAAAGCTAATGGCTTGTTGTTATAAATCTTGATGCAACCGAAAGTGAGAATCAACCATTATCAAAAGGCTTTCTGCAAGTGATTCCTGTTGATTGAGCAGTCATCTTTGACTCGTGCCAAAATACCGCCCAGACTTGGTCATTTACGGGAATCAAAAGTTGTGTAACAAGTTTTCTGTAGATGCTGTCCCGCCGCACTGTTCTGGAGAATTCAGAGATAGTCTTTAGGGGTTTGGATATTCCATGATTTCTGGTGCTGGAGCTCTTGATCTGATTAACCAGAACGCGGGTGGAGAGCGTTTGAAGATACTTTGGAATGTCTGTGGCTCATCAATGGCCTATTTTTATTAGTCTCATATGGGTATAGTTTGAAGAGAACTGAAACTTACATTTGTCGAGCCATGTTGTGCTTCTTTTCCTTCAAGTGCCACCATGCTCTAACTCCTAGCTAATTTTCAGTCCTCCGCGAAGCTTCATGAGATGAGGAAACTGAAGGACCTACCATCGAATCTTGCAAGTGACGCAATGAGTCCCTGTGGACGCGCATCATTTGCAAAGTCGAATTAAACAGCGCAATCCGGATGGGAACCGGTACCATATTGTGCTTTTCTGTTATGTAATGCGATCGAGTTTGATACATGTGAGATCGGTACCTCGTTGTATCTCTCCGTGGTATAGTGCGACCGAGTTTGATACACATTGACTTGGCGGCTTGGGATGAAGTTGCCCGAAGCTTCTTGTCTGGCGTTGTCTCTAAAGTTTTTAAAGGCATCGTTGGCCCTCCGGGTCCTCCCTGGCATCGTAGCAGTGCGCTGTGGTCGGGAGGAACCCAGAGGGCAGTAAATGCTTCCAGATTTTCGAATTTTCTTATTCGTTAGCTTCAACAGTGCTGCGTAGGTGTAAATTGCTTACCAAAAATGCTTTGTTATATTCAAACCCCCCGGGCCCTCCCAGGCGTGTCTGCTTTGTCTGTTGGGAGGGGAGGTACCCAAGGGGTCTTCGAATTCCTCGTATTTTCCTCAGTCAATTTCTTGGTTGAATCAGCTGCGTTGTATTGGTTCCAAGGAAGACTATGACTTACCAAGGACCTCTTTGTAAGAGGTTGTTGGCTCCCCGGGCCCTCCTGGATGTGTTAGATCTGTTGTGAGCGGAGGACCCAGGGAGCAATTGATCTCTTCAAATCAAGCTATGAAGATGAAGAGGAGGAAGAGGAAGTGGAAGAGGAAGAGAGATCGAAGTCATCGAGGACGTAATGAGAAAATTTATAGAAGAACTTTTTTTGTGGAAAGTAGAAGGCGAAGTTGTTGATGGAGGGAAAGAACCGAGGGTGACCACTTCATGGAAGACTCACGACGCCAAAGAAGCGTTACTCCTTTGGGACCTAGCTCCATTTTTATGGTCTTTGTAGCCTTAGTGGGCACCTAGATACTTCCATTGGACGTTTAGGATATCTGGCTGTTCCTTTTTTGGTCGTTTTGTAGCTTTTCCTCCTTGAAACTATTTGAATCTCACTGTAGCAAAGGTTGGAAAGTTTCTGTCTATTGAGCTACATGCTATGGCGGTGTATTTTAGATTGTATCGGAGAGGTTCTAATTCGGTCAAATATCTATCATCCGCAGCAGACATCACCCGGCGGTTATGAAGCCTTTAAGGCTGAGACAGAGCGTAGCTGGTCTATATCTACTCCCATTTGACTGGTAGAAGCTAAAGACTGAGAGCTCAATTGCAATATTGAACACTATCTCTTCAACTAGAAGGCCTACCGAAAAAAATATCATGCGTATGACGATCATAGGCAAGAAGATATAGCTGTAGAATCTGTGATAAAGTCCGAAGACTCGAGATTCATCGTTTTGGTAGATGTGGACATGTTTTACTATTCAGTGTGAGAGGCATGTCATACTCATGCATTCTTCTCCTCTATCTAGTTGATGGCTAAGAACAGAACTGCAAGTAAATCGCAGAAATGACCACTTTGCTTCAGGATTTCTACGCTCTGCTTCCCCAAAATATGTCCTGCTAGCCATGTTCGATGTTGGAAGAAGCCCCAATGAGGACACCTTTGACCAAAGCCGGGTTGTGCACCGGTGCCGTTGTGGGCGAAGGACGAAACTGTCAAGAAATAGTCTGTGTAAAACTTTCTCTCCGGGAGTCACTACGGCTTGTCCAATTTTAGGAGATGCGCATTTCAAAATAGCGCCGTTATTCAACTGGGGCGCCTTCTGCAATGAGTATCAACGAAGTCGGTGCCGTGAAGGTGGAGCGAGTCATCGAGGAAATGTGGTAGGTGAAATACGTCCGGTCTCCTGTTGGCTCGGAGTTAGCTCAAATAACTGAAATCAAGTTTCCAGACTCACAGTATTGTCAGCGAACTCCGTTTACCAGAAGCTAATCAGGTTGCTTCCAGATTCTAGCTTTTCTTGGGCGACGAGCACCACCTCTCTGGGGCGCTGCTTGAGACTGCCAGCTTTGTATAAGCAGACCAGTGGACATCCATTTGTACAATGTTCTTTCAGCGCCTAAATCCCTCATGGGGCCTTCATATCGATTCTGGCTCTTTGTTGTCTATGCAATGTCTGAGTATCCTGGTAGCCATGTGCTTTCAAGGTAGGAGCTTTTGAAATTATGGGGACGTAGGAGAAAGACGCTCACCAGGGCACCAAACTATGTGTGGGATATTAGCTACGCATACTATACTACTGTTCTTGTGACGTGGAGAAGCAATGGTTCAAGTTGGAGTCAAACCTGGCTTTCTGTTCCAACACCTCCCTATCTTGATTTTGATTTCGAGCCTTCACAGGACTTCTGACGATCAACTCTCTGGCCCACCACGGCTCTACATTAAGCAATTTGCTTGGAAAGACGGTATGGGTGTATGTAGCTGTACGTAGGTCCTTGTTTCCTTCATTAGCAGGATGTGTCTGTTTCTGTCCTCACATTAACCCTAGCGTGTCTTTAGTTCAAATTGCAGCCCTTGAAGACAGTCCACAAAGAAATAACAGTGGGGAATGAAATACAAACATACGTACTATACTGTTAAGATGAACGTGAAACGTCGAATTGATTGAGAAGTTGTTGCATATCGGTTGCTTTTGTCTATGCAGTTGCTCTTTTCTGATGTGTCAGCATCTTCCTCACAACATACCGTCGAGAGCCTCTTCAAATCTCTTCCCGACCAATCGTCCCACATCAAAACGAGGACTTGAGCACAGAGAAAGGATGCAACATCATGCTGCAAGCTATTGACAGCTGAAGCTAGGCCACAACAAGCAGATCTCACATGGAAAGTCGAAAAGCTTCCTTCCTCGTTACATATTCCAAGTACAATGTGACATCTGTACGGATTTTTGGCTTCAGGACAGCCCAATCAAAGTTGAACAAAGCACCAAACCTTCCAAAGAGCCAGTAAGCCCCCTGCGAACTTCACAGCATCATAGCAACACAGCAACGAGGGAGTGGGGGTACTCATCTTCTCTGTAGGCGAGACCCAAATCAAGAATCGCTGACGAAGGACCCGAGGACGAAGAAAAGTGCAATGAACTAGGAACTACGAAGAAATGGGTACTCGGGCTGCTCAAACAGTGCTCTTCGCTCGAGGGATCACCAAACAGTCACGATGTCCACGCCGCTGGCTGCTGTCAAATTTCTTTACATCGTTTCAGTTGCCAATGATAGCATCCATTTTACAACTATCATGTGCGCCAGAACCCTTCTTTACAAGCTCCTACGTCTGTTAATCTCTAGCTAGCTTGCAGTATTTGCAGAACTTGAAGTCGGATTTCACAAAACTCCAGAATATTATGACGAATCCTACGTCGAAACTTTACCTCCGGCCGAAATACCTTTCCTCTTTCCACTGCCTTGCTTGGTCAATAATATATCACTAGCGGACAGTCAATTCAGAGCACCAGATGTTCTGATTTTCACTGCTGGCACCGCTGAAAGTCGTGGACTCTCTACCCAAGATTTGATGTATTTTCGGGAGAGGCGCAGATGAAGTCAAAGGAGTAGCTATATTCGATACAAGTAAAACCGAGAATACAAAATTTAGGGTAAGGAAGCATTTTTGGGTTAACTCCGGTGTGTACCAGTGCTGTGATTACATCAAACTTTTCTCGAAGACTCTCTTTGATGGTTCGACTTTCGCGACGAATTCTACGAACTCACTACAAAAGCCACCTTTTCTGTACAGATCTCAGAGGTCTTATAAAGTTCGAATATGGGTATGAGATCTGTAATGAATACAGAATAGTGGATGAGAAGAAGCGAAACCAATTAGAAGATGCGAAGTAAACGCAAGAGCATGACTGGTTTTGAGTGAGTCGAATCACCGCGTTGATACCTTAGAAAGACGGCTGACAGACAACTAGCTAGGAGAACGGGGATCAAGTCAGATATACTTGGAGCAGAAATGCATACGTCCATCCAGGAATGACGCTTGTTGGGTACATACAAGGATAAATACCAAAACCAGCAACCCTACACCAGCGTTGATTCGGAAGATAGAAGCATCGTGGAATACGTCCTTTCGCCTATAACTCTTGGAGAAAGAACTCGAGATTATTGAAAGTACCCTTATGGCAGTAGGGCTACGAGCCGTCAAGTGCAATTACAATTCCTATTCCACTCGGATCTCAGATCTTGATGTAAGTGTGCGCAAGTCCAACATCTGCAAGGTCCTGGTGTTCAATCCTGCTGATCATTTCCTAGAGCTCCGACGAATCTGATCTAAGGTGTATTGATTTCTCGTAAACACATGGCCATGACTTGAAATGCGAACAAATCAGTCTATCTCCAATGGTTAAAGTTGCCAGGAATAAGCGAGTTAAAGTTACGCGAGGGACTTATTCAGACAAGGATTTCACAGGTTTATTGTTTTATGTATTTTTTGACACAGCTCACGCCCATAATTTACATTCCTAACCCTTCAATCCACCAAAATTGAAACTCATTCATGCAAGAGATGTCGAAATAGCTAAACTTTATCGCAGAGCACAACAAATAGCACCCAGAGAGCATCATACACGAAGAATTCTAGTCTATAAGCATAGGTGATGCACAATCAATATACCAGTCCTTGATTCGAACCTTCTTACGTCCAATTTCGAGAAACCCTTTTCCTTCTCTTCTAGCGAACCGCCTCGGGCTCCCTAGCTCCCCCCAACACCCTACACACTTAGTCACATCGAATTCTATGGATAGATTCCACACCACAGGTTAAATTTTTATCGTTCTTGAAACGTTCTGGAACGCTAGGATAATGCGACCGACAGAGGCTTTAAATAATGGGTTGGAAGTAAATCAGTAGTGGGTTGGACCTTTCGTAAGCCTTGGCTCAATCAATTTGTGCTCATCGATTGAATGGCTGCATCAGAAATTGGATACGCTTGAGATGTTAATATGAACTGGGGGCGAGACGGATGAGACAAAGCTCAGGGTAGAATGTGTTTCTCCATAATATCTTCACAGGATCATCAACTGGTATAAGGCGAATACTTCAAGTGTGTTGCTACTTCTATGCAAAATAGGGCCTTGAGCGTTAAGATCACTCAGAGAGCAATTAAAAATTTCCAAAATCACTTTGGCTTGACGTGAGATACGGACACAGGACCACGTTCTATTCTAGGATTCGATTAGCTGTAGAAAGACTTCAATTCGCCGCTACCACTATCAAGAGCATTGATAAAGGGGAGAGGGAGATGGAGGAACAAAACTCAAGGAAATAGCAAAGCATGAACTTGAAAGATGGAATATTCCTTTTCGAAGATCACAACGTTTGCTGCTAACTCTTCCAAGGTCACATTGTACAAACGCTCAAGTTACAAATGGAGCACACAATACCGTTCAACGGTATTGATATTTCTGATGCATGTAGCAATGTTGATACGATATTTATTTCCAAGCCCGGAGGAATTCATCGTTACAACAGTTGTCTAGACGCATTCTTTCCATTGCGCTTGTGTTTCCCAAGCATCTTGCCTCTCTCACAGTTTCGGCGTCGAAGTTTTGCTTGGATGTTGCTCCACAACTCCTTTTGCGCTATCTAGCCTCCCTTTCCTGTATACTAGGAGCACCAAATGACGGACAGGTGTTGGAGTCTTGCGATCCTTGGGGATAATCATGCAAAGTGTTTAGCTGAGAATGAAATGTTAGTAGAGGAAGTTATCGGAGGGAAGGCAGAGTAAATGGATAAGAAGACGCCAACGTACAGTACGTTACGTACTGTACTTTTACGGTCCCGCTCTACAACCTAAGGGTAGCATCTTCATCTACAACGATCATTGGATGGGTGTGCAATTCAGGTATCGCGTTTGTGTTCTATATCCTTTGGTGACTTGGCTTCCTGTGCCTGTAACTTGGCTTTGGATAAAATGGGGCCTTATACTCGTACGGATCTTCTGGCCCACCCTCTTCGTTAGCTTGTTCTTGCCTAGCCTTCTCTTCCCTCTGACAAAAAGTAGAGGCTTTCAGGTATCGTGTTTGTGTTCCGCGCTCGGGGGTCTTTGTTGTAAACTCGTTCTCCATCTGTCATGATAGTCGGTTGACAAGGTTCTAGTTCAATCGTGCCTCATCAAGCATAATCTGCTTCAAGTCATGGTCTTTACAAGATATCGCTTTGTGTATCTAAGGGCCATCCCTACAAGGATTCGGCACCCAGAGAATTCCACCCCCAAAAATTGTATGTATTTTACAGTGCACGTCCTAGATCTCAAGCAGAGGGCCACGAGACACATAAAGGATGTTCTTGCAAATGGTTAGGGAGCATAGATGTACTTCGTACATCAGATTGGCGGGAACTGTAAGCGCAGATGTGCTCAACAGGAAGACCTAGCTGCAGGCACATTAGTGAAGACCAAGAGGAAGATCTATCGCGACTCTTACTTTTTGGCCCGTTATATTCAATTGTGATTTGTGCGTTACCATCTTTGCTTCCGATTTTCCAAATTCGTCTTAGGTAGATACCGAGATAGAAGGAATTCTAGCGTAGACCAGTATAAAAGTTCTGCGAGTTAAGAGTCTGATTCTCGCTCCAATAAGACCAATATGTTTGCCATGTCGATGCCACTCCAATTGCTTGAGCGGCTGAAAATGCATGAGAGCTTCAAATTATCTTGGCAACTGAGGTAGAATTCAGGGTGTGGAAAAAGTCTAGGGCTTGGATGTAGTGGATGTGGGTGTGGAAGTTGATCATTCGTTGGGGCTCGATCTACTTTGAAAGGTCAGCCTGAATATAACTCCCATGTGGTGATTGCACATTTTAGACTAGAGATTTGATAGTTCTTACCTCAGAGAAACAAAGAAGGACGAAGCGTACGTTCATAACACAGCTTCGGTGCATAGAGTCTATGGCCTGCTAGTGTTAGATGTACTTTTTATAAGATATAGTGGAAGACGGGAGACAGGCATACAATCCAAAGATAACTAGCTGGTTTAGGACAGCGAGCAGGATCTGGTAGATGACGAGTCTCAATCAAACAATTGCCTGACGAGGGAGCAGAGGATTGCGAGAGTGGAAAAGAGTACTGGTAGCAGAGTGCGCCCTGGCCAAATGAGAAATTGCAGAGCTAAGAAAGAGGATATGCCTAAGAGCGTGAAGAGTCAAGCCGGAAAAGATTGTGATGTTGGATAGTACTGAAATTGGATGATATGGGAAGGAGGTGAAGTTGACAAAAGTCTCAAAGGAGAAGCTAAGGAGTGGGTCAACCGGATGCTGCGTCCATGGAAGGTCACATGTACAGAAGTCTTTCAGCTCTCAATTTACCTTCTTAGGAATAGACTTGAAGGCTCAGTCTTAGTTTTATATCACCACTCATTTGAACTGGTGGTTGATGATACAGAATGTTGTTCTCCCATATTTAGCAAGTCATGGGAGAACAACCTTCACCATTCTGAAGGGGAACCAGTTCGTGTTGTTTCCAGATCTTTTCCTTTCATCCCATCCCTAACTACATTGACAACAGAACGCTGCGTGACAATATTCAAGTTCCCTCGCCGCGAATAATCTATTCGCAATAGAACTTCACCGTCCGATCTTGTCCACTTCGATGTATCACAGCTCTCGACTGCAGTGATATTCAGGGGATTTTGTTGGCCATGAATTTTCCCAAGGTGCGCCCAAGTTGTTGTCTTCAGAGAAATTTGTAGAGTGTGAAGAAGTCTTAGAGTTTAGACGATGGGTAATCATCAAACGCTCAATTGTAAAGGCTGCCGGAAGCAGTTGATTTTTGATTGAATTGAAGGATCTAATTGCTCATATGAACTCAGCTGCCTTGTGCATGTAGTGTGGAATGTGAATGAGTGTACACCACCATACTAGTGATGACAAGGAACTTCCTTTACATCTACGGCAAGCACTTCGTCTGAATGCACCATTGATAGAAAAAAAAAAGATAAAAGGATCGTAGAGCAAAGAAGGCATATACTGTCAGCTTCGAATTCGAATCTTCCCCGCCACTTTCAATTGCGAAGCGTTAATCAAACTCTAAGTCCTAATCTGTTTGTGGATGGTCTTAAAGACGACGCAGCATCCTTTGTCAATTTTGCGCCTACTGCCGAAGATGGAAGAAATCAGAAAATCTTGAACCGTCGAGAATGTTACAAGTAAGTGTCTGCAGGAAAGTTCGAAGAAATTTCTCCTACAACTCAACGAGTCCTAACTGAACTCCAGCACTTAGACGACGATTCCATCAACAAGATTATCATATGGGGGCGATCTTATATGGCGAGATCGAAAGCGCTGGTTGGGGTACCACGGACTTGCACATGGCCCATGAACGACATGGCTCACGAACGACATAGCCCTTCTCAAAATCCCTGCTGGCGACACCACAATCCTGAAAACACTTGGTATTGAAAGCCAGTGGCGATCTATAGTTTATGCACAATCTCGCGGGCTCCGCTTCGAATGAATAGATAATGGTGATCCGTTATATCTTTACACTGTTCTTACTGGTGCTTCGTTTTTGAAATCATGGAGATCACGGAGTGGTGTTATACTGGATAAGTTGATTGATTATTACGATCGCCTTTAATCAAGGAGATGATGCAGGTCAACAAGAACGCGGTGCTGCTACTGCAAATGCTCGCTGTTAAAGTAGAAGCATTGCCGCTTTTGAGCTAGCAAGTCATTTCGCACACATGTTCTTCAAACAACTTCATCATAACGCCTTACCACTCATACCAAAAGCTTGTGGGCACCCAGAAGTACTGTTGGCAAAATCCCCCCAAGGTGGCTTGATCAGTACACAGACTGTCTTGGATACTGGGGGTGATCTGCATCAAAATTGACGCACACAACGCTCCGGACGTGAAGAATTATGACCCGGATTGAGCTTGTGATTAAGCTTGTGTTTGTAGCTCAAGATTTTCAACTCTTGGGAGGCCAAGGAAGAACTGCCAAGATAAAACCTCGTCGCTCACCAGTTACACCTGGTCTTTGGATACGAAGGGGTAACTTTCCAATCTCACTAATTCGATCCTAACAGTGGCGAAGTTATATTATGGTCGACAGAACACCACGTTCTAAGGCGCGAAAAAATTGTGTCCGGAATTGTCTGTTTCCTGATCCGGGATTAATAATGCAAAATCATTTTGCACTATTTTAGTAGACCTGTGCTAGTCGAGTGATACACCACGATTGTTCTTTGATTCATTGAATAGTTAGTTTTCCTAGTTCTTCAAGAATATGAATATGGAGTCTTCTTCAACACTATCGTTTTAATATATATTTAGGCCCGGGGGCCGAAGCTCGCCAAGGATGAAGCTTCTTTTTGAGCAAGAGAAATCAAAAAAACGTGCACACAACTCCTGTGAGAGACGAGGCAATCGTCCTGTTAAACAGAACCTTGTTATACATCTGCCAAAGTAAACTTCAAGAGCACAATTTTTCATACGTAGAGAATAGAAGAATTGAACTTCTTGCCAGCAACCGACAGGTAACCAATCCCGAAATGGTCCCCGAGATGGTCCCCGAAGGAAGCACTTCTATAAATAAGAACTTTGAGATCGCATTTTCAAAGTAAAACAAGATTGTCTCAAGACACTAGTGTTATAAGGTTGTCGGCAGATCGGACTTCAGCAGTGGGGCGGTCATCTCAGTCGCGAGGATGCTATGTTAAGTACTTTCAAGTCTTGCTTCAATAGGAAGATTATAACGAGAAACTTCTCAATGGTGAAGATTCCACCGTCGACGAGGAACTTGATGATGCTATTCGTACAAATATCACTCAGAAGTGCTATATTTGTTGATTTCTTCCAATAGTATCATGCTATTAGTAGGCGTTTCTCCCTTGGCAGAAATGGTCACCTCTTCACGCCAGTCATTTCATCCATGCTTCCAAGTAAAACCAAGTACAGCAACAAAAAGCAACTCGATCTGCCTAGGTCACAGATACACGAGGTATCAAGTTTGAGAATTCTTCATACTCGCATAAAGCTTTAACGAGGCGCTCGGGAGCCTTTACAGTGACCCTGATTAGGCCAAATTCCAAGATCCTAGATACCGGTGTCTATGCCAGACAAGCAGTTGAGGAAACCTTGCTACAATCACACCAGCAGAAACGGCAAGTACAAACCTCAAAACGCATTTCTCTGTATGAAGCAGCAGATTGCAGCTAATGATTTCATTTGAAGACAGTACCATTTTCTAAATAATTTGGTCTTGCGGGAGACGAAAGGCGTACGTGTAAAATTTGTAGGGGTTTCAAGATGTACGTTTCTAACAGGAGATACATACATACATACAACAACTGTCTACTTGCTAACATAAAAGCCCTTCCAACCATCAAGTGCCTTTGTGATCTCATCCATATACCCTACCATGCCTCCCAGATACAACAATGGCTCTCTAATCTTACCAGGTATGTTGGCACCCATGTACCACGAATTCGCATATCGAAAAAGTGTCTCATTTGCGACATCATGAACTTTCTTCTTCCAAGTATCCACCGCTTCCTCTTGTGCCTCAATAACCTCATGGCCTTCATCCATCATCTTTTGGATTGCGGTAACCATCCAGTCAACCTGATTCTCAATGAATGGTGGACCATTTGCAAATGATGTGGGAGCCTGAGGTCCATAGACCATAAACATGTTGGGCATGCCTGCGATCATCATGCCGAGATATGTGGCAGTTCCTTGCTTCCATTTCTCCTTGAGTTCGACACCATACTTGTCCTGGATCTTCAGGTCCATCAAGCTTCCAGTAAGATTATCGAAGCCCGTGGCATTGATGACAATGTCGAGTTTGTGTTCCCGATCAGTTAAGATGCCTTTTTCTGTGAACTTTTGGATAGGTGTTTTCTTGAGGTCGACAAGTTCTACATTCGGTCGGTCGATGGATTCGTAGTAGTCCTGTTCTAGGCTGAGTCTTTTGGTGCCGAGGTAGTTGGTTTGCTTCAGAGGAACTGCAATTTTCCTTTTCTCGGGGTCGCTAATCCTTGCTCCCGTTTTCTTGACCCAGAATTGGTAGAACAAGTCGTTGATTTCCGGATTTCTGAGAGAATCGGATGAGTACCTTGCGAATGCGTGAAATCCTGGATTCTTCCACAGATATTCCAATATAGCATCCTGTTCCTCTTTTGACTTGTTGAGAATTGACTCGGTTGCTGTGTTGTAAGGAAACCCAGTTTGTGATACTTTGGCCCCAGTGAAAAGTGCGTCGTAGTAGATTTTGAGAGCTTCTGACTCTTCAGTGGATATGTCTCTTTGGCAAATTGGAAGTGCGACGACTGGAGTCCTAATGAACACTGTCATGTTGCAATTCTTCTTGGATAGTTCTTGGATGATTTGTAAGGCTGTAGCTCCATTGCCGATGACTCCAACTCTCTTTCCTTCGACATCAATGCCATCATTTGGGTATGCGGAAGAGTGGATGAGGTTGCCTTGGTAGTTATCCAAGCCTTCGAATCTCGGATAGTAGGCTTTGTGTGTTGAACCGGTCGCTAAGATGAGAAATTTGCTTTTGAAGATACGTCCGTCAACGGTTTTGGTGGTCCATAGTTTATTGGCGTAGGATATTCCATGAGCAGTGGTGTTGAAGTAGGCATCTTTGCGAAGCTGTAGGACTTTGTCGACGTGTGCAAAGTAACTGCGTATTTCATAGTGGTCGGGAAATCGTTGGCTGAAATTGAATGTCTCCCAGACTTCAGGTATAGAGAATTGGTAGCATGGCATTTCTGAGTCGACTCGAGCGCCTGGATATTGATTCCAGTTCCATACACCTCCAAAATCTGATCCTGCTTCCAGTAACTTAACCCGTAGGCCTAGTTGGCGGAACTTGTAGAGCGCATAGCATCCTGCGAAGCCGCCGCCGATGATAAGCACATCATTTTCCATTACGCCGTTTGTTTGATTTTCAAGGATAGTCATTGTAACTGTTAGTGGAAAGTTGGAGAAAATTGAAAATATCGTTGGAGATTTGTTGATGATAGAAAGGATAGAATGATTGATAGAATATTGCTCGAGTACTACTCGAGGATACTGGATATATGTACTTAGAGGATGCTGGTGATGCTCAAGTTGAAGGAAGACTAGTATCGTGCTTAGAAATTCTGAATCATTTACTCTTGAAATTAACATACTGCTATTGTCAGCACTGAGTGCACTATGTTTAAAGAGCCAAATTGTCAAGAGACTGTAACTGTATGGAATCTATCAGAAAAGGAAGTCGACAGCAAGCGAGCTGTCCCTTTGTCCGTGCTGCTACAAGCTCAGACCAGCAGGACATTCTCAAGCGAGATTCTCTGTGACGTTGAGACCTTATACGATGTACAATTCCTTCGGAAGGTATTCATACTTTCGTACACAAAGGAGATCTGCTGGTTCGAGCTTGAAGATCCCTCGCTTGCTTGATTAACGGGGTCTGGATTCCTAAGCAGGCGGACGAAGGGATACTTAATGATCTCGTATGTTGTTACAACTGCCCTCGGTGCTGCTGTCACTTGCCAAATTGAACAAATTCTAATTTGTCACACACGCTGTGTCTTGTGTTACGATTGAATTGTTGGCTTTTGAACTTAGCGGATGTGCGGAATTCCACTAATTTTCTGCTAAAGGTCAGACAATATTAAGCGAGGTGTATATATGTTCCTCTACGCCTGGTATTTTTAAATATAAACGATATTTAGACTATGATCAGAGTAATTTTAGTATCATATATTCCGGAATATGTTTAAATTGTGAGAATTCCAATAAAAAGCACCTCCTCAAGATATATACTACGGTGTAATAATCGTCCCGAGTCTAAGGTCAGAATTCCGTACTTCCGCCGAGCTGTAACTACCACAATTCTATGTTCTATATTCACTCAACTGTAACTCCGCAGTCAAAGAACCAGCCTTTGATATTGTAAGTTTTAGAATCTAATGTTAACTCCCCGACTCCGTCTTTCCGAGAAGCGCCAAGATTCGTACTTTTGGACACAAAATAGTCTCACTGAGCTCAACACTATAAGATGCCACTTTTTGCCTTATTTTAATTGTGTCAACTACCGTCTTCCCAGCATACTATATCTCAAGCCTTTTTAAAACAATTTCCAATTATGTCTCTCCACTTTGATCCCGAATTTCTTCAACATATTACCGTGCCTCTGAGCGCACTCGAAGCCAAGAGGCCTGCGACTCATGATGTCAAGACACGACGGCTTGAGTCAGAAGCATTCATGGCGTCTATCAACGATCATTTTCCATTACCCGAGAACTTCGAGAACGTCGAACAAACTATCTATTATGCAAAAGCCGATGATGGTTACTCGATTCCAATCTATCACTTCCACAAAAAGGAGTCTGTTGCAAATGCTCCAGCAATTGTTCACTGTCACGGAGGCGGTTACATCAGTATGAGCGTTCTATCATGCAAATGGATGTACACAAGTATGGTTGCTCAGTCTGGAGTACAAATCTTTGCTGTCGATTACCGCCTTGCTCCCGAAAACAAATTTCCCATTCCCGTGGAAGATTGTTATGCTGGCCTCATTTGGGTGAAAGCCAATATCAAAAAGTTTGGAATTGACCCTACTCGTATTGCGATTATGGGAGACAGTGCCGGTGGTGGTCTCGCAGCCGGAGTAGCATTACTCGCAAGAGATCGTCGTTTGTCTCCGCCCATTTCGAAGCAACTTCTCATCTACCCTATGCTAGATGATCGAAATAATGCTCCAAATTCTTCAATAGAATCTTTCACCATTTGGAAAGCAGTTGATAACGTAACTGGGTGGACAGCGTATATTGGAGACGGGGCTGGAAAAGCTGGTGTGTCTCCATATGCTGCGCCTGCACGGGTTGAGAGCGTTGTTGGTCTACCTCCTCTGTATATGGATATAGGAGGGCTGGACATCTTTTGCAAGGAGGACATTGAATATGCTGCTAGATTTGTGGCGGCTAATATCACTGCCGAATTTCATTTGTATCCTGGGTTGCCACATGGTTTTGAAGGTCTTGCACCTACAAGCATGGCTACTGAAACTGCATATGCACACCGAATCAAGGCTATCATGGCTCTCTGACGGAACTCTCTGTGTGTTATTTCCTACTGGTAGATGCTTAAAATGTATTTGACCAATTTTTTTATTCCAGCTTTAAATTTAATTGTTAACACAATTGAAATGCCTTTATATTCGAAATTCCGATGGCAGTTCAAGGATAGTACATAGTATTTCGCATTCAGACGCTAGAATCAGGGACTTCGAAACAATATCTGTGAACTTCGATTGGTTGGCTTTTATAGCGGGATTTTTTGAGGCAGTGCTATTGGTACCGAAAGACCGGTCTAATAGATTTATGGCCTTTATGTTTGTTCTGAGGGGTTTAAGAACACTAGCTAAAAGTCTAGATCCGGACCTAGGGAACAAGAACTCATCTCCAGAGCGGCATTTAGTTGCCGGAATCTTCAGAATTACAAAGTGCTATTTGCCGGTGAAGAATCAAAGACAGATAGGCTTCAGCTGTGGTGATGTGGATTGCTGTATTCTTTATTAAAGTAGCCAAGCCAAGATGCTACAAGAGGTTCTGTGCTAACGAGTTCATGGATCGCTTAATTCATAAGTTAGTCTTAGATTTAGTAAAGGACAGATTGTCCTTATTGAATTGAGTCGATAGCCTACTTCGTAAGTATAACCCCAAGGCACGGCCCTCTTGCAGTCTCTGACAAATCAAAAATAATCGGGGCACATATCATCCAAACGACCAATATTTATCTTGGCTTTGATAGTCTCATGACTCAGTTGGAATTGATATGTAGTCTAAGCCGGTTCAGGTTTACCGTGGTACTGCATTGACACTATCCCGTACAATGGGCAACCAACAACTACTCGCTGTCGCTTGCCGAATCAATTGTTTAGTGCATTACAGGACTCATGCCAAGGATTTTGGGCCACGGATTCTTTGTAATGTTTTGGTTCTCGAGCCTTCGGATATTTCGTACCGTTTCCGTCATTAGTCCGGTACTAGCATTCCTATAAGCAAATACGATGCCCCTCTCCTCGCTCCTACTTACTCTGTAGGTATGCTTTCAAACATCCTCACTAGTAGAGTCCAATTTCCAAATGCCAACCTCACCACTATTGAGGAAGCCCTTGGCCAATAGGAGACGGACAAAGACCTTTACTGGTTGTTGGACTTGCCGGACCCGTCGCGTCAAGTGCGATGAAGGAAGACCTCACTGTCAGCAGTGTAGCTTAGCGAAGTTGAACTGCGAAGGCTACGACATTCGACTTGAGTGGGTCACTAATGCCACGGGCGATGGGAAACGTAAAGAGAAAGATATCTGTAGCCCAAATGTAAGGGTGTGTCGACGACGGCAAGCATCTGAAACATTATCAGCCTTCTTTAAGCAGCAACTTTCGAACGACGATCTAACGGCATTTTTGATTGACTTAGAACGATGTGCCCCCGAAACTTCCACTCAGACGAGGGGGCCATACTCTGTATTCTCTATTTCAACTTCTCATGCCAGAGATCTGCAAAACACTTTGATGTCGGAGATCGTTGTTGAGAAAAACTCTTCATCGTCCTCGCCTAATTTCCAGCGACAAAACAAAAAAACGAATTGCTCTAAACAGACCGTTCCATCAATCGATGCTCAGTTCTCCTCTCCAACTGTTCTTCACCACCAAGCCGATTTACGCGAGGAAGAGGATAGTATAGTACAAGTTGCCACTAGACAACTAAGCATTGACGAGGTTGCAGAGAGCAAATACTCTTCTTTGGCTGTTTCTTTAGACCCATTACTGATTCCACCTGCCCAGGCAGAACTGCTACATCATTATGCCACTTTCTTGAGCACAAGGATGCCGCTTGTGTACAATACCGAAACTTCGCCCGGAGACCTCTTCGTGCCCATGGCTCTCGCAGGCTTGCAGATGATATCATGGTCGAGTTTATATTCCGTCATATTTGATTCGCTCTGTTCGGCAGCAGCATTCAATCTTTGGCGACTTAAGAACGACAAGCGATATCAGCGCCTTGCTTTGAGGCATGAACAACTAGCATTGCTGAATTTACGGGAGAGGATGATACTCAATGAATCAGTCGATGAAATTACTATCGCAGCACCTTTGACATGCATTGGAAGCGAGGCTATGTCTGGCAGAATGGGTCGATGGCGAGTTCATGTGAAAGGAGGGCTCGCTTTATTTACAGATAAAGATATTACGTCGAACCCAGGCGGTGGAATTATATTACAGAACTACTTCGCTATATCGGTGCATTGTGGTCTACCCGTATCGACAGCATTGCTAAAAAGTTTGGATCGTCTCCCGAAGACAAACGATGTTCTTGAGAAGACGTATGGCACTACACGACCGTTACTTCAAAGTTTAAACGATATTAATTTAATCAAATCTTCCTCCCTTCCTCCAGAAGATACCCGGCTAGATCGATTGGAGTCACAAATAAGGCTTAATGCTCCCCCCTTATCAGATATCGATTCAAATAAATCAGGCGTAGTTCAATTACGCATTCGTGCTTTCTATTATGCAGTCATGATATACTTTCAGCGTACATTACGACGAACTTCTCTAAGCAAAGTACAGGACCTTGTTGTCAGAGCTGTCTCAGATTTAGAAGCTGCTGAGCAACTTTCCGCTGGGGGAAGTGGTTCAACCTGGCCTTACCTAGTTATCGGTGCGGAATGTGGAGATCTTTGCCTGCAAGCCCGAATGTCAGCTTTATTTGAGCAGCGACACAGCTATGGGTTTGGAAATATTGATACGAGTTACAACATAGTTAAGATGTTGTGGTCACGGCGGGCCATGGCTGGGCCTCATTCAGATTTAAGTCTGCAAAATCTAGTTTCAGATTTGGGTCTTGATATCTTACCTGCGTTATGATATAAAGGTCTGAAGACCAGCGCTGTGTATCAGTGTTGTAGTGTTAAAAACATTTCTTAAAGTCATTCTTTAAAGGGCTGGAAGAATTGAGATTTTAATAACTTACTTAATTTTATAGCTGCAGCTCAAAAGACAGCATGTTTTATGGATTTTATGGATGCTTGAATATATATCAGCTCGAATTCGAATATGTTGTGATACTTTATCTTGCTTTGTTTCATAAAAGCCCATCGAAGCAATAAAAACAATACCATTCACATCATATTGCTCTCGGTCAACACTTCCAAGGTAAGCCGCCAGCGACCAATTTCGTTTTACCTAATGGGGTAGGTTGTAAATTCTACCGAAAAGACTGATTTGGGAAGTTGAGCTTCTGACCAAAGTGCTTCTACAGAGCCTACAGAGTAGCTCAATATATCCACAAAATAATATCCTTCATTTGAGGCTTTTCATTTCCTTGCCGCTACAGATGCCATTCTACTCTTTGGGAGAGGCCAGTTTAGTTGACCTATGATAGGTTACCTCGTAGCATAGCTTTCTATGACCACAAATCCACCTCTATAATGTATAATTCAACAGCTTAAGATCCCATCTTTTGAACGGGGAAGAATTCTTTTACCAGGTGGATTATGCTTGAAGGAACCCTAATATAGATGCCGAACCGTGTTCGTTATTTTGCCGTTGCTTCTTTTTCTTCTTAAGTAGATTCCCATGAATCGACAGTTAAGGATGTTGAGTAGAAGATCTTGAGAAAGGGTCAGAGAGGGAGGCATGCTCATCTACATCCATTGGTACTAATTCACATTAACATGTTCTACGAAGAATTCAGGGTCCGTAACTACTTTATTCACAGTGCCTGTACCATTCGCAACGGACTTCTAGGTACCTCACGTCTCAAGTCACGCCTCGCGTGATTGCAAAATTGCTAGTCCCAAAACTTTAGCGTTGTTGAATTTAACACAAGGCCTTGAAAATTTACATGCGCAAATCAATCTCATAAAATCCAAGAGCAAGGTCGAACTAGCTCTGAGCTCTCAATTCATTCCACTTCAATGGCCGCACTTCAGGCATCAACTCGATGAGCACTTTGCGTTTGCATTCATTACCTTACAGCAGATCGCAAGTCCGACCATGTCGAGGCTGGAGGCTGGTGAAACAAAGACAGCTGCTAAGAAGCAACGGATCACGGCAACCAAGGAGAAGAGGAAAGATTCATATGGGAGTCTTGCATCTACGCTGAGGCTTTCATATGCTGGATGAATCTACAACGGGCCGGGATGATATCTCATTGCTTCTTTCACTGTCGAGGCTACGTTGCACCTTGTGAGTCTGCCAGTCTTGTAGCAATACTACTGTCAGATTTCAAAGAGCCTCATCGTCTTTGTGAGTTTCCTGCCAACTCTTGAATTATACGAGATCGGAGAGTTAATCTCTCATTTACCAATAGTCGCACCTCTTCGTCGCGTGCTGAACCTCGAGGTTCTTTTCTGAGCGCCTACTTACGAATTCGAGGGTCAAGATGCTAAGGTGCTATCCCGATGAGCTCCAAAACAATTTGCAAGCTCTACAGCGATAATTTGGGACAAACAGACTTTCATTCAAGACTCTTGTGACGCTATACAAAGACATGGCCGAAGAGTCTGGTTGCTGCCACCGTTTTGGATGCTGCGCTCTAGGTCTATGGCCACAACGATACACAGGACTTAAAGGGGTGCTATGGCTTAAGCCAATAGCGAAGTCCATTCCAACGCCACAAGCAAGGAGTCGACTTGCTCAAGCAAGATGGTGCGTTCTACAGATGGCTGAAGATGGGACCATGCTTGAAAGTCGATGAAGTCATCTCAGTCCTTGAGCGAGGAGATGCTACAGATGAGGAGCTAGAAGCTTGGTGCGCTTACCCAGTCTATAGTGGGAGCGTTCGGAAAGTCAGGACTAGAACATCAATCTTGACTTCAGCAAGCAACTGAGATGGACTAGAGCAAGCCTGCTTTTTCTACCCAGTTGCAAATGTTGAACTACGTCTCTGAGATTCTGTGTCAATGTCATTCGATCATGCATATTTGAAATTGTGTGAACGTACGTCAAAGACTCTTTTCGAATATATATTCCGTCGCGCGAGGATAATGACAGCTAACAGTACACTGGCAGGTAATTCGGTGGTTTACTGACGCGCATGTATTCCAATGTCTAGGTGTGGAAGAATTTGGGATGGGGAGGCAGGGAGATGGAGAGATGGAGGTAGCAGAATTGGGGAGTGTGGTGAAATAACATGGAATTTCTGTCCTCATCTTCGTCTATCTTTGACGTTTTACTCTGGTGAGTTACGTTTTTGACACATCTTTGTTCTGTAGGTAGACAGACACTAACTTGCCTCTAGTGTCTTAATAAATTCAAGGTGGACCGGTTCACTGCTATTACCGACATAGTCAGCTGGTTGAGTTTTCCTTTTGGATGCCTCACATACCGTGGCGACAACTTTGATAGACTTCAAAGATTAATAGGGAAGCTGAATGATAGCGGGCTAGCCATTTTGTGGTCATTCTGAAGATGGAAATGATATCTATTTTCATATCAAAGCTGAAGCAAACAAGGACCAAAGAGACATCCCCGCTAGAAAATGACCTACAAAAAGAAAGACACTACATCAGGCAACAGTTGTTAGTGTTTGATTTTAATTGGGGATCTTTGAAGTGCTGTAAGAGTTGCCCTGTAACTAACCTTTCCAAAAATGAAAGGTAGGGAAATTTTGACTTTAAGTAGGTAGGTAACTCATTCGAATTTAGCTTTCTTTCTTTGTAACAAAAGGCTAACTAATATCAATGTTTCCTACTTTTAATGAGTATCAAAGACCGTGTTAGAATAAGTATCACGCTAAGGTATTCGTAGAAGCATCCCATGAACTCCCGCACCCCATTCCCAACAACTTCTTAGTAACAAAAATTCCAGCTGCTACGCCAAGAACTTCCGTCGCTTAACCTCTCCAAAATTAATGACTTGGTCGTTCTCTCTCAACCACAGTAACAACTTCCCCCCAGCTGGTGCTGCATTAAAAGTATCATATATACGCATATCCTCTGGATCCATGCTTGAATCAATAGTTGCGTCGAAGCGAAGGAAGAAAGCTGCCGTGACCTTATTCAATTCAACTTGTGCCAGGCTGAGAAAATTAGCTGTAGCTCCTCCAAAACTTGCTTTGCAATCAAATGTTCAAGCCAACTTACTTGATACCAATGCACTTTCTGCTTCCAATAGAAAATGGTGTGAAAGCTTCTTTTCGTAGGTCCTCGTTTTCTTTCTCCAACCAGCGTTCTGGACGCCACTCTTCTGGATCAGGGAATGCTACTTCATTGCGTTGAATGGTGTGATTCTGGGTTCCTACAATTGTCTGTAGTAGCATTTAGCAGCTTACATTAGATCGGTCGAAGCCATGGATTCTTACGCCTTTTGGGATCGGTATTCCTCTGATAACTGTTTCTTGTGTTGCAGTTCGCGGTAATGTCGCAACGATGGTGGGATACCGACGAAGAGTCTCGTTGATTACAGCTTGAAGGAAAGGTAGGGTGATACATGTCTAAAGAGAAGAGATATGTCAGAGTAATGTAATGAAATCTAATGTAGGTAAGTCTTACGCGATGATCAGGGACTACCATTGGATCTGGGAAAGCTGTACTCAATTCCTGCTTGAGCCTGTGCACCACATCCGGTCGTTGAAGAGAAGCCCACAAAAGATACACGAAGGTGTTTGCAGTGGTGCCACTACCACCAAACATCCCACCCATCCCTTCCTCGGCTATCTCTGAGTTAGTAAGTGGTCGATCCAGAAATGCATCTTTTTCGCCATTTAGGACGGAACGGAGAAATGGAGTTTTTATGTCTGTTTCGCGACAGTTCTGGATGATGTTTTCTGCGTACTGTGGTTCCGGACTTAGTCTTGTGGAGTTGGTATGTGATGGTGAGTACTGACTTTCTTCCAAGTATCAACAGCCCTAAATTTGTCACCTATGTATCCAGGAACGAAGACCCCGTATCTTTCAAGAAGCGGTATGAACTCTTTCTGAAAACAAAATTATTAGCGGGTAGCTCAACGCAAGAAGCAAAATAGGTGAGCTACTTACATATATGAATGTCGGTTTCCACGCCCGAAAGTATGGCATGACTTCATGTTCTCGTCCAGATTTCAACGAGCCAGGATCTTCGTCGAATAGCAAGTGATCTATTGACAAATATTAGATTCGTTACTTGAAGCTTTGGTTTTTTTTTTTAAAGGCAATATCACAGCATCGGGCTTGACTAACAGACAATATCAAATCCCAACCAATGCGCCCAAGGATAAATGTCCAAAACAGCACCTCCAGCCGATAATCTCCCCCATTGGTCAAGCATAGCTGTAATTTTAGTATCAACATGTGGCTCAAACTCAGCCATCGCACTTTGGGAAAACCCTCGAGACAAAAGTTTTCGTCTCTGCTTATGAGCCTCCGGATTTCGAAAACTCAGCAGAAAGTCTTCATGAAAGATTCTCTTCGCGCGATAGAAGGATTCTTCTTTGATAAAAATATCCGAGGTATAGATCTCCCGGACAGCGCCTGGGTCTGCGAATGAAAGTTCATTTGGTCCGACCCGTACTACTGGGCCATACTTCAAATGTGCATTGTGAATTCTTTCGGATTTTCGACCTTGGAAGTTTCCAATTCGACTCCAGAGTCTGGATACTCTCGCTAACGGTGGCCCTGGAAAACGTCTGAGGGGATGGAAAAGGAGGTTGTAGATTGTTGAAGTTATGAATTGGAGGCAGATGAGAGCGAGGAGACCGCAAGTTAGTTTAAACGAAAGGATGGATAGGTCTTGTATTGTGGTACTTGAGATGTTCATTGTAAGAATTTTGCTGAACTAAGTCAACTTTATTTATTACTGTGTGGATTGTCTTGGGAGCTGGACTTTGTATAGAGAGAAATGGATATATCGGCTCGAATAGATTTTCTCAGATGGTGGCTTGTCCTTGATAGATCTGCATCTATTGCGGGGTTTGGGGTAGAGCGGAAGCTAGAAAGCGGAACCCGGGAGAGACCGCGGATGCTCCTTCATACTGGATAATCATTACACAGCTATTCGTAATCTATAATACAAGCAGTATGAGTGCCGAATTCCCGAAGACAAGGAAAGCATATCAAAGACATATGTTCAGCAGTTCTTGGACGAACAAAACGAAAGAAAACCAAAATAGCATTGTTACCAGTCAACGAGCCATTCCCACACGTTATATAAATATATACCTACTAGAAGGTCATTGGCCTAAACTACTTATTCGCCCTTAGTACTGAGAAAAGCAAAGAAACAAGTAGCATTAGTAAAGTTATTAAGATAAATTAAGTCTTTAACCTCCTAAGATAAAAGTCTTGCTTCTGTTAGGTTAAGTTTCATTTCCACTAGAAAATGTTCTCATAGTCTTGCTAAGCTCGGGCAGCGTATGCAAGCAAGAGAAAAAGCAAGATTAGACTTCAAGTAAACAGCCTGCCTCGGTATCTTACGGCAATGGAATAGAGAGATAGAGCGTTCGATATGAGAACCTGCTTGTGGCATTGTATCTCTTAATTCTATAGTGTGAATCTATCAGGATTTACATCTGGAGCAAGGACAATCTAGGATCTGCTACAATAAATATTCTGTTACTTATGATGTAGAACAACTCGTCTTATTGCATCCTGTCATAAGATAATGTTCATCGATATGGCGTTATTTTAGCTAGTATGGTGCATTACATTGACCTGCATATCACAACAGGGGTTCTACGTGAGAGAAACAACTTTCTTCCACAACCCAGACAAGGTGAAGGTCTCCATATTAAGGTATATGTGCGTGTAAGTAGGATAAAGGTATGAAATATCGGGTTCACGAAAGGATCATAATAAAGCTACACCGATCCCAATTGGAAAATTGTGCCGTTTGTCGACATCTCGTTCCTTGTGGAAGAAGTAAATAAAGGCTCGTAAATTAGGTCTCTGTGTTAGATGTTAGATGTAATAATTCTTTTGTTTTTGATTTAGATCATTAATGACAGTAGTTGTGGAAGAATTAATTGCTTTTCGTTACTCGAAGTCAAGTTTTCACTCTGAGTATATCACTAGACATGTTTCTTATGTTGAAGAGCTGGTTGAATCAGAGGTAGCGAATTAAATATAGCTTATTTCTAAACACATTGCTAATCTAAAGAAGAACAATAAGTAGATACCTAGATTCATGATCTACTAAGCGTAGAGACAACCATGGCTTCACGGAAAACTACAAAGCTGTAGTTTTTAAGATGTAACTTAGACTTTAGTCTCTGGTCGAGCGACTGATTGGTTCTATTAAGTTGATATAAGCTTCAGAATTGGAGAAGTGATATCTTACTTTGCATCATTACAAAAACCTCTTGCCTGAACCCTAAACCTCCTGCTCAATACCAAAGTGGCCTTTCTTAAATCTGAAAATTAAGAAGTAAAGCTCCTCTACTTACTCTTGCTTAGTACCATAGTAGTCCTAAGCACATCGCCAAACACCATAATCGGCCTGTAAAACCTCCAATGAATCCGGAAAGTAGCCATTTGGTTTATTTCTCTAGTTCTCTAATAGGATATCTTTTACATAGTACTAAAGTCTACACTTCTGCTCTACACTGAAAAAGAAAATACATCTAATTTTGTTGTTAAAATTCAACTGGTTGTTATGTCGTGGCTATGAAATATATTCCTATAAGCCTACTTCAAAGAAAGAGTTCGACCTTGCTTGGAAAGAAGATTCCGAATTCATAGACTCCATGTTTTGTATCTTGATAGCGTGTCGAGATTTAATAGTATACACAGACAAGGGTCGGCCCATTTAAAGAGGGTGTGCTGTTTGCGGAATCTATATAGACGAAATTGCAATACTATAGCTACTCAAGAATTTATTGCTTGCTTACAAGGATATATCAATTCACGCCCGTAAAACCTACCTTTCTACCCGATGCAACAGAGGAATGGTTCTCGGGATAAATTTTCATTATACTCAGAGGTTGAATAGTAGAAAACTTCCATGATAGGGATTATTGTCACGAATAACATATCTAAGACTTCTTACAATTTAAATGGCTAATTAGATATTACATGACTACCAATCAACAGTTAAAGCACCCTTCAACCGAGGATTCAACTAAAGTTCAAGTAGCACATATTGTGCAGAAGTCATTGTCGTCTGAGGAATTGTTATATCTGTTTGGAGTTGGTGATATCAATGTTGGTGCTGATGTGAGAAATACTCTCTGTCTACATCTGGAAATCAAGAAGGCAAAGAATGCAGTTGTTATCATATTTGTACTACTAGACAATAGAAAGAAGTCTACCTTGCCATCCAAGTGAAAATGCGTACTGCTCGACAACGATCAAGCCAGCCAAACGGTATTTCAGGACATTCATTGGAAGTTGACTTGAAATGTATGTCTTATTATCTAAAACGAAGCTACAGTTTTGGTAGAATGTAGATGGTAGAACCTTTAGGGTCATCCTAACTTACCTAAGCTCTAAGAATAAAAGTATAGATACAAACTGGGCATATAATAGAGGAATATAGCCAAAATTATGCTTTTAGTGTATCTTATCCGCTTTGTCCTTCGATTTATTATTCTGTATTTCTCAACTATTATTTCTAACCTACACAAGTCGTTACGAAATCCATACTTCCAAGTTCCTCTGGGATCACACTCCAGTTCTTGAAGATTCGATCTTTATCAATTAACCTCGAAGCCAAGCCCAAAATGCCCCAAGAACTACATGCTCGTTTTCAACACAATGTACAAAAATATTGTACAACATCTCAAGGTCTTCTAAAGCTCACTAATCAAAATTGCTAGAATCCGACTCAGGCTGCAGATTCATCTTGATGCCCTTCAGGGTCTCGAGCGTGCTTCTTATGCTGTGGCAACAATCTGTGAAGCATATGTCTCTGCCGCATTCTTAATCCGCCAAGGATATCTTGATCATCTCTTTCCTGCTCACTAGATGAAGATGCCGTCCCATGCGTCTGATCATCAGAGACTTTGGAATTAGAGACCGTTTCTCTGGCAGCTAGGTCCAAGCTACGACCAGTCCTTTCATAGACCTTCTGCCAAGCTAGCCACGCTCCCACAGTAAGGATAGTAAGAGGTATAGTAAGCGCCCAGTAGAACCAGAATCGAGATTTAGGTACATCTCGCCATAACTCTGCATCCCAATTGAATAAAGGGATAGCGAATAGAGTGCTGATAAATGTTCCTGGGAGAACGATCATTGTTAGGAGTGCGATTGATTTCATACTAAGTAGAATGTTAGTCAGTACATTGCACTTTGGCTCTAGATTAATCAAGTTTATACAACAGTAAACTCACGCAGAACTGTCACGCTTGCTTGCGACGGCAATACTCTTGGAATCTCTGGCCAATTCGATATTCTGCTGTACGTCTCTCTGTGCGATCAAGTTATACACCTAGAAACCAGATTAGCAGTCTCATACATTTAGGGAGGGGACCAAGACTAGCATTCTGATTCTGAATTACACACAATTCCTTATAATAATCAAGCATCTCAAGATGATGGATGACTTGATTCTTATTTGCAGTCAAAATCTCAGAAAAGATTTCCGAATGGTTCATAGAAGACCGAGAGTTCGTTGGGCTCTCTGGACTGCTGGGAGCTTCCAGCACTTCTGTGCGGGTAATTGAGTGTGCCATGAAATCGCACAGATGCAAATATGATTTCCATATAACACGATACCAGCCAACCATTTGGCTAATTCTACTCACTTCTAGACTGACTTTGTCGTAATCGAGAGGAGTTTGTAGGTCCGCAGCATCAATTGCTATGCCACCCAGGTGTCCAGTTCGACGTTGAACTGTAGCAATATCTTTGTGGATTGAGTCCAGCCATCGGATGAGTCTTGGAAGCGCAGCTTCTAAAGTTGCGAGACCGAATACAAGCGGCTGACTAGTGAAATGGCGCAAGCTCCTGAGTTCTAGCAAAAATGCGTCAAGCATTTCTTGGCTGACCGTACGAATTATGCCGCCTGTGACTTTCGTAGTGGCGTTCCATGAAAACACGAGGTTAAGCTCTATGTTTCCATCTATTGGGGAAAGAAGAATGAATCCTGCAAGCTTTGAGCAAGGTAACAAAGATTATGATATTGAGTATATTCCTACCAAGGTCAAGATCAGATCCTTTGCCCATAAGCTCTTCTCTAGACAGCATACTGTAAAAACTTCCCATCCTGTTGCGAGCGATATTCAAGAAGGAAGAGGGTAGTCTAAACTCTGACATTATGGCAATCAAGTCCTCTTTCATCCAAGGGAAATAGGTTTTCCAAGCAACCTTCGAATCTCTTTTCTGTATGCTGCTATGAGATTAGCACCTTTAACCATCCTTTCAATTATGGTCAGGGATTATCAAACAGTGTAACAGTTTTATTTAGGAAATACACTTACAGCAGGCGCGCAGACCATTAGTTGGTGCTAACACTTTCTTGTCCTCTGATAACGTATGAGGTTCTTTGCGTAACCATGTCTTAATTTGAACAGGTTCAACGGTGCCTTCTAAAACTTGTGCCTGGCCGTTCTGTTTGTCTTGAAGTGAGTACAAGATCCGAGTTAGCTAAAGTCGCCTTACTGGATAGTTCCAAATCTCGATGAACGAGACAGGAGCTGGTTCGAACTTTAACGCGCTTCCAAATGCTGCATGCCTTTTTATGTACCATTCTGGATCTCGAGGATAGTTGTCCATCTTTGAATAACGTCGATTTCCACCTCCTGTTCGAGAAAACGAGTTCAGCTGAGAATACGTAGCTCAGCCTTATTTATCCCTCAAGCTCCTTTTCAAAGTCAATACGTGTGGCTCCGTGTACTCGCCTTAACTTCTGCGACTTTTGAACGGATGAGAACCGCTAGGATACTCGAGATCCCAGGCTTGATTTATCAAACAGCCTTTGGAGAAGAATAAGGACTTAGATCAAGATGATCGAGATGATTGAGGTGAGGTTGCAATGAAGTTATAGAGCTGAGAGCTGAGCGCTGATCATTGCAGGGGTTGGTTTGGGCTCATGCAGTGATGTGGCGTGAAGCTTGTACATATGAAGAAGATGTGAGAACCCCCACGACTTGCAAACCTCAAATATAAAAAATAGCGCTGCTGCTCTCTCTCCTCTGCGCGCAGAAATTTTTGAGATTAACTCAATTGGAAAAGCTCTAAAGTCGAGGGAAAGATCTTAACTAAGGCCACGTCAAGAGCTTGATACCCGAAAAACACCGACACTCAATTAAATAACTCAACAGACAGATAGCCCCCAAGAATCTCAGAGACTCAGAGATTAACGTGGTTAGCGAATCAAACTTTTATAATTTTAATCCATCTCATACATGAACTAGCTTCCATCGTGCAGCTATCTGATCGAGACATGAAAATGAAGAGATCTTTCCGATGAAATTATTACTGCCAAGGAAAGAGCGAGCTTGCCATATGTGCAATACTACCATTAACATTGCTCCTTCCTACAGCTACCTAGCTTTTAAAAACTTGGTGTGGGCGTAAATCTTTTCAAAGTAGCTTTAATGCTTAGAATAGCGTTGGCGTAGAAAGCTTGAAAGATGGATTTGAAACGGTGTTGATCAGGATGAGAATGGTGAGAATGAGAATGTTCAGAGGAGAAATCTTGAAATATATAGCAGAGGTCACTCTCCTCAGACTAATTTAGCAATAGGGGAGTTGCCCAAATCAAGTCAGTTGCTCCAATGAAGTCAATTACTTGATTGAAGAGAGCTACTGAAATGAAGTAAGTTGCTACGCTTTGTAACTATTACCCGCTTGGATATAGCCACATAGTAGAGACTGTACTCTACAGTGTATTGTCGGTACCTACACAAAACAGACAATCATACTTCACGCCTTCTACCAAATTGTAAAGAGTTTGATTATATACAACACCTGTACAGCTAGCTACAAGCTAGAATTACAATCTAGTGCTCAGAAACAAAAAGACCCGCCATACCCATTCCAGTCCCCACACACATCGAAGTAATAGCAACCCGTTGATTACGCCTTTTCAGCTCAGATAAAGCAGTTACGACCTGTCTTGCACCTGTGCAACCGAGTGGATGTCCGAAAGCACTATGAACTAAGTCAGCAGCTGCACTGGTAATTTCAAGCAAGGAGGGAGGATCGGAAAAGTAGAACTGGAAGACTTACATGGCTCCACCTCTTGGATTGACTTTATCGGGATCAAGACCCAGTTTTGTGACACAGTAAACACCCTGGATATCAATCAGCATTAAGAAGATATCGCAAATGAAAGAGAGAAATCAAGAAAGAAGAGACAAACATACCATAGAAGCAAAAGCCTCATTAATCTCCACAATATCCACATCAGCATCCCCAAGACTAAACTTCCCCATAATCTTAGGAATCGAAAGACTAGGACCGATACCCATAATCCTCGGCTCCAATCCAACAACAGTAGCACCGACAAATTTGCCAACTATAGGTTGACCTTGCTTAATAGCTGTAGATCTCTTCATAAGTAAAAGAGCAGCTGCTCCATCCGTTATTTGAGATGCGTTTCCTCCCGTTGTTTGAGAAGGTGGCCATTGAGGAAAAGCGTTACGGATTTTTCCTAATGATTCAGTCGTTGTTCCATATCGAATTCCATCATCCTTATCGACGATAATAGTCTTCTCCTCTCCCGTCTTAGGATCTTTAACCACGGTTTTCACAGGTACAATCTCATCCTCAAACCAACCTGCCTTCTGTGCAGCTTCGGCTTTTTGATAACTATTTGCGGCAAAAGTATCCATTTCAACTCTACTGATTCCGAAATCTCCGGCTACGTTCTCGGATGTTTGACCCATTGGTTGTGTATTTTGTCCTGCGAGTGCATGGTTGGCTATGCTCGGGGGAAAGGCTGGTGGTCCGTTGTCTGGTGATGTTGACATGCTTTCTGCTCCTACTGCTATTCCTACATCAATTGAACCGGCGATTATTTGGTTGGCTATGTTTTGAATTGCGAGGAGCCCGGAGGAGCAGAAACGGTTTGTGACTGATGCGGCAGCTGAGGGATTGGGTGTTAGTATGACTTATTTTCTCTGCACGCAGACCAGAGCTACGGAATTCGATGGAGATGCTCGAAAAGATGTCTTCAGTGTATAACCGATTTGTACGTACCTGTTGCTGGGAAACCGGCTGCGAGAACTGCAGAGCGTGCTATGTAGGCTTGGTCTGCACCGAGTACGTTTCCGAGACAGACATCTTCGATGAGGGAGGGGTCGATTTGGGATTTCTCGCGCAGGGTCTAGAGAGGTGTCAATAATTACCATCTTTGAGTTGGAACCTAGAGGATGCTCACAGTGAGAATAGAGATGAGGAGCTCGGATAGCGGGGTGTCTTTCAAACCACCTTTCTTTGCCTTTGTCAAAGGCGTCCTGATTGCTAGCGTTATGACCTAAGAGGGAACAGTCAGCAATGATGCATCTGAGAAGAAGTACTGCCGTTCTAGAGCTCTACGGACTCACAATATCATCTGCATGCTTCTCCAGAATCTTTGAACGTCCAGATTTGAAAGGACTGATATGTCCGACGACAGCCGACAGTCTTTCCTGAGCAGACATATTGAAATGAAATCAAAAATGATCGCTTATGGTTTGGTTGTCCCTTCAGCGTATGAAATGGGTATAGACAACAATTCTGAGGATTAAAACAGCGATAGCAATCAGGAAGAGACACAAGACAGCAGCTCTTCTAAAGTCATGTTCCAAAACATCCCTCAAAACAAATATCCTCGACTTCGGCCCGCGGTAACTTTAACAGCATGGTTCGGCAATAGCCTTTTCCCCACTGGGGGTGGCGGTGGGGCTTTCACTGTGGAAGGGGTAGATCCCAGATAAGATGGGTTGGTTCCCCACGAATTCTAACCACTCACACCAAGCTTAGGGGGACAGTCCCCTGGAAGTTCAAGGGTCTTTCAGTGGACAGCCCAGTGACAGCCCAGTAACAGCCCCTCTATTTCGCACAGCAGCCCTTGGCTCTGTTGGCCCAGCCTTGCATGCTCGGATTTATGCAGCGGTAGTTAGCTGCGTTGGCAATAATAAGCAAAGACGCAAGGCGACGGATAAGTATATTACAGAGTACCGTATCCCACTCCGAGATCTGAAAATGCCACTGTAGTAGTAAAACTTTCGGGCCGCGGAAGCTCGGTGCTCGATATTACTTCAACAAAAAGTTGGGTCAAGCTGGTTCAGATGGTGTGACATTCTACTTTGACTTTTACTACCTAGCCATTCATTCTTGCTTGTGATTTGAAGATATTTATTTAGATCTTGCATCGACTATGGCTTCGGCGTTACTTCAGGCTGTTCCCCAAGCTGCGCTCTATGCTTTCCCTGCTGCCATAGCTGCTGGTGCCTATGTCAACGCCAAATTGGGCATAGGACCTGATTTGAAGACGTGGAAGGCTGAGAAGGAATGGGAGGCAAGATTGGGACAACGGTTACAGGAGTTCGAGGGACGATGTACGTTATGGGGGTTGCTTGATGCGGGGAACCCAGAGGCGGAGATGCTGTGGTTTGAAGGCAAAACTTGGACTTATGGTGCTTTGAAGACTGGTATGTTGCTTCTTGGAGACGCTGAGGTATTTACTGATAAGAACAGAGGTCAATAAGTTCGCGAAGGTCCTACAGGACAATGGGATTGGGAACAATGATTTCGTGGCCGTCTTTACGACAAACTCGCCAGAGATGGTTGTTGCGATAATGGCTATTTCAAGACTTGGCGGTACTGCAGCATTGATAAATACGAACCTTCGAGTTTCGAGGTCAGTAGGCCTTGCAACGGATTTCATCGGACACCGAAAATACTAATATAAAGATTTGTTTGACTAGGAGATACCTTTACGCACTGCATGTCCGTCTCGAAAGCCAAACTCATTGTCTCATCCCCTGACCTAACACCCTACGTCGTCGTCGACGGCTCCTTTCCACACCTCTCCCTAAACTCCGGATCCTTCGACACAATACCACCCTTTTCCTCCTCACCGGAAACTCCCTTCTCGACCGCGATCCAGAAAATCGACCTCCGCTCGCCCTCCCATACGGAAATCACCACCCCAGCACCTCTCAAAACCCCAGCAGATCTCTCGGTCCTAATCTACACATCCGGGACAACAGGTCGACCAAAAGCTTGCGCAATTCGCAATCTCCAGATCTTTGTCGTCGCTAACCCCCACACAGTAGACCTCTACCCACCACATGCCGGAAATCTAAGAACATATTCAGCACTTCCTCTTTTCCATGGAACCGGGTTCTTCACTGGTGTAGGCTACATGTTAGGTACAGGGGGAACCGTCTGCCTAGCCAGAAAATTCTCGGCATCCCGATTCTTCAAAGACGTACATGACAGCGGCGCAACAAGAATCCTCTACATCGGAGAACTATGCCGGTACCTACTAGCCGCTCCCCCTTCAAAGTATGATAAAGATCACAAATGTCTCGTCGCAGCCGGGAACGGATTACGCCGAGAAATCTGGGAGGAATTTAAAGAACGCTTCAACATACCGGAGATTAGAGAATTCTACAGAAGCACAGAAGGAATAGCTAAATTCGACAATCACGGAAAAGCGGCTTGGGGAGCTGGACGTGTAGGATTCGCAGGTCCACTACGACGTCGCTTAGAAACCGATACTTTTCTCATCCGTTGCGACCCTGATACCGGTGATCCGATTCGAGACCCAAAGACCAGGTTTTGTATTAAGTGTAAACTTAATGAGCCGGGTGAAGCTATCGGAAGAGTGAAGAATCGAAAGATGATCACTGAGTATCTTGGGAATGAGAAAGCGACCGAGGAGAAATTGTTACATGATGTTTTTACGAAAGGAGATTGTTGGCAGAGAATGGGTGATCTACTGGTTATGGGTGAGGACGGGTGGGTGAGATTCCATGACCGGATTGGAGATTCTTTTCGTTGGAAAGGAGAGAATGTTTCAGCTGGTGAAGTTCGAGATTTAATCTGCGAATTACCTAATGTTCAGGATGCAGTCGTCTTTGGTGTTCGATTATCTAGGTATGATGGCCAAGCAGGAGCTGCTGTCATCGTACTCAAGAATTCAACACCCGGAGAAAGAGAATTGTTTATGAGCGGGTTATACAAGAAACTGAGAGAGGAGAAGGGTTTACCGACTTATGCTGTTCCTAGACTTGTTAGGATTGCGGAGAGTATTGGTACGGGCGTTACGTTACGTTTAAACAGGGAAAGGCGGATGAGGCGAAGAAGCCTTGGAAGCCGGAGGCTTATAAGGGTGGTAAGGAGAGCTTGTATTGGTTGGATGGGAGGAAGGGTCAGGAGGTTTATAGGGTTTTGGATGGGGAGGCTTGGGGGTGGGGTGGTATTGAGAGTGGGAAGGCTAAGTTGTAGATGGTGAGAGAGGTTGATGGATGTTTTTGGGTTTAGATTTGGTTGGCTTTCTTTTTTTTTTTGTTGCATGTATGAGTAGATATACAAGCTTGGCTATTACTGTATCTATCTTTCTTGCCCTCCTGATGGATCAATGTCATAACTTGCTGAGCTTCACTCACGAACTCTTCATAGATCTATCCTGCCTAAGCGAGCTAAACATTATCTATTTTAGCCTTCCCTGCCATGATGTAGATAAATTATAGTCAAGTTGGAGAATCAGTCAATACTAAAGACTAGGTCTAGTTTAGAAGGTAAACGAAATTAGATTGTAGAATTGTGATATGGAAGCTACTGTAGCATTATGTTATTTAGGAAATGAAAAAGAAAAAGCAATGAGAGTCAATTAAATCAGTTACACAGTTAAATGACTTACCCAAGGAGCTTTCTTACTCAAACCAAGCAGCAGTTAGAAATTGAAAAAAAGTCTAATGAGAATACTTACCTACTCTTAAGAAGAATGTGAAACATCACCGGCTCATAAATATCATACACCTTGCCTTCCTTTTCCCAAGTATATTTAAGTATAGCTAACTAATAAGCCCCAGCCTTCGCCCTATTAGCCCTCCAAGCATAATAATCCCCAGCCCTCATCGGTTCATACTTAGCCGGATTATCCTCACCAACACAAGTAGGTAGCGCCTCAATCATACTCCTCCTATCAAAGCCAAAGAAAAACGGACAAGAATACCTCTCCGCACCACTCTTATTATGAACCCGATGAACAGTCGAAACAAAATAATCATTCGTCTGCCTCATAAAACAATCCGCAATATTAATCACAAAAGCCCCCTCAATAGGTCTAGCCTGAATCCATTCCCCTTCCTTATTTAAAACCTCGAGTCCTCCAGACATATCTTGCGTTACCGTGGTGAAGCATTCGAAATCCGTATGTGCGCCTATTCCATCCTGTTCTTCATCTGATGCTTCTTGATGCGGGTAATGCAGTATTCGCATCCCGGCTTCTGGTCGTTTTATGAAGGTGTCGTCGAAGTAGGTTTCTGGGAGGTGTAATGCTAAGGCGAAGATTCGGGTCATTTTTCGTGAGAAGTTCAGCATTTGTGTGTGGTATTCGAACAGGGTTTCTTTGAATCCGGGGATGTCTGATTCTGTTGGCCAGATGTTGATTGAGGGTTCGTTTATGTCTTGCGTTTCGGGGTCGAATTTGGCGTCGTAGGCCCAGTTGAAGGCTTCGCAGAGATCTGTTGTGTTGTTGCATGTTAGTTTGTTATGCTTTTTGTAGGATTTTTGAAGGCAATCATGTACCTTTCTTGACTCTCTTGTTTCTCGCGTAGTGTTCCATTGGATGATATCCTACGAATTCGTTGGGTACTAAGCCAGTGAAGACTTCCATCTTCTTCTCGTTTGGTAATTGAAAGAATCTCTTGGCGGCTTCGAACGAGTTTGCTACATATTTTGGATCTACACCCTTCATTACAAAGAGTTAGAGAGTATCTCAAGAGCTTGGTTTTGGGTTACTTACGTGGTTGATCGCGTAGAAGAAACCAATTTCATGAGCTGCTTTTCGGATTTCTTCTGCTACTTTCTTGCGTTCCTCTAAATCTTCACTATAAATCCCGCTTACGTCAATGATTGGGAGTGATTCAACGCTCTTGGTATTGTTGGATTTGACGTGGAGGACTTGCCCATTTTGCATGGTTATTGTCGTTCCAGACGAAGGCTCCATTGCTGTCATAGTGGTAGACGCCATTTTGACTAAATGAAGAAGTTAAGTGCCAAAATACTTTCCTGACTCTGCTTGTGATACCTCAAAAATGAATCCTTTTTGGATATGATGTAGAGTCACGAAAAGATCATCCTCCTTGCACATAAATCTGACAACCCTAACTAAGCCCCATCTTTGAACATGCAAATCAGCACATTCTCCCACTCTTGCATCGAATTTCCCTTATCACGGCAGCTCAATACCGAAGAACCAATAGATTCAGGCTTTATAGACGTGGTGACGGCCAACTCCGCATTATCGCTCATTAGGAACTTGAGAGTGAGACGGCATCAGCTTCATCGCTATGCCGTGAGGACTTTGACATTGTGCCGTCGGCGACACACACATATGCTCACATATAAAAAGTCATTCATTTTCACCTTTCAAGATGTATTTATCTATGATTTGTCTTCTTGAGAGGGTTTTTGCTTTAGATTTACATGATGGGAAAATTCGTTGATCAAGTACCTCAATTTCGGTACCGGAGTCCATTTTGGCAGAATTTCATATCGGGTATTACTATTGCTTTTACGGCTGGTATCTATGTCGCTCTCAATCTTCTCGGGTATGCTTTCTTCCCACTAAAGTTTAAGGTCGTTTATTGACAAGATATAGAGCTGGTGGTGGTCAGCCGGATTCCGCTAAGATCTCAACTCGTCTTAACGCTACGCTGAATTCAATATGGGTTCTCTCTTCTGCTTTGGGGTCGGTGGTGTGTTACATACTCTTGGTCCTGGGATCACTTCATTTGTAAGAATGTATTCTTCTTTCCTGACTGGAACTGGATCACTGATTGGAAGTTAGCTTGGGGTTTCTGGATATATAGTCTACGTCGGTGGACTATGGTACCTTAGTAACACGGGGAAAGCAGCATTCCCCTACTTCTCCTCCGTCTGTATCGGTATCTCAGCAGGACTTATCTTCGTCACCAGCGGTTACATCATGCTGTCCTACCCCGAAGAGAAAGAAAAGGGACTTTATGTCTTCACTGGATTTGGATTACTTGCTGTTGGGGAGATGATCGGTGGTATTATTCCGTTACTTCTCACTAAGGACAATAACTCAGATGGAGGAGTGCCAACTGCGGTATATGTTGTGTTTATCGTTATTATGTTCTTAACTGCTGTTGCGGGTCTTTTTTATTCTCCCACCGAATAAGATAACACGGGATGATGGATCTGGAGTTGCGGAGATTGAATATCGTGGTCTATGGGTGGAATTGAAGTCAAATCTCTCGAATATCTGTGACAAGCGTCTCTTGGTAATGATTCCAGCATTGTAAGTCAACATTCATAAACTCCACTTCTCACACACCATCGGGACTTTTCCAAAAACTAACAAACTCCACCGATCAGTCTCCCAGCAGAAACCTACCTCGTCTACCTCGGCTCCGTAAACGCCTTCCACAATAACCTTCGAACCCGCTGCCTCCTCTCCTTCATGTCCGTAGTCCTTCAAATCCCCTTCTCAATCCTCCTCCAGAAACTTCTCGATCATAAAACTTGGCCGCGGAAAAAAGCGTGCAAAGCTAGGCTTAGCATTCGTGGCAATCCCATTAACAGCATCTTGGATCTGGGAAATTATACGGACGCGTAATTACGATAGGAGTAATCCACCAACGCCAATGGATTGGACTGATTCTGGGTTTGCTCCTATCTTTGTCCTGTTTATGATAAATTGGATATCATCCACACTCTGGCAGTACATAATTATGTATTTTCTAGGTACCTTGACGAATGATCCTATCAAAGGAAGTCATTTCGCAGGAGGGTTTAGAGCCTGTTTAGCAGCTGGTGAATCGGTGGTTTTTGGTTTAGATAGTTTGAGTATTCCTTATGTTAAGGAAGCGGGGATTATCTTCGCTTTTTACTTGGCGGGGATTCTGATTTTTGGGTATATGGCGTTCTTTGTTGTGGAGGAGACTAAGTATTTTTTGGAGCGGAATGTAGTTGTTCCTATCCATGTTTTGGAGGAGACGGGTAGAAGGGTCGTGGAGGGTGTTGAGGTGCAGGTTTTGGGCGATAGGAAAGAGGAGAAGGGGGAGGGGACTGGGGATGTGACGCCTGAAGATGTTGATGGTGGTAAATAAGAGTGATACTGCGCTTTTTGCCGCTGTACTCAAGGCAAATAGAGGGATTATAGCTATTAGGCTGGTGAAGCTGCATGACATACCATTTGAAATTGCAGTTTTGTCTTGCCAGACCTGGGAAGATTTAAAATCCTCTTCTAAACTAAAAAGAAAAAGTGTCATAAATATCTGAAGGCTTTGTCGCATTTTCGCTTTCGCATTACAATTCAGTGATACGATATTCTTCATTGTCTGAAACCTCAGCGCACAATGCGAGAAAGGAAAGGATCAAGATGCCAGAAAACCCGCAAGAGAAGGTACTGGAGAGGGTTTCTGAAAGCTTTTCAAAGGCTTCCAGAACGGCAATTCCTCAGCCTTTTCATGCTGAAAAAGGAGATTCAAATCTTTTCTTTGGTTCTTTCTACTGCAGCAAAGAAGAAAAGTAACATTGACAATTGTATATGAACTGGCAATAATTTTCCGGCTAGGAAGAAACATAATTACATCGAGCTCCAGCCTATAAAATGGAATTGAACAAGGGCATTTGCCATCCTCTTCCTCGACGTGTGACTCTGGTGGGCGGAGTATCATTGAAAATAATTAAAATAATTAGTAAATCTTCATATCCCGCGCACACCCTTCTCATCATGCAGTCTTCCGGGAGCTTTGCGCTTAGCAGCTTGGGAGTGTTAAGAATTTTCTCTGTAACTATTATATTCATAGGCTAGAGCTCTGGAAGGAGCTCGATTGAAAGATTCACCTCCAAGTCAAGTTACAAGTGACTTAGTAAAGTAAGCGATGCAGGATTGGCTATTTAAACAATAATTGAAAGAAGTGATATTATGCAATGTTTCGAGGTCTTGGGTGATGTTGTTATGTGCAATCTCGAAGGAGAAAGTGACCTTGTGTCCACCGACCAAAGGTAGACTCCTAGAGTGACCCTATGATGTCGCCACTCATAATTTTGATCAAGCACGTTCTGTTGCCTACCAACTTTTATACCTCTGACCTTCAACAGCAACTTCTCAAAGTACGTCGATCTTTCTTTTGAAAGCCTTCTCTGTTTCTCTGGCAAAGAAGAGACTCCAACGCAATAATACGGTAATCTATTCCTCAACGCTACTTTTCTATAGCCTTCTTCAAGCTTCGAGAGCGCTGTGGAGAGCGCTCGATCACAATGATCTTCGAGCGGACTACTCCACAACACGCAACATAACGATATTTGTAAGTCTCTTCCCTACACCTGGATCTTCAGACATCGTCTACAGATAAGGGCAGGCAATGTAGTTGGCACCGAGAAAGTTGATCTTGTTGTCATGTTCCGCGAGTTTGAACTCAACCCTCATCTGCTACTAGCCTTCCTTTGAGTTTAAACACATCGCGTACTGACTTCTGTTTCCAGTCATCAAGGAGAAGTTAATTCAGTGGTTCTTAAACCAATCAGCCATGGGCCATGACCGAAGAGCATCTATACAATCGTCGGTATCAGCAGAAAGGGCACAAGATCAGCTCTTGATGTCTAGAGGCTGCTTAGTGTGGGATAGAGGTAACAGCATAGTGAGATATAATTCTGATCCCGAGTTATTTTCAGTACATCAAGCACTCCAATGCTAACGATCTATGATAGCATTAAACCGCAATGATTACGCCGAGAGAAATGAACAACTTGACCACACACGACCAGACCCAAGCCCAAGATCCTGCTTGCTTTACACCTCCTTCAGCCAATACGGCACGTTTCCTTCTAATCCTCAACACTGGAAAGATATATTTTGATGGCACCTAAAGCGTGGCAAGTTTGAATGGTTGTAGCCGGCGGAAGTTTGAAACCTACACATCGCGATCTGTAGCTACGTGTTTCAGCACTAACATTCTACGAGCCCCTCTATTAAGAGCTTTGGAAACGCAGATGTTAGGATTTTTTGGCATCACAAATGAAACTTTCATTGACCATATGCAGTTATATTCCGTTACAGCAGGCACCTCTTCCTCAATCCAAGAGCCGATCTCATGAGTGGACAACTTCGAAGACAGCAGCTTTCCTCTGAGCAATTTTCGTCTGTACGAAGTAAAGGTTGATCACTGTTCGTACGAGACGTCTAGAACGCTACCAAGAATTGAGAATCTATGGAGTCTCGTCGGACTGTTATCAAGAGAGAGAGAAAATTATGCAAACAAGTCCAAGTAGTTGCCTTGCAGATGAGGTCTTAGAGCCTGAAATGGCAGTCCTGTTCTTAGCCTTTGAGGTACAAGTCTCTCGCCCCTCGTCTTTCTCTGTTCTTTGCCGCAGCTAATATTTCGCAGAGGCAAAGGTCATCGCCTATCGACTCACTGCTTCTTTATATACGGTACCACTTGATGTAAATTAGGCAGAATCTATCCGAACCCTCTCATTGCCAGTCCAGAGAATAGGCGCGAAATCTGAAGACTAGTAAGACCAAGATCACCTCGCCCAGGGCTACGCAATGCCACTACGACGATACGGCTAGCTCGTGAATAATTTCTATAGTCCACAAGATCCATACACAACTCCAAATATGGCGCCACAGGTCTTTTCTGGAGCTGTCGGCGATATTTTCGGCCAGACGAATTTCTTTAAAGCCATAGAAGAGAATGATAGTGTGAGGTTGGGATTGTTCAGGCCTAAATGTAAGTAAATGACGCCCCGTGATTTATGCTTGAGTAAAGCCCAGGTAGTCATATTGATCCAGTTATGTAGGCTCAATCCATATGCTATTGAAAGAGGATGCTCTACAAGACACTCCTTCATTACTCGCCAACTCGTCTAACAAATGACTCGGAAGTGTGGATGACAAAACGGGGCATTGGAAAGATCAAAGCGCAATTTTGTCATCTCCTACCAGTCAAGGAGTGCTACGGGGAGGAGTTTGAAGCACTGATTCTTTTACTTGTGTTGTGGATTGACGACATCCTAACTAGAAGGGTGGTGGAGACCAAATCACATGAAGCTTGTTTCCCGTCTTGGCCAACACAAGAAAATGTCATGATTGCCGACTTTCAATCACGTCAATTCAATAGAAGTCTAACTTCTTGACTCTGTGCGGAATGAAATCTTGTAAGTTGGTCTGAATTTTCAGCACTAGCCCAGGACTGCTTCATTTCAACTACGAATGAAGTCTCTTTGGATAGACAGACCACCTGTTTCATGTTGCTACCATCTCGATATTGTCATTTTCCATTTGTTGTCAACATAAATTATCTTTCCCTACGTCAAATAAGTGCTAACTTACGGAACAGGTCATTCCATAGCATTGGAGGTAATCTCCATCAGTCGTTATCTTTGTTACAAAGACACTTTTCCTGACTACTACCAGCTCGGGAACTGCAATTTGGCGCATGCCATGTAGATACCGTACTGTATCAACTAGAGTCGATCTTATGATCAACTTTGAAAACGTTTCGGACCATTCCCATGCCATTCATGGCTCTTCGGGTACGAGTTCCCCCAACAGAGAGATCGTAGGGAATTCCAATTTCTTATAGGAGACTGCTGCACATTGCAAAATCCATTTTAAAAATTCTTGGAGAACTTTACTGATAAATAGTTCTTAATAAGTAGCCCAAAGGACGTTTTCACGATTCATGACTATGAATCAGCTAAGAAGCCAAGAGAACTAAAAAGCCAACAAAATTTAAGGCGATAGAATTTCCCGACTTACTTCTTGAAGAGCAAAAAGTTGTCATCGATTGATGGCATAACAGTGCGACTACAATTTAGAAACCAGAGAATGTGAGCTAATTTAGGTTTAGGCCCACTACCAGCGGAAGATTCAGCATTTTATGCCCATGGCGCTCTTGCGAAGACTGGCTTAACAATGACCGACGGAACGTAGTTCGTCTACCTATTAACTAAAATACAAAGCCACTTGATAGTCCCTCTGCTTGGGAGACATTCAATGCTAAAAAGTAATATTAAGAACACTGCACTACAGACGTATGTATTTGATTAAAAATGGACGCAGTGTCTTGGAATTATTGAAGTCCTGTTATCATGTTACCTTACACCTTTAATGCCCCTTAAGTTTCTTATTAATTAAGAATCCTGCTGACAACAGAATTCTTAGGATGCTTTATGAGCACTTAATGACGTATAATTATTGCACAGGGTGTTTTAAGCCACCAAAACTCCTAATTGTCCTAGTACCGCAGCATGTTAACCGCTCTTGCAAATGGATTGGTGGTTGGCGGTTACAGCAACGGCAGCACAAACTTGGGTCGAGCTGAAAAGGCAAGCTCTTTTGAAAATCATGCTGCTCCCGATAGGAATGGCTTTACTGAAGTGCCAAGGTGTGGGCCATATTTCAAATTCAACACAGAGCAAGACTCTTGCTATGGCCGAGTTTTTCAGGCGAAAGCCGAGAAAACAATTGGAGAACTTGATTTGGTTATTTATCTATTCAAATCAATCATATGACAACCTAGAAACTAGAGAGGTAAGAACCATGGAGTTTTGTAGGCGATCGTCTACTGATTTTAACAGCAAGCAACTCAGCACAGGTTGATTCCTAGTAACAGAGAGATTCTCAACTTTAATCTTACCCAACTGCCTCGTGTGTTTAGAGTCAACTTAACTTTCAATTTTAAAGTTGGCATTGCTAAGGTTAGACTATAAACATAGCACTCTCAGTTCAAACAATCGCTGATAAAGCTGGCAAGACAGTCATTGCCGAGCCGTGATAAACTCAAAGCTAACTTCATTCTCGTAAAACCAAGCAGTGGCTAGGTATTCCATGGTTACCCCAAACCAACACAGGGGCATGTGATTTACCTTCTTGGTCCTGTCGTTGAGACAGTTGGCACATGCGTGCTGCAACCAAGACTCTTTGGGAGCGGAGTGTTAAGCGAGTAATTGTTGTTGCTGTTCTTGGTGCTGTTGAGAGTGTCAAGAGAGCTGCCAACCAGTAGTCAGAGGTTGTTGAAGTCCAGGTGACTAGATTGGATGAGAAGCTCAATGATACGCGGCGGGACCTAGGTATGTCTCTAAGAGACTTCCATGTACTCGAGTGGGCTGATACCCGAATATAGGTCAGTTGGAGTTGTCTCAATACAGATTCCTGATGCTGACCTGAATACAGAGATGGTACTTAAGTTTGGAGCAAAAAATATGGTTCATAAATACATGGGAAGGTGGAATATATATCACCACACGATAGCTCAAAATCGAAAACGTTATTCAAATTGTTTGCTTGTTGAACTGTGAACAACTCAAACTCATTGGGAACAAGGCAGTGGAAAGGATGAACTAGCCCCAGTTTGACCACACTGCTTTGGCACAGCTTGGATGACACATGTAAAAAGAAAACTTCATCTTCGACGAGAGCTTTGTAATTTTGGTGCCGTTTCTATCGCTGCTTCGTTGATGAAGAAGAGCATGTTAGCTAGGCTTCTGGAGTAAGTTGATAATCATCTACCACCGCCGCTGCGCCATGAAAAAATAAAATACAATGGCATTGCTTTGGCAGCACCGCAGTACTCGTATGTTCTTCCATTTCCCCGAGCCTACATGAAATTTCTTTAGCCAGGGCTTTTCCACAGTAGTATGACTAAACCTAATTTACGCTCAGGCGAGTCTCACACCTAAAATCAGACCCCTATCGTCACTACAGTGAAGAATGCCCTACATTCCTCGTACCCATAGCATATGCTGCACAGAACTTTTGATCTTTTGTCTTGGAAAGGGGTGTAACCGAAAATACGCGAATACTATGTACGACATTGGTTATGAATTGCTGCAAAGTGTGAGTAAAAGAGTGAAAGGAATGTGGTAGTATATCATGCACGCACGTAGACAGACATTTTGAAATGAAAATTTGCGCATCTATTAGTAGAGTTCATTAGTAAATCTCGGTTTGACATGATTATCTGCATTCGTTCCTGCTTTCCTTTCAGTAACTCACCATGATTTACTTATTCCTAAGCAGAAAATGAGAAAATAAAAGAAAATATTAGATAGATACCCCTGATGGTCAGTATGACTGCTGTCAGGTGCACTGGACAGGGAAGTTGTAAATACAGGAAACAGATAGTTGATTTGGGTAAAGAGAAAATGGAGAGCTGTTGAGAACAGCTCTCGTTATATACATGTGTGCGGGGTTGCCACACTAGGACGTATGCCTTCAAGGCCTCCTTGCGGGTGGAATATTATAATGCTGCGAAGTAATATGGAAGATAGAAGGAGTGGCAATGCCTTTGTTTTTGGTGGGGCTACTCATTGAAGCTCAAGGCTTTCATCAACCCAGGATCAACCTGCTACAAAAGTAATCGAGTGAGGTTGACGTGGTCGGGGGAAGGTTGATACAGCCTTTCGGGAAGGAACATCACCCCGTTCTACCCTCGGCATTCCTATCGTTAAGCATAGATATATGTATATATTTGACCAAAGCTGAACCTCCTAATTCGATTCCTACTTGGGCTTTTCTCAGACAATATCGATTGTATACCTTCCACTCGAATCAAGATCAAGATAATCGTCGGTACTCAATGTGTCAAGACGACCGTTAAATGCATCCTCAAGCTCAGAACCTGGGTATTCGCTTTTAAATGGAACTAGGAAAGATCCAATCCGAATATATGTACCACGACCCACTGTCTTGTAGAGGACAACCCCTCTTTCCATGGGCCCGTCGACGCTTCGCTCCGACGCAATATGAAGCAAGAAGTATGTCGATTGGACTGGCACACCGCCATGGGCATCAAAATAATCTGTTACCACCCCGCGAGATATATCCCACTCAATTATTATGGCTTTACCCTGCTGAAAACCGAAATGGCCAAATTCTTGGAATTCGGTATCCTGTGCGACGTATATCCACGTCCCGCAGTTTCGAATGCGCCGGCGGACCTGACAGACAGGACCGCGAAGACGGAGTCGACAAAAGTCTACACCGTCAAAGAAATTTGGTGATACTCTTCCTATCTGAATATCTAGGACCTCGGTGATAGCTACTAACGAGGACAGCTCAACGGATCCTATCGGCCCCAGGGCAGATGCCCAGGACCACGAAGGCGCATGTTTCATCCCGGTTGCAATATTGGCCGTCGGATCTGGCCTACTCATGTTTGTGTGCCTGTCTTGATACCACAGCATCGATAGCGGTAGGTCATTCTTCCACATACCGGCGAGATACTCAGATGGATCTAGTCGCATTGCCGAACAAAATAGTTTAGCCACCGCCGAGATGGCAAGCAGACGATCCTCGACGAAGGTGAGAGAGGTGTGAGAGTATGCCTCTACCACTTCGTACCATTGTGATTTTAATTGCTGCATAGAGGACGCTACGGAGATCTTGATACCTTTGCTGGGAGGTGTTGAGGGTCCTGGCACCCCTTGGGGTAAAATCTCTGATGCCTCAAGAGAATGGCATTCCCAAAACACCTGGTCCTTAGTAAAGTGAATGATGCGTGGAGCAAGTGTTCGTTCTTGGAAAACCCAGCCACGCTTGTTCAAAGGGCCTTCCCATGGCCGGAGAAACCATTTTTCTGGAAATGAGTAAAGGTACATATCTTCTTCAGCCCCCGGGACTCTAACTATTACCCGGCACGGATTTATAAAGAGGGTTTCCCGATCGAAGACTAGGCCTTCACGGATCCGTCCCTCCGTGGCCGAGATATTAAGCGTGGAGTTGGAATAGATCTCATCCATTTGCATAATATCTGTAGTCTTCTCGAACTTATTATCCTGCATAATGCATAAAGTATCGATCCAGATATAACGGAATCCCAGACCCCTGGTAACGTGAATAGCATGACGGAATACTGCTGTCCCGCTGCAGTTTGCAAGATGCGAAGTTATATCGTCACTTAAAAGAAACAAAGTCTTTTGAGTAAGCAGGATGCCTGGTGGATTCCCCCATCTATGGCTAAGGGTGATATAGGGAGTGTCGAAAGGCAGAGAATTTGATGAGATGATACGAACGCTGGGGGATTCTTCGAGACTTAGACTGTTGAAGTCTTCCGGTCCCATCTCTTCCACTGGCAAAATATGACCAGAGGCAGTTGGCATGACGTCTATTAACCGTCGTGGAAGTCTCTTTGCAACCTGGGGCTTTACACAGTTCTCATGAGATAACGTGCAGCTCTTCAACCAGGATTGGATTCGGCTCAATGTCTCTAGCGACCACGTCTTAGGAGAATTGAGGACACACACATGTCCGTGTCCAACTAGAACCATTAGTTTCCATTATCCTATTTTTTAGAATCTTGGCCTGTTTCTCACTATCTTGTATCCGTAGAGAACCCCTATAAGTCGCCTGGAGCCTTTTCACTTCCCTCTCACGTCCACAAAGTGTCACAGTTGTGGCATCTGGGTCGTGCCGAGCTCTGGAGACAGCCAGTCCCATCAATTCCTTGGAATCGGGTGGCTCCAGAAGCCGGGGAATAGATCCGCCTAGGAGCGTGCACATGTGACATTTTGACGAAGACATGTTAGCTACTAGCCGCATTTGATACGAAGTATGAAATAGTATCATTGGAGGCCTTTCCTCGGATTTTGACGAGATTAGGGTTGCCGCAGCTTCCAAGATCTTGACGCAGTCATCGCATGCCGTGTTTGTTTGTGGATGTTCCATGAGTGCTGGACTTTGACCGCACAATCTAATGACCGCCGCCGCTTGATGCTAAAATACCCAAATTTGCTTGAGTTTGGCACGGTTAGCTTTCTGTGTCTTCAGACGAAACTGAATGATTATTTTATAGAGTGATGGATGTGCGAAGGGAACATGCCCGTTGGGATTAGCGGGTTCTAGGTGCTGAGTAAGCTAGCAGGCCTATCTACGAAGTATGGTGGCCTCAACACCATGTTCCCTATGCACCAGTACCATCAATTTAGCCATCACCATCATAAATATTTTACGTGCTTTCATCCGCCCAGATCCTGACAATCTTAACAATGCCAAGATCTGCTTTCCTTTGGGCACAGCGATTTTCTGCTGCACCAGAAACATCTACTTGTGCAGCAGCGGAATGCTTCTCTTCACTTCGTTCCTCGAAGCATAATTCAGACGGGCAGAGCTGTACGACCGGAGACTGAAAGCTTTTCAAAATGAGAAGGACAAAGATTATTACATTGAGCGGATGCACGTCTGGAGTATGAGATAGCACAGGGTTGAAGGGGCAGTGAAGGTAACGATACGAGACTCGACTCAAAAGATTGGAAGCTACTGTTGCGAGGTTTATGTGGCGAAGCGGTTATGTAGTTTAGTCTCTAACGAAAGATTCTAAGGTAATATAGAAACCCAAAAGGACACAAATTTGTTCTAATCCCAATGCTTTGTTTTCTATGCGTTAGCACCTTGACCCAATTCGGCCCCTTACTTGCTCTATTTCAAGATTTGGAGTACTACAACGGCGAGTAGCATGTCTGTTTGAAACGGTGCAATTCGAAGTGGTTGAGTCTAACGTATAATACTTTGATATACTTCAAAATAACATATTTGCTTTATATATACCTGTAGCCCAAGCATTCCAAATTACAATAGTATAATCCCAACTGCTTTGACTTGAAGTACACGACCTCGACGCAGTCAGACTTAGAACAAGCAGAAATTTTGCACTAAAACCAAAACTCCTCCTGATAATAATATAAAAGTTCCGAGTATTCTCATATTTTCAAAACTTACCACGGCGGCCTTTCCGGTAATATTTTTCGGAAATTTATAAAGAAAGTAGGCATTTGTGTTTTATTCTCCTTTTATCAATTCTCGAATATCCCAAACATGTAGAAACCAATTCTTTATCGAGATTGTTTATCAGTTTTCGAATTAGAAGTACTACTTTTTCTGTTCTCTGGTTGCGCTGATCGTTTCGATCGTGTAAAACTCTAGCTCTGTATAGCAGTTGATGCAAATAGTTGATAGTCTTATGAACGGCGCGCTCTTGTACTTGTGCTTACCGCCGAGTCACGAGTCGCGAGTGACTTGGACTATTTGGAGCGCCGACCCACCAGCTGCTGCAAAACTAGCCCTTTCATGAAACGCGACTGATCCTCTGTATACAATCACACGCTTCTCTGCCAGAGAAGAGCTCAGGATAAAAGAGTCATGCTATCACCAGAAGGATCCAAATCGGCTCAGGAGGAGCCATTGGCAAGTCTCACAAGGGAGCGAGGACGGATACCATCCCGACATCTTGATAGCTCTATAACCGATTCGCGAGGGAGCCAGAAGAGGATCCCCTGAGCATAATCCAGCTGGCTCATCAGCGTGCTCTGGACTCAGAATTCAGCTCTGGTTAGAGCAGCGGCTGCTCAGGTCCAAAGACGGAAATGGATTTTGGTGAGGTCAAAATTCGGTGCAGATTATAGAGGTGGGCTGTCTTCTTCATAGCTCTCTTGGCAACCCTCTGCATCCTTGACCCTCTCAGATCATGCGATCCCAACGAACTTCAAGAATCGTTTGCCTCGACAGCATCTAAGGCATTATTTCCAGTTACTTGAATCGAATGGTGTCTCAAGCTGTAGCACACTCCAATATTGAAGCATATATACCCTAGAATTGAAGTCTTCCAACAGTCAATGAGGAGGACGTTGCCGGTTTTCCACGTCGACAATCAAACACCTCCAGATCTGCCATTATCTCTGAGTAAGTGTCTATTCCTCCAATATTAACTCTCGCGCTTTGGATCCTGATAGTCATGGAGCTGACTTTCAAAGAGAGGTATGAAACTGTGCCCGTGGACTCTGGAACGATGTGCGATAGAGCCTCACATCAAACCTCCTTCTTTTCTCCAACTACCCTTTTACAACGGCACATACAACAAAACAACAAAACAAAACAGCACTTCTCCTCCCGGAACTTCTCCCGGGTGACAATTGATTAGGACTAGGAGGATATCCTGAAATTACCAGAGGGAAACACCTCGCGTCTTACTGGTGCATAGGTTACAGGAGACTGGTAGCATTGATTCTTTTACAAATATGGTAGTGCAGTTGATTATACTCGAGCTTCAAATCTTCAGCCATGAAGTTTGGGGCTATGAGAGACATTACAATAAGGTCTGTGGATCTCTCTTCGAGACTACGCCATGAATCGGTCCAAGCAGAACTTCTTCCATAAAAGTGGTGGAGTGCTGAAAGCCAATACCAATACATAACACCCAACAAGTGATCGATAGTTTCTCATTTTATCAACGTTAGAGTCGTGTCACCCTACCTGGGACCAACATCCGCAGAGATATCTTGATAGTAAGTCACCTCCTTCGATATACCTTCAACCGGTTGCTATTTTTGAAGTAACATCTGATATAGGTATCCGATTCTGCAAGCAGCACTCATTGCACATATTGCACACTCTTAAGTCTAGCACATAGAAGCTAGACTTGGGGTCAGTCCACACCTTTTCGTTGTGCTTGTATTTTCTTGTTCTAATTCTATATGATCACAGCTTCTCTGATGCTCCTTTGGAGCCACTATGAGTTCGCCACAAGTTATGCTCGCTCGGCAGCGGGCTGTGACTACTTCTCCCAGCAAGCTGAGGACATCATCAGAGAGCGACCCATACGCAGCTATCTCTGTATGCTATGGCAGCACATCACTCCATGCCAATTGAAAGCACTATCGACACCGCACGCCTATTAACGTAGCCTCGTCCTCCACCATTTTTGTATCTGCAATCTTGCAATTGTATATCTATGGGATGGCGTTGAAAGGAATAATTATATGAAGCAACATATGGGTATGGCACGGAGTGGTATCTTGTATGTCAAGGGGACTAGTATATCTGTATGTACACCAAACCTGGTCTACTTGAATCGCGTGTCCGCATCATCTACCGCTTTCTTTTGCGAATATGCATCCGCGCCTTTATCTGCGGAGACTAGAAGCCCCGAATCTATTAAAAGTGCTAACCATTGAGTTTAGTTTCAGAAAGATTCATCTGTGGCAATGGAACCCTCCACTCATCTCGAAAGACCGGTACTTCATTTCTCTTTGCAACTCTCCGTACCTTTCCCAATCCTCACGGTCCGATATCCCGTTCCTGTACATTTCTCAACGTAAAGTATGTACCACGGTACTAGAAAGATGAGATATATAAAATAGGGACTACTTTATGTCTACGAAGTGTCGTTAAGATGCAAATATCGCTATGGCTAGCTTATGAAGCTTAGTTGAAAATGGTGTTGGTTCCGGAGAAGGAGGAGTTTGGACGATACACGGTTACGAGAGCTACAAAAGAACAAAGAGAGAAGCACTGAATTCTACAATATTAGCTACAAATTCAAGAGTCTGAATGATTGATGCTATAGAAAAATTATAGTCTAAGGGGAAATAACCTGGGCCGAGGCAAGGAAGTGTTTGAAAGAAACTTGGACAATTACATTATTGCGTTTTGTCATGCAGCATTGCTCCATGTCTTTGTTCTCTATTTGATGTATCCAGGAAATCGAGAGGCTTGGGAAATTAGTGACTGCATCTTGAAGTAAACTTGTCTTCTGTTTTTAAATTGACCGAAATACAAAATTGGAGCATGTAACTTACTTGTAACTGCAGCAAAGAATTATGAGCTGGTTAATTTGTTCCCAACATCGTTGCGCAAAGCATGGGCTTGAAGTTTTGTCTTACATAGAATCTGATCTGACCTCATACATCTGAGCTATAGTTTTCTTTGCACACACAGACCATTGTGCTACAATGATTCTCTCCAAACAATTCAATTGTGTCCACTATGACACTGCTGATATCTCCCCTTCCTTGCTTCGCAGGTAATCAGGCGTGCCTTGTTCCGAATGTGAAATCCTCCACTGTGTCTCAAGTCCCGGCTGACCTCGCTCGCGTGTACTCAGATTATTCTGTAAGCTCTGGTCAGTGCTAAATTTGACAGTAGGGATCATCTCAAGGGCTTTAGGAGAATTTGTACTTACCAGTAAGCCTATGGCCGAGCGTGTGTTGTATGCGGTGAACTTGTTCGCCTTGGGTCGACGTAGCTGAGCTCATCAATTGACTTCGTGGTTATCTTTCGACTTCCGCACGAATCTTCTCCCCTTAGCTATTGACTCGGATCTCTCCTGTGACGATTTGACCTCTATATAACACCTCGTTTATCTTTGCTGCCGAGATAAGATCTTTGGCGTTGGTGGCGCTTTCTCTGTGATTTATCTACTACCGAATGATACTGGACCGATGTGAAACGAAATGATGACGACAGTTGTTATATTGTGTGTCTGTGATGCTTTCGGCGTAACAGTTGCCACCTCCCAATATGTAAGGCATATATCACAGCCGCGGTTACCCTTAGGACGAATTGCACTGTTCTCGAGCGGAATGAGTTTTTGCGTAGTTGCATCCAGGAAGGTGTGAGACCCTCCAATCAGAGGTTCTGGCGCCAAATTTTCGTCTTTCGGATACTTTTCCCGGTAGAGACGAGAGAAGATCGACTTACAGACCGGTTTGCGAGTTGGAAATCGAGTTTGAGCACTAGTTCAATCGAAGGAGAAATTCGCGAAAAGTCCACGAATGTCGCAGGCCTTGCCGTTGCATATTCAACCCATCTCTAGATGTCATGAATATGAACACTGGAGCGTACGCACCAATTACATACAGTTTTTGGTGGTGAAATTCTAGCGGTTTGAAGGCAGGAAGCAGGCCACACCACCATCGGAGCACGATGACGACCTGCGCAACCGGCCTCGTACATAGCTCATCTTTTCTCAAGTCAGCCCAGATCTTCCGTATACCAAGGCGAGAGGTATTCAAGGACTTACTACCAGAGCTTGGTTTGGCTCATCTGCGTGGACCTTTATTGGGTCCGGGGTGTACGATCGACGTGGACCCAACAAGAGCATACCCCAATCTGCCCCTCTGCTCTTGTTGGGTCCAGAGCAATATTAGACCCATTAAGTTCGCAATGAAAACAGCCCTTCAAAACATAGTACGTGTTTACTTGTAAACGTCTTCAAAATGAAGTCTGTCCGCAAAAAGATCATCGTGGTATTGCGATCTCCTTCATGCTTCTTGGTTGATTGTTTTTGTTGTTGATGGCGTCTACATGTGGACCAGTGTTGGAGGCTGGCAAGGTCCTTTGATCAGGAAGCGCGCGAACCGTAGAGCTGAGTTTTGTATTAGCTTGAGGATTGCAAATTGGAGGCTCTTCATACCTCTGGTTGTCTTGACGAAAGCGAGCTGGTTCTGTTTGTGTTGGTGGCAAGAGATGTTTGTAAGGTCTACAGATCGCAAGAAAGAAAGCTGGGTGTTCTTCATAATAGGATAAGGAAGGGTTCTGCCGAAAGAGGATTTCTAGTAATGACTCGAAAGCCTATTCTCCGAGTGTCTCGTTGATTGTGAAGCAGACACTGAAAGTGTGAGGGGACTGGTTGAGAGTGGGGAGGATTTCTGAGAGAGTAGAATGAGTTAAGACACAAACAGTGCTTTTCAATCGTAGCATATTACGTGAACAAGTGAGATGAAAGAATGTTGCTTTCAGCTTTGGACAAAAGTTCCGTCATGTGATGTAAGCGACTTATCCGAAAATTTTAGTGTCGAAAGGGGGGTTCGTCGCTAGTGGCTCACACGCTCCACACGTCTTTCAATTTCAAATGTCAAAATTTCAAGAACCAGACAACAAATCCAATACACAATACCTCGAGTACGCATCATCATATGCCCGATGATGGTAAAGAAGAATGGTCATTAGACCCTCCAAGTGCTCTTTAGTAAGTTGTGGACATCTCCTAGTCAATTGCTCCTCTGCGTTCTCGACTTATCGATTCCTCTCTCCCTTTCCTTCTCTTCTTCAGATTCTTGGATCTATGGAGACTACTTGCTTGTTGTGGATGGCAGTAGTCCGGGCAATGCCGGCCTTCTGTGGGTGATAGTATTTTCGATCTCAAGGCTACTACTCGTGCCTCCGCCGCTCTTGTAACCCAAGTTGATGAATATGTATGGTCCATGAGGGAACCAGTCCTGGTAGTGGCAGACGAGCTAAATTGGCTAAAAATTTGAGAAACACTAGCTGACCTTGCGTAGAAACGAATCCCCCAATAGACGGGATGCTATCCGTACTATCACTGCTTCAATCGGAGGCGTCACTACGATGTCCTTGGAGATGAGGGCTTTCCTCACATTTGCCGTTCTCGGCGCATGTTCCGGTCTGAAGAATCTAAACCTTATCAGGAAGACCAGGTACGAACTCAGAGATCGAGGTTTCAATATTTAGTGTTTCCCATCAACTTACAATCTTTCTTCAAAAAACCCAGGCCTAGTGCCAAACCTATTCATGAAGGTCGCAGGAAAATTTGAGTCTTTGGCAGCTTTAGGCTTTTTTGAGATCGAGATAGACGCCAAAATCACATCCGGTACGATCATTTTCACCCAAGTAACCAATCACAGCTCCGCTGACAAGTGTAGGGCGAGTTTTACGAACAATTATCAACTATCGAGAATCACTGTTCATTTCGAACACTTCTCCAACATTCCATTCTCCATACGGTCATGGGGCGCTTCCTAGTCCGAATTGAACTATTCACAGAAAGCGTATCAAAGCAGCAACCTTTCATGGATCTATATGCAACACAATGGACCTGGTGATGATGGTAGATTGACAAAAAGTCCAAGGCATACATCCACAAAGATGCTGGTTGAAGGAGAGTATCATTGATGTGAAGGGGGATTGGGTGGGAATGCACTACTGCCGGAAGTGGCTCTTCAACAATGGAAATGCTCGAGAGGATTTTCGAAGTAAAGTAGGCGTGCGAATGTACCAGTGTATAGTCTGTAATGGCACACATAAATTGCTCTCCACTTTTCTAGGTAATCGAAGACTGCATCAAAATGGCAACACAGGGACTTGAACGTAGCAGCAGATGAGGGTAAGCTGTGCTTGCCCCTCAGTGATCGAACTGTAAGCCATCTACACAATACTAACTAGGAGTAAACCTGCGTAACGCCTGTAATACTTTACTCTGAGAAACATTACAGTGTTATCCGGTCCGAGGAGGTGGAGACTGAATCCTTCCATAGTGAGATTTTTCTGAGATTGAGTACTCTTTCCAAGGAGAACAAATGATATGAAACATTGAATACTTGTCCAATATTCTTGTAATCACTCTATTGCCTGCTGAAATTGGATTTTCTGCATGTATTTTCTATCGTATTCGGGAATAAAGGGGCGGATCCGAATACGTCTGTTTCGCGAAGCATTTTTCACAGTGCTGCGCCATTGCTTTCGGTGCAGATTCACAAGTTTAGACATAGCTTTTTGTTGAAGTAGATCTGTTCTATTTGTGAATCATGCGTGGAAGTTCAAAGGACTTTAGTAATTAGTGCTATTGCACCTTTCATGTTGCTATGATTACCTACCTACCTACCTACCAATGTAGATAGAATCATGGACAATGTAGGCAAGAAAAGCTAGCCACTTACTCAGATAAACTCAGTCACCAAAAGTTCGTGAGTTATCTAAATGAGTCAAGTCATCCAGATCAAGCCAATTAACCAAATAAAGCCAGTTATTCAAGATTTCGTATTATAATTAGATATTGTTTAACATCCATGTTTGCTCGTCTCCTATTGTAGAGCTACGCAGCTACTCACTAACCATTGTCGTCGCCTGTAAAGTTCCATACGACAATAGCAGACAACTGCACATAAGTCTACTAAGTCCCTATAACTGTAGAACTCAAGGTAAGCTTTTCTTGTCAAATTCGACAACACTGCCAAAAAGAAAACATTCCCGTTGTTACCTTCCATTTGCTACCAAATCCAAACCATCAAAGCTCTCAAAATGAACTCTCGTGCCCAAATTCACGCACCTCACACTCCTCTCCTTCCAATCCAGGAAGCATTGGCTGAGACCCGATTCCCTCGCTCGCCAACCCAAGTCGCCTTCCGATCTTTCCTCCGTGCCCTCGGCACCAACCTCAACCTCATCCACCGACTCCTCACTCTCCTCCCAACCGCCACAACTCACGCGGCCCTCGAGGGTCTGAAGCTTCGGCTTCACGAGGAAGTTGTCACCGCCGCAACTGCTGTCAACGCATGGGCTCGTGGCATTGTCGGTCTCGTTTGGCTCGTGGTCCATTGGGGCCATATTGAAGAAGTCCTCGAGGAGGCAATGTTGCAGGCTCAAGAGGAGCGTGGTGGGGTTAGGGAAGAGTTGGGGGGTACTCTGGAGAGATTGGAGGCTCTCATGCGAGAGATTGCGTCGGAGATGGCTCTTGTTTGAATATTGTATGCAAAAACTAAGAATGAATCGCTATTGTGATCTATACTCCGGCCCTATCAATATTGAATATGTGAATCTTGATTCTGGATCGAGAAACACCTACTCTGTAATATGACAACAAGAATCGCATTAACAAGTCCTATAGTGCCTTAGATTTTACAAATCAATCTTGAATTCTTGAAGGGCTAGGCATTGAGCTGAAGTTAAGGAGATGGATGGGAACAAGACCTTCTCAGTTGAAGTTTGTTCATGCTTCTAACTTCAGACTTGTTTCTTGGCTGATTGAGTAGAAAGCTTCAGTGCTTAGGGGGAGAAGATGTCTCGAATTACTGGCTTCTTCTATTCGAGAGGTGTGAGTTTAAGTAGGACATGTTGGAGGTACCGACTTGGAGCTAGATGTATTTACTTATTTCGTACTACTGGCCTAAGAATTATCAAGCCTCAAGACCTAACATATACTAAACTTCTACGGAAGTCTTCTAACTAAACGAAGTGCGTATTTCGTGGTCTCCTGTGGTCAAATAAGTCTAAAGGAGACATAAATCAATGCAAAGGAAATGTGTGGTATGGTGTTGGCACGAATGTTAGGACCGTTAGGATCGAGGTCACATGGACCACCTCGGTCCCCACTTAAGCATAGCCAAACCCACGTAGAGAATACATGCTTTTACATCCTCAAATTCCATTTAGGACCCCTCACATGGTCGAGAAGGACGACAGGCAAATCTCACAGCAGTCAGCCTCATTCGGACCACAACAACTGAGAAGAAACTAAATAAATCTGAGCATTGAAGGACAATAACACTAGTTCTAACTGGAGGTCAGAGAATCACTTGCAGTTAGTTCTACAGCCTCAATATTAGATCAACTAAATAAACAAAGCCAACCTAGGAACAGAGGAATACTTAATATATAACTTGACAAAAAGGAAAGTAATGGCAAGGCTGACGAGTTATTATCTTTCTACACCAATACTAGGGTCTTGTAGAATGGGGTGTGTGACTGAAGCAGCGGAAATGGGAAGCAGATAGACTCGACAGAAAGCGTTTGTTCAACTCAAGTTCTTCGCAGAAGAGGTTCCGAAAAGATCGGGGGAAGAAATTGAGGAAGTTTCGTCTGCTGCGAGAGAAGATCTAGAAACTCATATATTGTGATAATATCGACTTTAATCAAGTTATAATTTTCGATCATGAACGAAATATTCTTGGCCTTTGCGCCAAAGGATTGCGGAGAAGAGTAGGTTATTATCAAGTTTCCAAAGATAAACTCGCTAATATACCATATAAGACAGCCCCCTGAGTCTGACTTATAACTTGACATATTTCAAATTTAGAACACGTTATTACAGCTACTTAACAGTATCAAGGACGACATGAAAGTTGATGCCGCAGGCCTATGACTAATGCAATGCTTCGTCGCAGGGGGAGATATTAAGCTTTTAGATCGTAGAATTCTAGTATCGAGAAGTAATTTCTATATTGAGGCAAGTGAAAGTCGGAAGATAACAAGACTTCGCTTATCCACTAACTCAAACGGATGACTTTATAATGCTGTTTCTAAAGCTTGACAATTGTAGATTTATTAGTAACACTTATAGAATACATAGTTTGAAAGGGAAAATACATTGTAGAATAGGAAGTACGTAGAATCTTGACAAAGAAAAACATCTTCGCTGTAAAATTGTTATCAAGCTCATGTACTTGGCTTTTGAATACAGCGCACACCTTGTGTTCAGCTTCAAATTCTTCAGAAACTTATCCACTAGTGTACCAGTAGGATTGAACTGAAGTGCTCCATTTTGCTATGTTCTGGAAGCTCATAGAATTGCTTGTACTTGAATAGCTTCTCGGCCCCCGTTCAACTTTCCACTCTGTCGACGAGTCGCAAATACCAATGGTATTCGAACCATATGTTCAATGCTGGAAATCAAGTAATGATGAATCTCCGGAAAACAAAATACTGTGAATGTGTTGCAATATTTCTATTTCAAGAGAGTCAGGACCACTAAAGACGAAGGAGTAGTGTCGTAAATTGACATGAGCAACAGAAATTTGAAAAGATGTTTTAGCAATACGAACCTTGAGTAGCGTCAGAATATCATCCCAAAGTCCACTATCCTCGATTGATCTATAAAGTCACGTTTCTGACAACATTCGAAGAGCGAGATACTTCAGCATCAGCGAGTGTTGTTGTCCAGGTTTAGTTTGATTCCCTCTCGCCTAACTTGAGTAGACTTTTGTAAGTGGTAGGTGTCGAGTTACTTTCCATGTAAGTAATTTCTCATATACTAGTCCTGAGCTATCAGATCAACTTGGGCGATCGTAACACGAGAAAAAAACGACTGATCCTTTCTCGCGTAAGAATACTACTATATTACAAGATAATGCAACAAGTTGCAGGAGTGCTTTGGCGAATGGCAGATCCCTAGTGTATATGAGGTTGTTTTTTTTCATTGCGCAGTTATCTTTATGTGACTCCTAGGAAAGCATCTCAAGGACTCCGGAGAAAGCGGTCCAGGAGTAGCCAAAGTAAAGATATAGAAGGAATTTCAGTGAAATATCTGTAATGTGACACTTTGTTGGAGAGTGGATTCAGTGAGATGGAAGAGCTATGCTCAAGCTCAAGAATGAGACCTATACCGTGTCTACGCGGGAAATCTTCAAAATTGGCTTTGGCTTCTGTCGACCAAACTAGCATTTGATGGTGATCGTCGGACTTGCTGCTTGCTACCAACAGTCTTTGATTTTCAATGCACAAGAGAGCATTGTAGGAATTTCTGACAAAGGGATTATGGCATATCGGGTGTTGAGATAGATGAATAGCCGTGTGATAATGCTTTACAAATTTGGTATTGCAAGCTCCCTTTGCTCCTCCGAGAATGCAACGCCTTGGCCTCCTCATGTGTTACTCCTAAGTACTTATTGCGTTCAACATTCAGCAGACTTGACCTTTGTCCCAATGTCTATTCTGATCGCCATTGGCTCAAAAGACAACAGAGTCTACCTTGAGTTCATCCATCCATCCACTAGCCTTTGTCTGCCCAAAAGAATCGTCCTCCCCATCCTCCATATGAAGACTTATTTCAACACTCTAGTCCCGGACAGAACACAACACCCATTACGTACTCCTATGTTGTGGCCCCGTACGTAATCATTTCGTTCAGGACTATTGGTGCTTCGATAAAAGATGGTGTGCGTAACGTCTCTAATAGCACTAACAATTGAATTCGTGGGTTGAGATAGATTTTATACCTTTGGCAATTTCTTGAGAAACAGCATGCATGGGAAGTGGAGTTAACGGCCCTCCAGGCCTCCCAAATCTTGCTGCAGGCTTCGGCGAGGGGAGGTCCTGGAGGGCAGTTTGATTGAAAAGACGAAGTTGAAACCCTTACATTGTTAGTTCTACTACTGTAGGCTAGTATGCTGTTGAGACAACACTCACTAGTAAATTTGATGAGGCTCACCCTCCGGACCTTCCCATGAGTAACGGCCGCTGGTTGTTGTTGTTTTGATTAGGGGAGGGTTCTAGAGGTGCTCTTATTTGTATTTCAATGGGCTACTGTCCAATTCTTAGCAATGGTACTGAAAGCAAGTCTATTGGCTGTAACACACGTCTCGACTTGGTAAGATTTACCCTCCGTGCCCTCCCCGGCATGACTGGCAGTTCGTTCTCGTCATGTTGTCGTGAGTGGGAGGGTCCCAGAGGGCACTTTCTGCTTGTATCGTGTCTTGTTTCTGAGAGAGCGTTTAGTAATGACTCAGAAGCTGTATTGAATAGATGTTCAAATTCAACCTACATTACAAAGTATGAAGACTTACCCCTCGCCCTCCCAGAACTTGCTGTAGGCTTCGGCGATGGGAGGGGAGGGCCGGTGGTGGTGCTTCGAACTTGTCATTTCGAAATTGCTATGCATCGCGTTAGAAGAAGGTGCAGATACAAGTGTACACTCGACAATGAACACTTACAACCAATTAAACTCAAAGCATTCCCCTCCGAGCCCTCCCAAGCGTTGTCTGGTGCACTTGGTTGGAGGGGAGAGCCCAGAGGGTTTCCTAATCATTCCTTGCTTTATTGTCATCTTCTGCTGAAGCTTTATTAGCCACAACCTGGATGCATATGTAATAACAGGAGAACAATATTTAATATATTGATGAACAAGTAGAATAGTGCAAAAGGCGTGTAGGCTGTAGCTGGCGGCTGGTATATGGATAAGGGGGAAGGCTGCTTACCTGAAGTACTAAAAGTTCTTATTCTTGAAGAACTCAACTCTATTGATGATGAGGAAGATGAAGAGGGAGAAGAAGAAGTAGATGAAGAGCTGTTGCTGCTGATGATGATGCAGAAGATGGAGAGATGATGAAGGCGAGATGGAAAGCGAGAAAGAGCAGGAGGACAGCACTCACGCTTGCGCCTAAGCGATGCTATTTTAGGAATTAGCCTCGATTTGCGGGTACCCAACACTTCTCAATTGCTAGCCAATAAGTTTCTTTACAGTCTTGTCTTCTCTTCCACGTACACTGGGATAGCACAGATACCCATCATAGTATTCTATCTTGGAGATGTACATATGATCCAAGAACAAGTACCACGAATTCCAAGTCAGCAATCCTCCTCAGATCACTATGTAAGTACTTCCTTTGAAGCTCAATCTCGCTGATGTTAAGGGACACTTCTTTCTATCTCTTGTCTAGAGTAACTCTCTCACAAATGTGGACTGCGCTCCAGGCCTTGAGCGCAAACCTGCTGCACACTCTTACGTCGGTGTGTGGAGGTCCTGTCTAAATGCGTTACAGAAGTTCAAGCCTCGTACTGATTGCATTGCAGAACCTGCTACAGACTTGATCATCCTCTCTACCTACCTCCTTTACACAACGAAACAAAGCGTCTTAGAAGCGTAAATCAACCAATTACCTACCTGCATCATCTTGGCCCTCAAGAGTTATCTAATCACTCGCCAAAGCTGCATCATGTCATATTCCGTAAAAAGCATACCGCAAGGTCTAGGCAGCACCATATTTGACAAACTGGCATGTCTACAAACGTATCTTTGAGCATAGCCCCCGGAGCTTGAGCAGAAGTGGGAGGTATGGAAGCACCAGAAAAACAAACCCACAAGGAAAGTTGTGCATGCCCGTAAAATGGTGCCCAGAGGATATGGCAAGGCAAGCATACGTACGTATCAAGAGTTTCATATTGGCCTGGCTCTTTGCCTCAAATCCTCTACAGTAGCGGTATAACGAGACTGGGATTCGGCCGCTCGATTATGATGAAATGGAAATGCAGGCTGAACATGACATACTGCGATTTTGGCAGAGATTTGGGTATGGAGATAGACAGTGATATGGGCTCACTTCTGGCGCAGTTCACTATGGCATACAGTTGATCTACAATATGTTCGTTGGATCTTCTGAAGAGCTAGGTATAATCGCAAGAATATTCAAAAATCTAGCATGTGGATTGACAAGAAGATTATTTGGCTCAATCCTACAAGTTTTATTGTCACCAATGTTTCTTCCAGACAGCCAATGGAAGACCTTTTCCAGCCGACCTTCTACCATACTTCAACACTTTCCCACGTCTCAAAGACTTGGCTAACTACGTCTTGACTACACAGAGAAATTTAGAACAAAAATAGTTCGGAAGATATCATAACTACAAAATGATGGGACTGGTGAATCAAGGGAAGATGGGAGCTTATCCGACTGCTATATCGCGTCAACAATTGGGTTGGTTTCTGGAGCTGGAGAAACATTGCATCGTAAATCCGTAGCCAAGGTTTCTCTATGACAGTGCGGGGCATATTATGTATTGTTTCGTCGAGAAGCTACTCAAATTCATATACTTTCAAAGGATCGCCGCCACCCTACTACATCAAAAATAAAAAGCCAACAGAAACAACCGAAATTCAAGTAGTAGATAGTCACATTTAACAGTATTAAAGTATGTTCTAAACTGCGCATGATATATTTTGTACTCTGTGAAAATTCAAGAATATCCTTGTAACTATTTGACTTGTACACTATATGACCCATTTGCGTTTCCCTCGGATCTCTATTTCAAACGATAAGCAGCCCAAGATCTTTTTGTAAGACACCTGAAAGTTTTGTCAAGATGTATGAGTGTACCGTTTTTGGGGCAGCAAGAGCTTGTGTTGTACCTTGTATGCCTTAGCTTACTTTGTAGCTTTGCATGCAAATTTGCAGAGTTTGCACCCTGGAACTATTAGAGAGAGGAACACGAGATAAATTTTCATGTAATACTAACAGGAAAGTCATCACTGGGCTGGGATGCCCTGCCAGACGACGAAAATGACAGCACAGTCGTCGTTCCCTGTCTTGTTCGAGAGGGCGGTTGAAAAATTCCTGACGATCGATAGAATCCTTGACTTGACTGTCTTGAAAAGTCACGGTCTCAATCGGAGTCATTTCCTGCCTGTTAAATTTTTTATTCTTGATTTTTTGCCCCAGATCTCTCAGTTGTTGTTGGTTGAAGGCAAAAGAGGATTTTAGAACCTTCCTTTTGGGCTAAATAACAGCGAAAATGAGACAGTAAACTTTGATAATTTGTGCCTCTGGTATCTCGTACCTTTTATGCATGGCAGGCAGTTTGTTATGATGAATCCTCTGGGGAGGCTTGTGGAGGCTAGTAACCATTTTGTTGTGCTGAAGTAATGAATTCTGCTTTCTACCAGACGTCTTTCTGGGTCAATGTCAGCGAAAGATATCATTTGTGGCGTGGAAGAAAGCGTTGTGGATTATAATAATGACAACAACTTGATTCTAAGCTGCTTAGAATGAATATAGTACTCCTTTTTCTGAAGTGGGAACTTTATTAGGAACAATAATCTACGTACCTCAATTTTCCGGCCCCTTGGTAAGTTGGATTTTGACAGGTTGGGCGGCTTAGGACGTACAGTATCTGGTTTCTATTTGTCTTCATCCTCCTGACCGTCTGCCTTGTCACTAATATATTGTAGCTTGTATTCTCAGCAGAGCAAATTAGCTTAACACGTAGTGGATGTATCGTGTCTAGACAATTTTGGTGACTTGCGCAGGAGGTGGCGTGGTAAAGGGAATATTGGGGGAGCAATTGCTAGATGATGCTCCACTATCCTACGCAGATCATTCGTTTGTCGATATCCCAACATCGCTTTCACCGATGCTCATATATTTACCTCTATCGCCGCTAATAGCAGTAACTAAGGTGATAATCTGGGTAGCCTAGAGCATTTCGTAAAGAGAGTTCTTCGTTATTGTTGTCAGTGATTGACAGTGAGGGGTTTCGAGCTCGCTCGTTGTCAAGTTGAGCAAAAATGCTATCGACTGCTCCTTTGGAGATAGAAAGAAATTTAGTGAATGATCTTTTAGACGGGAATGCAAATTAAACTTACTCCATATACCTTACACCATTTCCTGCCATTTTGAATAGAGATTCGACACCCCAAGGATTTCACCTCCAAAAATTAGTATCATTCCCTTAATCAATCTCTCTCGAGTAAAAATCGTAACTTACAACCAGATATTGTAGGCAAATGAAATGACTGAACAACCTGGAAGGTATGTCAAAGTTGACAACTTGTCATGTTCATCAATGCCTGTCCCATTTTGTATCTCGCAGCCTTTTGCCAGGGATCTAGGACGTGCGTGGTAAAATACATGAATTTTTTGGCGGTGAAATTCTCCGGGTGCCGAATCCTTGTGGGGAGGGACCTTTGACACACAAAGGGATAAGACTTGATGTTGTTTTCACTCTCAGTGTGGCGGTGAAACCGCCTCATATATTCGCAGCCTTCAAGCAAAGAGTCTCCACTGAGTCTCTCCGCTAGAGGATGTAGGGTCTTTGACGAGCCGATTGTGGACTCGCAACGACATATTCTAGGTTTTTGAGAAAGAGTCGCCATAATAAGGACACCGACCTTGTTGTCAATTAGCATCATGTCAAAATGATCTGCTGTAGATATATAGCAAGTGGCCCGTCTTACCTTCAAGAATTTGTGCAACTTCAGCCATTCTGAACCTTCGTTGCGGCTACTGATTTGCTTACTGGGCAGCGGATCTTCGTCTGAGCTTGACAAGATCTCCCAATCCATTACCTCAACACACAAACTTCCATTAATATATTAGCTGTCATGCTACAGGGTGTAGACATAGATACAATTAGCGTGGAAAAGAGAGCTTGCCGCGTTATATGAATTGCTGGTATCTTGTGGTATGTTGGTGCGGGTAGTCTTAATTCGTTGAGGCTTGTTCTGCCACCTACGATAGCTTGTGCAAATATTGGCCATCGGAAAAATCGAGCTTGGTAGCTGCTACGGCTTGTCCCAGCATTTGAAAAGATTGTTTTTATAATGAGGTAGGAACAGGCAGCAGTGTTTTGAGATCTCTACCACCTCCCAGCTGCGTTGTATAGGGTTGAGGCCATTTTATATTCGCGTAGCCTGGCGCTGAGATTGACCGGAAGTTTGTCCACCGCGGGACAAGAGGAAGAACATATTGCTTGAGGAGAGATCTAAAAGCGCTGTACATTTAGCAATTGTAATTCCCCTTGTCTAAATTAGAGGGTAAAGGGTAATGTGAAAAGACAATGAATCTGGCAGTTATCGTCTTCGAACTCTGAGGAGGAAAAAGCGAAGGGGGGTTGCCGGGAATGAGTTGATGACTTTGGTGGATGGGAGTTAACATACCGCACGATTCTCCAGGCCCCACATAGTAGTGGATAGGAAGTAGAGTGCCAATGAGCCAATGTGAAATGTGGATGAAGACGAGTTGTAGAGACAAGGTGTTACCGTTGAAAGCATCGTTGATAGTGAAAACCAAAGCATAAGGCCACAAGATCGGCCAAATGATTGAATGCTCTTATTGAATTCAAATTCAGACACGTTGTCTCGCTCTGGATTGTGTATTCGAAAGACGCCTGCGCAGTTCTATGCAGATAGACAGGGATAAAACGACCGCGGAGGATGTTCACCCTTGCGCCTGAACAGGTTAACTTTTCTCCAGATGAGAAGATGAGTATTGATGCTCTGTTACGAATAAAGAGATCGCCAATATCTTACAGTGTGTTGTACAACCAGTCCCTGTTGCATTTGCTGCTCTTTCTCAACGCCCCAAAGGTAGTGACATGGTCCCTAGGACTGCTTGTGCCTCATCAGTAAAAGCCTTCGAAGCTTCTCCTGCGGGGCTTAGAAATTCTGGGAGGCGCACTCTTCGAGTCGATATTGGAGGGTTGATCGAGATATGCAACTGTAGTAGTGTCGTCTGAAGTCAAGAAAGCCGCTCGGATCTGCCGCCGCAGGATCTGGGGAAGGGAAATAAGTTTCTCGATGTTTTAATAAGAGATCCGAGTAGCTCTATGGAAGAGTTTGGACAACGCTAAGCAAGGCTTGTGGGGGTCCATGGAGGGGTGTTGCAGCTTATGGTGGAAGAAGGGTGGTGCGAAGTTGGAAGAAGCGACCCTTCGCGCTATGCACTTTGAATCGATGACAAATCAGGCAACTCATTAATATTTCTCCGTAGAAGAAGTAATGACAGCGGTTATTTCAGATTGGGGTATCTACGCAGTCTCACCAAGTTTTAAAGTTTTTTCCCCCTCTCTCCTTCGTGAGACTTGCCCGTCAATTCTTTCTGAATTAATATCTCACTAGGAATCTTCAAGTGACAATGCGACTCCTTCCTGGAGGCTTGGATTTGGATCCAACGTGCCTTGAGAACTAAGATTAAGCTCACTTTGTATGACTGAGAAACTGTATTGTAACCTATGAAACTTACTCATTGCAGGCAGTGCAGATTTACTTTTCGCGTTTTCGTCTCTGTGTTAATATAATTGATATATCTTTAATCTTTTCTATCCGTGATTGTCAATTCCCTGAGGACCTAAGCAATTCCAAGTTTGTCTCAGCACCTCTATGTCTTCGTATTCCGTATTCTCTTGTTTCAGGGGCTCGAAGCGAGCCTCCTGATTCTTTATGTCTCCTACTTTCCATATGCTATTGCGGACAGAAAGCTTCACCACCAAAGACATCGTCATGCATGGCTTAGAGGCCGGAACCTTTGATAACCACTATTATTTGACGAATAATGCAAATTTCCATTGTGTTTAGCATGACAATGCGCCATATTCTCTACTCCCCAAAACTACCCAATTTTTCTCATTTCTCACATGAGAGTGAAGTGTGTTCTGGAAGAGGCCTGTAGCTACCCGTGATTTGTTTACTTGTGGTGGATATCTACTTTAATCAGATTTCATAAGTATAGCTCCCGTATAGCTATTAGTTCTACAGAGAATAGAGAAGCGGAGAGTTTTCCCGGCCTTCTGAATCTGAAGCTCAATCTCACATGCAATAGTGCTGTGCAATATTCCTGGCCCCATCGGGCCCCCATTTTTCGTTTTCCTTTGGGAGCCCGTCGTTCTTCCCCAAAATTATCCACCCCCCATGTTTATTCGACGATTCTTGATGCCCCAAAGTGTGAAAGAGGTCTTGCACCCATCCCGTCTCTTGAGTGATCTCTTTAAATCAGAGGGAAGGATGTAAATTGAAGTATAGTAATTACACTTGTTTTTGTGCCCGTCACCACCAGGAGAATACTGTCTTCGGATATGAAGCCAAAGACCAGATTCGTCCGAGTATGCCGATTAAGAAACTGGACACTTCACTTTGCTCCGTGGTGGTCAACTTCCACATATCCCAGACAGTTTTTCTTCTATGTGAAGGCCTAGTTTGAGACTTCCACAAAACTTCGGAAGCTGACCTACATTCCCACTCGAAACCAATCAAAAATTCTCCCAGCGAAGACCACGAAGACTTTTCGACAATTCTCGACACCTAGTTGTGCAATGTGAGTCTAATGAGGCCTGGTATCCTCCACAATTCTGGGTAACAGCCTGTCGTGTGAGATATCTTGTGATTTAGGTTGTGCGCGAAGCAGGTTCGTGGATATGTTGAATACTTCAGGAAGAGTAAGGGGAAGTAACGCGAGAAATTCGCCCATATGAGGTGTTGACTTCTGCACGGAGCAGGGAAAGCTGGAATGTTGAAAGAGGCTTCTTTGAGAGGAGACCATCGAGCAATGCCACCGAAAGCTCCCATTTCATGCTACGCAATTCAGTCGATGAGTAAACAAGGACAGCTTGAATGGCGGTCTTACCGTTGAAGTATTTATAGCAATGGTGACCGTGCTACATTCCCATATCAGCGCGGAACTTCACGAGTTTGATGAATTTATCCTTCGTTGGTGCCTCAATTATATCCAAGGATACAATGAAGAGGAATACTATGATCTCGTAGGTTACCAATTCTCAATTCTCGGGTTCCCTCTTCTATTGTGTCATAATTAGGGATTGTGGTGGTATATCTGTGCAGGAATGGTTACAAAGAGACGCCTAGGTTTCAGTGGGGAATTGCTTGCTAACCGGGTATGGGGTATGTGTGAAACCACGCGAAGATGATTGATGTGATCCTAAGCACTGGACCTCTGAAACCGGATTGTAGAATTTGTAGGCTTCCAGAAGGTGGCTACTGCCTTTGGTGTTAGACCTGGAACCAAAAATTCCTTGTCTTCTCAACATTCCCACGAGCAATCATGACGCTTATGGCCTTTCAGGAACACTGACCAAGTCCTACGCCGCTTGTGTTTCAACCATATGGCTTCCAACCTGCTGATAGAGTCATTTTGTTTGTCCTTGATCTTCGCTTCGATGGGTTTGAGAATTCAGAATGATCTGGTCAGACTTATATCGATCTGTTTGCAGAAATAATCTGGGTCGTAAGTCTCGAGTGACATTTTGAACCTGTACATCAGCACACATAAGTGGCGTTCCAGATGTAGTAGCTTACGACGTGTAGTTGAACAGCCTGTTTAACCACCGAGGTGAATGACTGGCTCCCCAGGCCCTCCCAGGCATGGGGCTTCTGAGTGAGAAAGGAGTGGAAGACTCGGTAGAGAAATGTGCTTCATGCCTCCTCTCTTTGTTTTGTTAGCACAATTCGATCTTATATTTAGAGCAGATCCTCTCTTTCCACTCTGTAACGGCGCCTTCGCGAGACAAGATGTGGGAGATTTGCTGGAGGAGGGGTACTTACTCCGAGGGATGGCATGGTGACGAGGAAGAAGTATCTATAATAGGGAGCAGATATTATGGATAGGAGATAATGTTTCTAGTGGCTGATGACGGTGACGATAATGATCCAATTTGGTTGCTGAAGTTGCTTTGCGATACCCATCTTGAGGCACACGAAATGCACTATCTTTTCTCCTTGAGGTTTAGCGCATCAATAGAGACCGCCTTTCTTGCTTTTACGACACTTAGTGCTGTACTAATTTTGAGTTCTAGTATTTATATTTAATGTATCCTTGCTACTTACTGTGACTTACTGTGATTTATTATACTTTTTCTAACTTTCTTTAATTTTAAACCTTTTACAAGTAAATTAATATACCTTTTTTAATAATTATTTTATTTAAAGTAAATTATCATCTAAGAGAGTTATAGCTAACAAAAGATTACTTAGCTATTTTTGCGGTTTTCTTCATTGCGGCCTCAGGCAGAAAGGCTTACAGTAATCGTTGCTAAGCTCAACCAATTAGTCTGAATGCATCTGGTCCTAATTCTGACGTCGACCTGCAACTTCGCAACCCTATGAAGGTGGACAACTTCCTGATCCACAACCCTGCTCGTATATTCTGGCCTGAAGCCATTCATTCCTCTAAAGACACAAGTATACGGTCTTGCTGGGTAAGAGAAGTCTGCCCTATGAACCTTGACAACAGCGATACACTTGTCATTTGTCTCATCCTCAGCCTTGTCGTTCAGTATTCGATCTTCCTCTGACACATCATGGATCCTCTCACTGCACTTGGGCTTGCGAGCAATATCATCCAGTTTGTCGACTTCACTAGCAAGCTCATCTCAGCCGCCCACGATCTATACGTATCTCCCACGGGAGCCAGGCTGGAACATCTAGAGCTAGGACTTCTCGCAACAGATTTGAAGCAGCTGGCTGAACAAGCAGGTTCGCCTCAAATTTTCAACAGTAAAGATCTTTCGAAGGAGGAGAAGACGCTACAAGATCTAAGTAAGCAATGTCGTGCAGTATCAGATGAGCTTCTGTCTGTGCTAGAAACACTAAAGGTAAAAGGCGGCCATAAGAATTGGAAGAGTTTCTATCAAGCACTACGAAGTGTCATGAAAAAGCGTGACATTGAAGTTCTTCAGAAGAGGCTTGATAGAATCGGCCAGCAGATGGGCATTCAGATTCTTTCCCATCAACAGGGCTTAGTCAAGATGAAACTCGAAGAGCTTATGTACGAGAACAATCGACTAGGGGCAACTAGAACCGAGGAGCTATTACAGCTCAGGAACGATACTATCAATCACTTTAAGCAGATGACGCAAGGAATGAATGAAGAAGGTGCCAAGACCAGAGCATTTATACACCTCTCCCATAATGTGGAAAAGGGCAAAGAATATTCTGCCGAGCAGCGTATTCTAGAGTCCCTCCGCTTTGAAACCATTGATGACCGCCATGTCGGTATTCAAAGCGCACATAAAAAGACTTTCTCCTGGATCTTTGAGGAGGGCTCAGATACAACTGCATCTCAGCCCCATACGAACTTTGTCAAATGGCTGAAGTCAGATGACAATTTGTACTGGGTGTCAGGAAAGCCTGGATCAGGCAAGTCTACTCTGATGAAATACCTCTGTAAGTTCTACAGTTTAACAAGCACTGTGTGTCTTAAGCAGAGGTGAATTGGATAAAACGTTCTTTATCTTCCAGATCAGACCTTATTCTAGCTTAGTTGACACTGACTTCCTTCAGGCACACATGAGCATACTGAACAGGCACTTAAAGTATGGGCTGGTACAAACCAACTCATCACTGCAAGCTTCTTCTTCTGGATTGCAGGCAAAGCCACCTTACAAAAGTCGCAGGAGGGATTGCTACGTTCTATACTATATCAAATCCTACGACAATGTCCGGATCTTATCTCGCTCGCAGTTCCTGGCCAGTGGCGCTCTTACATATCTGGGAATGAACTTAGCAGCGAGCCCAACCTCAGTCGCCTGAATGTCTCAGAGCTGTTTGCCGTGTTTCAACGTATCTCAGCAGACCTTGCCACTGCGAAGATAAGATTCTGCTTCTTTATCGACGGGCTAGATGAGTACAATGGCAGGCCACATAATATCATCGAGCTCATAGAGCATTTGAAGTCTTTGCCACACGTTAAGATATGCGTTTCTAGCCGGCCATGGAACGAGTTTGAGAAGTTCTTTGGACAGGACACTTCAAGGAAGTTATATGTGGAGGATTTGACCAGAAGCGACATCGAACTATATGTACGGGATACCCTTGAAAAAGATCCCAGCTATCAAGAGCTCAAGGAAAGAGATAGCAGCTCTTTAGATCTCGTCCAAGACATTGTAGAAGCTGCCAGCGGCGTCTTCCTATGGGTCTTCTTGGTTGTACGATCTCTGCTCGAAGGCTTGACAAATGCAGACAGAATCTTGGACTTGCAACGAAGACTCCACCTCCTACCAACAGACCTTGACGAATATTTTGAGCGTATACTTTCCACCATCGACGAGTTCTACCGGAAGCAGACTGCTCACATGTTTCTTGTCACTCTCGCTGCCCAGGATACGTTGCCTTTGATGACCTATTGGTTTATTCATCAAGAAGACTCAAATGCTGCAATGAAATTAGCAGCACATACTCTCAGCATACAAACAGCAACGTTCCGCCTGCAACAGATGCGAAAACGACTGAGTGCTTGCTCCAAAGGCTTACTCGAAGTGCGATCATACAGCGTCAAATCATTAGGCGAACCTGCTTCATCAGCCAGTAGTGACCTCACCGACTGGAAAGTAGACTTCCTCCATCGCACGGTCCGGGACTTCCTGATGTCCCAAGCACGGTATGACATGTTCCACGAATGGGCCACCTCGGACTTCAACGCCGACCTCATGATCTGCGAAGCGATACTCGCACAAATCAAAACCGCTCCACAAGGCGAGGATTACTTCAGAAAGCGTGGGCCGATATGGAAACTTATCCAGATCTTTGACGCTCAGCTCAAGGTCCTGGATACGCCAGCTACGAAGGCGACGCAAGTCTCGCTTGCAAATGAGCTGTATAATACGCTGAGAGTTCATGATAATACGATTGATGGCGTGCATGAAGTATTATTATCGACTTTCCGTGTCCAGCCAGAACGGATGGTAGGAGAGGTTCCTCGTAGTTCGTTTTCTTTCTGGAATAAGATCGCGAGAGTGGCTTCAAGTATTATAAAGTATTGAACGCTGTAAGTGTTATCTGTGGTTAGTTTGTAGGTGTCGAGTGGTGGCTATCATGGTGGAGATTGAAGCTAACCATTGGCCAAGAGCTACCACAGAATCTGGCTCGATGGAAAGATACTTGATTTTATCGCCGGTAGTTGGAGCCTCTTGGTTTGGCAATAGAATACGTATTCATACAGCATAAAATGCTCAATGTCACAGTATTTCCGTATGCTCTGAAACGAATGCATAATTCAACATGCATTCGAGAATGTCAGCTAATCGCCCAGTAATGTGTATATTAATGCCTAAAGCATAAAGTTCACTCCGCTGCTCCGCTAGGCAATGTGTTAACCTAAGGCTGTAGTATTAAAAACAGCAAATATAACCAAGTAAAATTTGTTAGCTTATTAACTACTTAATTCTTATATATAAAACTTTACTCTTTTATATATAAAATAAAAAAGAAATTCTACTATCATACTAGATAAATTCCTTATTATAAAACTAGTTAGAGTATTAGTTTCTTAAGAAGCCTAAAAGTAAGAAGTCTAAGGAGGAATACTTACTGCTAGATTTCCAACTAACTAGTGAATATACAGATGTAATACAAATTGAATTCAATGTATAAAAATACTACACTAGTTGAAGAATATCACTACATTCTGTAGAAATCTAAGAGGCTAAGTACAATAAGCTCAAGATTTAAATTCCGCCTACATTGCTCAAATATTGACTCTGATTCAACTATAGCCAAGAATCTGTTCCTTATCCTAACTCAATATAGTCCCGTTACCCATTCCTCGGTTGATGCTCCTGTTGCCAAAAATTCATTTCGGGAACAAACTGGTACAGTTCTTAATTTCCTCTAGCACAGGCGAGGTTCTGTTGCGCTATACCGAGGAAGTCGTATTCTGCTATATTCCAAGGCACTTAGTAAGTAAATTACCGACCGAAACTTGAGCGTTTGCTAGTATATTGGCGCTATTTGTTGCTGTTCAGTTGCGAATAATGTTCTCAAGTGGGTACGAAGACGCTGAAGTCAACAACATATATTGTCCGTGGCCGCTTTAGACGTATTTCTCTTGTCCTCCACTCGAGAAGGTCATGTAGGCAGAATCCCTAATCATATAATCATGCGCTACTTCTTCTTGTTACTAGAGCGTGGTTGAGATCTGCGCACTGCTTGTTGTGAAAGACCCGGTGAAGCCAAACTATTTTCCCAGGCCCATTTCTGCTTGAAATATTAGCTAAGGCTGTTTGAACTTCTCCAAGGAGAAATACCTCGCTCGAGACTCGATATGAGTCTTTGATGGCAGTCTGAGTAGCGCTGAGTACTTCTTTCATCCTTTGAACTCGATCGGTGGAGGTACTCTGGTGAGACATGGTCTGTTTGATTCGAAAATTGAAAGCACAACAAGGTCAAATAGTCTAGGGCGCAAATCAGCATTATTCTCCAAGAGATTTCGAGATGTAGACCTACTGTGGATTTTTCAGGGCCTTCAAGCTGTAGATTTAGCAATATGGGAAGAGTTGTATATATAGCGGGAGATATTTGGAATTGCCCCTTTTGGAAGGCCGAGATTTGCCCCGAACCTATATGTGATTTCAGGCTCATAGCTAAAACCAGCCATCTGCTGTCGTGGTAAAAGATTTGATCTGGCGAATTATTCCTCCGAGTAGTTTTTATCTCTTCCTTCATGTTGGCCAACGTTTGGTGAGAAAGGGTACGAGAAGGAGGTGGATTCGCATGCGCTATTCCATATTAGGTTAGTGCCATTTTCAACATCAACCACAGGCCTCGATTTGGTAGAACGAGACAACTACAATTATAGACACGTCTAGTCTCGAACTTGGAATCTTACATCTTTTGAGTCCCAGATTATAAAGATTTTGCACAAAGTTATCAACTCAATAGAGCAGCTCTGGCTGATGAATTCCCATATATTTGCCTCTGAGAAGCGCTAAGCGACTGTAGACGAGCAGAATGCCCAATCTCTGACCAAATGGCTATCAGAAGATATAAGGGTTAAAGTGCTAAATTCAAGGCTAGATTCAAGAAATTCATTTCCCTCGAGTTTATACTCCAGCCCGTAGTTTCACTTTGTAGCCGTAAGTTCTCGTTGCAAAAGTCAACCTGCTTGTGATACTTGTCTTCGTGAGGTGTACATACCTTTTGGCAATCCATTCCAGTAGGATTATTAGATTATGTATTTACTAGGAATTACAAAGAATATATCTGCTGTACTGTTTCCTTTCATTTTGCTTCACACGCCAGATGTTCTACTTTCTTTGCCTTAATTAGTCCTGAAATGAGGACCACACACTATGTCAAGTGATCTTTGTTCTTCCTTAAATGCTCGGCGCTGAATTGGCACTAGTGCGGCCCTGCCTAGTTTCATAGTGGTACGTGGCAACGAATTTCTTTTCTTTCTCATCACAAGCATCATCCCAATCCTCCAAAGGTAGGTATCTCCTCACATATGCCCTACGTATTCCTCTAGCAAAGACTTATATGATATTCTAGGATTGTTCAAACCATAACAGCACGAAAACGATTGACAGAATGGCTTCCCCGTCCAATGTAAGTGCCCACCCACCATATCTCTCCCCTCAAACAAAAAAACCGACCGGGTATCCTCGCGGCGAATGACAATCTTCCCTGCGGATATCATCTTTCCTCTCACTTCCAAAGTAAGTAATGCCTATCACACTTCCTCCTCGAACAAAGGCTTACATAGTGCGCTATTAGATGGCAGTCGATGGAAAAGTCGCGGCGGATGATAATCTTCTTGCGGATATTACCCTTTCTCACTCCCACTTCCTCAAACAAAGGATGGCGGTCGATGAAAAGTCGCAGCGGATAGCAAACTGAATGTGTCTCTCTTTGTGAGAACCTGTAGTCTGTTGCATGTCCTCTAGCAAGTTGCAGCGGACAACACGAGTCAAGATGAGAGCAAAATTTCTGTCCATTTCAGCGAGCCTACTCACTGATACTACTTACTTCTGTACAAAGACTTCTACATATTACAAGCATTTACACAGAAAGACACATTCAAGTTATTGTCCGCTTCGACATTTCCATTTCTCACGATCTTTTGGATAGTCCTCTGCCAGAAGCAAAAGCTGACCTGATATCGCAGCGGATTGCAGCGGATAGTAACCCGAATTCTCCTTCTACTGTAAGTACAACCATATATGTCCTCCAATGAAAGAAGCTAATATGGTGATCCAGGTACCCGACAACCCTCTGACAACATTCGAGCTCTTCGTCAAGTTTCCGGATGAAATTCAACTCGAGATCTGGAATGCACACTTGGATAATTTACCAGGAAGAGTTGTAGAGCTAAAAGCTTGCTGGAGGCTTTACATTGAAAAGGATGGCGAGGGTTATGATCATGTACCAACTGTTTCTACAACTCCACTCCCCACCAAGATTTTGCACGTCAATCGCCAAGCCCGTTCCGAAGCCCTGAGAAAGTTCCGCCCTATTATCTGTGCGACCCAAGACACACCCAACATCTATGTTGATACAGCAAAGGATATCATCTTTTTCACTGGAGAGAGGTATGAATGGGATGGTGCTTGTACATTTGCGGAAGAGGAGTACTTCGAAAAGAATGATGGCTACTATTACGATTGGACGATCGGTGAGCAACATATCAAGGAAGTCTTTACTAAGCTCAATCCTGCGGTTTTTCAGGACATTGTGCATGTTGCATTTAACTGGGATCTATGGGATTGGACATGTAAAGAAATGGAGGGGTATGATAGTGAATGGGAAGACAATGAAGATGAATACCCGTTTGGTGGAGAAACTCTTGAACTACTGTACTGTTTTCAAGCACTTGAGACATGCACAGCAGTTTCTAGAAAGGGAAATGCTTATGAGAAAGGGGCCCCGGAGTTGGTTTCGCTTGATCCGGATGAGGAAGAAGAGGAAGAGCAGATCAAAGAGCAGATGGAATTGGATTTGAAATTACTTTCAGAACGATTCGACTTTCAGGATCCTCCCTGGAAAGTCCCTAAAGTTCTGGTAAAATGTTTGAAAAGGGATGGAATCGATTCATTATAAGCATTGTATGCGGTTAGAACTCAAGTGGTGTGGTAAAATGGGCAGCTATGGATAGAGTTACAAACTTAAATATCAGCTCCAACCAAGCTATCAAGACTAAAGTTCCAAAATAGGAATTGATGTATTGTCACTGTCATTGTTAGTTCCCAAGATTTGCAGTTTGACGCTGAGAACTTCTCCAAGGCGAAGTCATAGATACATTTCTCTCTTCTCCAATCCTTCCGCAATTGTATCCCAGGCCTACCGGTATCTCGATGTTCAAGCCCCTGCCCCAGAACGACTTCCCAACGCGAGATTGCTTCAGATGAGAGTTCACGCTGAACTGAGTCATAAATCCTCTGTCACAATCGAGTATTGAATCATGACTGACAAAGACAGTTTCTCTAGTTCGGTTTGAAGAGGAGCGTGAGCGAGGAATCATTGGAGTTCTTTTGGTCTCAGACGAATTGAAGATGGCTCGTTCCGGATCGCAACTTACAAGGAACTCAATACTATCAATTCTATCAATGGATGATAGTCTGCTTGCCTTGATCTGCTCGATAACCCAGCTTAACGATCCGTTGGCGTCATATTCCGCAACTAGACTTCCAGGTAGAGCTCCATCACCAGTTACTTCCTTTCGAATGCTCTGGCGGGTCCGACTAGCTACAAAGTTAGGCTTCTTATCTTCAGCGAGGCGTCCTTCACCGTGGATATTGAGTTTGACAATCAGTTGAGCACGTCGAAAATCGAAAATCGTCAATAGAGAAGCATTCGTCACGCGGTGATGCGCGCGAGGAACGATTCAGTAATGAAGAGTGCCGAAAGCAAAGTAATCTAGTATCCTTGCTTGCAGTGAGATATCTCTCAACGGATCTGGACTCTTGAGTTTGAAGATTGGGGCGTGTGACCGCCAGGAGAAGCAGCTTGTAGGCAAAGGACTGTACGTTGGAAGGCAATTAGTATCTGGCTGTGAGCAAAGAAGAATGGAATGAGCTAGCTGAATCCACCTACGATTGACTGTATCCACAAGTTTCTAGAGTGTTGGCTGTCTCCGCAGTTTGAGCTTGGGGAGAAAGTCTTTGGCAGGCGGTCGCGCTCGAGCCCTTGTCGCAGGAGTTCCGGTTCAATGGTTGTAAGCCTTCCATTCTCTCGGGTCCGATAGTCAGTTTGGAAGTGTCACATTTACACAGCGATTCGAACATCGTTGATCGGTCTTGAATGCGATAATCTAAATGTTGCAGTTTTCGAGATTAGATCGGTTGATTGGGGGAGGTGGAAATGCCGTGTCCAGAACAAAGCAGTGTCGATGGTGTGTGGAAACTCAAAGATTTGAGGAGACAGAAATTGGAGCATCTAATATGGTAGTTATGGGAGTCGAAGCTCTTTCTATTGTTTTTGCGCCCTTTGAAAAATTGAAAAGCTTACCTGGGGGTGGGCTTTTATGGAGTGTTGCTGCTTATGGGCCTAAGTCTAAACTAGTGCTTCATTCTGGCAGAATCATGACCTAGACAGCACCAAAATTCCTTTCCGCTAGTATTAGTAAGGTCACTTGAATTTCAGCAATATTAGTAGGAACTTAATAATACAGATTTACTTTCTCGAATTCATTGGATTAAAATTAGCTACAAACCAGAGGTCAAATACCTCAACCAGCCGTAAACTCCAACTGGTATCTTTAAACTTTCCGTCGTCAATGTTATCTAGGTAGGTGTATAACAAACTTATAATAAACAGAAATCAATCCATTTCAACACAGTGGTTAAAACCATCGAAGTCAATTCAGGAGTTTAGCTCGAAATCCGCCAAGTTAGGAAGACCCAACCCAATAATGTCAACCCACTGAGGCCGTAGCCAGGACTGAAAAGTGCGAATTGAACGAAATCTGCTTCGAATTGACAGCACGGTCACTATTAGCAAACGAACTTCCAGAGACGAGACAATTTCTGGATTCTATCCAAAGAAAAACAAGTCGAGAGAAAAAATAAAGAAGCTGAGAGACTCATCGTTGTTGGATGGAAGTCTACCGCCAATCAAAGTGTTTAACTGCTAGGAACTTGTTCGAGTTTCGTGGATTAATGAATAATTGACATAAAATTCATTCATGCAAAGAACTAGTGATTGATCAATAGAGGCAGTTCTTCCTGCATGCAACATACATACATACCTACCTTACAGGAGAACTAATCGCTTACGTATTCGCTAACCCTATTATCGTATAAAAAATTCATGCATCCATGATTTCTGTGTAGCTGTGGGCAGTAGTATCTTGAACCGATTGCTAAGATGAGTGGAACTGACGAGACATGTGATGTGATGGGAGACTACTCAACAGAGAAAAAAAAAAACAATGAGCCGCACTTATTGATGCATATAAACTACTAACAAGATAGTAACAACGCGCTATGTGCCAAAGTCTTTGTAGGTAGCGCTGAGAACCTAGAAATCCAAGATGTTCCTTTGGAGATTTTGAGAATCCTGGATCAAAGGGACCAGAGTTGCAGGCTCCCGCCTGTCTTGACCTTTTTTGATTTGTCAAATGCAAACTCATATTGAACCTTGATGAAATTATGCAGTGGAACTCATCATAGATTTGGATGATTTCGGCCATCAATCTCTTCCAAAGTAGCTCAATCTGAGCCTAGGAAAAAACCAAGAAATAAACCCCAAAGAGCAAATCCATCATTGTGAGATGTTGTTCAATGCACAAAATTGGTGCGCAGATCCCCATGGCTCCAGATATGTATGACCCCGTTAAACATCCCATCATTTAGTATCTTAGCTCTGCTCACCGTGCTGTGGATGAGATTAGTTTCCACCTGAGATGATGTTATTGTCACGCAAGTTCTGGCGGACATCGGCTGCACCCATTGACCTGCCTGAGCGACAGTTGCAAGAGCTACTTTCTTTGACCCTGTGTACTGTGTCTGACAGTTGAGTTTGTCAGTAGATTGCTTTTTGGGGGATTTCCGGTAGAGTAGGTTGTTTTGGCCACATCTGTCTAGGTGTTAACTACTGTGAGCCTGTGCAGTTGGTGACTTACGTCTTGCATATCTGGAAGTCGCTGGTTGCGCAGATGTTCTTTTCTTAGCACTTCCAGTTGGAGATCCGCGCAGCTTCGAACCAGATACCCCGTTGATGAATTTGAGGAGAGCATCTCTTCTTTTACCCATCTTTGAATTGAGATAGGCTAAGTTCGAGTTTTGGGTTCGCTGTTGCTTCTTGGCTTCTTGGTAGTGTACAGTAGAGGCCCGAGAAGAGCTGGTTGGTAGCCGCAAGCTCTCTCAACGAAGATTGTTGTACTGCCAGTGACAAAGAAGAAATTGCCGGACAGTTATTGAAAGATAACTAGTATTTAGCCACTACTTAAGGATTACAAATGAGCTTGGAGTGTCAAGGATCCAGACAACTTTGTAGGGGAGTACGGCAAACTGATAGCGGTTGATAAGATCTCTACTATAGAAAACATTCTTCAATGCTTGACTCTCTGAATCCACTCTGACGCTCGGAAGTAGGCTGTAGGATTGAAAGTTGGAATATATCAAAAGCACTTGAAAGCTCGGGGAAAATAGCATTGCAGAGAAATTGAAAAATTAAAAACAAAGAGAATTTAAGTGTTCGCGAGCAACCTTCTACCACCGTTGCGACTCGCGTAGCGTGCTTGGTGATCGTGCTTTCCCAGCATTTACTCACCAACACGCCTGCTCAATATTGATACAAAGGGCATCACCTCGACTTCGACTTTGCTTTTCTTTTCTTTCTTCTTTCTTTCTTTCTGTCAAACTCGCAAGTTCTAAGCGCAACAGCCACCTCTTGCACTTTAACTATTATCTATCTATCGACTTCTTATTGCTCTCCAAAGTCACAAATCTCTCTTCGCGCCGATCGACAAACATGGCAAATCAAACAGGAATCGAATTCGAGGAGGAAGTCGACCCAGGTTGGCCAACTGAACCAAAGATTGAGATCATCGAATGGATCGCCAGGGACAAGCTTGATATTAATCCAAGAGAAACTTGCGAGGTCAAATTCTTCGCTAACGGTTCATTCAGCAAGATCTACAAGATCGAAGCCAAAGGCTGCTGCTGTCTGATGAAAGTAACGCGACCAATCGATCCTACCAACACAACCAAGAGCGAGGTTGCAACGAGCGAATTTGTCCGTAACCGTACTAACATACCCGTCTCCGTGGTTTATGCTTGGGAAGCTTCCAGTGATAACGTGCTGGGCTTCGAGTGGATTCTCATGGATATGATTCAGGGGGAAAAGCTGGGAACTGTCTGGAGAAAACTCCCATTGATAAGGAAGGAGGAATTGGCAAGGACCTTGGCGAGCTACCAGGCACAGATTTACCGTCTAAAGCTTGAGGGTATCGGAAATCTACAGGCCAACCTTCTCGAGTCTGGATCGCAGGTAAGCTCCTTCGACTCACCCAAGTCTCTCAATTCAAATGTTTTGCAAGTCGTTTGGCTATTCTAATGTGTTCGGGTCACCTGGCCAATTTGAGTAACCTAGTTGTTGCTGAAGACCAATACTGACTATAAGAATAGTCTAGAGTCAAGAACGTGGCCCATGTCAACTCACACATGACCTGCGAAGACGGTAAAATCCTGGGAATCGAGCTCATTATGGATCGCATAGTCCCTGCTGTTTTCGACGAAGCTACTTCAATCAACCTAGGTGTCCAACAAGGCCCATTTACCAACAGCAAAGACTGGATTCTCTCTCTTCTTACCATTGTAGTTATACTGGGAGAGAAAGAAGCGAAGGAGCTTAAGAATAAAGAGGAAATTGAAGAAAAGCATGACATCATCGCCACGGCAAAGATGCTGGTTGAAGCACTACCAAGGTTCTTTCCGAAGGAGGACTCAACAGAGCGAACATGCCTTGCTCATGAAGATTTAAGCCTTGAGAACATTTTCGTCGATGATTTTGGTCAAGTAACTGGAATAACTGGTTGGGGATCCGTTTCGGCACTACCATTGTGGAAAGCCTGTCAATTTCCTGAGCTTTTCGACCTCGTTGATCAATCTTGTTCCGAAGTACTCTCCCAAGACGAGTCTGGCTTCAAATCCACAGAGAAGAATACTGCTGGTAGTGGAGACGAAGGTACCGAAGCTGGGATTTCTGACTACGAGAAGGAAGAACCTGACGAAGAGGGAAAGTCTCATGTCTACTGGGAGGATTCTATGGAGTATGAATGTACGAAGATGCGCCAAGTCTTTATCAAAGAAATGGCCAAGCTTGAGCCGGATTGGCTAGCGTATATGAACACGAGCAAGGTGAAGTACGATTTCTATGTTGCCACGGTATGGTTGCTTGAAAGGCAATCTACCAGCGCGATTCGGAAATGGCTAGATGCGTTTGACGATGGCATGGTTACGACTCTGTGCAGCCATCTTCCTAAGGATGCGTCATGAAGCCCAGAGAACATCTGAGAATAGGACAGCCTTGAAGTGAGAATAGTCTATGCGTTTGATGGATAGCTATTTTCAATACACTCAATTATTTTATAAATTCTCATCAGCATACAACTTCATTTAAATTGTGGCTTTTTTTTTGCCGTGGGCTAAATTTGTGCTCGCAGTAGAAATATTCTCAGTTTTAGACGAGTAACTGTGTTGAGCTGAAATTAGGTAGGGGAAGTCCAAATCGATGATATATCTCACCCCTAGGTATGTAAGGCGTATCCTAAAAGCTTGATGCTTGCCTGTACTACTACAATCCAAAGACTCCATTAATTTAAGAACATTTATAGACAGATCTACATCAAGAATAACACTATTAGAGTTTTGGGCTCGTTTTCTGAATGATAAGTTAACACTCAATTTGACTCCACAGCTAGGTGTAGTGTGTAGTCTCTGACATTACGTTGGCTTTTCGTAGTCTCCGATTATATATGGCTCCGTTCCTCAAACTCATTTTTGAGGAAGTGACATCCGAGATACTAACTATCAGATAGACTCATCTGCCAACATCCATTAACAGAATGTCTTGGAGGGTATCTCCTTCCTCAAAGGGGATTTATTTAGCGAATTAACCGAATACGACACGAATACGTAAAGGGGGTTCTCTTCTGGCAGAAGAGAAGTGTGATGTTATGTTGCCGAAGGCTCGAGTGATACTGTTCAACTTCGATTCTTGTTGGCATATTCATTCGAGGTCTTGATATGCTTGATGAGCGTATTCTTATTTGGACTTTACGACCGATTCTGGAAAGGAAAGGTCCTAAGTTGTTTTCGGGAAAGCTTTCTCTTGCTCGGCACGTAACAGATTTCTTGAAAATTGTTCTTGTGTAGGATGACCGTAAAATAAGCAATGATGACGTCTGGGAAATAAGGGAAAGTCTGCGGACGACGAGGTTCTCGCTGGCTTTGGCGTCGTCAGGATATCATAGGGTCTCTCGTTTCGCTTCATCCCGATAGTTATAGAATATAGTGAGAATTGTAGCGTTGGTCTCGTTCGTTATCTCAACACTGCAACGTGGAGGTATTGTAGTCGGCGACATCGATGCCCTGTTGAGCGAGTCATCTCTATTTATCAGCGACTTACCCAAGAGATACCGACAGATGAGACCAGTCAGATGAAAAGCTAGTACAAAGTATGAAGCTAAGAATTTCATTATATGCTTTTGTGTGGCTCTCTTTGAGCCCCAATGCCATTTCTCTTGTGGACTAATCGTTGTCCATCGTTCTTGGTATGCTTGGTACGTATTGTGCGTTATTCCTGTTTCGTTCTCCAGATACGGAGCTCTTACCTGCATTTTCTCGAGGCTCTGGTATTTTAGTATTCTGAGAAGAAATTTACATCACTGACTAGCGCGCCTCCTTGGGAGGTCTCAGTGTAGGCGCTGTCTAGAATCATATCAGCGTAGCTCAAGATAAGTCTGAATGTTGGGTATGATGACTAGGTATAATGCCTGCTTCAAAATGCTTCCATTTACATGCGCATATTCTATGGCCACCCGTTTCTAACTTCCTAGGCTGGATTGGATATGTAGAAATCCTAATCGTGGGCAATGGGTGATGGTATGTATATGACTATCAATACATGTGATGACGCTACGAACAAATGAGAATATTGAAATCTCTAGATACGACAAGTGTTCCAGTCAGTCATTCTGCGCAGTGCATTGTGAAAGAACAAAACACAGCGACTGATGAAATTTAGCCGAGGGACTTAGTGCGCCCTAAATCTCACACGTTTTGCTTTTTGTCCATTTGTCTCTCTGCTCCTTGCCCTAAAACGTCAACAAGGGGTTATATATTGTGATTACTGATTTCAAAGTTAAGAAATGCTTGAATGGCTCTATGGAGTAAAGTGTTGCTGAAGCACAATCTCCACGCCTACGAAGGCACCGGGACCTGCAGCGCCTACGGGGGCGCCATGTCAAGCTGGAAACGGCAACCGAGGGTCCTCTTCAATTTTTCATTTCTAATTCAAAGATATATAGGTCTAAAGATCTTTATGTTTTTTTTTTCTGTCTTAAATAGAATAACTTGCGAGTGTGATGGAAACATTCAGACACCTTTTTGACTTTTCCTTGATTTTGGTTATAGTTTAGGTTTGTTCTGAAACAAACGAACAGTAGATATTATTGAGAGTGTTTTTAATTTTTGGAGCGTATACTGTCACGGGTATTCTGGATTTTGAAGTTTCAGCCAATCGCAACAGGTACAAGTCCAGCGAGAGACTTAGTTATGCACAATTGTTCACCTCAAGACATAATTGCATCCTTTGATTCTTTCAACTAAGATTCAAGCTAGTCACTGAAAAATACTTGCTGAAAATGGTATCACAGCTTCACAACAAAGGAATGTGAAGAAGACCCAATACATTGATAAATATGGTGAGAGCCATTCTGGTTCTAAGTCGAGATAATAGAATTGAAATCCTTATTTGAATTGTACTGGCGTAACGTTTCTTTCAATTAGGGATTGAAGTGAAGTGACTTTTTAGTTCCAGTCGTACACCCTCTACCACAAAATAGCTTCACGAGGCTCCAATACCAGCGCGCTTACCGCCTCAGGTCACAACTCGATCTTCCTTTCAACTTTCTTTCAGAACTCCACCTCACCTACAATCTTCGAAATCAAAGACTCAAAGCTAACGAAAAATATGAAGGGAAACTGTTATTCTGGAGATGGAACTTCCGTCATATCGAGGTTAGTACCAATACTTGTCACAGGTCGAAAGTATCTTCACACAAGGCATCGCGCCCTCAATCTGCCACGATCATCTGCCATCATCCCCCCTCTTATCATTTGACAGTCTCTTGAGAAGACCGCAGAGAACAGCCCCACGATACTGAATTCTCTTAGAAGTGCCTGATACCATGGTCACGATAACGATCTCTCGCAATGCAACTTCCATCGCTCACCAATGCCTAACAATCCAACAACTCCAATACCTACCTTCACGCCTGCGCTATCTCTGCTTACCGCAGAGGCTCGAGAGTCACGCAAAGATCCGATAAGCCATATTTCTGCTCATCATCTTCGTTCCGTGTCGATCTTCATCATTGAGTGGAAGCAAGAACTTGGAGACCAGATACTTCTTGGAAGAGCTCCTCGAAATCAACTACCACATCATCTTCTCTTTCCACTTGAGATGCATCGAGACAGCCAACTTGACATGCTCAGTATTAAGTGCCGATCTTTGAGACAACACAATCTTAGTATGTCAAACTCATTCAAATTTGTTCCCCTGCATCTTTGATTTCTGGAGCGCTATTCATTTGTCTACGAGGGCGCCATTCTTTTATTCCCAGAACCTGTTGCTTCCAAGAAATTTTTTAATGCGTTGACTTTCTAACAGCGCGACAGTTCTCCGCCGATAGGTTTCCCCAAATCACCTTCTTCTTGTCGACCGAGCCTTCTTTACCGCATTTCATGCTTCAGATCAGTTTTTTACCTACAATCGGATTGTAGAGGGCAACAGCTTCCGTTACTGACGCCATTACAAGAAGACAAAGAAAGACTTTGCAATATAAAGTATAATTCGGCATCAACTCCGGATTCAAGATTCCGACTAAGCCTTTCAAGCGAATGAGATACTCGGACGCCATTGACTGGCTTAATGCACAAGATCCTCCCATCTTGAACGAAGAGGGAAACCCCCATGTCTTTGGCGATGATATTTGCGAACATCATTCGCCATTTGATTATTTCCCCGCTTAGGTCTCAAGCCTCACAAGACGATATCATCATTACCTTGGGGATGATAGCAAGACAAAAAGTTGAAGAAAGACTTTGCGATATAAAGTATAAGCCGGTTTCAAAACAGGCATGTCTTTGGCGATGATATCGCAGACGCTACAGAGCGCAAGATGACAGATATCATCAACTAACTAATCCTCCTCACACACACTTCCCAGTCGCCATAAAGGCATCCTACATGAAGTGAGGGTGCTGATGTCTTGTTGCTAAGTGTTGGTGATATTGTCGGTGGCTCAGTACGTATGCATGATTACGACGAGCTGATGGCTGCGTATGAACGCGAGGGAATTTCACCAAAGGAGTACTACTGGTACACCGACCAGTACAAGTAAGTTAACAAACACTGCACCACACTCTTTTTTTTTTATCAAGGCTTTCGACCTGAAGAAAGACTCGAAGTTTGGCTTTTGGCAAGGAAGAAAAGGCTCCACGGCTTCTAATCCTTATTACTGCGTTCTAACTATTTACGTAGGGAAAGTACTCCACCAAGACGGAAGCAGTGGTATTGTTACTACGAGATAGGATTTTTCGGGACCACAAAAGACAAGCAAAATGGGGAGAAAGTCGCCCAGAGGAAGATATCAGATATCATCGGCCAACCAGTTCTCCTCACAAACTTCCCCGTATCTCGACGAGGAGCTCAAGAAATCACTCAATTCATGAGACCTTCGGCACATATTGGCGACTTCGGTACGGAAGCTCTTGATACGCCTTGGTACCGACTTGGAATTCACAAAACAAAAAGCAAACTCAATACCTTGCCTTGCGAAGCATTCGCCACCTTTCGGGTCCCAATGACTATGCTCTTACTCAAACCCATTTGACGACATCAAATCAGTTAGCAATGCGCCTTCAAAGAATCTCACCTCCGTTCACTTTCATTGCATGTATGGCTTTGACATAGTTCTAATATATTGTGCCGCGCAATGATCTGTATCAGAATATCAACGGTGATCACAGTGGAGACTTCTCAGATCCCATTGTCAATGAAGAAGCTCCCATACAGCATCTAGATCATTTCAAGCATACATCAGCCAGGCGAAACATAACTCTTGGATAAATTCAAGGTCATCTGCTGATATCACAGCGCCCATACCCGGTATCTACTTCTCCCGTCAAAGCAAGCCAGATGACTGCGCAGATCACCAACAACACCGAAGTACGGAAATGAACTACTGAAAAAAACCAAAGACGTCTTACACTGGCGACGAACGATTTCATCGTTGTCAGCAGAATCGCTGTTGCTACGTCGCAAGTTGTTACCGAAGTGTGTATCAAATTATGATAAGTTTCTACTCAAAAGGTTACAGGAGCAATGCATCCACTAGACTTAGAAGCACAAGAACGTCACCAGTGGCATGGCCGTTGAGTTTGATGTTGTGCCAGTAGTGTGATCAAATGGACGCATCGCTCTTTGCGCCCTTTACGCCCTTTTACACCCTTTGTGTCCTTTGGTATGGTTTTCGACAGAGGAGCGCAAATACTTTGGTGTGCAGATACCAAGCATCATCTTGGCCTTGGTTTTGGAGCTGCGTTATGGAGAATGTTTCATAATTCGTTGAAAGAGAATTCTCATTATCAAATGCGAACAGCAACTGAGGTGCAGATGCAGATTTGAGATACAAGGTTGGATGGTCTCCTTGGGATGTTTTGAACAGGCTTCCTCGACATTTGTGTAAGTACAAGGATGTTCTAGCAGCAATATGAGTCCGTCAAGCTAATTGAGTAATCTACAGTCTTCTCGAAGCGTGCTGCCTTGGACGAGTCACAGCTTGGACTTTCAGCTACAAAAGTCTCTGTGACCATACAAGATCCGTCACTTGCATGTCAAAAGCTGAATCAATCATTTCCAATGGTGAGGAAGTACTTCAACCTCTTTTAGGCATTATGCATACAGCCTAACATGGGTTTTTTTTTTGGAATTGGAGAACGTTATATTTTGAGCAACTTACTTGTTGAAGATCCAATCTAAATGCGGAGATCCTTAAGATCGATAAAGCTATGGAGCTTATTACCTGCCAGGTCGTCCTCCTGCTTACCCAACCAGATATGCCCTAGGATGACACATGATACAACGAGGATGATGATAGCGACCATGATGGTTCTTCCAGCGGCGTTGAACCAGACAATTTGAAGATAGCACTCTACGACAATCACTCCGTGCCGGAAGTGATGGCACTGTCTTCAGACTTGAATGATAGTGGCAAGTATTCTGTGGCAAAAATCCTTATCAGAAGACTTTCAAAAGGTTGGTAGAAAGAATGACGACAAAGTTATCCGCTGCGCAAAATGCAGAGAGCCAGGATATTGAGGTAAAAATGCAATAACAGGAAGTTAAAGAAAAAGACGACAAGTAAGCCAAATGTTCCCCATTACTTCCACATGCCCTTACTAACAAAATAGCATAAAATAGGTTGCCTTACCTTCTGTTCTGCCGATCCCTCAATCGACATCGCAATGCGCACTCCGAAGCAACATACAATACTTCCTCTTCGGTTTATGCTCAAGCCCGCCCCTCCAACCAGCAAAACCCGAAGGAAAATTTGCAGAAGATCACAAATGGACTTTTGTCTGCTCGCATTCAAAATGGTAGCCAAAGAAACATGCATTCTCCTTTGATTATAGAACATCATTTCTTCTAGAGATGACTGAAAGATATCACGATCGCGCTCAATGAATCATTCCGACGATTCACTCTTCAAGTCAAACTGCTGCTCTCTTTATCTTATCTCACTTGAACTCTCTATACAAAAGTATGGGCAGTTCCAGTTAGTATATGCGCAGACAGCGATGAAGTCGAGGAAATTTGCTGCTTTCAATGAACGGAAGTGCTAGTAAGAAATGTAAACGGTGCATCTTGGGTTCAGCGCTAGATTGCTCTTTGCAGCAAGAGCTATTACTTAGATCTTTACACATAGACATCTTTGGTAGCTATATTTGGTTGAGTTTGATATAGATCAAACTATTATGGCTCTTCAAAATTTCTGAGATTTGGGTAACTAAAACAGTTTTAGCGACTCACAGCTCTCGACAACTTAGTCGCCCAAGTCATTCCAGCAACTCATAGTTCTAGACAAGTCAGTCACCCAGAAAATTCCAGCGACTCATAGTCTTCAGCAGCACAGTCGCTCAAATGAACCTGGCGATTCACAGCATTCAATAACTCAGTCGCCCAAATCGTCTCAGGATTTTCCAGCCAGAATACTCCAGCGACCACCACGATTCGAGTCGCCCAGATGATTCCAGAGACTCATAACATTTCAATATATGTACGCTATGCATAAACCCAACTTTTGAGTGTAGACAATCATCTTTTAACGGCAGTGCATGACTAACCAGACATGCAGATTACTGCAGATCATTGCAGATTGTACGCATTCTCAACATTCTACCATGAGAAGCAATTCACCAACGTCAGCCCCCCAGAATTTACCAAACCTCGAGTTCATAGTAAACCGATTACTTTCAACATTGTGGAAACAAGTCTACCTTGAGACAGCAATTCAAAGACCTTGGCAGGCAATGTCTACTGCATTGAAAAATCCTTGCTGTTGCAACAAACTCATTGAAGATTTTGAACTTCTCCAAGGTATCATCTCCGGAGATCTTACCAAGACATATGAAGCTGTGGTGTTTGCTCAATTCAACCTCTCGTACCATTTAAGGCGCGACAAAAGGAATTCCAGGTAGTCAATCTACTCCAGTTGATCTAGCTAAAAAGACATGTTTTAAGCATTTAGATCGCTCCCGGACCCTAAAAAGCACATCTCTAGCTCTTCATGAGCGAGATGAGAAAGGTTCTGACTGGTCAGTCAGCCCTAGATGGCCGAGAGCATATCGAGGCTGAGACTGAGCTTGACTTCATTAAGTTTAAGGCAGGACAGGGATACAAAGATGCACTTGAACGTCTAAAGCGCTCCCAGATTTACGATACGCCTCGTTGGCAAGGGCAGAGGAGATTTGAATGGGGCTCCTGCCGCCGCTGTCGCCTCGCCTCGGTGGCAGAGGTTTTGGTAGTCCTATTCCAACGCAAGAAACCAGTCACCTCGATTGCAGCCCTCGCCAATCTTGCTGATCAAGACGAAGATGCTAGAAAGAAAGGATGTGGGCTTGGGATTTGATTTTTATCTGGTTCTCTCTTTGCCTTTGGTGTATGTTTTCCAAATGCAGGATTATTGAGTTAAATTTAGACGTTTGAAAACTAACTGGTTTAGGCAGGATAACCATATTAGCGATACTTCAAATGCTTCTACTCGAATCTCGTAGGTTCACGTCTCCTCGAACCCACGAGAGGCGTCCGAGAGCTCGCAATCCCGAACCACCTACAATCCCGACACCTACAATCCCGACTTTCAATTCCCACCCAGGAGCAATCAATATTATGACTGCTCAGATCATCTCAGCGGCGAATCGGAAATTCTTTGGCAGAATGTGATCTTGACTATCTCAGGGTTCTAGATCCTGATACCAAGTTCAGTGTTGGTTTTAAACAGGATAGAGTTCTTTCGCGCTACTGTGGCAGATAGTAGTATGAAACTTCATTGTGGATTTAATATAAAAATTAGTTGTAGTGTCAAGAATTGTAGGATAGTTTAATCTAGATATAATAAGCTTTATTCATCACAAGATTAGAGGTGCTATTGTACGTTCGACATATAGCCTATGTAATTCCATGTTTTCATACCGTCGCCTAGATACATCGATAGGACTACTCTTTTCAAATACGACATTTAAAATTCAAACCTCCCAGATCTTCTGTCAGCATGCAGGTATATATTTCGAACAGGCGGAAACGGGATGACTTGCTTTCTTACGACCTTAAGACCTTAGGCTACTATGTTGCTGGATTGGTCTGTACAACCTGTTGCTGGTCATAAGAATAATTGAACGATAAACACGGCACCATATTCTTTGCATCACCTATATTCTCGTCGTCTGACATTTCGGTGGCAACTGGCGGGTGGTTAACTTTAATGATTGGCTGACAAGTAATTGCTAGGCTCAAAGTGGTCACAGTCAGGAGCTCGTTGTGTAACCATGATTCTTTAGTACTGAGGATCTGCTGGTGGGATGTTGTACAAGGAGACACGAAATGATGATGAAATGCCGCACAGAAAGTACAAGAGTGAAAATGGCGAAAGTATGACTATTTGAAGATATACTTGCTCTGTAGGGAGAAGAAAGAAAATCAAATAAGGGTATTGCGATTGCGTCTTTGTCTTGTAAATAAAGAGGGCGGGATATGCTTGAGAGGAACAGTGCTGGTTCAAATTATGGAGATGGGGATGTTTTGCGGGGGGCTTTTGGGGTTGTAGTATCATTCCTGGTAGTGGTGACAAGCTCTATTAAATCCCAAGAACTGGTACTTCAACGTCAAGCCGCAGTTGAAAGAAGCCTGAATTATTTTCTCGTGAATCCTCTAATCCTGTGAAAAGACGAGCTCTGTGAGTGCGAATCAGTTTGTATGATTTCAGCACAATTGCTGGGACTCTTCATCTCATCCTCCCAAAAAAAATGGCGACCCCAATTCCCCAGCCCCAGCCCCAGCCCTGGCCGTCACCCATCAATCATCAGCCATCATCCCCTCCATAACTCAAAATACCCTCAAACCCCAACCCAAAGCCCAAGAACCCCAATGCACCACCAAACCACCTACCCAACCAACAAGATCAACAACACCGCCGCTCCAGCCGGAACACTCTGAACATGAAACAACTTCCACTTCTCCACACTCCAAGCCCCATAGACGCCGGCAACAGCCACACAGCCCAAGAAGAACAGTTGAATCTGCATGCCAAAGTCCGGATTTGGATGCAATAATCCCCAGATTAAACCAGCAGCGAGGAATCCATTGTAGAGACCTTGGTTAGCGGCTAGTACTTTGCTCTGAGCTGCGTATTCGGGCGTCAGACCGAAGGATTTCATGCCCCGCGGTGTGTTCCAGAGGAACATTTCGAGGTGCAGGATGTAGATGTGGAGGAGGGCGACTAGTGTTACGGGGATGGTGCAGAAGAGAGACATGGTTTTTGGGTTGGATTTTTGTTCTTGATTGTTGGTTGAAATGAAGATTGTGGAGGCTGGAATAGTGAATTGGAATGTGGATGAGGTGGGATTTTGAATGCGCAAACCTATGATTTCATGGCAGTGAAAGGTTGTGACAAAGAGACGGATTGTGAGAGAGAAATGGAGTGTCGTTGATTTTAAAGAGATGATGGTTGGGGATCAGGATTTTCGGGTCGGAGATGATTGGAATCCTTCGCATTCCTGCATCCCTTTGAAGATATATTGCCTCGGCTATTCCTACTTGATGCGGAAGGGACACAGGGTAGCTGCAGGGGCTATAACCACAAAGATCGGCTACATCCGAACGGCAATCTACCGTCTCCATCCCCATCTATATCTTCATCTTGATCTCCATCTCCATCACAGATCTCTTCATTTCCAAATCTCTGATCGAGAAGATCTCGGTCCCCGATAGTAAGTCCCAACCCCTTAGCTCCTCGCACTTGCCACCCACTTACTACCCATTCCCTAACACCGGTACTCTACCACCTCATTCACCTCGGAGAACAAACCAACAACAGATCCTCAACATCAACCTAGGCATCTTCCAACCCGGATTCATCTCCTTAATCCTCTCAAGCTCATCCTGAACCTTTTTCCAAGCCTCTCGATATTCAACACGGCTAACATCCACCTCTCCAAGATAGAAGTTATGGTGGCTTTGGTTGGGAGGAAGATGTGGAGCTTGTGGGCGATTCCACCGGATAGGTATCTTCGGTACCGTAAGAATCAAGGTATGAAGGGAACAAAAGGGAAGTAATGCAGCTTCCAAATTGTTTTCTATGTTCTCCCATCCCTTCAAGGCCCACGATCCTGCTGCCGCAAGCCATTGGACAGACTTAAGATCTATATCCTCGTGCCAAGGTTGGCCAAAAAGATCATTGAGAATGTCTCGGCCGTAGCAGACGATATCTGTTGCGTAAGAGAATTTGACGTCGTCAACACGATCTGCAAGAGCGGAAAGAGCTACTGAACGCGCTTCCCTGTTGACGAAGCGTAAAGGACTTTTGATCTGATGTATCTCAGGTACAGGGTAAGATTTGTTCGTCCAACCAAGTATCATGAGTCGGTTTGTAAGAGCGGCTTTCCAGATCATGTCACGTATCTCAGGCGGGAGTTTCGAGAAAAGAGTGAACTTCAAATCATCGCGGTACTTTGATTCGTCTATCCCCTGTTCTCTTTTCTCCATCGAAACCGATTTCTTGTCCTTGGTCGTCTTCTGAGTTGATTTTTTCCTCGGTATTGCGTTGGTCAGAGCATGTAAGATACGATAGCGATTTTGATGATGTATTTCTGAAGAGTTGACAGCTATGGTAGATTTGGTGAGGTTGGTGTTGTTGTTGAGTTAAGGAAGGCATTTGGCTCAAGCCAGAGATTATAAGGTCAGATGGAGAATAAAGAGCTAATGGGAGAATCACCTAGAGAGTATTCTAGGGGAGACCTATTATTCTTCCATATAATTCCTCCTTCTTTCTGGTATTGGGTAGAACCGTATAGCTATATTCCTTTACGGACAGAGGATGATACAATTCATTGAATCACAGAATCCAACGAAGGATCAAAAAATAACAAATCTACTCAGCCACAGGCCAACAACTAACAATCTCCTTATCAACCCCATCAACAGCCAAAACAACACTAGCCCCAAACTCCAAAGGATCACCCTCATAAACAACAAAATCCCTCGTCTCTTCCTGAATATCCAATCCCAAGATCTCCTCCACATTTCTCGATACCAAGTTCACGGCAGCGTGTTTATCAAGTCCTGAATACTTAGCTGCCCAACCTGCTTCTAGTGGAAGATTATGTATAAATGAATCAGCTATTACATATTAGTTTCAAAATCAAAACGTAGTTGCGCTACGGCTTAGTCTCTTCTTACAGAATCCAGAAATCGCAAGTGCGAATTTCACACCTGCATCTGTCAGAATCGATGCGGGGGATCGAGTTAGTGGTGGCCCGCTTAAGGCTTCAACCTTTTCGAATGTGTCGGGTGCTCCTCGAGCGGTGGTTAGAATTACGGGGATTTGTGCTGTGGCGAGTTCTTTGGCTACCTGTGTTACAGTGACCATTATATGAGTGATGGATTCGGAAATAGTGATTAGAGACTGGGAGTGAAGAGAACTTACAAAGGGAAGTCCTGCACCTCCCATTAGAACTAGGTTCACTGTTGGGTAATCTTGTTTGATTTTTATTAGCTGCATTATATCGTACTAATAATATACCTAGTTAGCTTTTGAATTTGTACAAAAGGGGTAAATTTAGTTATCACCTTATTCTCGACGCCAATGACAAGTGGTAGTGACCCATTCGTCACTCTTCCAAAGACATTATCCTTGCCTGCCGAATTAGTTAAGAGCTTTCGCAGGTATGCGACAGCTGAAGATATAGTCGGCATTCCCTCAGTGCCTAAACTCTTGTTAACATATCTCATGAATCTTTTCTTATGACGGCCATTCTACCTTTAGAAACCTGCCCAATACTCAAATGCAACGCAACATCCTCCCTAAAAACCCCACCATGTAAAATACTCCTCTTCTCACTCGTCTTAATCCCCACACTAACACCACTAACAGCACCACCACCATCCTCCAAAGAAACCAAAGGCATCGTAATCGCCTTCGTAATCCCTCCAATCTGAGCTCGTTTAAATGCCTTTCCTTCAAGATGAATCCCGTACTTCGCATATACGATATTCTCTGCATCTTCGTCTAATGCTTTCCCTCCTCCTCCTCCTCCTTTTTGTGATACGCTTCCATCTCCTGTTGATGAGTCGAAGGCTATTTCTATGAGGCCTAGGTTTACGGATACGGCTGTTAGTCCGGGGAGGATATGTCCGTTTTCGAGATTTAGGATTGTGCTTGTGCTTGTGCTGTCGTCGTTTGATGACATGCATTTTGAGTGGGGACCGAAGCAGGAGATTTTGCCGGCTTGAAGGATCATGGTGAGATTTTCATTATGCATGGAGTTGAGGTTTGGGTCTGGGGTTTGGAGGTAGGATTGCTTGATACCAGTGATTACTACTGTGTTTCCTTTCTTCTTAACCTGTTTGCAGATTTGCTCTTTTACGTCCTTAGGCAGTTCTTTACGTATTTGCGGTTGTGTAGACTCAGCATATACTTCCTTTTTCACTTTACCCAAGCTTTCTGCGACTTTAACGGGATCTAATGTGGCTTTCCCATCAATGTACACTTGTAGAGGTGTCGCACCGAGAGAAAGAGGATGAGAATCCCAGATCACGAGATCTGCATCGTATCCTGGTCTTGCATATCCGATTCGATGGTTTAATTCTAGGGATTTGGCTGGTACGCTTGTTACTGATTGGAGTGCTAAATCTGCTGGTAGACCGAATGAATGGCTATTTGCTGCTTGGAAACTTTTGAGTATGATTAGTCTTTATCTAGGTAGGTAGGTATTTGTCTGAGAGTGGAATGGAGTGATTACGTACAGTATGTATTTCGCATTCAGAAATTCTTGCGTGTGGTCCTGTGGTTATGTTAGTTTTATTTTAGGTTAAGGGAAGTAGAAGTAGGTAGAGATGTTGTATACAGATTTATATGCGACTGGGACGCCATGTTCAGCTAGAATCTTGCCTGCGTATAAACTTGCTCCGTATGCTTCTTTCTTGTAGAGACCAAAGTCTGAGAAGGTAGCGATGGTGATATTTCTAGATAATTTATCAATCGTTATTCAAAATTAGGAAGAAAGAAAAAAAGAGAGGTCTACTCACTCTCCTTTCTCCTTAATCATCTCCGGAACTTTCCACGCATCCAAAGCATGATGAAATGCCTGAACCCGAAATCCAAATTCTTTACTATGTTGTAACATATCCCAGAAATCTTCAGTTTCATAACAATGAACGTTGACGCCTATTTTTCCTCTAAGCATTGCAACGGATGAGTCTAGTTTCAGAGACTCTGGTAAACCGCCATCAGATGTAAGTCTTGCGATTGCTTCTGAATCGCTATCACCAGTAGCGCGAACTGCTGTGGCAGATTTACACCATATATCCTGTTTCTGACGAAGTTCTTCTGCAGAAGCCATATGTTCGCGCAAGAGAAAGGCATTTCCCATCCGAGTGTGCTGATATACACGACTTGGATTCTCTCCACACGCCATCTTCATATAGCGTCTTCGTTCCTTCAAAGGGACACCATATTCAAGCAACAATTCCTCCACCACTTCCTCACCATTAGGTCCGCTCTTCAAAATATTCTTCACAGGAAACCCCTCACCACCCATGATATTTGCAGAACCTGGTAAGATAAGAGATGATGTTACGCCACCTGATGCAATGATAGTTGTTGCAAACTCGTATGGATGAATGGAATCCAAGACGCGGACGAATGGTGTTAGAGGACCAAATACTTTTGCGTTTATCTCATTATCGTCTTCTGTGCCGTCGTACCTTGGCCATACTCCACTCAGGTGATGGGAATGCATGTCGACTAGTCCTGGAGTCACATACTTCCCTCCTGCATCAACGACTGTCATTCCCGTGATTTCCGCTGCTGTAGATACTGGTGAGATCGATGTGATTACACCTTTCTTGAAGATGATATCCACAGGATGGTTGATAAAAGTCTCTCCATCGAAAAGAGTAGCATTACGAATTATAACGCTATCATTTTGTCCACTCTTCGGGTTCCAACGTGAATTCTCTCGAGACGAGGAAATAGGGAAGGAATATTGTATCACTGGCTCATTGAACTCTGCGCATTTTGCTAATCCTGCTTCCAATTGCTCTAATTGTAATCTGGTTATAGCAATAGCAACAGGGGATTGAGTTGAGAAGTAACGTGGTAGGATCGAGAATTGAACGTAGAGGATAAATCCGATTCCTGAAATCATCCACAGTGGTATCTTGATACGGCGACGTTGATGTTTGTGGGATCTTTGGGTTGTGGGGTCTGATGATGTCGTTGGTAGACCCATCTTGGATACAAACAGATTATAGGTACTCCGGAAAACTTCGTTTCTGGCAATCGATCTAAGGATCCCTTCTTATTTATATACACACAAGTTGTCATACGGAGGAATTTGAAGTTCAAAACAATAAAGGTACAGCTCTCAGACCACCAGGACCTTCCTCTTCAAGCCTAGTACTGTACGCAATCCTTGTCGATCTAGTCGTCACCCCTAAGCGAAGCCAATGATTAGAACGGCTTTCGATGAATTCTGTATGAATTACCTCCGTAGGTCATAGGAGATTACTTTAAATAAATGTCCATTTAGATATATTGAGTAAACTACTTGATCTAGGCAACTAGTTTAATATAGGTGACTTACTTGATCTTGTCAACTCGGTCAATCTAGGTAACCTACTTCGTACTTGATTTACGTATCTAAGTTGATTTAGCTAACTTAGTTACTCCAATAAAAAATATTTCTTATAGAACAGTTCCTGCAGTAGACTAGTAGGACTCTTACTTGGGGTCGTTCATGTATACTACTTGAGATGAAAAGAATACTTTGTATCCCTAACTCCAGGATCGACTCAGTTCACTTCCGTCGTTCTAGCTATTCAGAAGCATTAAAACCCTTGGCGATGCGCATGTTGTACTAGTAACTATGTAGCGAATTAAGACTAATAGTGTCTTGTTCGATTGGTTTGTTACAATGACACAAATATTATCGAAATAGCCTGGCACCTATATTAGTTATATGTCTTACGCTGACTAAGGTGAAAATAGATTGAGCAAGATGTACAATGATTGAAGTTGAATCGATCACATCCAATCGGAGTTTGAGCACGATACTTCGCACTTATAAACAGAGCTTCTGATTACTATGCATATATCGATTTTCATAACCATGAAACTATCAATTAAAGCTTAGGGAAATGGTTGCGAATAATGAAATGATCGCAAGAGAACCTAAGAATACTACATTAATACTTATCAGGATCATAACCAGCCGCTTTTAAACGTGGGAAAATAATGTTCGAATCGCCACCTTCCAAAATCATCAGTCTACTCTGCAAAACAGCAGATGATAAGTACAAAAAGTCTATTGGCAGTTTATTCCCCTGCGCTGCATTTTTAGGTTTAGCTTTGATGCAAATCTGAGCGAAAGTGGAAGGGTTCACCGGTTCTCCACGCAAGCAATGGAGGGGTGCTGGCAGTCTGCAGGTGGATTACAATCTTATCGCAACATACTTTATCACAACGTTGCATTATAGATATGAACAGCCCATATCTTTTCGCTGTATGGCAAGATCTCAGAACTCCTCACTATGTGTCACAGAAATCCATCTCAAGCTTGATAAAATATAATCATAATGGAGAAGACCACTGCTCGCTTGTCAAGAGAACACGGCTCGCTTCGAGAACAGGATTCTCTCAATTTGCAGGAGCCAGGACACGATCCCAACCTTCCAGAACATGAAGATAAGAAGGTTCTTCAACAATCTACTGAAGATGAAGTAGAATCTGGATCTCTAGAACCAGGCGATGATTCGTAAGGATCTCCCATGCAACAAACAGCTGCTCTTATCTGCTAATAGTATATGTATATCAGAATATATCCCGAAGTTCGAGCTTCAGTGCCCGCGATCGATGAGGACTTACCTATCAACACCTTCCGAGCATGGTTCCTAGGAATCTTTTGGATCATAGTATTATGTGGACTCAATCAATTCTTCCAACTACACAATCCACCAAGTAAGTTCACTAAACAAAATTAAAAAATTCTCCGAATGTTCTAATCAATACAAGTTGGCCTATCCGCATATCTCATCATCTTACTATCCTTACCATGCGGAAAAGTCATGGCTGATTTCCTACCAACAAGGGATTGGAAACTACTAGGATACACATTCACACTCAATCCCGGTCCTTTCAATCGTAAAGAACATACCATTATCGCCATAATGGGAATCGGCGTGAGTTCTTTCGATTCTGGTTCCGTGGCATCTGATGTCTGGACTTCTCTAGTAAAATACTTTGGTATACCGGTATCTACTGGTTACAAGTTGATGTTTCTACTTACGAGTCAAGCATTATGCTTTGGTATGGCTGGAATGTTCTCCAAAGTCCTTGTTGAGCCAGCGTATTGCATTTGGCCTGCGAACTTACCGACTTGCTCCTTCTTCCTTGTTGAGCCAGCGTATTGCATTTGGCCTGCGAACTTACCGACTTGCTCGCTTCTTTACAGTATGCATGATAAGAGCTTCCAGGATCAAGTCGCCAACGGTTGGAAAATCTCGAGGATGAATTTCTTTTGGGTTGCACTTGTTGCTGCTGCTGTGTATCAGTTTATCCCTGGGTATTTGTTCACAGCGCTGTCTACTTTTGCTTGGATTACTTGGTGAGTCTACCATTCGTCTTCTAAGTAGATAAATCCCTATGCCTCTCGGTACTTATTTAATTTGTGATTTTCTGAAAATTATCTGGAACTCCAAAATTACTAACTCATATAGGATTGCCCCAAACAACGTAACCCTGAACCAAGTCTTCGGTGCAACTACAGGCATGGACCTACTACCACTTACACTAGATTGGAATCAGATAACCGCATACCTAGGCTCACCATTAATGATCCCAGCATGGGCGATTATGAATTGTCTGTGCGCCAGTATCTTCTTTCTTTGGATCGTCTCTCCAGCTTTACACTGGTCGAATGTCTGGGAAGGACAGTATACATCATTTTCATCATCTGGCACATTTGATAATACAGGTATGGTAGCTATGTTATTTTCATAGTTAGACTGTATAATGATGAAATTGCTAATTCCGATTAGGTTCATCATACAATACTTCACGTATTCTCAATGCAGATTATACATTAAATGAAGAAGCGTATCATGCCTATTCGCCAATATACCTGTCAACAACTTCAATTCTATCATATGGTCTAGGATTTGGTTCTATAACTTCGGTTCTCGTGCATGGGTACCTGAATAACCGTGTTGAGATCTGGGATGGACTTAAAGCTACGTTTTCTCGAAATGGAAAGCTACAGAAGCAAGATATACATACAAAGGTTAGATAGTGAATTTAATCCGTGATCTTAAAAGTATGGCTCTAACGAGAAGCAGCTTATGGAGAAATACACCGTAGTCCCAGCATGGTGGTGCGGAATCATCTTTGTCATTCTAACCGGGCTCACAATCCTCTTCGTCGAATACTTCGACACCGGCCTTCCCTGGTGGGGCGTCATCTTAAGTCTCGTCATCAATCTTATCGTTATTATCCCAGTCGGTATCATGACAGCACTTTGCAACATCTCAGTTTCCACGAACATTCTTGCCGCATTACTTGGTGGATTCCTATGGCCTGGGAAGATGGTCGCAGTAGTGATATTCAAGATCCTAACATTTAACACCACCGCTACTGCTACGGTGATTTTGAGTGATATGAAACTGGGCCATTATATGGTATGAATCCCTATTCTCCTTCAAATGAAAACAAATATGTTTACAAGATGCAGAAAATCCCACCCCGAACAGTCTTCATGGCTCAATTAGTCGGCATACTCGTCTCTTGGCTCGTACAATCTGCTGTCAATATCTGGGCGCTCACAAATGTGAATGGAATTTGCACATCCGAAGCAACAGGAGATTTTATGTGTCCACTAGCTGGAGCCTATCATACCAGTATTATCTTCTGGGGTCTAATAGGACCGCAGAAGCTGTTTTCGAGCGGTGCTTTATATACTTCTATGTTATCTTTCTTTGCCGTTGGTGCAGTTGCTCCTATAGTCGTTTATTACCTTGCACGTTACTTTCCTAAAGCTGGATTTAAATATGTAAGTTCATTTGATACTTAACCTGAGAATTGAGGACTCGATAATAACATTTCCAGGTCCACATCCCCTTAATCATGGCCTCAACAGGAGCAATTCCACCAGCCACAGCAGGAAATTATATCCCATGGGCATGTGTAGGATTACTCTTTCAATGGTATATCAAGAATCAATATAGACCTTGGTGGTCCAAGTATAATTACTTGTTATCGGCGGCTTTGGATGCTGGGTTGGCTATTACTACTTTCTTTATCTTCTTTTGTCTTTACTATCCGGGTGTTAGTTTGAATTGGTGGGGTAATGAGATTGGTAGTGTTACTGCTGATGCGCTTGGAACTCCTTTGAAAACTGTTGCTGATGGAGAACATTTTGGACCTGATACATGGTTGTGATGTTTTTACTCTTTTTCATCCTCCGACAATGACTTAGTTCTTAATAGAATGCTAAACTTTAAGTTTTCCTTTGAAAGAGTCGCTGATATTGATCCAATATCATTGAATAATTCGGCATTGAAATTAGAGTTGTGGCTAAGTTCTTCTACGCTGCTCGAGCTGTAGTTGTTATATTCCTTTACTTCTTGAAATTCTTTGCCGCTGCGGGCCGTTTATTACCATAGCAATGAGAGCATTAATCCTACAAAACCATAACTCTTATACAGAAACTAGAGACATGTCTAACTACACAATTTAATTCCCATTGCACAGACTACAATGTAAAGCTTCTCCATTCAACGCAGTAGTATGTACAGTAAGCACACATCAAACTCGGGACAAAGTCAGACCTCACCTCGCCCACTTTTGACTTCACACACAACACCATAATCTTGGCGCCCGCTGCCCAAGCACCCAATCAGGAAGGTGGCTATTTAAAATCAGGTACCAAAGCTCAACGAAACACATCAATTCGCAACAACAACAACAACGACATATAAGAACGAACTAAATCTCTACAATCTTCTCATCTCCCAATTGACACCGACACCATCCAAGCGCATTTTGAGACCTGCAAAATGGTGAGGTTAATGCTGTTTAACCTCCTCGCCTCACTCGCTTTAGTACATTGCTCGCCAGTAAAACAGATTCCTCTAGGTACAAATACGAATGAGGTGACAGTAGAAAAGAGTTTGTTTACAATCACGGAGCAGAGTGAGGAGATATGTCGAGCGGGTTCGAAGCAATGGACTGGAATGATTGACGTCTCACCATCTAATTCGCTGTTCTACTGTGAGTTTTATCGCTGTTTTGAATGGAAATACCAAGGTGAATGTATATCATGGGAAATCGCTGATATATTCATTCGTGCTCTGTAGGGTTCTTCGAGAGCAGGAATGATCCTCAGAATGATCCTGTAATTGTCTGGCTTAACGGGTATCTTTCAATCTCAATATCAGTACACAAAGAACGACCCTGCTGATCCGTCTGATAGTGGACCCGGAGGCTCATCTCTTTTTGGCCTTTTTCGAGAAATTGGACCATGTCTCGTGAATGGTTTTGGAAACGATACGATATTCAATGCAGCAAGCTGGAGTAATTACGCCAATATGCTATTTATTGAGTGAGCGATAGATCCTTATACAATCCGTTGTATCCGAAAAGGCTGACACTGAGACCAGTCAACCAGCTGGTGTAGGTTTCTCGAGCGTGAATGGCAGCACTGAAGGCGGACCCGCTACCCTACACGAAGCAGCCACTGATTTCGAGAGATTCCTCTCTATCTTCTTTACAGAAGCGTTTCCGCAATTTTCTCACCAACCATTCCATCTCACCGGTGAATCCTTCGCAGGACACTATATCCCTGCATTTACTAAGTACATCGGCGAACGCCAGAAGATGCAAGCTAAGGGTTACTTCAAGACGCCGATTGAGTCAATCGTGCTCGTTGATGCTGTTATAGATATGGTGACCTCGACCGTTGGCGGTTTATACGATCATTTCTGTAGCCGCGACAACGACGGGAATCTGAATAAACCCAATGGATTTAACGAGACAGCATGTGCAGCAATTGAAAAAGCGACGCCAGCATGCGAGCATTTGAACAAGCAATGTATCGAGAGTTATGATCCTAATATTTGCCGCTATGCCGTAGAGTATTGCGAAGAAAACATTGGAAAGTGGTTCTTAGGCGACGTCGTGGTAGGCGGAAGAGATCCTTACGATGATCGGAAACCATGTGAAATAGATCCGCCGATGTGTGAAGACTTTGAGAATGGCACTGTCAGTGAGTATTTGAATGAGGAGAAAATCTATAAGGCATTGGGTATCCCGGAGAACTTTACGTATATCGGCGTCAATATGGATCTGAATGCTCGTTGGTGCCAGGGTGATGATTGTTACATTCCAACAACAAGAGAGACTACATACATCCTCGAAGAGATGGACACACGAGTACTTGTGATTAATGGAAATAATGATTCCCTCGTGTAAGTCCCGCTTCTGTTTGCTAAGTTGCTGAAATGCCAATAAATTCTTCTAGGAACACGGAGGGAAATATCAGAACATATGAACAACTCCCATGGAGTAAACAAGCACTCTTTCGTGTTAAGCATTTTGTAGATTGGTTCTGGCCAAACGGGGAACCTGGTGGTATGAAAGGAGGGCAAGCGAAGAGTGCTGGGAAGTTAAGTTTTGTTACTGTTGATGAGGCCGGCCATACAAGTCCTGGTGATGAACCTGAAGCCGTGGCCTTCATTATGGATTGCTGGGTAAACGGTGCCGCTGGAAAGGAGGCAGGTTGTCCAATTTCATAGTCCCCAGCTTTAATTACTGGGGAATTCTACGTCCATGGGTTAGAAGCCTAAATAAGCCTCCAATTGTCATCAAGATAATAAGATGTATTTATAGAGTAAATTATTTAGAAGTCTACGGTACGTGAGACTCGGATTACCTTATCACCCACGATAAAATGTTTTAGAACGACCCTTCATACCTGATAACCTATTAGTATCGGTAGTAGCAATACACAGAACCTAAGGAATACACCTACAATTCTCTAAAATACTGTTTGATGGCGGGTCTCGAGCTTCCCTGTTTACTCAATCATACCAATCTAGGATATCGAAGCATATTGGGTCATCTCTCACGACCGGGAGAGGATGTCGTGCCTAACAAGTGCGACCAAAACACACCAAAACACCGTATCCACAAGAAGCCAGAAGCTCATCACTCCATCTCAATGACGAACTTTCCAATACCACCTTTACCCTGGAATACCTCCCCACAACCCTGCCTAATACCATCCAGATCAGTAAACTTAGCTGTCCTTCCAACAATAGGTACGATCTTCCCCTCCTCGATCCAGCCGGTCAACTTTTCAAGATCGTCTCCTCGAGTTTGCAGACCAAGCCAGCTGTATTTCACACCAGCCCTGCCGACCCACCAACCATAGCCCCAGTCAACAAAGTCTAACAAGTAGCGTGCAATGAAGGGCATGTCTGGCATTGTCTTCTCGGCCAGCAGACTACCTGGAGGTAGAGTGCTGATACTGATAATGAGGCCGCCTTTCTTCACGGTCCCAAGGAGCGAAATTGTAGTTGCCATGGTATCAAAGAGGAAATCCACAGTTCCCTTCCCAACAGTCTTCGCTACATCCTGCTTTGTGTAATCCACTGCCGTGAAGGTGTTTTCCCCAAGTAATTCCTTCGCTTTGGATATCTTGCCAGTTGAGAGTGTAGTTATGACCTCACTCGCCCCAAAGACATTCTTCGCCAATTGAACGGCGAAGCTCCCAGTACCACTCAGACCAGCTGGCACAAGTACAGTCTTGCCCTTTAACCCCCCTGCTAATGTTTTATCAGCCTGGTCCATAGATTGGAGGGCTGTGAGGGCTACGAGGGGAACGCTGGCTGCTTCGGTGAACGACAACTTTGCAGGCTTTTTCGCAATGGCATATTCTAGCGACACCACGTATTCGGCGACTGTGCCACGGCTTTCGGCAGGAACTCGTGAGTAGATTTCGTCGCCGGCCTTGAAAGAGGTCACTTCGGTGCCAACTGCAATGACGGTGCCCGCAACATCGAATCCTATTAGATAAGGGAAGCTAGCAGGATGATGAGAAGATTAGGCCATGGTTTGCTATAGTTGAATCTGCTGGGGCTCTTAAGGACTTACGAGTCTTTGTGCAGAGCCTTTGTTGCTCCTGACGCCATCTTTACATCCACTGGATTGATTGAGGCAGCATGAACCTTGATGAGCACATCTTTGGCATCTACAATCTTGGGTGTTGGAACAGTTGCGAAGTCGTATTCCGATGGTTTGCTATAATGAGCGAGTGCAATTGCTCTCATAGAATCTGGGATTTGAGAAGCCATCGAGGTTGATGGAGCTGTGTTGCGGTCGCGGCTGTCAATACGACCTGGTGCAACCTTCTTGTGAAGCTTCGAGGTTTGCCTCGGCTCGTGAGGTGGGGTGGGGTGGAATAAATGTTCAAGTTGTCGGGTTATGCGTATCCTAACACATCTTTTCAATTCCTCAACCTAAGTTAATATCTAGCTTAAATGTGTACCATCTGTCAAATGGAAAGGGCTTTCAAATGGAAAGAATGAAAATGACACCCCGGGGTCGGAATCACGGATTCTATCATGTGCAGTCGGCTAGACTCGACCACCGATTCCGAGCACGGCTACGACTGAATAGGTAGGCTATTAACAAATAGAAAGCCAACTACCATACAAATTGCGTTATAAGAGATCATTCTGAGTAAGCGCTTATTGAAATAGCTTGAGTAACTTACTCTAGGTAACTAGTTTGATGTAGGTAGCTTCAATCTAGGTGACTTAGATACTCTAATAAAACTGATCCCTTATAGACTAATTCCTACAGTACAGCATCCTTACCTCTATTTCTATGGAATATATTCCAATATGATGAGTTATGTAGATTATTGCTAATTGCCTATTCTTCAGTTGCCACTTGAGATGAGAGATGAAGTTAATTGAAGTTGGGTTATACTACAGAATCACGTAGCGAGCTCGTTTGGGAACTTACAGCAAATAACTGCGTGTTCTTCGACATCTAACGAAGAACTAAAGTTCTCCTAAGTTCAGAGAGATATTTCCGTTCAAGCTTACCAAATTTTGATGCTTCTCAGAACTAAGGAGCTTTACTAACAGGTTCACGCATTGCTTAAGCTCATGCATCCGTTGCTAGATAGTAAAGTAGCTACAGGGATTTAAAGACATTTATTTTTTAAGCTGTTATAGACTGCTTTACTTGTAACATCGGTCATTACTCCTTACTAGGAGCTTCTTATCTATATTTTCTCTGGGCGCTAGCTAACTACTTCCTTTTCTTTATTTGTATGAAAATTATTCTCGAACAAGACCGTTTCCATCAACAAATCTAGCGAAAATCGAGAGTTCTAGAAGAATACCAGCCTGGCAAAGGTAAATATTCTGCAAGACTACCTGGGACTTATGTTTGCAAAGCTTACAATACTTGACATATCCGTTTCTCGACTAGTTATTCAACGGTAGATAAGAACCTAACTTGAACAGGGGAAAGATATGTTCTGTTTTAAGAGGTTTTTACCTAGCTAGTTGGAACGAAGGTGGAAGACGATATTTTCTTGTATCACCCTAAGTGTTGGCAAAGTGAACTTACTAGCCAATCAATGTCCTCGTTCTCGATCTGAAAAGCGATGCAGATGATGCTGGACAATCGCAGGCTTTATATGGAACATATAGCGAAAAAGACTGATTACAGCACATCAAGTCGCCAGAGGGGTCTGTCAGCTACAGCCTCGTCCTACACACCATCTTCTCAAAATCTAAACTCTTCATTTCTTCTTCTACCCAATTCTATCCTCATCCCTCTTTCTCCTTTCTTCCCCTTTGTCTTTGTCTGCGAGAGTTGGTTCTCCATAATCAGCACATCTACGGAGTAGAAAGATGGCCTCGGCAAACTCTACAAGTTTAGCAGAGGCGCCAGAATATACGACAGAAGAAGTTCTTCGTAGTATTCACGCAACCATGGGTAAGGTTGATGGTCTGTTAGAAGACTATGGGAAGCGATTGCAAGCAATTGAACAAACAGGAGTCGAACAAAATGTCTTGTCGCGTAAGTTATCCTCGATGACGACTAATTTGGGGTTAAACAGAATGTGGGGTTCTAGAAAACTATCTCCCTGGCGAAGGTTGATGTAAGTTCTTTCAATAATATTTGGAGAATTTCATCATGTTACAATACAAACCTATGTTAGTACGCATGTCATTCTTAAGCCAGGACCTCGACATGAATCCCTCAGATTGAAACTGCTCCATCCGGGAGTCGTTACCCGCTGCATACTTAGTCTTATAAAGTCATGTATGCATATATAGAAGGAGAAGTGAGACTTGAATCTGGTCTCAAGTTCTACAAATACAGTGTTTGAACGGCGATGTTTGCTATTGTATTATTGCTCTGAACATTCATTATAGTTGACATGTATTGTTGAACTTAGACTTTAACTTCTAATTTATATCAGAATAATCCCAGAATTGTTTTCTGCTTCTGAAAGCATTAATTCTACTAGTATTGAAATCAATCAAAGAAATGTAAGCATTACAACCACTACTATAGATTTAGAACAGTATCATTAATGTGTGGCGTAGTTTTGCCACTGGAAAGTTCTGCCGATAGGTGCGGAAGATGATTTTGTTGTCATTATGTGATTAGTCGGCAATTCGCGTAGTGTTGTCATCTAATTAAGGTCCGCGTCCGAATTTTTAATAGGTTGTAGTAGTATCTATCCCTAAAAACTGCTGGACAAGGAAGAAAGGTGGTGCAGCGTAAACTATCAAGATCGACGGTAAAGTTTGTTTGGTGTTCGAATTCTGCCTCTGTATGCCGCCTTATAGAACCCCGTGCGTCGTTGAATCATGAAGAAGCAAGAGCAGGATGGAATAGCACATCAAAATCTAGCCACGTGGTATAGGCATGGGAGCTAGGTATCGCAACTTTCATTGTAGGGTGGCATCATCGTGCGTGGAGGAATGGTACTAAGGCAGTTTGAGGAGCAATGTTTGTGTGAAACTTCACTTTCTTTATGCATGCAATGCCACAAGAATTTCAACCACGAAAATTCACACTACATGTATATGTCATGCTCCCCACTTAGTCCCATCGCCTACTCACCACCCACTCACCACCCAATCACCACCGACTTCTTCTCCTACTCCTCGCTAAACTCGCTTAACACAAAAAAAAACCACCATCAACACTTCAACTTTACACATAAACCTGCGAAAGTATCCTCGAAATAATTGAGAAATGAAATTTTGTCCGCAGAAGGAATTGGACCCTCATCTATTCGTAACCGGAAACGCCCAAAACCTGCCGAAGCTACCAATCGAGCGCCCTAAAGCAACCCTTTCCAAACGGTCACTTGCAAATGATGACAAGACGTTTTACCGTTGAACCACAAAAGCTATTTATTCTGCTTTTGAACTCAAGTTCATGTTTTGAATAAAAGCGAAGTCGGAAAACGGGGATGGATTGGTAACTGAGTGAAGGTTTAGACAGAGCTGCGAGAAGCTGTGTAGGTGAGGGAGTGGGGATGAACACTCATTCCAAACTAGTAATGTTGTTTTAACATTTTACTTCCCCGCCAGATTGGTTAGACAAGCCTTTTTAATTCGCCTAGCCTTTGCTTATAACTTGAAGAAAAAGAGAACTGTCTATTATACAAATTAGTTCAACCCGAGCGAGCTACTCAACCCAAGTTAGTTACTCCAGTTATCTAGAGATAAGGAATAGCTTTAAGTAAACTACTTAATCTTATTAACCTCCTTCATCTAAGTAACCGACTTGACTTAGGTAGCTTACCTAGGGATAACATATCTAACTTAATAACACAGATAACTTAAGTAGCGTAATTACCCCGACCCCGATCAAAATAATATCTTATGACCAGATTTATTAAGTACCACTCTACAAAAACAAGTGATGTAACTCAAAGCTTTCAAGCATAGATAGGCCTTCGCTAGAGGGTAGCTAACCTTGATATTTAACGAGGAAAATCCCGAGTGGAAGTATTACTATAATGACAATAAACATGGAAGCATTTTTAATGAATATATTAAAGGTATTAGCAAAATTAATGCTGTCATTCTGATACAAGCTATGATATTGTCTAAAGTTCAATGTATTCTATCTATCGTATTTTCAGGGGTATTCTATACAAGATAAAGCTGCGTCTTCGTATATTCCCACTAGTTAGAACATTCTATTTAGGATGTCAAGTGATTTTTCTTTAGCTCAAGGTTGCAAAGTTCCTGTATTTCTTGACAAGTCACTTTTAATTCAATTAGAAACTACTGCGCAAAGAAGTTGCGGCAAGAATCCTTTAGATCATTGCTTTATAAGCTCTATCATTGGAGGTTTTAGTGTTAATCCGCTTGCATGTTTGCAGGAGATCAAACTTTATCGGTTCGAGGGATTCTGTGAGAAGGCTAAGATGGTCGCTGGTTTGCCAAAGCCGGTTTTGGAGGACAATGCGGCCAGTTCGAGCGAGTACATAGGCGTATAATTTGCTAGCGCAAAACCCCGCCGATGCGAAGACGCTCAGTGCTAACCGAACCGCCGTCTTACAACCAACATTACTACTCACTCCCATACACCCCATACACTGGAAGACATCACTACTCCATCTTTCCTCTACACCATGGCTACTGTAAATGCTCCTATACATCTCCCTGATGCCTCAAAGCCTCAGATGGATTTTCTCGACTCCTCCTTTTTCAGGATGAACAAGTCGTCTAGAGACCTACCAACTCCAACCGAAGTGAAAGCTTTGGCACGATTAGAAGATAGAGCCATGCCGGAACCAGCTCCAATCAAATTCGAAAATCTCGATCTCATCGTCAAGTATGGACCGCACGTTTCAATTACAGAAGCACAGTGCCTGTGGTTTACCCAAAGAGTCTTTCAAGACGCAATTCCGGTACCAGAAGTCTATGGATGGCGAGTTGAAGGCCGCGATGTGTTTATTTACATGCAGCTCATATCCGGTCCAGTTCTCAAAGACTGCTGGGCTTCTTTCAATGATACTGAAAAGACGAGTGTCTGTGATCAATTACCCCAGATTCTATGCACACTGCGCGGATATAGGCAGAGCCAGTCTGACCCATTCATTGGTTTGTTATCTATCACTCGTGTCGGAAAATATGCTGACCCTAACTAGGGTCCATCAGTCGCCAGCCAGCCTGTACTAGATTATGTCTTTGAATCCAAACCACCAGGAGGACCATTTCTTAGTATCAAGGCTTTCAATGATTGGTTTTCTTGCCTTCCGCAGAGCTGTTTGCCCGATTCGCAGAAATATCAGGATCCATATCGACATTTACTCCCAGATAACGGAGTGATCACCTTGACCCATGCAGATCTCCATCGAGGTAACATCATTGTTTCCTCGACGGCTCCGCCACGCGTTGTTGCAATCATTGATTGGGGTCAGGCAGGTTGGTATCCAGATTATTGGGAATAATGTAAAGCATCTTATACGTCAAAGTATAATGGAAGGTGGCGGAATGAATGGATTCCAAGGATTCTTTTTCCAAGAACGCAGGAACATGAGGTGTTTGGGGAGTATGTCATAGCCATAAGTGCAGTATAGGATCTCGACATTGAGTGAATGGTATTCGAAGTATACTCTACAATATGCCAAACCACGGCCAGTTACAATTCATAGTGCTATGTGCTCGAAAGGCGCTCAAGTGAGAGGAATTCCAGAAAAACTCCGACTCTCACTCCGACTCTCCTGGAGAAACACAAAATTACACTCACAGGTCATTTCGGGATGATCTGTGCCTTTCACGCCCCGTATTATTTTCAAATTTTGAGTTCTTCGCAACCTGAATAATCTCAATCAAGATACTCCCTGGAAATCTATGAGCAAACAAAGTTCTACACTCGTTAAAGTCAAGGGCTCAAGACCGAGGAAAAGTACTTTTGGCATCATTGACAAGTACCATGCCGCCTCTGGTATAAGAATATGATTCAATTAGGGCGAATCATTGATTCTTGTTGTGCGTTGTTGGTTTTTCGTACGTTAGGAGCTTAGCAGACCAACTGTTTTTTAAACAGATATCCGGTATGTTGGTCGGCCCCCATTGAGACCTTATATTCTTTTTACGTCTGATAGATCAAACTCCTATCTCCGACTTTACAGACGATCGGAGCTGGCGAAAAATTCGCCAAGTCACGCCTGGAGCTGTAGTATCGTGTCTGGATTTACTAGTTCTATGTACTGAAAATAGAAAACAAGTAAGTCACTATTCATGTAAGTGGCTCAATCAGGCTGTCACAGAGTGTTTCGATTGTCATCTCAGGCTCTCTTTACTCCCAACGGAAACTGAAGCTGTAGTCAACAGGCAGAAAGTCGACGGCGCACAAAGAGTACCAGGACACAGCCGAATGTATCAAGCCGAGTTGTGCAGGAGCGTTTCTAGGGAGGCCGCAATTCTAAGATGATAAAATATCGATAAAAAAGCAGAGCAGGAGTAAAGCTACTAGCAATATGAAAAGTCCGGTTTCCTTAAGGGTAGCAGAATCTAGGTGGCAAAATGTGATTGAGCTGAACTAGCGCGAAAAACTATCACCTGTCAAAACCATCACCATACCAATACATCTCTAAGAATTTCACTAATAGCGACCTAGAAGAACCAGGTGTCCTTGATTGGTACGGTGATTCTAAGTACTAAGCACCTGGATATGATGATACAGCAAAAAATTACAAAATCCTAGTCTATGATACATGTCTACCCCAACCAGCCCAAAAGAACCTTCCCCTATGCATTACTTCTTATCACCCATAACATCAATGTAACCTCTTCCCTTTTTCTTGCCCTTGGCTGTACCTTTCCTTCCGCCGGTCGCGGGACCAAGCAAATCATCAATGCTACTTGCATTGCTCATACTTGTACCGGGCCTGCTAGGGGGTCCGACACTACTATTTGATACACTTCTACTCATGGCCGGTGGGGCTGCGAGATTTGATGGTCCTGGTATGGGACTACCTGACGGAGCAGGAGGACCTGAAGCATGGACGTCGGAAAGCGATTGTGTTGAGCGCATTGGAGGAGGAGCGCCTGCTGCACTTCCAGGGCGCGATGGAGGTGCTACGCCCATGCCTGGTGGTCCGCTTGCTGTTCGTGGAGGACCTGACGCTCTTGGTGGAGGAGGTGTTGCAGAAGGAGTTGGTGTGTTATCTGCACCCCCCTTTTTGTTGATCCACCGTTTGAGTTCAGGATCATACACAAAGCTGCTGGCTTCTCCCAACTTCGCTCTGATTGGTTTGCCAGGCTGTGACATATCTGGCGCTGTTTCTTTCTTACTGCTAAACCATCCTCCCAATCCCCAACCTCCTTTCTTTGGTGCGGCCTTTTCTTCCTTTGCGCGTTTTGCTACACAGACATTATTAGTATGATCTTACTTCGACGATGTATACATATTCTTACCATCTTCCTCAGCTGCTCTTCTAAACGCCTCATCAGCCTCACGATCCTTCTCGGCCTTCGTCTTCTCCCCACTGGGTCTTGGTATAGGATAATCGTCATCATCATCCATGATGCTTTTCTTCTTCGGGCGAGTCTCTACTGGGGAGTCGGGCTCGTCGTTCATAGTGGCAGGTTCATATGATGGCGGTTCATATCCACTAGTGGGAGGCTCATACCCCCCACTGTTAGGAGGTTCATAGCTTGAGGAGGTATGCGGATCATACGAGGACGAATGATTGTAGGTGTTCGTCGGTGGTGAATGGTCATTGCCTATTGACTGTGGAGAGTCATGGACATTAGAAGGAATTGGTCTATCAGAGTTCGGTGTGGCCGGCGCTTGGTAGGTGTATGGCGACGCAGCATCCGTGTATGGAGAGTCCCCACCACCGTATGGAGTATATGAGGACTGAGGAGTGTAGCTAGGGCCAGATGGTGGTGCTTGAAAATTACCCACGCTTCCAGCTTGTGAAGTTGGTCTATAATCAGACGACTGTCTTAGTGGCTCATATGGCCCACGTCTATATTCGCTAGAAGATCTCTGCTCTAACGAGGTACGGGGCTGAGATCCATAGGAAGATCCCATCTGTGGCTCCTGGGCGGTTGGTGTGTATCCGCTTCCTGGTGCATATCTTGAAGCTGTTTTGCTACTTTGGGGAATAGCGGTACCGCCATTCATACTAGTCATTGCCATACCAGCTCCGTATGACCCATATAGATCGGAATTTGATGGTGACCGACTGATTGTTGGAGTATCTCCAGCAATCCTTGCGAACGGACCAGCTTCTGAGCCACTTCCAGCAGCCGCCCCATCCGCCGCCCCGTCGCTCTCATCGCCGGCAACGAATTTGTTGAACTTGGCCCATACTGAACCTGACACTTTGTCCATGCTAGGCTTGGAGATCCAAGTACTCTTCTCGTCTTTAGGCGACTGCTTCAGCCGTTTGTTGAGGTCGTCCAATGCTGCTAAGAGCTGAGCATGATAGTACGGTGACCGTTTCGTCTGCGACGTTATTGAAGAGGCAAGAGCATCGCAGTATTGGAGGGCGTTATCGCGGAATCCATATTCAGCCAAAATGGCTGCATGCTGCAGCTTGTAGACAGCAAGGTGGGGGATTGCCACAACGGACGTAGTCGACATGGACAAACCGTATTCGTATACCTCGCTAAGAAGTACAGGTTCCAGTTCTTTGTCGAATTCGAAAGGTTGTCGTTGGTGGTCAGATCCTATGAGTACAAAACTAGAAATTGGATCATCAATGCCCCCAAAAACTGAGTAGCTTCTTGCGAAAAGGAAGCATATATGCGCTGCCTCGGCTCGCCCATAACCAGACAAAAGTTTACCAAGCGCATTGAGAGCCTGGTTATCATCTGGGCTTCGATTACTAAGCACCAAACCAAGGGTCTCTCGCCATCTATCCAGACCCTCCAGATAATCCCTCGCGGGCCCTGACCCATTTGATGTGCTGACCATCTTAAAGCCAGCCCTAGCTGAAGGAGGAACAAGCTCATCAATGCTTTCTTCGAAGTTGCCTGCAAATATTTCATAAAGAGCAGCTAGCGATTCTGTATTTTCGCCAGTCGTCTTCACTTCTTTTTGGACGAATTCTTGGGCCACCTGCTTGTAAAGGTCCTTCGAAACAGTATTTGAGATCAACATAGCGTGTGCCCAGAGTCGTTTATCAACAGCTTCCCATACAGCCTTTTCACGTTCACCGCGAAGAAGGTGCTTTCTAAGTTGATCCACAGCTGCAGGATCAACCGGGTCTGCCCTTGTGTTTGAAGCGGACGGGCGAGAAACACCTGACAAATCTGCCCCAGTTGCATACATAGGGACATCCTCGGGGTTCTCATTGTCCAATCCCGGGGAAAGAACTGTGCGTACAGCCTTTTCAACAACCGCATTTCCTTCTAAAATACCATCATGTTCAATGAAAATGCGAAGAATCTTCCACAAAAGAATACGCTCTTCTGCTCGCTTATCTTCGAGTCCTTGATGTGGAATAGACGGTATCTGATATGCATGTTTTTCCGATGCTCTTTTCTCCAAATCGGTAATACCTGCCGTCAACCAGGTAAGTAGTTCCTTTTTCTTTGATTTTCCCTTGAGGGGACCAGGGAAGCTTGACAATCTTTCATCCAGTGGATCGACGTCCTTGATACTTCGAATCTTCACTTCACCAAGACTCCGTATAATCATAGGTGCGGGCTGGTTTGGAACATAACGAGGGACATCTTTGGGAAATGACGTTATAATGGTGCCACCAACTCCCCAAGCAAAAACAGGAGCTCCCTTCCACCGTTGCATCGGGTCATGTTCTCGTCCATCAGTTGGGGCAATGTAATTGACACTTTGAGAAAAGCTCCTAGGATGGCTGCTTGAGATAGGTGTGAAGGTGCTATATGTAGAACCTGCTGGCGGTGATGTAGGGGCATGTACAGAAGCTGGTCGTTGATAGGGATCTGAATTACTCATTTCGAGCTTTGGCCCCCCATAAGCAGTTCCGGGGGACTGTGTCTGTGATCGTTTTGGGGGTGCGAATTCCCGAGGAGCACCATTCAAAACTTGTTGCGGAACATAACCTGATACAGCTCGTTTGGATGGAGAAAGTAAATGTTTCGATACGAAGTCTTGAGGTGGAGGCGGAGTCTGTGAGGTTTGCCGAGAAACCTGCATGGGCTGTGACGGAACTTGAGGAGCATAAGGCATTTGCGGTGTACTATTGATTTGGCTGTTGCTTGCGGAGATTTCACTCTCGTCTACTTCACGTGTTGGCGGTAGAGGATGAGCTCTCATGTTTGGTTCATAACCAGAAGAACTGCTTCGTCGGTCAAAATGGGGCTCTCCAGCACTGTGTGGTGCACGACTCCTTTCAAAATGGGCCAGTGGACTTGATGTTCGGGGCTGATGCGCGAGGACAGGCGGAGGTGGTTGTGGAATTACAGGTTGAGAAGCATATGCCGGCATATGTTGCCGAACAAGAGGCGGCGGCGCAGGCGAGTAGCGAGACACTGGAGGGGGTGCAGTCTGACTCTGAGACTGGATGGGAGCTGGAGAATATCGAGATGTTGTGACGGGAAGCGGTGCATTTGTAGCAGAAGGTAGGTTTGCATATGGACTCACACGTTCAGGAGCAACTAGCCCTTGAGGAAGAGAGGATTGAGTTATCTGCTGGACCTGGTTTTGCAGTGGTGATTGTTGATTCGAAGGAGAGTAAGGGTTATTAGCAGGGGGAGCAGAATACTGCTGAGCAGGATTGTTCTGAGGTAGATATGTCGTCGGCGAGGCTGGGCCTAGAGAGGATCTAGGAGTAGGTCGCGGTCTCGGTGCCATTGGCAAGTCTTCGAAGAATCCACCTTTGGATTTTGAGGGAGACGGTTTTGCTTGTGGAACAGTGGATGTTGGCGCAGATTGCGGGTGTTGCATAGCCTGGCTACTTGTTGGTGGAGAAAGGCTCGATACCGATGTCGTTGATGGTATTTGGCCAGGCCTACTGCTACTTCTGGGTGGTGGTACTACACCAGCAAGAGCCGGAGATGCACTGTATCCACGGCCCATATTATTCATACTGACCCGTTTCCGTGGTTTTACCACCTCCATTGGTAGATCATACGGTGATGAATAGCCACCCTTGTTTTTGTCCGCGAAACTTTGGGCTTTAGGGAGTTCTGGCCTTGCTTGTTGTTGCTGCTGTCCAGGTAAGCCGACGACTGGGGACATATAGGGCGACGCTAAAGATGGAGACTGTGTTGGTTTGGATAAATCAGTCAACAACGGTGCCACAGGAGCGTAAGAGCTTCTAGATTGCAAAGTAGGTGCAGGAGCAAGATTTGCAGGGACATAGCGATTGCTGACGCTCCGTTGGCCTGAATGAGCACTTCCAGTCAAACTGTCGAACCCCGCCATCTTCCCATCAATACCATGCATAGGAGTTGGGACGGGAGGGCTGGTCTGTTGTGAGTTTACAGAATTTGACTCGGCTTGCCCTTCTGTGTCTTCCAAAAAACCTTCGTCATCGCTGCCAAAAAATGCAGCAGGGTCTATTGGGTTTTCGTTAGTCGGTTCATCATCATCCAAGAGTTCATCATCATCGTCTAAGAATTCATCTCCATCCAATGCGGCTTTCCACTTTGCTGCAAGATCTTCATCTGTTTCTGAGCCCTGGATTTTCTCGTGAACCGGAGATTCAGGGCCAGCAAGAACTTGTGACAATATTGTACTCTTTGAAGCTCCCAAGCCACCACCAGTTGCTTTATCCAGAGGGCTTTGAGGATCCGCTGCTTCTTCGCTCTCGTCCTCCTCCAGAATATCATCTTGGGTCTCGTGAGGTTGAAATTGCATAGAATCCATGACCTGCATTGTTGATTTTCTGGCAAGTCCTTCCGGGCGTGGCGTCACATCTTCCCCGGGAGAACTACTCACTTGGGCAAAAAAGTCCTCGTCATCATTAGTGCCTTCGTCGAAGAACGAGGAACCATTTGAGAGTTTTTGGGCCGAATTCTGAGCATCCTGCTGTTGAACAAGAGGGAGCCCCTCCTCATATCGTGCTTGGGAGTCTTCGTCCTCTCCTTCTCTAAAATCGCCCCCAAATGTCTGTCCATAATTATGATCTATACCAAGTCCATTTGGGGCGTTTTTCGGTACGCTATCATCTGGGGCAAAGGCTTTCTGTGAGAAGAAATCTGCTTCCCCCTCATTTCCGTCATCTGAGAACAAGTCATTCGCAGTTTTCTCAGCCTCAACCTCGCCCAGAATATCTTCGGCCTGACTGTGTGCAAGAGGCTCCTGTCCAAAATGATTGGCCTCGTAAGGGTGAATTGGAGGAACTGCGGGGAACGAATTGGTCCTATCCGATTTAGCCATAAATTTAAATGGATCAGTATCCGTTCTACGAAGGTTCCATTCTGGGTCCACCTCGTCATCTTCGCCCAAGTCCACTTCCTGCGATACTGTTCTTGCAAAGGAGGTTGTGCTCTGGTGCTTGTTCTCGTATGTGCTTCCAGTCGAGAATGAGGCTTGGGGAGAATCAGATGGCTGCTCCTGGATAGTTTCCTCCTCGTGCGAAATACCATTATGCTGAGGGCTTTCCTCCATCTCTACCCCACCAGGGCTAGCCAAAGATGTCGTGAGCGCATCGCGCAGGTTCGTCAATTCGGGATGGTCGGAGTTATCCTGCACCGCATGCCCATCATTCGTGTCCAAAATATCTGGGCTATTCTCCTTAGCCTCTAGCTCATCTGAATGCGATTCTATCGTCTGCTTCTCGGATTCAAACGATTCAACTGCTGGTGACTCTGTTGGAGCGTCAGGCTTTGACGCGACCATGCCATCTATAGTTTGAGGCATGAAAGCCGGGTGCCATGAGGCATGCGACGCTTCCGTAGCAGCCATCGCGGGTATTCGACTCGAAGGGAAAAGAAAGACTAGATGCTGCACATATGAGCCGTCAGCAGATAATTTGGCGTTCCCTTATTTCCCCAACGCAGTAAATCCTAAGGCCGAGGCAGTGTATTGCCCTTGCCTCCTGCACCTACTTACCTATACAATGGATATGAATCCCGCTAACCCACAAAATGCGATCAATTAAAACAATACGGCGAAGTGAGAGCCGTTCATGGTCCCTCGGTGCTGATGGGTGTAGATGTCAATGCCAACAAGGCAAAAGTTGTTGAACAAGGGGAGTCGTGAGGTCCCGTAATCATGACATTTCTGACGGACTGGGACCGGCTGCATACCTTCCAAGAAGACATAAAGCTGGCCTCCTCGCTTGCATAACGCTGTTTGTGCATACCAAGTACCACAGCCACAGCCACACCAGACCTCCGCATGCTCAAGGCTCAAAGATCACTACAGATACAGATCAGACCGTACACCCAGTACAGCCAGTGGCTGAAGAAATCCTTGTGCATCCTTTGTCTCAGCCACTTTATGGGAAGAGACGCGCAAGGCTACCTATCATTTCATTTCAGGCGACAGTTGTCAAATACGAACAGAGTTCAAGGAAAATATTCATGAATAGCTTCATTCCTTCCCAACCCCAATCCTCTCTCTTCCGATCACCGCATCAATGAGGCATGTCGTCGAGTGCATATCATCAGCCAAATGCGCCGCAATCCCCAACCCTCGATGCCCGAACCGTGTCCCCTTTCGATGTAGACGATTCCGACTCCGACCTGGACCTGGACCTGCAAGAGCTTGATCCTATTACAACAACCAGTCCTGCTGCTTCTGCATCGAATTCGGTGCGGAGAGACCAGAAAGCAAAGGAAGAGCGGAGAGGGGGACATATACCTCTACGGAATCTGCGTATGGGCGGGTTGAGGGGTGTGGGAAATCGTAATCGAGGCTATGGAGATTTAGGGAGGAATAGGGATTCGGAGAGCGACGACTTGCATGGGCTGTTACATGATGATGTGGGCGGTGATGGAACTTCGGCCTCACGACTCTCGGCTGGAAGCTACAACAGTGCGGAGGACGATGCTCCATTACTGTCCGGAAGCAGATCAGGGAGCCGGCAACGACGACGACGTCCAAGTCTTGATGGCGTGAAGAAGTTGTCAGACCTGGGTTCCCATCTACGACTACCCAGTTTCCTGTCTAGCGGAAGCGGCGGAGGTTCACAGGCGCCCCCAGAGGATAGCGAAATCCAGGACGAAGAACATGACCCGGTGTCATCTCGAACAGTCTCTGTTGGGTCCTTGCAGTCATCTCGGTTTCCACCAAATGCTGTTTCGAATGCAAAATATACCCCAATTAGTTTTCTGCCGCGAACCCTGTATAACGAGTTTTCTTTTTTCTTCAACATGTACTTTTTGCTTGTCGCTTTGTCCCAGGCGATTCCACCACTTCGAATCGGCTATCTCTCTACCTATATTGTACCACTAGTTTTCGTTCTAGCCATCACCCTGGGGAAAGAAGCTTTTGACGATATTGGGCGCAGGCGGAGGGATTCAGAAGCAAATTCGGAGGGCTACACAGTATTATGTTTTGATAAGCCAGGATCTGCGGATGCTGAGCGATATCGTGCAAAGAAGCTGAAGTCAACGGCAAATAAGCATTCAAAACGACGCTCTCTAGTAGAACCAGACAGACTCTCAGATATACTAGAGGAAGAAGAGGTTGCAGAAAGTCAAGGTTTGCGGCAACCTTCGACTCGGGTGCGAGAAGTCATTCGAAAGTCTCGAGATTTAAAAGTTGGCGATGTGCTCAAGTTAGGAAAAGATCAACGTGTTCCAGCAGATGTAGTCATTTTGAAGAGTTATACCAACGAGAGTTCTGTCCAAGCGTCACACACTTCCCCGGCCATTACAATCTCGGACCCTGAGCCTCTCTTGGTCGATCCAATATCTGAACCTCCTGCTACAGATGTCATTTCTGAGGGGTTGGGATCCTCTTCAAAACTTGGAAATACACCTGCGGCTGATGCTGAAGGTGCCGGAGAGACATTTATTAGAACGGATCAACTTGATGGAGAAACAGATTGGAAGCTTCGTCTTGGCTCGCCGCTTACTCAGTCGCTCGAAACCTCTGAATTTGTGAGACTTCGAATTACTGCTGGAAAGCCGGATAAGAAAGTAAACGAGTTTTTGGGTACTGTGGAATTAGAGCCAAAGACTAGTGGAGGCTACGATCCTCATGTGCCCAGGCCGTCTCCCCTGCGCAATGAAATTCAGGTTGATAATGTCGTCAAGCAGACGCAGACGTCTCCTTTAACGATTGATAATACTGCGTGGGCAAACACTGTATTGGCGTCGAATGCAACAACACTAGCAGTCATTATTTACACCGGGCCCCAAACCCGCTCGGCTCTGTCAACGTCGCCTTCTCGCTCAAAAACGGGGCTTTTGGAGTATGAGATTAATTCTCTCACCAAAATTCTCTGTGGTCTGACTCTGACCCTTTCCATCGTACTTGTCGGCTTAGAGGGATTTCATAATGTCGAAGGCGTCAAGTGGTATGTCAAAATTATGAGATTCCTAGTTCTTTTTTCGACTATCGTCCCTATAAGTCTTCGAGTCAACTTAGATATGGGTAAGAGTGTATATTCTTGGTTCATACAACGTGATCCTGGCATGGAGGGAGCAGTTGTGAGGACTAGTACGATTCCAGAGGAGTTAGGTCGAATCGAATATTTACTCAGCGATAAAACTGGTACTCTCACCCAAAACGAGATGGAAATGAAAAAGATTCACGTTGGAACTGTGTCTTATGCCAATGAGGCAATGGATGAGGTTGCTTCTTACATTAAACAAGGATTCTCAATCCCCGCATCCGCCGATATCAATGAGCCTTCTATCCTCATCACTCCGTCGTCCAACTTCGTGTCGTCTACAACAGCTGCAACTCGAACAAGACGAGAAATAGGCTCTCGTGTTCGTGATGTGGTGCTTGCTTTAGCAATCTGCCACAATGTCACACCAACAATCGAGGAGGAAAACGGACACTCGGTGACCTCATACCAAGCTTCGTCACCCGACGAGATTGCTATCGTTAAATGGACAGAATTAGTCGGACTTCGATTAGTACATCGCGACCGCAGCAGCATGATGCTTCAGTCTGTAGATACTGGTAGACCAGTGGTCCGCGTCCGGGTTCTCGAGGTGTTTCCTTTTACATCTGACGGAAAGCGAATGGGTATCGTCGTTCAATTCTTAGACGGCAGTGAAACTTCTACAGGTAGTAAACTCGAAGCTGGAGAGATTTGGTTCTACCAAAAGGGAGCCGACACTGTTATGACTTCTATCGTGGCAGCCAACGATTGGCTTGATGAAGAGACAGCAAATATGGCTCGTGAAGGTCTTCGAACTTTGGTCGTCGGGAGGAAAAAGCTGTCGTATCAACAATACCAGGAATTCACCAAAAACTACAAAGATGCTTCCATTGCTATCAATGGTCGCGATGCTGGTATGGCACGAATTGTCTCTCACTACCTCGAACGAGACCTGGAGCTATTGGGTGTGACTGGCGTGGAAGACAAGCTACAAAAGGATGTGAAGCCTTCATTGGAGCTATTACGAAATGCTGGCATCAAAATTTGGATGCTAACGGGTGACAAGGTCGAGACTGCTCGTTGTGTCGCTGTCAGTGCCAAGTTGGTGGCTAGAGGCCAGTATATTCACACGATTGCTCAGCTTAAAAGAAAAGACAATGCTCAAGACCATCTCGACTTCTTGCGCAGCAAGACTGATGCTTGCTTACTCATTGACGGCGAAAGTTTATCGCTACTACTAACACACTTCCGAACCGAATTCATCTCACTGGCAGTACTCCTACCAGCAGTTGTAGCATGTCGATGCTCTCCAACCCAAAAAGCGGACGTCGCAAAGCTTATTCGTGAATACACCAAGAAGCGGATCTGTTGTATTGGCGATGGTGGTAATGACGTATCCATGATCCAAGCTGCTGATGTGGGAGTTGGTATTGTTGGGAAAGAGGGAAGACAAGCAAGTTTGGCTGCAGATTTCTCTATCGAGCAGTTCTGCCATTTAACGAAGCTCCTTGTCTGGCATGGACGAAATAGCTACAAGCGAAGTGCCAAGCTAGCTCAATTTGTTATTCACCGTGGTCTTATCATCAGTGTCTGCCAAACAATGTACAGTATTGCGATCAACTTCGAGCCAGAAGGCTTATACAAAGTACGTAACCCACTCTATTCTTCTCAGTCTGTCTAATAATGAATACAGGACTGGCTTCTAGTGGGCTACGCAACTGTCTATACCATGATGCCTGTCTTCTCTCTCGTTCTAGACAAAGACGTCGATGAGAACCTTGCAAATCTGTACCCCGAACTCTATCGCGAACTCACCTCAGGTTCATCTCTTTCCTACAAGACCTTCTTCATATGGGTCTTCGTGTCCATCTATCAAGGGGGCATGATTCAAGGTCTCTCTCAAATCCTTACGGAGGTCGATGGCCCTAAGATGGTCGCTGTTTCCTTCACAGTGCTCGTTCTAAACGAACTTTGCATGGTCGCTTTCGAAATCACGACATGGCATCCCGTTATGATTTTCAGCCTTGTAGGAACTCTGTTGCTGTATCTTGGAAGTATTCCCTTTCTTGGGGGGTACTTCGACCTACATTTCATTGTTACCTGGTCAGTCTCTCCTGTCACCTCGAATTCTTCCAACTGGTACTAACTATGCTATAGGGGCTTCGTATGGCGCGTTGCGGCGATCTCGGCGATCTCTCTGCTTCCACCGTATGCTATGAAACTTATCTCACGAGCAATTAAGCCACCTTCGTACCGAAAAGTACAGGCGATCTGAGTTGCGGTGTGTTTGGAGTCCCTTGTATGGATTGGATCACCAACTGTACTTTTTTTACATAGCGATAGGCGTTTGGAATAGCGCTTCAATATACCTTTCATTCATCATTGTTAACCTATCGCTCCCAGCTTCACTCTCCTGTCCAGAACTGAATCATAGATTAGTTTAAGTGACAATATCGGGATTACAAACAACGAACTGTTACCCTATCTCGTTATCTCAATTGACCAGACTCCGCACCCCTCAGTCCTAGCTTGAACAAATCCTTACTAACAATCTCATCCCGTCTCTCACCCAACTCCTCAACATCCCAATTCGTATCCATAAACCTTCCATTCATAAACTCACCATCTTTACTAGCCAGCCAAACCGCAACAGCCCCAGCTAATTCTGGTGTATCTCTTGAAAATCTACGAAACGGTTCCAAAGTCATGGGCGACTCAACCATACCCGGATTCATAGACACAGAAACCACATTCGGATACTCGATCGCAATAGTAGTAGCCATCTGCAAATTAACAAGCTTGCTAAGCGCGTACGCTGATTCTCCGGGGTCCATATATAATGCTGAGTATGAAGATAGATTGATAATAGTACCAGGCTTCTGACCGAGAAGTCTGAGAAATTGTTGTGTTATTAGAAAACTACCTTTTACGTTGATTTCCTATAATTTCTTATCATTAGAAAATAGTTTTAGTTTTTCTGATTTGAAAAGATTATTACATACGAATCCATTCCACCAATCTTCTGGTTTTGCATCACCTAGTCGATCGGGAAAACACTCATATACACCGGCATTGTTAACTAATACATCTGCATGGCCGTATGTATCCTCAATAATCTTAAAAAGTGCATTGACTTCCTTGTAGTTCGAGATATCTGTTTGAATTATTCGAATCTCTACTTCGGGCTTATTCAACCTCATAAGCATATCTTTAGTCTTAGCGAGCTTTTCTGAGTTTCTTGCAACGAGGACAATTGCTTTTGGAGATGCTCGAAGGAATTGTTTCGCGAAACCCTGTGTTATTATCACGGATTAGATCAATCTAACTGTTGATGGAAGTGCTTGACAATAGATTTGGGAATGGGTAGATAGTTACTTTTGATCCAATTCCTTGGCTGGCACCAGTTATAACTATGACTTTTCCTTTTTGAGATAATTTGGCTTGTTCTGGGTTGATTGCTGGGTATTCATCTCGGTAGACTTTGCTGGTGAAGGCTCGCTTTTTTGTGAAATGGTCTACTGGAAGTTCTGACATCTTGTCGAAAAAGTGGTAGGTTGTGTTAGAAAGAGACCAAAATGTAGTTTGTGGTACGTTTGAGTTTGTTACTGTAGTATTGTGAGTGCAGATGCTAGCTAGATTTTGAAAGACTAAGTTGCTAATATATACATATGCTCGCTTCTCGCTTCAGCATGCACTGCGCCACATGACAATGAAAGGGCGTAAATGGTGCAATTACGCCCTTGGTAATTTGAGGTTTTACTTTGACTTACGATATCAAAATGTATAGAATATAAGATTGCACATTAGTTGCAAACCTGTGATGTCATAAGGGGAAGTATGAAATTATTGACAATGCTTAGCGATTAGCGAGCCCCCCCTTCTTTATATCTTTCTAGACTAGCTGTGGTCACATGACGAGCGAATAAATTATCAGACTGGAGCGAAGCCAAAAAGATTTGACTCTGTCTAATTAAACCGGACACTTTTCCATCGCACCGGCGGGTTGAGGCTTAGCCTTATTTGGTTAGGTGCCGTTTGGTTAGGAAAAAGGTATCTTTCTTCTTTCAATTCGAATGAATCTGTTTCCGTTTTAGTCCACAGATTAAAAAGAAAATAACGACAATATGGAGGTAGAAGCCACAGACACCGAAAACAACACTTTTCATCGTTTCTCTCTAAACTCCCGTGGGAACTCAAAACAGAGATTTGGAAATATGCATACACACCACACGTCATCGAAGTTTGGCTTGCTTCTGAACGTCTGAGGAGCGCTGGACCATTCGCTTGGGAACCGTACATGGGAAATTTCCACACTCGAACACAACCCTCTGCCCTCCTGAGCACTTTCAGAGAATCTCGAGAAGCCGTTCTCCCATTATATCATGTCGACAAGCTACCGAAAGTCGTTAGTGGCGTCCAGTGGATCAATTATGAGCAAGATTGGCTTTATATATCTCTCTCTGATTGCCATAGAAACTTTTCGGAATTGGAGCCACTCGATGCTGTGCTTACGGAATTAGTCGACAGTACTCGAATCCGTCACCTCATGGTGGGTTTTAGAGATAACTGGTCAATTTCAGGTAGATTATTTCACCCATTTTTGCTAACGATTGAAAAGCTCAAAGACTTGATGTTTGGGCTGAGAGAAGTGGAATGGCAAAGAGGATTAAGGTTGGACCTTTGGACTCTCGTCTGCGCAACGGAGATCCCTGTGGTTAGATTCCTTCCTTGGAATGTCTGGGGATTGATAAGATGTGTGATCATACTCGGACTACCATTCCTATATATGAAATCTTCTTATGGAATGTTGTGGTTGATCCTTCTTTCGGCCTCCTTGGAAGAATTTTTCTTTTTGGGCGTGTTTAATACTCCCACATCCTCATCATCGGCGGACTCATATTCGTACCCGAGCTTCTACCCGCTTGTCGGCTTGGAAGTGGTCGACTTGGATCGAAATTATGGTATTAGTAGTAGTTGCAAGTTCAAGGAGCGACAACACCGACGCTTGGAAAGATGTGTGAATATTTATTGGAGAGATTTGAGAAACAGAGGCAATCCGGCTATACACGTTTCTGAGGTTTACAGAAGTCATAAACCCGATATGGAGAGGAAAATTTCTTGGCAAATGGAGCTTTGTGTCTATGCTCTTTGGTTTGTTTCCGTAGTCGCTGTAATTCAGAACCTTTGGTAGATAACTGGGTCAGATCGCTTTCTGATTTGACTTTTGGGGCGAATGTTTACAGGATTCTATATATGTATACACAATACGAATTGGTTTATATGATATCATTTCTTTTGATTTAAGCAACTTACTTGGTCTGTGTAACCTACTTGATTTGAGTTAACTAGCTTGTTGTAATCAAAACAATGTCTCATAAACCAATTTGTGCGGTAGATTCAATAGAAGCATTAGCTTTGATATGACATGGCTAAAATCTATAAACGGTTAAGCTATAGTTCAATTATTCCATGATTCTCCGATTGGACTACTCGTACTCTTTTGAAGCAAGTCTTACTATATTATCCAACATATAGATAAAGCTTGTCGTGACCCATAACATCCCCATCCTTATAATGATGACTGATCACTCCACGCAAAGCCATCAAGTACTGTACTGTGTAAGTGGAGTCTCATCCACATTATATCTTACCCCACAACAACCCGACCAGATAATGGTAGATCTGCATGGTTCCCAAGTCACACAAATTTCATTCCTAGTAAAGATCTCCCTCTAAGATCTGAAATCTCCTCTATTTTCTTGCCCTAATCGATGGTGAAAGCCGAGACTGCATGTGAACATAGAGGGGGTTTTATGCTTACTATCACGCGGTCAACTTGGTCCAGAGCGTACAGTAAGCAACTCGAGAAATATGATTTAAAATCTCTCACTGTGTTTGAGCTTTCGGTACTTCGTCTATCACATCGACGGCCCTGCGGATCCACTTTCCCCGCATCATTCTACATCACTTAGAGGCCGAGGCTCTGTTATAGCACTTAGTATATAGGTCAAGTTGACCATATCGGAGAACTCGGGGGACCATTTTCCGTTTTGCTAAGTTAGTGTGGGTGTGAAGGTTGGTGGCTGGACTTATACTGTACTTTTTTGTAACATGGTACATGGCAATAAAAAAGATGATATAAATCAACTAGAGAGATGCGACAGGTTGCGGCTGTAGAAAGTATGACACTCCATAGTTTTGACATGGAGAATTAAGTAAGCCATACTTGCTTTTAACAGGTCTAAAACACTATTCACGTAAAGACCCTGAGTTTGTTGTTGAACTCTGCTATTTTTTTCTTGTTCCACTCGAAGAGCCTCCTTCGCTAGCCGCCGCCGTAGAATCTATTGAAGGTTGATAACAGTGAGACTCCAATCAACGAGGTCTAGTGATAAATGACAATTCTCAATGCCGAAGATCGAACCGATTGCTATAAAACGGTACTTTTATACAATATGTGATAGAGAAAGCCTCGACAGGGAACAAGGTACCGGTAGTGTAAGAAGCACGAGATTCTTTACCTGAAGAGTCACTAGTACTCCACTCCAATGCCAACACAGAGAATACCAAACCCCGACCAATAGATAAGATGGAAATTTAAAATGTTGGCATAAATTGCTGCAAATGACATAACCATGAAACCCTTTTCCCTGCGTCGCATCGATTACCCTTGAAGTGAAGCGAACACAATGAATGGGGTAACCAGGGTGGTGGGTCGGTCCGGTATCAAAATGTGGGGGAGACACATCAAGAGACTGAGAGGATACAATAAATCCCAGGGCAGTGCAGTTTTAATACTTCCATTAAGAAAAGGCACATGAAGATGTCAAAGAAGTCCATCTGGAGTGTGCCGAGGATGCTTCGGCATTCATATACTGCATTCTGCTTCTTGGCAGGGTCGTCATTTAGGACTAGAACCTTGACTGCCGTGCTGCCATTTGCTATACTCCTCATCTGAGTTCATCCCAGTTCCCTTACTGAGGCTTACTCTACCCCACATTGTTCAATGAGACTCTGTTGCTAGGGAGAGCCCAAATGTTATTGAATCTCCCACCAGAGTGTGTCAGTCAGTCACTGGGCTGCGTCAATACGCCAATTTTTGGGTACATAACTATTTTCTTGGGACTTTTTCCATATTTACCTATCTTATTTAAAGATCTGTTTCCTATTTGATACCCAGATTACACAGTCCAGAATATGGAGTTGTACCAGAATGACTTCACCAAAGGAGAGACGAGACAAGGTGCTAGTCAAAGCAAAAGCAGACATCGACCATCGTCTGAAACTCGAATAGAGATTCAACAACCCAAACAACAAAGGCATAAAAGAACAACATACGGAGGGACAGGCCGAGCTCACCACGAAGAAAGGCTTTTAGGATCTTCTCCTACTCCACAGCCAGGCCAAAAAACCTCCCAGAAACGAAACAGACCAATCTCCAGAAACGACAAGCCGCTACCAGAAACTCCAAGTCCATCTCAACAACTAGACTACGAAGATTGGCTTACAGATATCACCAAGAAAGCAAAGAAAGAGAGGAGTGAACCCAGGACGCCGCCGGAGCCCGTACCTCACAAATTTCTACGAGCTCCTCAACCTCCCCAAAGATCTCTCGTTCATAAACCCTCAATAACACCAAGCGAACCCCTATCATGGCGCACAGGCAAGAATTACTTGGAAAAGTGGCAACTACCTGTATGGCGACCACTATCACCCATTTTCTACGATGACCACATTGAGTTTAAACGAGACCAACCGTACTGCTCTTTCGAGAGGATAAAAGAGACGAAAAATTCATCTTCGCTGTCATTGTCGGTAATATCGGAAAAGTCGAGATGGGTATTCTGGGGTATTATTCGAGGTATATATGGGGATGATGAGAGAGTGAGAGGGGACAAACTCAAGGCGAGAATGAAGAAGAGCGGCTGGCGTACCCTGGGGGATTTTCATTGTTTTTGATTTTATTGAGTGGTGCTATACCTTATGTTGTGGTATGTTGTCTTTGCAAGTGAAAAGACAGCTCGCTAACCGAGTTTAGGTCGTACTAGATGATGCAGTTGTTGGTGAGTCTCTTCTCCATTTCTCCTTCCTCGCACTTAATTAACAATAGATAATCCTTGATTTCCACAAATATCTCACATCTTCACATAGCTATAATACTACCAATCCTCATCACCGAGTTTCAAGCACCAGCAGAGATATTGGATGGTACGCCTCAGCATATTTTCTACCACTAACAGCACTTATGCCAATTTACGGAAAATGCTACGCCCTATGGAGAATCAAGTGGACATTTCTCTTCTCCATATTAATCATAATGAGTATTTCATCCATCAGAGTACTAAAATACGATTACTAACAAGATTTAGTCGGTTCAATCATATGTGCAACTGCTCGAAGATCCGAAACCTTCATCACAGGACGAGTTATCGCAGGAGCTGGAGCAGCAGGAATCTTTACTGGAGCAATGAGAATTATTAATTTTGCTGCACCAAAGAAGCAACATGTGATACTGGAGGCAGTTGGTTGTATCATTCTTGGTAAGTATTCCTATATACAAATACTATAGGTACTTATCGCAGCTAATACATCTAAGGTGGATGTACTGTTTCCGGCGCAATCTTAGGAGGCGTTATTGCTGATTCCATCGGCTGGCGCTGGTCATTCTGGATCAACGTCCCCATCGCTTTTGTCTCAGCAATTGTTTTCTTCATCGTCTTCCCTAAAGAGCCCATTCGAGCTAAAGTCAGCAATCTCTCACTGTGGCAAAAGTTTAGAAGGGTTGATGTTATTGGGGCATCACTGCTTATAGGCAGTCTTGTCTGTTTGATCTGCACGCTACAATCCGTGTCTACATCGTCAGGTATATCCGATAGTGCGAGGTCACTTGCTATTGCGTCTGGTGCGCTACTGGGATTATTCTTAGTTCATGAAAAGTTTCGACCTGGATATACCTCGTTGCTTCCACATAAGATATTTGCGAATAGGACCGTGTGGAGTTGTTGTTTGGGACTCTTTTTCCTCTTCGCTGGCTTTATGAATTTCGTGTTCTTTCTATCGATCTTTTTCCAGGTATGTGATAGAATTCCTCGCACAAAGGTTTACGTGCTAAATTTAGATTTTAGGGAGTGCTTGGCCAAACTCCAGAATCGAGCGCTATCAGTATGCTCCCATACGTCCTCTCTCTCACAGCGGGATCAGCTATAACTGGATTAGCCGTGAAGAATGTGCGATACTACAATCCTTTCTTCATATTCGGTGGAGTCCTATTTGCCACAGGAGCAGGTTTGATTTTCACTTTTGATATGGAAATTACGATCGGGCGTAGAATCGCGTACGAAATGGTCCTGGGATTTGGCGTTGGTCTATTGATGCTCGCCAATGTTGCTGCTTGTCAAACTTCAGTAGATGAAGAAAACCACTCCATCGCTCAAGGCTTAACTTTCCTTTGTTCAGCTGCTGGATCGTAAGTTCTTATTGAGTCGAGGTTCTTTAATTTTCATTGGAAGACTTCTAACACTTCGTTGTTGCAGGACAATATCCCTACCAATTTCAAGTACAATACTCAACCGAACACTGAGAACCAAGATCGAAGCACTTGAGCTTCCCTTGTCTGTGACAGCAATAATACTCTTGGATCCAACAAAACTTCGAGACCATGTTCCCGCTGAAGATTTATTGGTCGTTCTGGAAGCACTCGTACACTCGATTCGAGCTGTTTTCGCCTTGGGTGTAGGATGTTCGGTTCTTTCGGCTTTATCATTTTATTTTGTACCTTGGGCACCAATCATGGCTTAAGTGAAGCATCAGCCTTTCAACAACTGAAGTCTTTATAGATCATACCAAGAGTCTATTATTACTCACATCGATACTAAGAATATGATTTCTTGGAAAGCTATTTCCAGCCTTCCGTATCCATTCCAGCACGCCGAAAACTTCTACGACCGTAACTTTTTACACCGTCAACGACGAAATGCCATGATGACAGCAAACCACATTTTACGTTTATATTGCGCCTCTTAAGCTATCCATAACCTCACTATACACTTGATACTACAGCATCGAGTAACGTACAGTAATTCAAACTATCACGATCCCTCAAACTTGCATCTTTCTTTACGAGCAATGGTATTATCTTCACAACGGGAACATTGCATCAGATCTAAATTGCTCTGCTTTCTAAACCAGCCACCATCCGAAATATTTTCCAGAAACATTGTTTGGGCTCCGTCATCACTTCACTTGTTCTTGTTGCGGTGTCACTTCCACACTTAGCATTAATGGCTTGCATTTTTGCATTTTGCATAGGCATTAGTTTTTAAGGTTGATAATGAATTAATGATTCTTGGTTATCTAATGAAGAATGAACAAATGTAAATAATTCTCGTCTGACAGCTCATAATTGCGTTATGATATCACCATTGCCCAACACCGTTTATACTAGATTGAGCCCTATGTCAGTTTCTCCTTTTCAGTTATTATACAGTCCCAGCACATGAGAGCTTTTTGCTCAAAGCACATACAAAATCAAAAGCTAGATTGCTCCTCTATATCTATATCCTTATCACACAAATCACTTAACTACCTATCTGAACTCAATAGCTCACATAATTCGAGTAACCAACTTGCAATCTAGATATCATATTTAAAGCTTATCTAAATCTACCTAACAATGCTTCGAAACATCTCCAGAAATCCACACACAAAAAAAGAACAAAGATGATTCTCATCCCCACCACCTACCTACACTACTCAGCAACCCTCCAAACCAACCTCTCCCCACTAACCTCCTTCCTCCTCAACGAATCAAGAGCCTCCTGCGCCCTCTGCAACAACGTCTCCCCCTCCACAATCCTAATCCGATTAGGTCTAACCACCCCATCCTCAAGTAACCTCGGCATAATCTCAGATTGAAGTTTCTCTTTAAAGAACTCATTCTAAAAAGGAGAAGAAAAAACCCCTTCTCGTTAGCATATCCCCTGTTAAAAAAGACATTCCTCTCAAATGATTTCTTAATCTCGAAACTGAAACTGAGAAATCGGAGGGAAAGAAGAAGAAAATACATACCTCAAGATAATAATGAGTCCTAACCCCCCTAACTACGACCCCCTCCACCCAGCTCGCTTCACCCTGTACATCCATAGAATAAACCGGCTCCACATCAACCGTAGAATCCCTAACAATAACCGGCAACAAGATCGCAACCCTCGCTCCTCTACCACCACCATTCAATCCATTCATCCACCTCCTCGCAATCTTCGAAATAGGATCAAGACTCCCGGATTTCGAACCAATACAATCAAAAACAAAAAGAAACGGAAGATTTCCATCATCCGTCGTCGTCGTAGTCTTCGTTGTAATCGTAGTCACAGCAACTTCAAGAATCCGATCCACAACATCATCACCATCCATCGAACGATAATCAAAAACCTCCCTAGCACCAAAAGATCTCAAGAGATCATAATGTTTAACCGAAGAAGTAGTAAGTAGATTCTTATATCCCCAATAAGAGAGGATTTGAATAGCATATTGACCAGCTGATGATGAACCACCCCAGATGAGGATCGGGGAGTTAGCGTGTGGTGGTTCATAGTTTTGCGGGCGTGGATATGGGAGGGGGAGTTCGAGGTCTTTGGTTACGGCGTGGAAGACTGTTACGAAGTTGTTGGGTAGGGTTACGGCTTCTTGGGGGGTGGTGTTGGATGGGACCTATATAGGAAGTAATTTCATTTCTGATTAGTTGATTGACATCATCGGAAATGTTATATATTGATTGCTGGGTGCGAAAAGGTCACCTTTCCGAGGAGGTATTCAGGCGCAGTAATGAATTCCTGCTGTCCTTTCTCCTTAGGTTCCCTCCACATAAACCCAAATACTTTATCACCGAGTTTCAGTTTTTTCACATCTGGACCAACTTCAACAACTGTTCCTGCAATGCCATCACCGAGGATCTGTGGATGGTTTACTAGGAGGCCACCGTCGTTTTGGTGGAGGTCTAGGGGACCGGATGATACCCATTCGACTTTGACTCGTACTTCGCCTTCGATTGGTGTAACTGTGGGTACTTTGATGATGCCAAGGGGGCCACGAACGGCGGTCGTTGCTACGGCTGAGTGTGTTGACATTTTGAAGGATCTTTTTTTAGGATAAGTTAAGCGAGGTTAAGTGTATGATCAAGAGGGACTGTGAATTGAAGAACTTGAGTGAGTGAGTTGTTGAATTGAGTGAATGGGAATTTGGCTCTATTTATCTATTCATGTAACAAACTAAGAAAAGGTCTAACTCCGGATTAGATTTCTAATGAACTTGCATTGTGGATTATACGTGATAAGCTCTGCTGCGTAATGGAGTCATTCATTGTCTAGAAATGGCATAAATACAAATGTTTAGCGTTCGGTTCCGGGCATTTGTTTTTTAGTAAGCACCAGATCGCAGCGTGTAGTAAGCTAATTGCTCCGTCCTGCTCCGTTTCTATCACATGACATGATCGGATCGTTACTAATTCAATGGATTCTGTCTGATGTGTGTTCGTCACTGCTGAAATCTAGTTATACGAAGCTGGCGTTAGGTTGATTAAGCCGTTGCGAATCCGTCAAGAAGGACCGGACTGATCATATTGGCTTGCCGACTTGACTCAATTGTTGTATTGGTGTGAACAGCTCTCGCTTAAAGCAAGTAAGGAACACTTTTGTCTTTTCTTCTATGGGTGGGAAGCTATAAGAAAATTCATTTAGTTCCAGATCGGTGTGAAGATTATCCTAGTGTTCGTCGTTTTATATCATATGAATTGTTTTCGTGTTTTCGTGTTTAAAATCCACCTCCGAATTGTGAAAGCACGTTGCGTGTCCTTAGCTCCCAAATGAGTTGCACAAAATGAAACGGAAAAGTACGCTGGACTATGTCAGTGGATCAGCAGATATTGAATTCGTCGGCATAATTCGTCCTAGGGAAATGGTTGGATTGCTAGGTTTCCAATAATGGTTTTAAACCGACACATTTTCTCTTCATGTCAAACTCCATTTGTTTCTCCAGCCAGTATACCAATACAGATAATCAAAAAGATCACTAGCAGATCTATGACCCACCAATCTCGCTCTTAACCCATTTCTCTAGTCCACCCCTCGCAATAATCTCTTGCACATTTGGTGGCAACTCGCCAACCTTCTGGCTCCACTGCTTTCCGCCCTCTCCCTCAGTAATAATAACTTTACTCCTTCTCACATCCCACACAAACTTCCATCCGGTCCGTCTCGTCAGCACTTTTTCGCCTTGACTCTGTACCGCTGGTGGCGGAGAATCCAAACTCTCTTTGTTCAGGCTTGGCTCCTTGACTTCGCTTGAAGGGTTAGCCGCCGTAGAAGAAAAGGTTTCGCGAAGACGTTCAACTAGGCGAGGAACCTCGACTCCCATGAGAGCATTGTTGATACTGTTCCGGCTGAAGATGTTACCGAAGGAGCCAGCAACGACCATAGGGATCTTCTTGGCCAAGATAGCCGTCGCAGCCTGTTCTCTCGAACTACCGCATCCGAAGTTAAATCCAGAAACCAGAATATCGCCTTCTCGGGCAATTGATCCAAATTCTTTGTCGTAGTTCTCCATGCAGACCTCGGCCATCTTCTCGACAGACACACCATCCTGGTAGGTATATTTCCCGGGGTAAATACCGTCAGTGTTGATATTATCAGCATCGCAAAAAACGATTTCTCCCTCTCCCTCAACTTTCTCTGGAAATCCAGGAAGAACATCGGTCAATGGACCATCATCTGACTCCGCTGCATCTGCAGAGGCAGCTTCACCGAAGAGAGATGATTCCGCACCCAAGATAATTGAGTCGGCTTGTGCTGTCAATTTGTCAAGTGCATCTAGGACACTCATTGTGCGGTCCTCATCCGCGATACCACTTCCTTCTCCAAGAACAACCTTCTCAACTCCAATCGGCTTCTCGTACCATCCTGGTCCTGCGATCTTGCCCTTCAAAGCACTTGCAGCTACGACTTCTGGGGAAGCAAGATATGCCTTTGCGTCTGTTGATCCCATTCTTCCTTTGAAGTTACGGTTGCTAGCACTGATACCTACTTCTCCTGGCTCAAGAAGACCCGTTCCAAGTCCGATACATGGTCCACAGCCAGCAGGTAGAGGCTTTGCGCCGGCAGCAAGGAGAGCCTGCCAATCACCAGCATCAGTTGCCGCCTCCTGCTCTGGTAATGAAGCGGCTGCAATATAGAATTCGACGCCTTCTGCAACCTTTGGTATCTGCCCGTCTACCGCGGCATCTTTGAACACCTTTGCTGCGGCTGCCAAATCCGACGCGCGAGAGTTTGTACATGAAACTAGGTATGCTTTGTTAAGTTTGATATCTTGTGCTTCGAGGTCGCGGAGGGGTGTAGCGACCTTGACAGAGTTGGGTCCGGAGACGTAGGGCGAGAGAGTTGAAAGGTTGAGGTAGAGGGACTTAGCATATGTAGCTCCCTTGTCGGCTACCAGTTGATTTTCAACAAGATCGTCAATACGAGCATGTGTGAATTGTGACTCGGCTGCCTTCTCTCCATCGAACAGCGCTGCGGTCGTGGCCTTTGATCTCAGCCAGGCCTCCAACATCTTGTCGATAGGGAAAAGTCCAGTCAGGGCACCCCATTCAGTTGTCATGTTCGCAATGGCCAGTCTGTCGTCGATTGGTAAGCTTCGCATCGTTTGTTCGGATCCAGTAAATTCAATTGCGTGGTTGAGAACCTCGTCGTTGTTGAACAGACCGCAGAGAGCTACAATAACGTCCTTTCCTGTAACACCTCGTGGCATCATCCCAGTCAATGTGACCTTTGCAATCGGTGGGACCTGCCACCAGGTTTTTCCTGTTGCCCAAATACTTGCAGCATCTGTCCTGACCATCGCTGTTCCGAGGCAGCCTACTCCACCATACATATTGCTGTGACTGTCACTGGCAACCGTCACCGTACCTGGCCACGCGTAACCCTCCTCAACCATAATCTGGTGTCCTATTCCTCGTCCAGCAGGGTAGAAATCTACACCCTGCTTCTTTGCAAATTCCTCTATCTGTCTGTATTTCTTGAGGTTTGTCTCGCTCTTATTTTGCACATCGTGGTCCAGGGTCATTACCACCTGTCTGTTGTCGTGGATCTTGGATGCGCCAATTGACATGAACTTCAATGCGACAGGCCACGAGTTGTCATGGGTCATGCAGTGATATGGTGAGAGGGTAACATAGTCGCCAGACTTAACAACTTTGTCCTTTGCGAGACCAAGGGAATATCTCTGCACGATCTTCTCGGTCAAGGTTTGCGCGACTCGAGGGGGTGATTTGAGAGAGGAGAGAATAGAGGATGACGCCAAAGCTTCGGTTTGTGCATGGAAGACATCTTGGTGCCGTTGGGCCGTTGCTGTGTATGCTCGCACAGGAGATCGCAGAGTTCGGAGGGGGAGGAGGTTTCGTGATGGTCTGGCCCGCAGACCTTGCAGCCCGAGGCGTTGCTAGGTATGGGTCAGTGGATTGTTTGGATATACAATTGTGCATACGAACTGAGATCATGATGAGTCCATTGACATCCAATGCTGGTGTGAATGTTGAATGCGATCTTGGAGGAGCGTCAATACTGAACTTTACGAACTTTACCCCAGATTTATTTTTTTGATGGTCATTAATTATGTCGCTTCCTATTGGCTGAAGCGTCTTTTCGTAATTGCGACTTCGGCTTTCAGCTTGCTTCAACGACACTCCCTCCATAATAGCGACACCACCAGCAATCAAGTTTCGGAATGGGCATTGAACGAATAAATCTCATGGGCAATGCAAAAGTATTCTCTGCTATCAACTACAACCCTCAGAATCCTGACTTCTCGAGCCCAAAATTCAGCTGCACCATAATATCCGGACTCTGCTTCCAGTTGAAGTTCTCTACAGCCATGTCCGCCTTACAGCGCTTCAGGGCACAAGCCGGCACATAACTGGGGAATCAGTCAACACTAAGAAGATGTCACAATATAAGGTATCAGCTACGATAAGAAGGCCTTAGAGACGAAGAGGTGATACCTTTCAGGTCTTTCAGAGTTGATTTCAAACATCATTCTGTCTGGGACACTACTGTACATTCCAAATCCTGGTTGACAAAATCAGCGAGGGAAGCGTAGTGTCTCGACAACGTATGTAGTATTCCCGATTAGAATGCACTATCCTTTGATGTACCTTTTCGCCCCTGGATCATTTTACAAAATATATTGATGGATATTCCGGACTAGCCCAAGGACGACTTAATATTAAGAAAGATGTAGTCGAGCGATCTTATTATTGCGCTTTGCGGGGTTTCCATTTCAATGTTGCTCTCGAAAGACCGACCATTGGACAAGTCGCTAAATATCTTTCTTGCTACCCGAGCCCAGTCAAAGAAGCTTGTTCTGCTAAAGGGATCCAGAGCCAAGAGAACAAGACAATTAGCAATTTTCCATTGCTGGGAAATATATAACCCGCAACATATATCCAGAACACGCCCAGACATTGATATTGGAACGTGATTTGGATACTCTACACATACGAGGACGAGATCGTACTTTCGTTTTTAGAACAATTTAGACAGGTTTCGTGATTTTTAATATAAGGTTGCTTCAATAGTCCTCTATTAAGATTCCCTCTTTCTCCGCCTCTCTCAAAGCATTGCTCTTTCTTCTTTCCCTCATTATCAAGTTCAAAATGTTTTCCAGCTTCATCCTCCTCTTAGTTTCCATCAGCCCTGCTTTCGGTGCAGCCATCTACGTATCGCCCACCGGCACGTCTTCAGGAACCGGAACCATAACTTCCCCATTAGCATCAATTCAATCTGCAATCGACAATGCAGTCGCTGGGGATACAATTTACCTACGCGCAGGTACCTATTCCCTCACAACCAATATTCAAATCAAGAAGAGTGGTACTTCGTCTGCTCCATATACCTTATCTGCATATGAGAGTGAGAAGGTCATCATTGATGGAGAAGGACTTCCGTATACACCAGCAGATCTAGATGCTAGTATACCAAGCGCCAGTCGAGGAATCTTACATATTGAGAAGTCGAATTATTGGAACTTTTATAATTTGGAGTATGTAAATCACAAATATTTCTTTTCTTTTCAAAGCTACACATTATCTAATCAGAAGATGCACAGGTTAATTAATGGCCCTTATGGTATTTACCATACCGATAGTTCAAATAACTATTATGAGAGCCTCATCACCCGCGATAACTACGAGACCGGTTTCCAAATGCAAGGTTCCTCATCCTCCAACACGATTCTCTATCTCGACTCGTACGGAAACCGGGATCCCCGCAAGAATGGAGAAAGTGCCGATGGTTTCGGATGTAAGGAGGGGAGTGGTGAGGGAAATATTCTGAGAGGTGCTAGATTGTGGAATAACGTTGATGATGGGCTTGATTTCTGGGAGTTTAAGACTGGTGTTACCGTTGAGGATACAATTAGTTGGGGAAACGGGTTTAATCGGTCTGTCTTCCCTCTCTTCACCCCTCCTTTCCCTTCTTACGCATAACACATGATAACAAACACGATTTTTGAATGAATATATATATATATGATAACTAATGTTCACGTATCTAGATGGGGATTCACCGATTTCGAAGGCGACGGCAACGGATTCAAACTCGGCGGCGGAGACTCAGGAGACATCGGCCCCGCAAACCACATCCTCACAAACAACATAGCATTCCTCAACGCCGCCAAAGGATTCACCGATAACTCTCAAACCGGTTATTTCACCCTGACGAGAAACACAGCCTGGAACAATGGAGACACCGGCTTCCAAATGAAAACTAGCGTTTCTACGCTCACGGATAATATTGCTGCTCTGAATGCGAATAGTCAGACGAGTTTTACGGGTACTCAGACTCAGAGTGGGAATAGTTGGAATATTGGCGGTACTTGGAATAATGCTAGTTTTTTGAGTGTTGATTCTTCTAGTGTTACTGGGGAGAGGGCGAGTGATGGGAAGATTGTTGGGAGTGAGTTTCTCTTGCCGGTTAGTGGGGCGGATATTGGGGCTACTACTTATTGGTAGGCTGGTTGGGGTTTGTAGTTGTGAAGTCGTATGTTCTCCTGCGTATTGGCCGAAGTGGATGGTGAGAGTTTCATTCTTGTATATAGTTGGATTTTAACCAGTGCGCTGATGTGTTCGTAGTTAGCATACGTAATTAGTTAGTTCACTTGGAAAATGTACATAACGTGCAGTTGTACTCTCATAAAATTACAGCTTACTCGGGTTCTTTCATTATAAACAAATGACATACCAGTACTTCTGATCCTGTTACTAGCTATGCTTGTCCCAAAGAGCTAGGCAACCTTCTCCAATGCATACTCAGACGAGGGAAATGATAATTCTAGTCCGAAAATTAAGCGAGAAAGAAAGAAAGAGAGAGAAAAGGGGGGTGGTAGTTGCACGATTTTATGGAGTACAGATACTAAATATATCTTGTACCTGATTAGGTGCTCTTACTACTAGATATATCGCGACAATTCAACTGAAAAGCTCCTCTGTATTCTCCAATCCTAGATAACAGCATCACTATCTTCATTTGCGTTTCGCGAAAGTACTCCTCTTGCATACCTTTTCGATGTTTCGGCTCTAACAGGACTATTGACCACTCTTTCGAAAATCGTAAAGTTAGGCGTCCAAGGAATCATGGCAAGTTGGTAGGTAGGTAGGCTTTAGTCATGATGGTTTATGTCTTGTAGAGTTCAAATTATAGGCATCTTTAAAGGCATCAAAAGGTATTGGATGAGTATAGAATCGAAACCCCCATAATAAGCCTCTTTGGACAGATGGGGTCTTATAAATGCAATGGTTGAGTTACTCATTGGGTCGAAGCTTGAGACTAGGCTAATAATTGTAGCGGGCACTAGCTTTTGTTTCCCTGGTTGCGAAGGTGCTTCGACTGGAGAAGAAAGTATAATACATGTAGATTGACTCGTTTCGTGGCACAATGTCGTGAAAAGAGCATTTGCAAATTAAAAGCTAGAATTGTTGCATCAAAGGCTTGTTTAAGTCAATAATCAGTGGGGTATCTCAATTCAGCTTTTTCTCTACCTATTTATTTATCTATCAATGAAACAGTTCGTCGCCGCTGCCTTTCTGCCGGCCGGGATCTTATACAACCTCCTATGAATACAAAGGGGATGCAGTTAATGCCCATTTCCATTAGATTCTTGCACTGTGACTTGAACGCTCTTTGTAAGAACAATCCCAGCCTCTCCGCCAAGACTAGCTAACGCTTTATGTCTTGTAATAGCCCCCCGACTCCTATCTCTATTCTCCAAAACACCAGTACCTTCACCTATACGATTTTGGCCATCCCTAAAGCTGCCTCTTGTAACAGTAGTTCTAATACCATTATCTTTCTCATCATTACCCTCCTCCGCGAAACCACCCCAATTCTTAGTTCCTTGTCCAAACTGTATCTGACTCTCCTTGCTCTTTACACTATCACTTCTTCCTCGTTCACCTTCTTGATCGTGTTGAGAGTTGAGCTCAATAAAATCACGGTCGAGGTTATCCTTCCGAGAATTCTGTTTCGATTTGTTGGTATAGCCCAGTCCGTATTGAGAGGATTCTTTTGCGCTCGTCCCTTGAAGAGACATCTTGAGAGCTGGAACAGCCCAACCGATAAGTGATCGACAGGCAGGGAGACAGCCGCAGATTATGCCAACGGAGGTTTCGAGGTCTGTCCAGACAGCGATTGGAGCTTGATCATCTAATTTTTATCAGCACCTTCACTCCAAGGAAAATACTGTCCACGCCATGAGACCTAATCTATAAAAAAGGACACTTACAGGAAGGATCTGACGAGCTTTGCAGTTTGAGTAAAGATGGAAGACGAATGAGCGAGCATATCACAACGAATGAGCCGACTGAGAACATGGCTAGTAAATTAAGCTTCTTTTGCCAAGGAAGATGCAACTTCCAAAGTAGCGGGAGTGGCATAAGTAGAATTACGAGATCGTGAAAGATGGACATTCCAGCTGCGAGGAAGACTACAGCATAGGAGTTTATGCATTGAACGTAACCCGGATCCATCTTGCTTGTATACATCCAGTTTGTCCAGTTTCCATGAAATGGGACCTGGAAAATGTTAGCTAATATAAGTTTTGATGAGAGCCATCAAAGATAGAAGTGCAAAATACTAACGCATTGAAATGTCAGGGACATCAGTAGAGAGAAATTGGATGCCATGACAAAGCAAAACATTATAGCGACACAGAATCTGAATTTCTTGTCTGGGAATATGCGTCTGAAAAATAGGAGTAGCGATAATTTTGTGAAGGTGATGGCCATAATGTAGAAGAGTTCGGCTATATAGAACCACTGTTCAACAGTTAGAGTTTGTTAATCAGACTGGCTGCTTATTTAATATTACCTTAAGTGATTCTTGGATTTGGTGAGTAGTAAGAGAATAAGTGTGTTCTCCAAAGTTGAACGAAACAATCATCAAAGCTGCTGCCACATCCGCCAGATACCAGAATAAAGCTCCAAGCATCATCCAGTCATCTGCTTGGATCCCGAGATCTAAGAGATGTCTAGAGATCAGTCGTAGAGCGACAAAGAGGATTGCCGTGGGCATCATGACATAATATGTATTCCGCTGCTCGTTGACTCTAGTGCGATCTACTGGAACTCCGCAGAGGTCTGCTTCATAGGCCTCCAATTGGAAGAGAGAGGTCACATTGCAGGCAACTCCAACACAAGGAGTGAGCTCGGCTGTGAGTGCGGCACTCGTACAGATACATGTAACATTTGTGAGGGAACCGCAGACTTCGGGGACGATAGTTGCCATGCAATCGAGCTGTAGAATTATTAGTTATGCCTAAACGGTGAAGAATTCGGTTACTCACTGCACAATCAGGAACAGTAGCTGCTGCCCATGTGGATGTGAATAGGCAGGATGCCAAAACAATCAAGCTTGAGGTCTTCATGGTGGCTTTGTGAAGAGTACCCCCAACCACGAAGTGCACAAGCTTCTTTTAGCCACTGAAGACAAGCAAGGCAAAACAACCATAAATCAACAAAGAGATTGTGGAAATCGAGAAAGAAAGGCTCCACGAATTGGAGGATGTACAGACGAGACCTGAGGATATATGATGAAGTCCAGAGGCTTAGAAGTTGATATAATAGTGGCCTTTACTATGGTTATCGAGTTTTCATCTACTGCGTACGAAGCCCATACTAGCTTAGATCTTCCTAGTCTAAAACGTGGTATCTAGAGTGATATACACAAACCTACTTGACTGACCAGGATACTTGCGTAACATATATACCGTTATAGCTCCGAACCTCTAGGAATGTGCCGATCCTCTCTAAATACGGGAAATGGGACAAAAGCAGGAACCAGATTTGTCATTTTTGTTTTGTTTGACGGGAATGAAGCAATCCAGCCAATGTGTGTGACTGGGGTTACTCGTCTGCGGTCTCCAAGAATACCGAGAGTTTGGGATAAGCGAGCGGCGCGGTCGAACCATAGGATGATTTTGTAGTTTTTCTCCACAACTTGAACGGGTGTACGCGAGGTACGAATACCACATGCCAAATTCGTAGTGGGAGCACAAGCTCTGGTGGTTTAAAAGCCAATCACCGAGGAGCTCTCTCTATCTCCCTCGGTTACAGAGGTACAGACTTGGGGAGTTGGTTGATGGAATTCAAATTTCAGACTTGCAGGACCCTAAATGGATCCAACAACATGCTTACTCTATCCATACTGTCTCATCTTCTACTCTTTCGAGCCCAAGGATTTGTCCAAAAGTAAAATGGTCTAGATGCTTCCAATCTCTCATTTCTCGGACCTCATCGTTTGCCAACGATTAGTCTCCGTTAATGGTAGCATTCAAAAGCCAAGGGAACGAAAACTGTAGAAACTGGTTCAGATTGCTTGCTGCTGCTCATCTCCAGTCACCCGGAGAGGCCTCCCTTATGTTGATCCGAAGTCTGGACAGCGGGATTGGTTAACTCGTTTAGCCAGCAGCGGGTCCTCCCGGCTCCAACGGCTCATGCGAATAAGTGGATGCTGATTTATATTCGTGTTAGATCTGCACATGGGGGGTAAGATCTATTCCATTGCGAGAGGCGCAGGCGACAGACCGTGCATATTTAACCTCGACGCTACTTCATACGGCAAGTGCAAGAGAGAAACCCCTTTTATACTTTACAGAAGTACTCGTAATCATATGTTAGAGGCGGATCTTTTCTATGCCCACTATTGCACTTGGTTCGTCGCTTAATTTATATTTCGCTTAATGTGAAATCGAACTCCAATCGAGATGTGATACTGTACAGTAGTATTACGGAGAAAAGAACAGTAAACTCCGTCATATCGCACAGATTCAAACCCTTGGTTCGATCCTTTTCGATCTTCCAAACCCTCGCTTAAGTAGATCTTGAAATCTCTGTGCAATTTGTGCAGATCCAGCACAAAAACCTGGCTCTTCTTCGGCACACCCAAGTCGCCGGTGTGGAGTCCGAACCAAGAGCTACAGGGTTCATTCAGTTGAGTAAAAGGGGTTTGGATCAAGTGTTAGTCGATGCTTTCCCTGTACAATTCGCGTCCCATTGCACAAGGGTCATCAAGGATTTTCGAGCCGTTGAAAAATCGCTATCGTGTTTCCTTATCGCACTGCACTACTCGTACCAAAGTGGGTTCGGAGCTCATCTTTCGACTTTTGTTGTAGACCTCTACGGAAGCTGTCGTTCAAACACCTCTTACTACTCACTCACTGTCTTTTGCATCACGCTCCCTTATCGTTTCTGTTTATATTCTAAAATCTATTGCGGTCTTTCGTTTCATACTTGCAGCGTTGTCAATTTCGTTACCCCTAATTCATTATGGCCTACGTAGACTCTTCTGTGGACAGTCCCAGGACTACCCCAAGCTCCACGAGCATTGGATCCTCTGAGCGTCTAAAGGTCGTCATCGTTGGAGGCTCGGTTGCCGGTCTCACCTTGGCACATTGTCTCCGTCACAATAACATCGATTTCGTCGTTCTGGAAGCCGGTCCAGAGCTGGCGCCGCAAGTTGGAGCCTCTATTGTTGTGTGTTCTAATGGTGCGAGAATTCTAGACCAGCTCGGTATCTACGATGATGTTAGTAAATACAGTTCAATTTTTTTTACCTTAGTGTGAATTGTCGGGTGCTGTAGCATTTCTTGAGATTTCCATACGAAGAAGACACGCCCCAGCCCTTAGAATTGATGTCTTGCTTCTTCTAACCCATCCCGAATGAAGCATTGCTAACACCGGAGTTCTTAATAGATCGAAGCTATTGTTGACCCCCTTCAAAATGGACTCACATGGACTGGCGATGGGAAGCTAGTGATTAACAGCAATGCGCCAGTCTTGTCGGGTTTACGGTAAGTTGATTTTTAGCACTCGCGGTAGATTCTTTGCCAGGAAATTGGACTAAGCAAACATAGGACTGGATATCCCTTTTGTTTCCTGACGCGTCGAGACCTACTCAAGATCATCTCGGACCATTTGCCTGCAGACAGATCCAATATCTACACATCCAAAAGGGTTAGCAAGATTGAACAGACACCAAATGGGGTAACGGCTTTCTGTGAAGATGGCACTTCGTTTTCCGGAGATGTTCTTGTTGGTACAGATGGCGTACGTAGTGGTGTTCGCGCCCAGATGTTCGAAAACATTGAAGCAAAATCTCCAGGAGCTACCGAAAACGACCAGAAGGCTTTGTCTGCAGAATACAACTGTATTTTTGGCTTCGGAGAACCTGTCAAGGGGCATGTAGTTGGAGGAGATTCCCACCGATCCTATGCCAAGGAACATTCAACTCTTTCTTTTGTGGGCGCCGATGGCAGATTGTTTTGGTTCTTGTTCTCCAAACTTGACAAGCGATACTTCGGAAAGGATATTCCACGCTACACTCAAGCCGATCTTGATGAGGCTATAAAGCCATTCTTTGACATTCACATGACCGATGAGATCAAGTTCAAGGAAATTTGGGAAGCTAGGACTTTTGCTAACATGGTCTGCGTCGAGGAAGGCCAATATGAACATTGGACAGATGGTCGCTTGGTTTGTGTGGGAGACTCCATCCACAAGGTAACGCTCAAAAATTGTTGGCAGGTTTGATTACTTATACTAATTTTTCCAGATGACACCCAACCTTGGAGCAGGTGGAAACGCAGCAATTGAAAGTGCCGCTGCTCTGGCTAACTCTCTTTCCCAAATCAAAGGAGGTGCCTCAGCTTCTCAAATCGAACAAGCCCTGAAAGCATACCAGACAAAACGCAGAACTCGTGCAAATGAAATTTGCACCGTGGCTAACGGCCTCACTCGAATTGAAGCATTAGATAGCTTTGCCGAGAAACTCATGGCTCTACATATTATTCCACTCCTTGGAGACTTTTTAGCCGATGTTACCTGTGACGGAATCGTTGGTGCCGAAATATTAGACGCTCTTCCTGTACCAGCACGATCATTAATGGCAACTATGGCATGGGATCCAGAGGCCGGTGTTGGAAAGAAGGAGAAAAAGTGGAAGCGAGCTCTCTGGGCACTCCCGCTTCTAGCGGTCCTCTATGGATGCAACAAGACGATGGGTGTCTCTATCGCACAGCTTGGGGACTTAGTCAAGAATATCGGCTCTTTGCCGTTGCCAGATGGAACAAGTGTTGCAGTCCCAACAACATATTTTGGAATCGAGGCTTTGGACAAGTTCATAAGTATCTATGTTAGTTTCTTCACGCCTTCTATTGGCAATTTTGATAGTGCTGGTCGATGGCAAGCAATTGCTTTTCTGGGGGATCTTATCCCACTCCAAGCTGTTTGGATGGTCGAAGGCATTCGGCGCGGAAACTTTATTACTGCTGCCCACCTCTTGTAAGTACTTCTGTGAGAACTCGTTATTCTGCGTTATCAACTAACTTGTAATTAAGGCCAACTTTATTCGGTTTTATGTACCAAGTAAAGGGTATTGGATTCATTGCACCCCTCTACTTCTTCTTGCACTATGTGCAATCTCCACTGGAGAACTACCACGCGGCAGATAACCGCTTGACTCAAGTTGGTGAGATATTCCTAACTTCTTCCATCTCCATAGAACCTCCTGTATTGATTCCTTATAGGTCCTGCCAAAACAATCATTCCAACAATAATCCTCACGTACATCGCACCCACGGTAGCCATGTTCACCCTCCCCACTCTTGCATCCAGACAATGGGTCAACGGCCTTTTTTGGCAACCCTTCCCAATCTACGCTGCAATCATGCAAAAAGCTCTGACCTACGTCGTCACCGATACTACATCAGAAGATAGGATCAAGAACCCAGAAGCCGATATGCCTCACCTTCGAAAGGTCTACGGCTTCACTTTCGCCGCAGCAGTAAGTTAATTTCGAGTTTATCTTACCATAAGTCTCAAACACAATAACTAATACTGTGTTCTAGGCAATCAGCAATCTCCTCGTCCGCGTGGCCTCCCCTGTCTCCCTGGCCAATGTATTTTTCAAATCCATCTCATCACCTAGCACAATCCTACCAGCAGTTGTAGGAATAGCCCGAAGTCTCCGCTACGACCAGTTAGCCGCTTTTGGAGCAGCAAGTATCTGGCTAGGATTACACTTTAAGGATTTGAAAAAGAGTGGTAAGCTGACTACTGGATGGTCGAGAATCGTGGGTGTTTATGCTGGCACTACGTTGCTTGCTGGACCTGGTGCTGCTATGGTTGCTATGTGGGGTTGGAGAGAGGAGGTCTTGTGCAGGACGAGTAGACCAATTGCTGTTCAGAGAGCCGCTGAAAGGGCTGAGCAGAAGAATTGATTGGCTCATTAAAGAGATGAATGGCTTTTGATGTAAGAAATTGTTCGATGTTGATATTGGTCGGTGGTAAGATGTAAAATACTTTACTTAAGTGGCAAATGCTTTTTCTTTATCTTGTATAAATGATCACATAGTTACTTAAGACCCAGAAGAAACTTTACTCGTAGTTCGGTAGCCGCTTACCCATGTCCCCAAGCGGTACTCAGATCAAATGATTTCCGTCGTAGTTGTACTTTGTAATTAATATGCTACCGTACAAATTGGGTTTGGGGGCATTGATTTAAATAGTTATTTACTTGATATATATAAGGAATAGATTTAACTAATCTACTTAATCTTAGTAATTTTCTTAATCTTCGTAACTTACTTATACTTAACTACCCTAATCAAAATACGGTAAATCATGCTACTACAGAGGAGAAGGTGTTAAGAAATCAGAAGGCTTGAAAGATGTTATCTAGGCTTCGGAAACACATTGTATGTCACGTGCTTGACGATGCTCAAACATGCTCGCTTAATTTTCTATAGGACGACGACGACCCGGCAGGCTTCCAATAGGTAGGTGTAGGTAAGGTAACACCAAAATAACAGGTAATTCAACGTCGGAATCTCAACACGAGAGTTTTCCGCTTCTGTCCTAATGTACTGCTGCTTTAGGCTGAGCTGTGTGGGTGAGCAAATCCCATGAACAGTAAAGCAAGATTAGGCGCAGAGCCTGCAGCCACTGACTTCAGCGGTCTTATCTATCCCACGTCTCCCGAAAAATACGATTTCGAGTTGATTGATTGGTTTGGCACCAAACAGATGTGCTCCTACCAGTAAACTGTCAAGACAACTCGGTGTGACATCATCTCAATTTTGGCGTATGCAAGTACCGGTATGCGTAAATGTGTCCTCGTTCCTGTGAACTTCTGGACAAGACTAAAGTACCGTCAAAAGATCACAACATCAATCAAAGTTTTTCTAGCTATTTACTGTTAGAAGTAAATACATTTAAGCAAAATGGCATTTCAGAGTCAATTTTCGTTGTCCCTTGAGCTCACAAAACTCATACCGATGAGTTTGGCGGTAGCCGGCAAAACATACGAGGCTATGATGAGCCTTGCTAGAGACCTTCAGGTAAGGCTCCAGATGCTCCTGCAACAACTTGACAGTGTTTATGAACAACTACCTGACATAACCAGAGCTCTGGTTCCGACATTATCGTGGAAGAGGATCTGGCTGAACTCTTTGGGCGATCGCGGATAGCGTCGCAGATGGCTTCAACTTTTCGGACTGTAGTCTCGAAATCCAACCCGCCACAGAAACTTTGCGAGGGAATAGCACTACGTGATGGGCCAGGGCCAACGGTAATCCGTGCTCTAACCCAAGATGCATATTTTTCCATGGTGTTGTTGCAATGTTAGTTAAAACTCCTACTAATGTAGAACTGCCATGCTTGCCTTGTGCATTCCTGCTTCTATGGAGTTCTTGTTTCTGCCTTTTCTAATTCTGACTTTTATAGGTTCCTTCCTCGTCTCTGTCCATGAGACCTATTCACTTGCTGGGACGATCGCATACCACTTTGAGAAACAAGTACAGGAAGCTCCAGCAGAACGTGCCATCAGAGCAGCACCAAGTCTGGAAGGGATTCGAGGGGCTCTTCGGACATGCGAAGATCAAACAGCAGCTTTCGACTGGCGAAAGATCGTTTTAGCTGTTGGTAATACTCTAGGCCTCGCTGAAAAAGAAATGTAAGCTAAGTTCTAGTCACACGAGTTAAGTGCATGCCTAATAGTTCACCGCAGGTTCGAGTCGATACCGTCTGTCGTAATCAGAGGTCTCGTCAGTATGCTACCGCTTGTTCAACACTTTCCAGAAGAACGCCTAATCCAGTTGGAGACGGATCAAGGCGTTTGTAGCATAGTAACTTGGGCACATCACATTCTCGGGCTGTCGGTTCTGGTGAGGATAGCTCACAGCAAGGGACAGAACGTGGAGTACCGTTTTGGTTCATCGGAAGCAATCATTATTGATGTCCTCTGGATACCACAAGGTCCGTCAATAACACTACTCTCAAGTTCGGATAAAGAAACATTGTTCAGAATGGCTGCCGAACCCGATGAAGAAACTATTGATGCTACTTTCAAAAGTCCTGCAAATAAATATGGGAGCAGATTCTTTGACAGAGAAATCCCATTACGGAGAGGAAGAGAAAAAATAGCAACAGAAATGGCAGTCATAACCACGGCATTTGCTACTTGCATTTCTCGAGCCCTATATATTAGGTCCTATGACATTACTATTGAATACGACTCAGCAAGTTCTTCGGAAGCACACATGTCGACTATAGATCTGGACGATGAGTCGGCGAGTTTCAACGATGTATCTCCTAACCTGAAATATGATGTTTCTGAACGTCGCATATACGAAGCAGCTTGTCTACTCTTCGGCGATAAAGCAGTCAAGAAGACGAAGGTTGATGAGTATGTGACCAAGTACTCAGAGAGGCAATTGTCTAAACTTCCTGCACCTGAAGCAATAATAGCTATCACTCAAGAATGGGGGAGTCAAGATGGTGATATAACGATATACGCTATGGAAAATGCTTTGCCAAAGTGCAATACAACTCAGCCTCATAGTCCTCGCATTTGCACATGTCTCAGACCTGCAAGCAAGTTCTGACCTACCGTTATGCCAGCATTACCATAGGACGAAATTGTCGGGGCAGACAGAACAGAACGTTGGGATGGTTCTAGTCCCATTCAACTTGATCTGCATAGCGACCCGTGGTTCGAAATAATAGTAATGCTCATGATTGGCCATACTACTGACACTTCACTCAGAACGACTAGCCTTATAAGTGCCAGAGGCTGGAGTGTGTTTCTAAGTACTTTTGGGGATGCTGATCCATTTTTCATAGGTATCCAGTAGAATCTTCTTAGAAAGTTATGCAGTCTTAGCTCACGTCGCTAACATTTCTAGATCGTGGCTTCGTCGCCATTAAAAAAGGAGTAGAGTACCGTGCCGCAATGGCGTTTGGAAGCATCGGATAATCGATTGTTTAACCCCACTCAGAGGAATAGACCCCGAACTTCAAGGCTGGAGCATAGATGCAAAACCGGGAGAGTCTGCTAATCTGTCGTGTACTTCTCCCTTTGAGTACAGCGCACCGCTTGTGGGTGAGCGAGGAGATAGCTTTGTGGTCAGTCTCAGATTACAGTTCACCCGGGATTCGACCAAACGAACCCGACGAACTGGATATAAAGAACTTGCCCATGCTCTTTGGAGAACTCAGAAATCTAAATCATGTCCGCATTATCCCAGACTTGGCGAGACGGTCGTTCTTGAGCCAGGAATGATGGCTGTGTGTCAGGGACCAACGATTACCATGACAAGAAGGAAGGAATATGCGGACGTAATTATCTATCTAACTGCCTGTAGTCTTGCTTCTCGATGGCGAGTTCTTCTATCTTTAGCCGCGTTTAAGGAAGACCGGTCATATTTCGTCATGCTTCGGGGAGGTGACTGCTGCTTCAAATGTGTTATCTTGCAAACATTAAAGCAGGCCGAGCCCAGTGACACCTGGGCCATTGTTTTGTAGATATCTGAGGCTCTCAAAGAATTCTGCTGTTGTGAACCTGCGTTGGAGAGTGGAAGGGGGTTTGCGGGTCGTGGTCCTCCTAGATTTCGTGCGACGATGGAAGAGAAGTAATTTGATAATCGAACCTTGGGCTAGAAAAGCTGGAATTCTGGGTACTTAAAAACAACTATGTCTAGCGTGGAGGCGACATGGCAAATGGGATGGGACAGTGCGATTAACTTGTGGCATATCTCAATATGAGCCACGAAAACACCGAAAGGCTGAGAGAGTGTTGAAATACAAGCAAACAGAATCTTATTCCGATGTGTTTCATCAGAATTGCGAATTTGATCTCTATGCTATCCGTCAGTATCACTATTTATTGCGAATCTTGCCGAGGAATTTTCTTGGGCATTGGCACTGATCGTCGGCTTGGGCAAACTCTATAATTTGGCTCTTTAACGAGAATAGCAAACGAGTCCTGGGGGATACTTAGTCTCCCTGCTGTTGTAAGAAACTTTGTAATGATGAACAACAGTGGTGAGACAGGCTATAGATCTGCATTCCAATTCTCTAAGGTCGCCTAGTGATGTTGATTGAAGATCAATGCCATCTCTAGTGCTAGCTATATCATCTCTCCTCTAACCTCCAATATACTGAATCTTACTCTGAGTGACTTCTAAGCCACAATGTTCCAGAACCTATTTCCTTCGTCCAATACTTTAGGTAAGTCTTGGTGGGTGGATGTGATGCTGTACCAGTGGTCAATCGACGTAGAGGCTTTCTGTCGAATAGTAAGTTGACTTTTGCCGATACGATTCCTAATGTCACAAAAACATAACGCGACTAATTGAATTTCAGAATTATGAAATTTTGTTTCAAACTACTCAGGAGGACAAGCGTATTCCACTACAGCGTTCTAGTCAACATAGTGCATTCCTCGGCACCTGCATTTGTTGTCGGAAAGCTACAAAAAAGATCGACATCAAGTACAACAATCCATCATAGCCATCAATAAATAGAGTTAGCAATATTATATACTCCATAATATCTCATTCCACCTGTATCTATAGCGTAAGCACGTCAAGTAGTAGCAAACATTTGCGTCACAACAGCTTTACTTCCTCGTGACAATTCAGGCCGGTGTACCATCGAACACTTATAGAGCTCGAAATTCCCTCAAATTTTCAGTATCGTCTTCTTTCTCATCAACTCCCATCAAGGTACCATCACTCCAGAGATTTTAGACCTCCCAGTTACCAGAAATATCATTTCACTTCACGGGTTCTGACATCTTCAGCATGATTAATATACACAATTTCATCATTAAGGTGCAATCATATCCATCAAACGACAAAATGAGAGTGAATACGAAGTCAGCCAAGTCGATGAACAAATCCAAATTCCAATAAACAATGAAGTTTATAACGACAATCGCGTCCCATTGAACTGGAGCTTCGGTCCACTTCAAGTCAGTATTCCAAATAATTTCTCACAATCAAGAAAGAAAGAACCTTTCTCTAGGTGCAGTCACTAATGTGTGTTCAAGTACGCGGCCTACATCGACACAAGCACTTTCGAGATTGGGGTTAACCCAAAGGTGCTCGGGATTCAATTGGGCACTTTCTATGGAAATCTCAAGGATGGACTTCAAATCAAGCTCGATCTTCAGACCATCAAAAGTTCCTCTATTAGGTTTTACCTGAAGAATGGGAATGAAGTTTGGACTTCTGTTGATGTCAAGATTAACTTTGATGGTTCTTTTAACAAGGATGTCAAGCTTCTCGCTATTTAAAATTGGTGAACCTTAGAAGATATTGTGGTGCGCATGGGTTGTTATTGATTGAGGGAAAGATTTGTTTTTGTCACAACCTACCTAGACAGTTGATGTCAAAACAACTTTGAGTTTAACAAATGCCAAAAAGCATAGTACTTACTTTTTCAAAAAAGAAAAAAAAAGAAGAAAAAAAACTCCAAAAGAACAATATTAATACATTTTTAAATGTAAGTTTTAGACATTTGTCCAGTTATTCCAATTAAAAGATTTTAAACAATTCATGAAATATGTCCTCTGTGAATACTACCGCTACTTCGACTTTAATTTAAGCCCTAACCTTGATTATAATATTACTATATCTGCGCCCGAGCTTAAACAGCTGGAAGCCACTGGTTGCCTTTCTTACAGTAGCTTTTGTTATTAATTTCAATCATAGTTCAATCAAAAAGCAGTTCATCGAGTATCAAGAATTTTTTTAAAATATGCCCTGGCCTGAGTTACAATTCTTCATTTAGCGCTATAAATAATAACACTAGTATCCGAATAAAGATTAGACTAAGCTTAGCTACTGATAAGTATTGTTTCTTCTCCAATCAATCGGGGTCTGACTTCGGTTCACATCTTCCTGTCGAAACATTTGCTCGCCAGTTCTAGGGAACAATAAGTCCTGGGTAGGCCAGTCCAGCTTGCTGCCCATGTTGCTGTCTCCTATACCCAAAATATTATCCAGGTCGTGGTTTCCTTCGTTGAGAAGTTGTGAAGGAGGGGTTATCATGGTTGTCGGCCATTGTACGTCGGCAGGGTTAAGTTTTTTAAAGGACAGTGGTGTTGTGCACTCTCAGTGAAGGGACTGCTGTCCATTGTCGGAGTTATAGACTGTCTCCCAGATCCAATGCTTTCCAATCTCGTAGAGTTTATTTGATTCTCTAGACTCACTGGCCATGTGTTAGATCGGGTTGGGCTGTCTGCAAAGTCCTTGTGACAAATATTAAACGGTGATTGACCAGTGGCTCCAACATATAAATTGGGATCTGGGAAACCTTCAAAATTGGAGTAATTTGGTGGTGGTATTGGTTGCTTTGAATAGCGAGAATCGAGTGGTAAAGGATGCCATGCTATAGGATCTGGATTGGCTTCGTCCATTGTAGCCGACTGCGTCAAATGTGTGTTTTGCATATTCTGCCGTGACACCGTGCAGGATGCTCCGGAAGCCACTTGAGGAAATGTTGAGATTCGTTGAGCTGGTTGACGTTGAGCAAATCGTTCGGCGAGTATAGCATCCACACGAGCTTCCACAAGAGCGTTCATGCTGGGCACCAGGCGCTTGAGTGGATCTTCTCCAGTGTTCACATTTGCATCAGTCGGCTGTGGTAGAAGTAGAAGCTCCTCATTTTTTGAAGCACTACTTGGTATACCGGAACTAGTTGCATCCGCAGGGACGGGCTGCAGACTATGACTTGAATGATGAGATTCTATTGCAGCGAGTTCTTGTTGAGTCCCAGTAGAACGATTTACTGGGACTGAGGTTTGAGCGTTGGGTTTTCTGAACTTTGTCTTCTGGTCAGAGCCTTTTCCCTGGTCGATTATAGGATATTTGTCTTGGGTATTAACACGGCGCTCACTAGTCGAGCTTGGATTTGGAGAAAATGCAAAGCTCGCCGTTTCATAAGGAAAATGCGAAGATCTATGTTGTGTTGAACCGGGACTGCTTTGGGCAGGTGTTAACATGTTTTTGTAAGGTCGACTTATTCGTTCTTGTGGAGAGCTACTCTGAGCTCCTGGCCATGGACTTTCGGAGACAAATGGCGTTTCAGCAATTCTGGTACTAGAGCTTGGTGTCGGTATGGTTCTGCTTGATTGATTCTTGTGATCGTGTACAATGCGAAGGGCTTTATGCATAAGTTGAACATGGAATTCATAGGTCTCCTGGGTGCATGATGGCAATTTCTCAGTGCTGATGGCTCCATGAATCAAGAGCCGGTACATATCGGCCACCTTGTCTACGTCGACGCTAAAACGCGGAAGTCCCAACTCATCATCTTCATCAGATGTCCCTATGATTCAGTCAGCTGCATATATTCTGAGAATCTCTCAAGATGACTTACATGGGCTCCTGGGCTGAGGGTCATTAGGAAATAGAATATCCCAAATATCCCTCCATTTCTTTTCTTGATGATCTCTATTTTTTGCAACCTTCTCAATTTTTATCCATTGAGACTGAGTAATCCCTTCTCGTTGAGGTCTCTCACGTCCTCCGCCGGGATGGCGAATGCATCTTCCATCCTCTTTGTGAGCAAAATGTTGGTCTGAAGTGTCAAATTCCTGGTAACACATGTCGCAATCATATATTCTATGATGACTAAGATCGTCTCTATCCTCAATCAATATTTAATTCTGATAAATTCTGTATGAAGTTTTAAGTCTTACTTTATAAGGTGTCTGAGCTCCTTAGATCCTTGGCCGGCACAAGTCCGCCATTTTATTTGTTCCTGAGTTGTCAAACGCCTCGACTTACGTAGACAGTATACCTCGGGTTTGCGCTTGTGGAAATGGCAGGCAAATTTTGGTGGCTTAACGAGCTCATCTGGCTCTTCTGGGCCTTTTTGTCGTTTTGGTTGTGGTATACCTTGGTCTTCTTCATCATCACTATCATCAGTCAAGCGCTTCCTGGGCTGTTGTTTCATGCTCATGAACGACCCAGAGTTGGCTTGCTGTGATGTTGACGAAGTGGAAGGCTGGGTGTCCCGTTCAGGGTTATTATCATCGGAAGCTGTGCAACTTATTATTCCAGGTGAAGCTGGAGAATGCTCGCGTCTCCACTTGGCTTCGGCTAGTGATTTCGAGATTGCAGCAAATTCTGGATCGTGTGCTAAATGACTTTCTAGTGAAGCTTGCATTGAAGCAAAGTCATCCTGGGCTTCATCGTATGTGATCGCTGAGCCAAAATCGACATATTCCGAGTGAACATCGACTTCAAGCCGAGGATCTTGAGTATCATCGTCTTTAAGTATTATTGAACTCTCCGGATATTTGCCCAGTTCTGAAGTTTCGTTTACCTCATCGACATCGACATCTTGGAATACCTTCGCCATTAAGGGAACTGACCAATCTACAAACAGAGATTCACTCCATTGTGGTAGATACAGTCCTGAGCTGTGCTCTGCACCACCATAATCCTGCCAGCATCTTTCTAGAGCACTGAATTCTTCCTGGCAACCTTGGTGACGTGTAGATGTAAGCTCTGTAGCCGCTTCCGAGGAGAAAAAAGAGCTTTCTGAAGTGAGAGACGGCGGTGTAGAGCTCGTAAGAAAGTCGGAGTTACTTCCCAAGCTTGTCACCACGTCATCCGAGTGAGGTGATCCAAAATCCTCGTCGCAAGTCTCAGTTCTGTGCAGACATGCGATCTGATTGGAGTCCTGCCCTAGAAATAAAATCAATATTGGAGTAAGTATTATTTGATGGTATTTTATTCCTACATGGATTGGAAGGAGCCTCAATGTTGGGAAATATAACATTCCAGATCTGGAACCATTTGCGTGTTTCATTTCCTCCCTTTTCAACACCTTCGCTTAACAGGCAATCGATCTGTGTCCACTGTGACTTACTAATAGAATCATTAGACAAATCCAGCATGGAACTGCATCGTTCAGTCTGTGCACAATGCTGTTCAAGTTGTACTTGGTCTGGGAAAAAGAGTATCACAGCTGGTACAGCGGGAGGCTAGGTGCGGCCGAATAGAAGTGTGCACACTTTCTAGGTGATTTCTATGGACATCAGTCTGAAATCAGCATTGTGGATATGACATGAAGCTATACCTCAATTTCTCAATGTCTTTCCATCCAGGACCAGCACATGTCCTCAGATATACATTGGATGATGTAGATGCATCCGGAATCCTCGTGGTTGCTTGTTTATGAAAGTGACAAGCCAGCAAATGCTTGTTCGAAGTTGAGCCTTCATCAGCTGACATCCTAAGTCTTTTAGGCGGGCGCTCTTCGTTGCCATCATTGTGATGATCATCGTATTTGTGTTTCGCGGAGGTTATTGTAACTGCGCTCGCATGTGAACCGGCGCTATAGCTCGAAGCAGTATTTGCAATACTATTCGAGTGAGCGGTGCTCTTACGTGCTTTCGTCTTCTGCGAACCAGATCTTTGAATCGGCTTGGGGATGCCGGATGGGTCAAGGAGCATCTGTTCTTCATGCCAGGAATTCTTGTCGTCTTTCACCCATGAAATATAGATCAAGACCAAAAATAAGGCTTGAAGCGCGTAGCTAGCAGCTGCGACTCTTCTTTCAAAAAGTAGTGCTGCAGCCGCGGGCCGAGTCTACGTTACTGAATCCATCGTACGTTGTGTTTGGATTGAGCTCCATTAGTAGAGTGCTCAATGTCTCTGCTGGGTACCACCCGATAAGATGTTAGAACAAGTACATCGCCTCTTGGGGTGATTTATTCAAGGAGTGGCCCCAAAAAAGTGTTCGACTTGGGTTTCGAGAAAGGAACTCACAGTACTTCTTCGGTGCTTCCATTGTTGAATAAGGCCGCGGTGCGGCTCTCATTAGCAAGACTTAATTAAAAAGCGGTGCGTATAGTACAAGCCAGACGTGCTACACGTACCAGAATCTTTGGGTTGAATTTTGTCGTCGACAAAGGAAACCTGGTTCGATTCCGCTGCTGGGACAGGAGAATAGCAGATTCCATCTCCATCCCAAGCCTGACAACAGAACATCAGAATTACTCAGAAAACAGCGCGCATCCATCGACTCAGCCCCAACTGAGGGTGGGAAGGACACCACGAAAGTTCACAATTGCCCCATGCAAATACAAGGATAGAAACAATGACTGCAAAAGTTCGCATCATCTCAGTTAGCCTTAGCATCGGCAGGAAGACTTGGAAAAGGATTTTCTTCAAATCAAAATTTGTTTAATCCTTACCAAATTACTAGTAACTAAATAGGGATTTGGTCAAGGAGGCATATGCTGAGTGCTTCAGCTCTAAAACTACAATGAGCAATTGGAGTTCTACATCGGAAATAATCGTAGGCTTCCGTCACACTAGATAGCAGCAAGCCTGCGATAAATTATGATATGATCCTGAGCCCTAGCCAGCTAGCTTAGCATGAAGGTACTATACAGATTGTCTCTTGATCGCGGCCAGAGAGATGCGATACTTCGCACAATTCATCCCAAAATGTGAACAAAGCTTTGAACAGAGACATCGCGAACATTTACGATTGCCTCTCACTTCTTGAGTTTCAATGTACATAAAAAACATGCATTTCGTCTCTTTGAAGGCCTCAAGCCTAAATATTTGGCCCGAGGTTCTGTATACACTCACATATCATTCGAACTAGCCATATTTGTCTTTTTACAACCACCGAAAGATGTTTCCGATGACGCAGTCACTCTGCCTTGCCAGACAAAAAAAAAGTGGTGTCAAAAACTTCGCCCAGTCTCAGACCAAGCCTAAGCCTAAGCCCAAGCCACAGCCCATTGATCCCAGTATGTAACCATGAACCTATTATTCTAAGCCTTGCATAGCCTAACAAATCCAAGTCTATGGCAAATAGAAATTGATTTACTGCACATACTTATGGCAAATCCTTTCAACTTCCGGTATGTTTCCCTCAAAACAAGGGTAGACAGGACTACGAATGACCTTATTGTAGATTATCAAGTTGCGAGGCAGGTACCTGAAGCCGTCAAGAATTATGTGGAAATGGGATAGTAAGGCTGTGGTATCGACAAAAGCGGATAGGTTTATGGCGTTTTCGATGAGCGTAGACCTCTTGGTTTGGAAGGTGACACAGTGCCTTAGTGTCGAGTTGTACATGGTAGCCAATAGAACATTCTCCTCACACCCTCTGCTACACGCCCGGCCGTGAAAGCAACAGGCTTGCTTGCTATAGTCCTCATGTAGCGAAAAAGACCTGAAGATGCCAGCGATGCTTGTTTGTCGAATGTAGTGGCAGCGGTAGATAATAAGTGAGGCTATTCGAATTATCGTTGTATCGTGTAAGGTTGCAGAAGTAACCAGATCAGACATAATACCTCACCAGTATGCCAAGCCTCTATTACTAAGCAATTCCACCACATCAGGCACCGTAGTTCCATTACTCCACTACTTACCTATGTTGGCACCAGATTACTGGTTTTAGATAACCTGGTAATATCATTTCTCTGAACATCTATATCCTCTAAAGCATGTATAACTATTAGATGTAACAGTTAATGTTTGACACATGTGATGTGAAAGATCACGTGGTAATACTAAAGTGTGCCTACCTTACCTGACCTATAGGAGAACCAATAATCGACCTTTATTAGATAGAACTAATATAGAGCAGCTTGCTAGTACAAGCTGTATCTACAAAATCAAGAACGCCAAAATAGGCCCTATTTAAATCCCACATCTACTGTGCAAACCTATTATTCACAACTAAGTGATTTTTCTACAACAGGCTACGTCACGGAAGTCAAATAAATGGTCTACGTGATTATAATTTGTTGTAGTCATGTAGCAGTGTCTCTATCTTTCAGAATATATTTTTATTCTTCTACAGACTATATCCGGTTACAATCATCCATGAAGAAGACCGACCCCATTCATGTACGGAACCATTTATCCTGTAGTAACTGATCTGCAGTAGGTCTATCCCTCGGATCCAACTTCATAATCCTATAAATAAACTCCCTATCTCCTTCCGCGAGTTCTGCATCCTCGGCTAACTCGAAGGGTTTTCGTGTTCCACATTCACTACTGTAGTTATTCACTATTGTCAATATCGCAAGTCTTTCTTCGTCTGCTATCTCCACATAACCTAAATAATAGTGAGCAATAGTCCGATTCATATTATGTGAGACCATGGAAACACTCCAGTCACTTATACCCTCGCAATAAGATTGTGTAAGGAGGTCTACTTACTCTTTGGGAATGGTCCAAAATGATCGGCTTGTTTTATCAGGACGTAAGCTGCATAGTTCTCATCGTCGATCGTCACCTCATCGGGCTTAAATATATGCCAATTCTTTCCCCATATCAAGCTTATGAGCTATACAAATAATCAACGACGGCGATGTCATCTATCAGGGTGTAGAGAGAGACTTACGGTGGCACCAAATGACCAGATATCTGTAGCTGTTCCCCACTTCAAATTCAACATAGCCTCTGGGCTTCTGAATATAGCAGCTCCGATGATGTGGCCGTCTTCTTTGGCCATATCTTTAGGCTCTGCTTTCAAATCAACTTGAACCGCATCTCCAAAATCTGCAAGTACGGCTTTGCTAAATCGAGAGCTGAATTCGGCATTTTTGCCATAGTCGACCAGAATATTATCTGGCTTTATATCTTTTTAAAGGGTGATAAGTGTCTGCTTTGTGATATCGTCATAATTAGGCATCTTACCAGTGTGTACATAACCATCCCTATGAAGGACCTTTAACACTTCGAGAATATTCCTTGCCACAAACTTGATATCAGCATGTTCTAACGCCTTTCTGTTAGATGCGACAAGGAGATTTTCGGCCAGGTGCTCAAGAATGAGTAGTGGTGGCTGTTCGACAACGTCGACTAGATGTCGAAGATAAGGAACGCAATGAAAGTGTTCAAGGACCTCTTGCTCTTTTGCTAGTCGCAATTTTGGCCCTGTTTTCGCAATGACAGTTTTTTGATTCTGGCTCCTAACATTAGTTAGATAGATAGCCAAAATCTGAAGACGGCTGAATTTTTCTCTTACAATCCAGCCCAAATGCCATCTTTGAAGATTTTTCTGGTTAAAGTATAGGTTCCAGATATACCTTTGAGACTTTGCCCGATTTTTAACACTGATGTCATCTGTAACACAGATTTCAAACGCCTATCGTGCGACGGAAATTGCAGGTCATCCAGCTTCTCAACATCTGCTAGTTCCTAATCTTTGCTGTACTCTGACCAAAGGTCACAGTCGGGAAGTCTTAAGAGCCAAAAGGATGTTCGGAGGGAAGCTGGACGCGTTCATAAATAGGGGTAGTTAAGCGAGAGTCCCTGAATATCTAAAATGAGTAAGGTTAGCCACGTGATACTACTGAAATTAATGCATCTTAACTATGTCTCCGAACTTTTTGTGATAAATTCTACAGACCGATAAATAAGATTAGATCGTAAGAGTTATCTACAGTTACGAAAGGATGTGTGTAATGGTTTAGTGACGGGATCTTATTGCGCTCAAGCACGTGACTGCAACAAGACTTTAGCATAAACTTAGTTATAGTTTCCAGTCCCACTTAGGATACCCACACACTTACAAATTGAGTAGAAATGAATTTATATCAAAAAGTATCTCCTATTTCTATCAGACAAACTTCGACCATAATGCCATAGCACAATTCACTTCATATCAAAGTGAAGCGTTTAGCGAGATGGACATGGAAAACATCAGACGACGACTTTTACGCCAACAAGTCTCCAGAAATAGGCAACAGCGACCCGAAGCATTACAATCATCCATCCTACGCTCAATCTCAACCGAAATCCTCCTCTGCATTCTCAACCACCTTCCTACACCCTCAGCCGTCGCCTTCTCCATCACCTGCTACCAAATCTACCAAAAAGTCGGAAACCACCACCTCAAAACCCTAGCAAGCCAACCAGAAGACATAACAACCTTCTTAAAACTCTTAACACCAGATCTACATGATTCCATCTTCTGTGCTCCCTGTAAAAAAACTACATAGTATGGGAAATGCAGCTAGGTATATCTACGCAGGCTCGGTTTTAAAATACACAGCTTGTTTATCGTCTGATTTAGATGCTTTTGTTAATGTATACATCGGATATAGATTTAGCTCTACGGTTTTTCAAATGGCTATGAAGTATCATAGATATAATCCAGAGTGCGATCGACTTTTGAAAATCTTGTCGGAGAAGAGAGAGATACAGATTCGATCTAATTGTATCAGGCAATCCAGAGCGGAATGTCGTATTATTCAGGATCGTATGATTCAACGTTCTCAGATGGAGTTTTTGTCCATTGCCCCTTTTAAATTGGAGGACGATTTTGATTCTTTGGGTTTTATAATGGATCGGGCTTTTGAAATATGTTAACATCTGAAGTACAGAAAAGAAAACCATGAGATATATGTCGAGACGACTTTTGGTACCTTCAACGATCATGGAAAGTTGGTAGTTACAAGAATCTGGACAGTTACATTGAAGAAGCTTCTTGATTTAGAGACACAAAATATAAGCTCGGGGATAATTCAGTGTCTTGATTGCTGGACGGAATTTCGGATCGATTTTGTGAACTACCAGGAAAGAGGGGCAGCTTTAATCTTTACTCGGTGGAAGGATCTCGGTACTGGACCTGATGATGAAGTTTGGAAGAGACATTTGAGACCGAGGAGTGGCTATGCTTCGAAGATTGGTCACTTTCGAAAACATGCCTTGTCTTCTGTATCTGAGAACTTTGAACCTAGTCCATTTTTATCAGCCGAGAATGAGACGGAGATGTTTCAAGTTCGTGATAAGTGGCTATCCACATCATAGGAATAAGAAGACACTAGCCTGGTGGAAGGATAGACAGCTAAGCAACTAAGCTAAGACAGAGGGTACATACTATAGTTAGCAAGGGGAGGGAATTTTCGCCATATTTTATCACAAAGTAGCAAGATGATAATAACTAGAAGTTATATAATAATAGTACGACATTGAAAGGTCACAAAACATAAGATACTATGAGTGACAGGGTTTTGGTTCTCTGATCACTAATCTACCACGCTTACCTACCTTGCTTTCCATGAATACTAATCCACAACTCATCAAACGATCAAGAAATTTCAAGTTCAGTAATCAGCTTGCATAGATCATAAAACACAATAGCTCACAAGTAGTGATTAATAATCACCAAAACAATTGTATACCCTAGCTTGGTTTCCAGGTATGCAAAAGCCTAGTCCTTATATACCTCACCGCATGTCCACTCCTCTAAAGTGAACACACCCTGGATCATTTCAATAAACAAATCAGTCAACAACTCAGAATTTCCAAAACCGAAAGATAAGATGTCGGTTAAGAGCGTCCTCCTAACTGGCAGTACAGGCAGCTTAGGCGCTTTCATACTCGAAAAACTCCTCACAAAGGGTATCCAAGTAAATGCCGTGATCCGCAACCTCCCCAAAGCACAACTTTCACTCTTAGAAAAATATTTTTCTCATCTCCAGTCAGGAGCCCTAATACTGACCGAGATACTGGACCTAACAATTCCACACGCCTTCGACGAAGTAGCCAAAACAGTCGACGCAATAATCCACGTCGCAACACCTCTAGCATCTTCTGATTTCCAGCATAGAGTCATCGATCCAACATGGATAATCGATGAGAGTATCCTTTCAGCAGCTACGAAATCGAATTCTGTGAGGAGGGTTATCATCACTGGTAGTATAGTATCGGTGATGAAGATCCCGGAGGACCTTATGAAAGAAGGTGTTGTTTCTGAGGAGAACTTCAATAGTATAACGAATGAGGAAGCGTTGAGAAGCCCGAGTGCTGCATATATGTATGCTAAGACGGCGGCTGAACGGAAGGCGTGGGACTTTATGGAGACAGTCAAGCCTAGATTTGATCTTGTTGTTTTGTTGGCTCCGAGTATTACGGGGAGATGTATTCAGGAGGGATTTGTGCCTACGAAGGATGCTTTGGGTGGGATGAGCGGGATCTACAGGAGCATCTTTGATGTCGAAAAACCGGCTTTTCAATTTCCTTATTTTATGTAAGTTTTCGTCTTTCAATTACTGACCTTTCCTATTTCTTTTATCCCTTCACAGAAACTAGTTGTTAATCATATGAATAGGGATGTCGAGGATGTGGCTACGGTACATGTTAGGGCTTTGGATGTCGATGTCCCTGGAAATCAGAGATACCTTTTCCATGCGGGTAAAATCAGCACTAATCAACTGGCAAATAAGGTGCGAGAGACGTATCCTGAGTTGAAGCATCGTGTACCTATTGGAGGAGAAGGGGATGGATTTCCCAGTCCCATGGTGGAATGTGATATCTCCAAGTTTGAGACGGTCTTTGGGTCGCAATGGAAAGGCTGGTGGGACTCAGCACGGGGTACGGTTGATGATATACTGAAATATGAGTCGAGAGTTTGGAATACTACTTAGACTATACAGAGATTGATACGTCGTTTGAGGTTCAGATGGCATTAAATGGATTGTGTGTGTATGATGTATTATGTTAACAGTGGTATGTTATTCTCAACGGTGCGACGTTGACGTCCTGGACAAGGCTACCAACCCCTTTTCCAAACAAGGCTGAAGAAGCAATGCACAGCCTCGCCCCGCAGCAGCCAACATCAGACGCCCACGTTTCAGAGATCAGGACGTCAACATAAACAGCATCTTGATTCTTGCAGAGCTTTTCCATTCCTTCATTTCCAATCATATCAACTCTGCTTTTGCTGATAAAGCCCACTGGCATACTTTCTTACCCTTCGTTCATTCTAAGCAAATCACTCTCTCCATCATGCCTCCTCATCAAGGGCTCTCCCACCTCAAACAGTACGAAATAGAGGGCTCCAATGTAGAGTTCATTGGCTCAAACATTGATCATTCTGTGAAGTACAATTCCGCTGCCACTGAACCGGCCTGGCAACAGGATGGTGGCGTCGGTAACTCAGAGGGCTTAAAGATATGGAGAATTGAGCAGTTCCAAGTTGTTGCTTGGCCAAAGAACAGCTACGGCTCGTTCCACGAGGGTGACTCTTACATTGTCCTTCACTCCTACAAGTCGAGCCCTGATGCTCGCGACCTTTCTCACGATATCTTCTTTTGGTTGGGAAAGGAAACAACTCAAGACGAAGCTGGCACGGCTGCGTACAAGACAGTCGAACTCGACGAACTCTTGCATGGAGCTGCTATTCAACATCGCGAAGTCCAAGGCTCCGAATCTCCATCATTCCTGTCCCTTTTCCCTCGTCTTACAATACTCCGTGGTGGAGCAGCTACTGGCTTCCACCATGTCGAAACCGCGGAGACATCTCTCCTTCGCCTGCTTCAAATCACTGCGTCAGGAAGACATGGTATTATTATCCGAGAGGTCGATCCTACTTGGGAAAGCCTGAGTGAGAAGGACGTATTTGTGCTGGACGAGGGCGAGAAGATCACAAGCTGGCAAGGGAAGAGCTGTAGTCCCATGGAGAAGGCACAGGCTGCTACCGCCATATCAGAGATGGTCAATGAGAGACAGGGCAAGGCTGAAGTTGAAGTGCTTGCACAGACAGACTCTCGCTCCATCACCTTCATTAAAGCCCTTGGAGGAGACATCGATTCCCGAATCGCTACTGATTCTCCCACCTCGGCCCGCCCCTCTCACTCGCAGAACACACGTCCCAAGCGTCTCTTCCGCCTGTCAGACTCAACTGGAACCCTCAAATTCGATTCCGTCAAGGACGGAGAAAAGGTCGTGCAGAGCGACTTCAAGAGCGAGGATGTGTTTGTATATGACAGTGGCTTCCAGGTTTACGTCTGGCAAGGCAATGGAGCGAGCCAGCAGGAGAAGGCTAAGTGGCTGAAGGTAGCTGAAGCTTATTTGAGGTCATTAGATGGATCATGGACTACTCCGGTTGCTACTGTAAAAGAAGGAAGGGAAGGACTTGCATTTCAGTCCGCCATCGATGTATAAAAGCTGTTCTTTGAAAAGACAAAGTTCGGTGATGATTCAAGCCAGTGGCCGAGTTGTGTAATGGTCATTGAGCTAAAATTTAGTTGGATATCATGAAGTTATGATAGTGAAAGATAGGTCACGTAGAATTTGGCCAGTTTCAATCAAAGATCAACTTACTTTAGGTACTAAATGCTGTTTGCCCTGTTTTCTGATGATATCTGTCTGGTATTTCTCTCCTTTTTCAACATGCAAACGTGTATGTTGGAGGAAGTACCGTATCAAGCAAGTAAGTTGATTTCTAGATCATTCCCTTATCCATCTAGCTAACTAGTCGTGTGGTGCTTCCGAAAGATAAATAAACTTTGCAAAGCAACACAGATTGTGGCTTTTAAACATCGTCGATGACGCCTTCATTAGAAATAAAAATCTGAAGCATTGCGATGAGTTGGTAAATAACAAACGTCTAACTTTCTTCAATTTGCAGGTTCTGGCCTTCTGGCCAACCAGAAACCGCTGTAGGCCTAATTCCTTCTCAGCAAACTCCTAAAGCGCCTATATCACTTCTATTTCTCTCTCTCTTTTTCTTCTTTGTTTTTGTCCAATGCTACATTTGCATTCGACATGGAAAACGAGGACGATCGTGGACTTTTTGGAACCATCGGTCTCGCGGCAGAGAAAGTGAGCCCTCAAGCGCATGTAACAGTGTTGCCTCAAACGCCAGTAAGAACATCTTCCTAGCTCAAGGTGATAAAATGCACTGACCTTCCAAAGTGGACAGATTTTAGCAAAAGGAAAACTGTACAATCTGGCGATTTCTGGGGGATCTGGAAGTTCCACCGAAGGCTCCGCTGCCGCTCCCTTGCCCTCATATTATGGATCTTAGCGGTTTCAATCTATGTCTTCGCACGACAAAGCAAATGGTCCACGAGTAGAAGTTGGTCGAGCCCAGAAGGACAAATTTATAAGGATGAGCGGAGCTTATTAGGATCACCTTTCACCGGTGCCTTTGCAAGATTCCCTAGAGTTTCAGCACTCCCGAAAAGACAGAGGAGAATAACGATGGTCGGTGTATGGGACGATGATTCATTCCCCAAGTATATGCGACACTTTTTCTATACCATACAATTAAATGCCGACGTCTTGGATCTCGTAATGATCAACCGATTAAGAACGAGCGAAGGCCAATGTCTCGATTTCGAAAAAGCAGGCGTCAATATCACATGGGGAGGAAACATTCATTTCCATTGTATAGACGATAAGGAATGGAAGCGTCGACACGTAGATTTTCTCTGCTCATCGAAATATGGATGGGACTGCAATGCGACAGAATATGACGATGTCATGGTAGAATTTCGAGAAAGACAAGACAAGAATTATAACCATTGGAGACCTTTACGTGGATACGTATTCCGAGATCTGTTCCCAACACCAGAGAATCCCTTCTGGGCATGGATAGACCACGATGTCTTCGTGGGTAACTTCGCACGATACCCCTTCAACATCCTCTCACAACTTTCCATCCTGACCGGATCTGAAAGCATGCCTCAACAGTTCATCTTCATGGCCGGTCAACTTACGGCGTTTAATCTAGATGATCAAGCCTTGGCTACGGCATGGAAGAAATTTCCACCTTTGAAAAGCGTGCAGCACTTTACGAGGTATGTCGAGGAGAAGATGCCTGAGTCTTCCGAGGAGCGGTATTGGAGTTATGGATATTTGAGATCTGATGATGATCTTCCTGGTTCCGACCTCTCTTATGCTATCTATCCTGATATACACGGCGATGATTATTTCGACGGTCGTTGGAATCCCCAGGATTCTAAACAGGTTTACGTCATCTCTGGGAGGGACATCTTACTCGTCTCTGCAACTTATACACGCGCAGAGATTGAGGATTTAATTGAGATGGAGAGGAGGGACCCGATTGATGATCTAGGTGGTATTGGATGGACTGGTGGTGAAGATGGATCAGCTTATCTTCTTGATTTTCCGAATCTTAATCAATCTGAAGCTATAAATCTCGCTATCGTCAATAATAGCAATTCTAATGATTATTTCAACAAAGACGAAGAAGAGGAGGACGGTTCTCAATCTCGTCGTAGACAAATACATCAAGGAATCCTGACATCAGAACCCATCCAAGAAAACTGCACCAGCATTCCAAAATGGAAACAATGTCTACCACCACACGCACTCACGCTCACCTCACCACCGATCTTCCGATCCTCACTCATCCATTTCAAAGAGCAGAAGGAGAAAAAATCATATCTTTAGGAGGCTAGAGAGGGATGATAGATCAAGAGGGTATGAGCGGAAGTTGTTGAAACATCATTTGAAGTTGAAGAAGGAGCTTTGGTTTGAGTTTCCGGATTTTGAGATCACGAGGGATTTGGTTATGAGGTATAATTGTGATTTTGTGGAGGTTTGGAGGGTTGGTGGTGAGAGGGAGGAGACGCTTTTTTGGAGGGCGAGGGAGGGGTAGAGTGGGAGTACGAGTGGGAGTGGGGATGGCGCGTAGGGATGGCCATTGGGAGAGGGTGTTTGTGGCTTGGGTGGCTTGGGGGTGGTGTTAGGTATAGGTAGGTACCTTATATTGCTATATTGCCGAGAATATATCTAGGCTTTAAGATACAAACACGGTTTTCTCTTTAGATGTTTGGTTAGCTAGTTACCGAATACCGAAGAGCATGGTTTTAAAATTGTATCGTTGTACCTTCCGCACTTCTCTACCTCTCTCTCTACGTTAAGCGACCGCGTAAGCCCAAGGATTTTGACTATAAATAATCGACACTATGGATTCGAAGCCAAGACTATTTGTCTGTACATTTCAGAAGATGATGTTCGTTACTTCTCGTAGATTATATCTAAAAGTATATTCATTAAAAACCACCTTATTCAGGTTTCTGCCCATAAACAATATAAAGACTACAATAACCATGCCTCTTCTCATCCATCAAAGCCTTCCTAACATCAACCAAAAGAACCTCAACCTCCTCAGGCGACCATCCAAGACCCCTCGTAAGCGGAGCGAGGCTAATACCTTGCAATCCATCTAAAATAATAGTCCGTCTATACAAACCAATAGTCTTCAAAGTTTTGTTCTTCGGCCAGACACCGATTGGGACTTTGAATATTTTCTCTTCTACATTGATGAATCCAGCTTCGCGGAGTTTGGTAGCAAGTTGTTTTGCTCCGGTCATGTTGACTCCTAGTTTGCTGAGTGCTTGGAACATTAGTGAGGTCCAGCGGTGGACTGCGTAGTCTCCTTGTAGAGAGTCGTCGTCTGAGTAGGTCCTGTGGTCCATTTCTTGGAATTCGATCCATCCGCCTGGTTTGATATGGCTGTAATGCGATACGTTACTTAGATACTTTTGGTCCTTGGGGAGAGGAAATAAATAGAAAGGTGAGGAAGTTAAGCTTACTCATATGCCTCTGAGAGTAACTTTGGATAATTTTTGAACGCCTCTACGGAGTGTCTAGCATGCACATAGTCGAAGTGATTGGGAGGGTAGAGCCATGGAGATTCTACGTCATCAACCATGAACTTGACATTAGGGGGAATCCAGTTTGGTTGTATCGGACTCAGGTCAATTCCTAATACAGAGGCACTTCAAGTTATCAGAATACTGAGGAAGTAATTTCTGTTAGAAGAAAATTACCTTGGATATTCATCGCCAACTGCAAGGAAGTCAGTAAGATAGCAGTTTTCTGCACTCAAAAACTCACAATCGATTACCCATATACCAGTACCAGTACCCAGATCAATAACATTCTGGGGATTTTTCAATGGGGCAAAATGTAGACGCCCACCACAAAGATTGACAATCATGGCATGTTTCATGTCCTCTCGAGCTTGTTCGGCCTCGTCATTTGGGAAGTGGTATTCGCCCTCGCGAAACTTGTGGTACCGTCTTTTATTCTCAAAGGCGAAGTCTCGGATACTAGAGGAGATTGTTGTCGAGCCTGATGTAAATACATCTGTTTCGTATCCTGGGTCCGTCTCTTCAGGTCCCGCTTCGATGGTAGTCTCTGCCTGATTTAAGACTGCAGCAGCATCTTCGTCCTGAACATTTTGCGCTGCCACTTGAGCTTCAGGAGTTTTAGGAGGCGGTGAGGGACTTTTGGAGGGGGGCATTATGAATATGTGAGATAGGAGAAATTGTGGAGATATGAGAAAGGTTTGGAGGTTCTTAAAGAACGGAAGGAATTTAAGGACATATAGTGGGATGAATCTTACATTCAGCCGAATTCGCCGAATTGTCATATCGACCTTTGGGGTCTGAAGAATGCCTCTTCTAGTGAGCTGTGCATATGTAGAATACCGAGCGTCTGGTCCATATATTGCGCCTAGCCACTTGGCAATTGAATTGGTCCCGACATGGAGCCCATTACCATGGAGGGAAGGTGGCACCAATCAAAGGCGCAAAAAGTACACGCGTATGATTCTGCAAGAAGTAATTTGGATGCAGGCAAAGATCGTCTAAAGAATGGGACTTCAGCATGACTCCAGAAAATGTTGGAAATGTCAATATCATCTGAAGAAACATCATGTACTCCCCGGGGCCACTCGTCTCGAGGGGAATCCGTCGATTTGCAACACTTGACTGCAATGACACCTAACAGTAAGGTACCTGTGGTTTGTGAATGGGCAAGGTAAAATTTGAGGGACTGCGAAATGTATCTGTGCCTCTTTGCAGCTGAGCCGAGGCCTGGGCATACGAGTTTGGTTTCTTCCGTAAAGATTAACAAGATGTAGAAGGCTATTGCATGTCATCCTGAATGCAGTAGATAATCAGAAGGATAGAGTTGGAAAATCTTCCATCAATTAATCTGTTGGTTGGAGTGATGGAAGAAATTGTCCTGGTGTTTGCTGGGCATGGCATGTCGTCGGGGATGACGCTAAAATAGTGGGCAACGACAGCGACGAAACCCGAATATCATACCTCAATCAACATCCATACAACACAACAGCCGCAACGCCCTGCACAAACTACCTATGCTTTATCTATCTGTGGTGCTAATAGCTTTCAGCTTTCTAGGTATACTCGAGATCACGGCCATCACTTCGGTACAATTCTCGTCTTCGTGCTTATATTGACAACAGCCTTCCCAAACGCAAACCCCTCGAATTCATCTCTCCATGGCGCTTTAGTCGATTTACCTACACTCTCCGACTTGATCTCCCTCCTCAAGCAAATGCGATGCCCTGCGAGATCTGCGATGGATTGGTAGATTCGGGAATAAAGCAGGATGTCTTTCCAGCGTAGTGGCGGAACGACAGACTTGGAATGCCTGGCTCGGCCATTGCAAGTTCATACTCTTGCACAGGCACGAAACTCGCAATGCTATACTCGAAACAGGATGTGTGACCATCAGCCTGGCTCCTTTCATTCGAACTTAGGCTTTGTGGTGGTTGGGGCCGCCCATTCACGCATCATCGACACGAACACAAACACTCGGCATTTTTGAAGCCTCCCAGCAAGGCTAATATATACTGCAATGTATACCTGATACGCGACTGCAGAAATTCAAGCCGCCACCTTCTGCCGTGTTTGAGTTAGGCTCAGCATTTCATATTGTACCTAATGATTTCGTCTGTGGTATACTGTGGTGTAAGGAGTAGTACTCCTGCTTTTGCATCGATCTCGGGCTTCTTTGTCAAATTGGCGATGCTGGAGGCGCCCGGAAGGTAGCAAAAAAGTTTTGACAGAATGTGTGTTTTGTTCGGTTTAGTAGGTGTATACTACATAGACTCTATTTGAGTTTGGAAGGACTGCTCGTCGAGTATTTGCGGTATATCATTGTAGTCAGCAATGTTAGCATCAAGTCGTGCCCAATTCTACGCATATCGCCATAACTTGTTATCATAGACTATACTACAAGGAAAAGCCGGAATTTATCCTTAGATGTCTCTAAATGTCGTCATGTTCTTCGACTAACTACAGCTGTACAAAGATTGATGTGTTTGTGTTGCCATAATCTTGTATTCCCTAGTATGTAAGGCTGATTGGTTACGTGCAAAACGAGAGATTTAATCATGTACCTAGTAGTCAATATATATATATATATATATATTTGTTATCAAATCTATTCTCTCACCTCCTTGATATAAACTTGACTTTTAAGTGATTTTTTCGGAGCTTGCACTATATTATTTTAAAAGCTTTCCTCGGCTCATCTGTTGGCCAGTTGTAGAGCTTTGAGACAGTGCTACAATGCTGCGATAATAGACCGCTTTCTCAAGAGCACTAGTGAAGCGCACTAGCATGTTGATATGCTCTGTACAACCCTTGTGGCATTAAACTGCTGGGCAGTAAGTCAAACTGTCTACTTTCCTAAGTTGTAGCACATTACGAAGTAGCTGGAGTTTCTGGTCTGCGGCGCAGCTAGTCAGTTATGCGAAAGCATCCGAGCTTCCTCTTCCGGCGAGTGGCGATGATGCCTTGTGACTTAACTGACCCGGCCTTTATTCGTATTAAGGGAGATAAAGCTGAGCACTAAGTATGCTTCACCACGAGAATCTCCAAAGATAAACTTCTGTGGAGTCGAAGTAGAATTGAAATCGAAAGTGCGGTTGCAAGCTTTTAATAGTAGGTCTTAACATAAAGAGGGAGCCTTTGCTCATCTTAGGCAAGCTCTAGAGTTCCAATTTCCAACTCACTATGAGTAATTTCTCCTCTATGCTTTATATCCTAACTGAGATTTATAGTCATTAATGGATCTCCCTGAGTTTTTCAACGCTAATGCCTGGCTTTCACCTCCAGTCACTGCAACTCCAACCGGTGCCGTAACCCATCCAACACTCCCGAAGGACAGTCCAACAGTATGGACAACCATCAAAGACTCCCCAAACTTCAGTAACTTTTCCCAACTCCTCGGTCTCTTTCCAGATCTTGTAGCTATTCTTAATGGCGATGAAGAATGTACACTATTTGTCATTCCAAACAGTGTCCTGAACACCTTGCATTTATCATGGAAAGGAGCACTGCTCTATGATCTTGAACCAAAGAAATTACGCAACATCTTAGAAATGCATATCAGCAATTTCTTCGCTCCTTCAACATTTTTGACCACCGCACCAAATGTACCAGTTCTCTTCTCTCCTCAAACGCTCAACGGAGCAATGGTCATAAACTCCAAGCGGTTAAGCGATGGTCATTTCTTGCTCAACCATACGGTGCATACTACAGAGGTTGACCTGCTATGTCGCAACGGAGAAATTCATGTACTAAATGGAATACTCTTGCCACCACCAAGCAGTCCCGAAATCATATCTCTTCTGCCATCAGCCGAATATAGTATTTTTCAAAAGGCACTCAATATATCTGGACTAGATAAAGAAGTACAAGCAGCAGGTCAAAAAGGCGGTGTTATTTTTATTCCTACTAATACTGGCTTTCAATCTCTTGGAAAGGAAAGCAATGATTTTCTCTTCGGTGGCACCTCAGAAGGAATAGCATGTCTCAGAATCTTGCTACAACAACATATTGTCCTGAACGAAACATTCTACAGTAATATCCATTACAAGAATCCAGCTCTCTCTTACGATTACGAGCATAAGAAACTTGAGGGCGAAGAGGAGAAGAGGCATGCGATGAGGCATATTAGTGGTGTGAGAAGGAGGAGCGTTACTAATCTGTTGGGTAGGTTGGTACATTTTGATTTAAGGAGGGATGGGGTAGTCATTGATATCAGGGTCAATGGGAGGCCGTTGCTGGTTAGGGATGGGAATGCTAGGGATGGTACTGTTCATGTTGTTGATGGGGTGTTGGTTCCTCCGTGTAGAGATGGTGTGGAGGATGAGGTAGAATGGGGAAGAAGGGAATGGGATTTTGAGGCGTTGAGGGAGAGGTTGGCGGGGTGGTTGTGATGGGGATTCGGAGTCTAGGTTGAATTTTATTGGATTCGATGTACGTGGAAGATTCCGATTTCCTTTGAAGACATGTCTCAGTTGATGCTTTAGTACTACGTAAACCACCAGAATCATACCAGCTTGCAGTGCAGAAGTTAAGTCATTAGCGAGGTCGCTTGTGTAGGAAGGTTTACTTCTTAATATACTTTTACTAAGCTTCAAATCAGAGTTCTCATCAGCATTTAATCCCTCATGGTTCGAGCTTCGAGGTAATGGACCTTCAGATTTAAAAGGGAGTGAGGTAGCATCTCACGGTATCGAAAACCTTTTTGACATCAGCATTCTAGCTTGTGCTTACAGCATTTCATACGCATAGGTCTCGTAGGTAGGTACATATAAACTTAAACTTAGCGAAAACGCAAAAGCCAAGATCGTTTAACTCCCGCAATGACTTACATACAGTACGAGTACCTAGCCTAGACCGTTTCTCCATCGAACCTTAAATCAACAACAGCGTATTCTCATCGTATCATCCGTGTCATCGTATCATCATTCGATTTTGCATTTAAGCTCATTATTTAAGCTCGGCGAATTGGCGATATCTTGTGCTTTTGCACAGACTACAAATGATGATGAACTTTTTCCTTGTTTGAAGTATTTGTTCTACTACTGTACTTATTTCGTACCTAGGTAGAGTACTTTCTTTCCTCGGTCTAGAGGAACGTTTATTCTACTGTACTGTACAGTAGTACGTTTGACCTACAGAAGAGAGGTTCTGGTCTTTTACGCCGAGTGGTTGGAATATTTTATCTTAGTTTGTAGCACAGACTACCTATTTCAGTACCTTAATTTCGAACTCTAAATCGAATACAGTATCGCAAAGTGAAAATACGATTGGTTGGTTGATTTGGTACTGCTTGATCACTTTTGCTAAACGAATACGCAGAACTAGTTCTGTACAGTACTTGTGAGAAGAGAAGACAAGAAGTGCTAGTGTGAGAGATGTTTTTTTTTAGTTCTTATGCTTTGTACACGGCCGAAAGTCTCTACATAGGTCATCTCCCCTGAGAATTATCATTGGTAATCATAAAAGGTAGAATAACAATCAGAGAAGTAAATCTATTTCTACCAATAGATCAAGTGTATTAATAATTTCAGTAGTAGTACGAAGTATAGCTATTAACTGAAGTAAACACTAAAAGCTTTTCAAGTCTTGAAGATCTTGGCAATTGACTTTAACTTTATAAGCGCCACCATTTTTATCTGTGCTTTCTGTCAAAAGCTACTAGTACTTTATTGTACAAGGGGAGATTGGGTTATACCGACCCTCGTATATTGGTCAACGCTTAGGCTTCAGGAACGTACAAGAATGTATCGACTGAGACGCGTTAAGCGATTGTAGATGAGCAGAGTGTCGAATCCTTCCCTACATATACGAGGGTCGGGATACTAAGTTAAGCCGCGGATCTTCGGAAAAAAGGGGTTTTGATTGGTAATGGATGTTTATTCCGAAGTAATGCGGTTTGGGAACTTTGGCTTTTAAAGTCAAGTGAATGAAACTTTGGGAGCTTGTTGCTTGAGCACGGAGAGAGAAATGTTTCTGAAGGAGTATTTTTCTGCAATTTGTAGCTTTGAGTTTATAATGATGTACTTGTAGAGCTAAAACATTGAATGGTCTTGTTTAGTCGGGAAGTAAATTTCTTTTCAGAACACTGGTACTTTGTTCGCTTGAGATGTATTTGTGTAGTGGTAGACGAAGAACACTTCTGAGAATTTAGACTGGAAAGTATTTCAAAGCACTCTATATTGAAGTAGGACCTTGAATAACTTTAAACGTAGCTTGACATAAATCTACAAAGCAACGTAGCAAGGAATTAAAGTTGAATCTAAGTCACCAGCTTGATTTGTGTAGCTTAGTATATTCCAGCTTTATAATAGTAGACATCTTCACTCAATTAAATTTATTACAGTTAAGTATAAAATTATTAGAAAGATGTACTTCTAGAAAATATATCTTGGAAAAAATAAGTTTACAGCTAAGACGTGATTTCATTTCTTCTATCTTGAACTGGCTCTACAGAAATCTAAATGCTTCTTACAAGATATAGCAAAGAAAAACTTTGAAATATAAAGTATGAGTTTGCTGCTTTATTTCCGTCCATGATATGCCTATCATTCCAGAAGTGACTTTTTATTTTGTACACTAAATGTGTAGAAAACTAGAAATATCTTTCGGAATATTTAATTCATTCGGCGAATCCAATATTTAGTTGTTATAGGTGTTCTTGTTGTCATTTGGACTTCAATTTACACGAATAATAGAAGAACAAATAGATACAACAGGTCTTCTAGAGTCCACGAGTTGTTCTCGCCTTGGACGGATTTTGTTTGGGAAGTGTAGGGCACCGTCATAGAAGGTATCGTTGGGAAAGTGAAGTATCTAAGGGCACATTCGGTATTGAGTAGTGAGGGTTGTAGTTTATTCCATACACCGATTTGTAAAGTGAGAGCGTAGAAGACAAAGAACTTAGTACACGAGCTAGGTACCAACAGTTAAAGTAATTATAGGAAGGTGTATCTTACATGATTGTGCATTAAATAACTAAGCTGCAAGAGTAAAAGACACACTTTAAACCGATATGTTTAACTATAATACAAAGTTACGGTAATCTAGATAATAATAATAAAATTCCATATCAGAGACGATTATAAATGTAACTCTTACTTTTGTTACTTATATAGTTTACAAACCCTCTCTAAAGTAGTATTCTTTCTAGGACCTAAGCTTATACTGGAACCAATTTCGGAGATCTCAAAGTAATAGTCTAGTGTTCTAGCTGCGTTTCTTGTAATACGTATTAGAAATTTATTGTCATTGCTTACATTCCTGCCAATTTTCTTTGATGGAGTTTAGCATAGAAAGTGTTTACACTTTATTATCTATCTAAACGACAGAGGTTCCCTTTATTCTCAATGTTTACTCTATCTAGCTCATCCTCTTATTCCTTACAGTTCTTTGTATCCTCGTGATTTCTACATCTCTATCATCCTTATGCTCATCGTTGTCTTTGTCCTCTTCGGCCCTTGTTACCGTCTTCTTTTCTACCTATCTCCCTTACTATCAAGAATTCAAAATGTTTCATTCTACACAGAAGTTCATATTATAATCAAGATTAAAGTTGAATCTCTAAGCCTATCTATGGCTTAGCAAATAATAAATAATCATTCAGTATACTAGAATTCTTTTAACATATCAAAAGACTTCCGTGCAATCTCGTCTTTATTTATGTACTTACAACTAGCAATGTTTAAATCTAGAAGATCGGAAATCCCACTACATGGTGTAGTATATAGCTATATTATAATCATACCATCAATTTCTTACTATAAAAGAACTAAGGTGTTACACAAGATGCTAAGATAAAGCCATAAAAACCTAAGTTCTTCTAGAAAGGCTCGACAATCATTGCCAGAGTACAAAGTATTGTCAGTATTCTTTCTACTAATATCAAAAATCATGTCATTTCCTTACTGCAACGCAATAGTATACATACCTCTCTCAAGCATGAGAAAAAAAAGCAACAGATCTTAACATTTTTGAGGCTCTATTAGAAATACTACCACTTACATCTAAATATACAACTCCTATTCTATAATCTATCTAGATAAACAACCAAGACTTACAACTTCAAATCAGACCACCACTCCACCTTACATCATCATCAGCCTCAAGCCTCAAGCCTTCATACCTCGCCTATCTAAACATCAAAGCACCTCGTCACGACTCGCTACATCAAGCACCTCACAATCTACTCACTCACTCACTCATCCATCCTTAAAAACAAAAAGAGCCAAAAATACTAAAAGTATTACTAATCTCCTCAAGCTTCAAGCCTTCTAATATATCAAAAAAAAAAATAATAATAATAAGTACCTACCTCCCTTTCTTACAACACACACGTGGTACACGTGCTAAAATGTACTCGTAGCCACGCACCCACCTCAAACCAAACGCATAAAACACACCCAACAATCGCTCGCTCGCTTCCTTCAAGTCAGTCACACTAATCCCAAAACAGGTCAATGCGACAAATCCGAAGCGGGTTGACTGACGTTCACGACTTTTGTTTTCAATGGCATGAAGGATTAGAATCCTATCGAGATCTGGGTGTACCGTTCTTGTATCGTATCTGTTCTTGTATCATTTATTTATTTATAAGTAGATGTGTAAGGTAGGGACCCTCCCCTTTTCGTAACGTTCGTTCGTTCGTTCGTTCGTAAGTGTGTTTGTTTGTTCCTCCTCTTGTGTGAGAGTATAAGAAGGATTTGCGACGCGTCGTGATGATTGCGTGTTGTTGTCTCTTGTGAGTAAAAGTTTAATAATTTTTTTTTTTTTTTTCGTTTTTGGGGATTGGGGATTTGGGAATTTGTTTGGTTTTCTGGATTTTCTGGATTTTCTGGATTTTCTGGATTTTCGGAGGGTAATTCGTCATAGGAAGGGTTAGGTTAGGTAAGGTTAGAGTGTTGGTATGAGATGGGATACGATGTGATTGATGTTGATGGGATGCTGATGGGATGTTAATAGTAGGATGAATTGATATTTGTAGATCTTTTGTTATGGGATTTTCTTGGTTTGAGTTTTGATGGGGGGTTTTTTTGTATGGTGCGGTAGAAAGAATACTTTGGAGGGTTTTGGAGAGGAATGAGATGGACGGGGGGGCACCTTTTTTTCTTCTGGTGTTATTTGTTTTAGAGGGGTTTGTGGTTGAGGGTATTTGTGAGCATTTTATTCGTTGGATGTTTTGTTGCATTGTTTTTTTTGGTGTATTGTGCTCCTTGGCGAGAAACATCTCATGTTTTTGAAAATTTCTAGAAAAGTATTTCTAGTAGGCATCTCAGATGACTTGCAATTCTTTTCTCTTTATAGAAAGCAATATCAGCGAACTGCTGATTTTGGAAAGTTCTCATTGACTAGGTCAGGTGGTTTTCATGTATTTGTGGAAATTATTGTATTGTACTGTATTCGCGATGATATTCTCACACATCACGTTTCTACGAGATTTCAATGATTTCTTCTTGCGCAACAGATAATCACCGTGCTCTCTATCTCGTGCTGTACTGTACTGTTACTGTCACTAGTAGTACTGTACTGTAACAGTACTCGCTCGCAAAGTTTTTCGCATTCTTTGCTGAAAGTGACAAAGTCCTGAGATAACTGAGCTAAGCTTGCTTCATGTTGGAACGTGGTAAGCACGTTCTCACTCTGGCACACAGGTGAGGTGGTGACAGCTCACGCAAATAGAAGAGAAAGAGGGGAAGGCTGGGGAAGTCAGTTTGAAAAGTATTTTAATCTCCGAGAGGGTTGCTTTTCGTGGGTATCGTATGGATGGCTTGGAGAGATGCCATGTCAGTACCTGCTGTAGCTAATGGTACTGAATCACATCTACTACTAGTAGAACTGGGCTGTGCTATGTTATAAGGCCTATGAGAAAGAGGAACGGGTAAATCCCGCTTTGATGGCTGGGTCTGGACTTGCATACTAGCATTAGTCTGGGGATTTAGAGGCTTGGAGTTGGAGCTTGTGGGTTTTGGGTTGTGGAAGCTTGTTGATTGACAGCTGTACTGCAGAGTCCGTAATTTTGAAGTTGTTGTTTGCAGGATTTGAGTGTTGGGGGCTTGGAGAATTCATATAGATTGAAACGATGGAATCTAAGGATATGATCATTCACCAGGTCCTCGGAGAGGAGACCTACCGGTATGAAGGGAGCGATCTCTCTCTCCCCTTCCTGGATGATCATTTCTAGGACAGTAGATGGGTAAACCTCGTTGTTGGTACAGATAATAAAATGGCTTAAAGACTTTTAAACTCGTGTTCGTGGATGTGACCTGTGGAGATGGTTTGGAGAGAAATTCATGTATATTAAACCCCAAGTTTTCTCATCCACTAGGAGAGCCACGAGAGACTTAATAAGATACCCTATATCGACATGGTTTTGGCCATGTCCAATAGAAATACTCCATGTAGTAAAAGAGACAACGCAGAAGCTTTCATTTTTGGCTCATTACTCACAGTCTGATAGAGAAGAGAGAGCTTTTAGAGTTTTTCAGGGACTTCGAATATATTAATCTCCGCCTTTTGCAATCTCTTCATCGGTCTGTATCTTATGCGGCAGCATCCGGTCTACCGACAACCGTACCCAATTGCTGGAGAGTTGACAGCACCGACAGCAAGCTACGAACGCTGAGCTTGTTTCGTCGTTAAGCTCGTGAGATATATTAATTTCTTGAGGATCATGATTCAGTGGTGCTGGGTGCTGGTCCGTATAGCCAGGGAAGAGGAAGAAAAGGAAATTAAAGGGGAGGAGGGGGGAGAGATAAGAATAACCTTAAGCCGGTCAAGACTCGAGCTAAGTACGGAGTAAGTACAATACAGTAAGAGCTGGCCCGGCGGGCACGGCGAGCACAGCTAGTCAGGCAGGCTGGCCCGAGAGTACAGTAGTGCACAGCAGTAGTGCGATATTTCGAGCTTGTCCTCGCTTGCTTTCCGTCGGCAACAGATGGGATCTCTGGGATCTCCGGAGACAGCGAAAGGAAGGTCACGGGTTGCATATCCTCACGTCCTCACATCCTCACATCTTCGCATCTTCGCATGGACCAGTACCGGACTTCAGACGAAAGTCTTCGGAGAATTTCTTTCTTTTACTCGCATTGCCTGTTGCATGTCGCATGTTGCGTGCTTCGTGCTTCGTGCCTCGTGCTTTGTGCCGGCTGGACGAAATGTCGGGCGAAATACGGGCGAAGAGGTTATGAATAGCATACACTACTGGACTCAGAACTCGGAATCCTACCTGTTTTGAAAACCACGTGCATGCACGACGAGGCCCGGTGCCGCCGGGTGTACCTCTGTACATTGTACCGGGATGAGGGTAATAAGTAGCTTTACCGTGGTTACGATTCAGATCCAGGGTTCTTGCGGATTGGGAAACATAGTTTGAATAGAGTAGTCTCCTCCTGTGTGCAAAGGAGCTTGCGAAGGGTTGCATGCTTTCCTTACTGGTCAGTTGCCAGTGTACTTGTCGGGGGGTTGCTGGTCAACGAGAGCTTGAAGCTTCAGAGCGCGCAAGCACAAAGACTATAAAAATCGAAGGGAATGGGAACCATGGGGATATCTCGATGCGAGAGGATGGGATAACCCGTGCTGTACTGTACCTCTGGGCAATCTTTTTTGTAATTTGTAATTTTGGATTATTGCGAGAGTCTGAAGGTGTGTGAAGGGACAAATCCAGCCTTGCATAAAATGACCCTGGATGGCGATATGGAGGTGGCTGTGAATGTATCGCGGACATGGCAGGAGAGTGCTTCGACAGGACAGCTGATTTGGAGAGGCTGAGACCAATCTCGTACTTGAAGCAGCTGAAAGTGTGGTTGATTTTAAAGGGATGAAATTGAGGAAACAACGGCAGCTGAAGTTATGTTTCCCAAAGACACTGAGGTTGGGACTGTGGAAGCCATGAGAGGTGGCCCAACATAGGACGGCCCTATAAGTGATGGGGGCCGATAATAATAGCAACGTTTGGAGAAGCGGTTAGATTGTGAGAGATCGAAAGTGTGTCTGATAATTAGGTCCTCTCTCGATAGACTCTCGATTGAGTGAGCGTTTTGATATTAGATGTGTAACCTTGTGAATAAGAGATTGCGACTTGCTGGCCTTGGTTTTTTGTCTTTCTTGGTGGTGATGGTTACTTCGAAGTAGCCACTTACTCTCTCCTTGACTTGGCAATGCACCTCAGAATGTACTCAGATACTCAGATACCGAATCTGGCCTATCTGGATGGCCAGGAAGGAGGAGGTGTCGTCGTCAACCCAACAGCAAGGGTAGAAGGGGGTTTGTTTCGAGTCAGCCCAGTCAATCACGTGACTCTACAGCGTACCCTACCCTTCGCAGACCCTAGCTACAGCGTTCAGCCTGCTCACTGGTCACTAAGCCTTAGCCTAAGCCTTCTCGATATTGGTTGGCGTCATTGCTGATGCTGCCCCTAAACGTTTATTTTGACGGCATTTCATCAACTCAACACAAAACACACTGCACCCTCAAATCCTCAATCCTCTCGCTACTCTGATGAAAAGAAAAAATATATCTCGTTGAACGCGTACAATCCTGTCTCTTCTTGTCTCTCAATGATTCTCTTGTTGCGCCATGTACTCATTTTCGTCACGGTTTCCTCTTCAGGCTGATCCAGAAGCCCTGGTTTTCCACCAGAAGTTTCATCTTCTCTCTTGATACACCACGAGCTTCATCGCCGGCGCCACTATCCAGCCTCCCCATGTCATGGAACCAAAGAACAGACCAAACCCACGGTTTCCGTCATTCTCTGGACGAACTCTCCTCTTCCGCCAATGATTCGCAAGTTCATTCACTTCCGTCCTTGGGATCGTGATTTGAGCTTCTACTCTACGGAATTACAGCCCGGGCTGTGTGAATTGCGCCTTGGTAGTCTCTGGGCCCTTCGCAAATCGTGCGATGCAGAGTACTGTAAAGTATCCATTACTTTCGTACCTGTAGCCTTAGTGCCTCGACGTATTCCGCACAAGACTTCTTTCTTGTCCTCGCTGTCGCTTTAACGCCGGCATCAACCTCAGCATCAATTGTCCAAGCCAGCTCCTTCGCTCGGCAAGTGGCGATCGATTCGTCTTACCATTGTACCTGTCGTACACTCCAGGGCAGGCCGTTGCGTTTGCTCATCGTCGCGAGAAATATGGGATGTTCTTGCAATGTTTCCTGCGCAAGGCCGCCAACAGGGCCGTGCCCCAGCTCCAATCCACTACGGCACTCAATGCCTTTGTCCACTGAAGACTCGACAAGCGAACAATCCAAAGTAACGATTCGACCAGAGCTGGGATCGTGGAAGGCTTCATATTCTTCTGGTGGCCTTCGGCGCGTCGTTATTGGTCACTTATCGGGTACGGTCGTACTGGGGCTCTCTGGCACAAGTACGTGGTGACCTGCAGTAGTACTGTGGTCCCTGTTGCTTTGACCCGTCCCTAGGCCTGTTAAGCGAGTATCTGCGACAGGCTTCGAAACCTCCAATGTGCCTCATCAATGCCTTCAGACCTTGATTGTCCAGGAGTGCTTCACTTCGAAGATCAAGCCCAGACTTCGGGCTGGGGCTCTTCAACATGGTCGCGGGCGATGACCTCAGAAGGACCAGTTAGGTACTAGATACCGCTCTATGTCAGCCCACGACCCGTACGTTGCAGCTTGACTTGCACCCAAAGATCCAAATAAAGTGATTTGCTCTGGGTTGGGTCGCTACTTCGTAGAATTCTTTGTCGACAGCTCCACCACGTCCAACGCTGAAACCCTCGCCTAGTGGCAACGGGTCTTTCCCCAGCTCCACCGACGACCTACTCGTGCTACTGTTGTACAGTACGGCTCCCCCACCCGCTCAAGGACGAACCTAGCACGACGGATTCCTCGAACCCGCGCGCGCTGACCACTCCCATCGTGCACTAGTGCACATGAAGCTCGCTAGGATTTCTTTCTTATACTTCATGCATTCCAATAACGCCTCTTCCTCTGGTGTCTCGACCTTTTTCTGATTTTCCTGTCAGTTTGTCGTGACTACCCTTCGATTCGTGGTTGATCCCTTCTACACTGCTGGCTCAGATTATTGTTTCATCTTTGCTTCTTGTACCAGGCTGGCCTATCGGTGCGCGCCACTCTTTGACATACTTTCATACACCTAGAGCATCTTCCCGTCGCCTTCAACATCTTTTACCGACATCGAATTTCGATCATCTCTATGACTTAATAACATCTCTACGGCAACGCCTCGGCTCGCTGCCTACGATACTGGATTAGAAGGTTGGATGAATGGAATCATGGGGATCTCCGCGAGATTTTTGCTGGCGCGGCAGCTGAATGGAACGTCGACCTACGAACCAACAGCGGCGGCGACGGCGGGGGATTCAAGTGCAACCTTGGGGTTAATTCAGGAATTGGTCTTTGCTGAGAGTAAATCGGTCAGGACATCGACGATCATTTTGGCTGCTTTCAATGTGCTGGCATCATTTACGACCGCTGTCAGCATCCTCTATGACTGTTACTGGGCATCGAAGAGGTGTAATCCTAAGTTCAAGGCGTCGTACGTACCGCTTGAGAAGGGAGGGGGATCAATGACTGACAGGCTTTAGAAAATTCTGCGTTTCGAAGATTCACCCAGCAGAGACATTCCCTCTGGTGCTTTCAATAGGAATTGTTGTACAAGGTCTAACATTTGCTGGTGTGCAAGGGACTGGGCTTAAATCTTTGCACAACGAAAGCGGATGTGGGTTTGTGGCTCAGTTCCTATGGCCAGGTAAGTACAAGAAAATAATTATACTGCTCCAAGCTGACACTTTTCAGCCCTTTTCATTGTTCCATACATTCAACTGGTATTTGGGCTTGAGTGCGCCATCAGATCAATGCGAAGAAGACTGCCATTCCAAGCCAGAGGAAAATACGATGTTACGATCTGCTTAGGAGTTATTGTGTTGATGTTAATTATAACATGGATTCCATCCCACATTTTCCCCGAGGACGAGGGATGTTTTGCTTCACTAGTTTGGTTCATCTCTCGAGATATGGAAAATTGGGTCTCATTCTGCTTTCGGTTTCCACTGGACTCATAATAATAAGCACTCTGACGATCTTCACCAAGTTATCTGGCGCCGTCATGATTGAAGAGGATCAACGCATTGCTGCATCGAGAATGGTATACTACCTAGTCCTCGGCATGGTTTCTATGGTGGGTCTCTATTAGAACTCAATTGATCCTCTAACTAACGTATGCAGGCTTTCGTATTGCCCTACTTCATTTCGCAGACAATTAATGGAGGCGACCTGAAGACATCCATGATGGCAACGGTCGTCTTGAACCTGTCCGGGTTAATGAATGGTGTTCTCCAATTGTTCCTTCGATCGAACACTGCATCCACCTCATTTGGTCCACGTTCGAAATGGACGGATCGAAACAAGCATGAGATCAGGATATGGGGACCAAACGAGGCGGCTTTTGGGCAAGCACTCCGAGACCCAGTACAGCAACCTTATGAGCTGAGCGGAACAAGCGCACCAAGAGGACCAAGCAGAGGAGAAAGTACTAGAGGCTTGACGGACGAGGAATCGAGACCTCAGACCAGGGCTACTCAAGATAGCAGACGAAGTTCAGTGGGAGAGAAGGGACGGATAATCAGCCTTGACTTGAATCCACAAATCAAGCCGCCAATGTCAAAGTACAACCCACTGGCGTCGAATGCACCTGATCATGTTGGAACGTTCGCCATGCCAACGATACCAGAACCAGCTGCGGCCTCTAACTCAGTAACTTCACCGCGCTCTCCCACGCGAGGACACGCAAGAAAGCCCTCATACACTATCTTTCCTAACGACGCAACCAGCCCCACCAAATCACAAACTACACGACAAGCTGCAGCCGAGTCAGTGTACGACATCAGCGATCTCCTCCCTCCGCCAGTTATCCACTTCCCAGGCAGCTCGCGCCACCGCAGAGACTCCTCAATGAATACAATTGCCTCAACAGCAACTGTTCAAATCGGTCTCCGTCTATCGCATGCTCCCTCACCCACTCAAGAGGACATGAAAAGCCTTCCTCTTTCCCTCCCCCAAACAACATATGGGGTCCCCATCAAACGCTCTGAATCACCCACACTTCAAATCCAAACTCAAAACTTATCGCCTATCCGCCCACCACCACGATCCCCACTCCGCCCACAACCTAGCCCTCTTGCAAACATCAGCTCGACCATGAACATGTCACCTGAATCCAAAACCTCACCCGAGTCAATGCGCTCACCTGAAAGAGACATCAGAATGAAGACTCTGCCACCCACCCCAAGGATCGCCGTTCCACAATCGACACAAACGACCCAACCTGCAAACCCACTCGAACGCCTCAGCGTTTCGAATGGCACCCTTCTCTCCCCCGCTGTGTACAAGCCGGAACCCTCACCACTACGGAATAATTCTTTATCCAGATCTAACTCTAACTCAAAATTACAACAAACAATACCGCAAAGATCAAACTCACAACGAAGCGATCGGAGTCTCCGTTCGCCCCCTCCCATGTCACGATCAAATTCAAATCGTAATCTGAAGGAGGAAGTGAAGGATTGGATATGATCTATGGATCACTCACTGCTTTGTTCTTTTGTTTATGGTTAGCATAGAAGTTGTAAATATTATAGAGGGTCGGTTCAAAAGCCAAGGAAGGCCAGGGAGAAAAGGGGGTATCTGTTGTGTATATTTCGATTCTTATGTTTGTTACGATACCGATTTGGGGTGCGGTGTTCTGTTATTTCTCTTTAGCTCGTCTCTTTCTTGTTTATTGTCTGCTATATTTTCCATCGCGAAGCGGATTTCCTGGGCTGGGCTAAGGCTGGGCTAGGCGTATTATTTTTTGTGGCATTCATTTACAATGTTGGGATGTTTCCTTTGAAGATGAAGAAAAGAAACGGAATGGAATGGTTATGGAAGAGTTGGTATGGGATGGGACAGATCCAGACTCAGCAGCAATGCCAGTGTGGACGATGTCTCGATGTCGATATCCATGGATGAGATGATTGATAAGTCTTGTTGTGTATTGTGTATGGTATAAAAGATGGACAGGCTTGCTGGCCATTAGTGCCTGCCTCTATATTTAAGAAGAGCAATCTGGAATGATGAGAGTGTTGACGCTATTTATCTGTCTTTTTTCTTGACCTGCGAATCTATGTGCCTTTTGAATGTGTTCTACTTGACTTTTTTGTAAGTTTGTATGCCAGATCGGATCAACCAAAATAGGTTGGCTATGGATTGATGGATTTGACGGATTTGACGGATTTGAAATCGAGGTTGGAATTTACCCCTTTAGGACTCCGTAATGTCCGAAAACTTTAAGCGAGCGTGCGAGGCAAGTATATACTTTCGAAGTATGTACGAAATAGTCGTTGACCGAAATGATGTCATGTCATGTAAACTTTTTTAAGGATTAGAAATCAGCGAAAATTAGGCATAGTATGAGGTCATCTATCGTGTTGATTCTGTTCTACTATTGTTCTCTTCTCTCCAAACGTCTGATTTTGATTACCTCTATAGATCGAAGTATCTTACTATAGGCGTAGATAGGGATTTCATTGTTGTCTAGATAAAGAGAGCAAAATTTTAGCACATTTAGCTATACTGATTAATAGTATTATTTTAATAATTTGTACTAGGAAATTTAGAAATAGGATTTTATTTACTCCTAGAATTAGTAGTTAATGTTACGTATTCCTTGATCTTCTACTAAGGTACATACTTGTAAGTACTTCGCTTATATTAGTAGCTACCGTTATTTATATATAGGTAGTTAGTGTACTTACGCGACTCTCTTCTTTATCTATAATTATTACTTTTAGATCAAACCTCTGTATCGAATTGTTCATAACATAAGAAATTAGATAGACCTCTTAGTTAAGCTTTCTATAAGGTCACTATCATCATGTTGACCTCTAGACCAATACCTATACAATAAAGCTGAAAGATAAGAGCTTTCTTCTTCCACACATATAGGCAAGAAATCAGCTTGTCCTTTATTATATAGACAGCCCACAGTAGAGCTGGACTCGGATGAGCTATTGCCTACTAATGTTCCTATTCCCAGATGCCGAGATCTTACAATTTCAGATAATAAGACACATACGCTAGCTTATATAGTGCCTCTAGAGCTACCTAACATTATCGCAATTGATCGGAGCTGCTCTCAACAATTTCGCAAATTGATATATCATTAATATATGTTTACCCAGGCTTCAAATCAACCCCGGCGCGAAGAACGGCCACATTGCACAAACTAGAGGGGAGATATCGAGAGGATATAAAAAAGTAGAAGGTGCAAAAATTGTGGTCTCCTTGCCCCTAACCCTTGGTTCCTTTCCCTAGATTTGATAGTCTTCTACACTGATGAATAATTAGAGTCAATTATAGAGCATGCACCTACGCTTGCTAAGACAGCCAAAGTCAAATGATATAGTTTCTACTGCTGGTTTCATTTGGATGTGAGCATACAACAAGGGACTGCTCTATCATTGGCTGGTTGCTGTGACTTTCTGCTATGAGAACTCCTGCGCCCTTTTCTGTAGATCTCGCGTCAGACAAATTCAAGGCTGCCGTCTCAGATGGCGAAAGAGTTCAAAGCACTTCCAAAGAAGAGCAGACGGTATGGGTCGTTTAGGCAGTTTAGACTAGTTAGTTTATTAACTAAGATATAGTTACTGCTTTTTAGAAGCTGTAGAATTCTAATGGGGTTTCTTTGGGGTGGTAATCCATGAGGTTGTCGCAAATGATGCATTCCGCTGATCGAGACCCTTCTGGACCGCGGTAAGATGCATTAGGATCTGCACCATGTTGAAGAAGAAGTTCGAATATTCTGATCCATTTGAGGAGAGCGTCTTTCCGAGATTTCATCAGCAAACTTCAATAAGTTTTGGCATGCTGATTGTCCATTGAATTTTTAATTTTGAATCTGCTCCATGGCGCAATATTATGGACACCATCCTTGGGCGGAGGGGGGGGGGGGGGGGGGGGGGGGGGGGGTATCGCTATTTCACGGGTAGAGGATTGATCGCGCGAAATCTAGAAAAGGTCGTCTAGTCTTCCCTGCTAAGACTTCATTGCTTCTGCCTACCTTGAGTGATCCGAAAACACACAAGCTGTATTGGACAACCAATTGTACAAAGTTTCTGTGCTAGTTCAAGTTGCAGTCATACTGCTGTATTGACGTCGTGTAGTTAGCCTAGTATTGATTTATTGATCTTACACGAATGATCATGACTTGATTGAATTCTTTTAACAAGGCCACCTTGGCTTCCCTGTGAAAATGCCTCCTGCAAAACGTGCATATTCCAAAGCGGCTCTTGTAACTCGCCGGAGCCTTTTCCCACACTCTGAATAACGAATCATCTTAGGTTGCAACAGACACTATCTAATGGAACAGTGCTGTTCCCCCGTGTAGGAAATGACATGCTTCCAAATCTCAGCTTATCGAGGAAACTTTTGACAGTCTGGAGATATTAGATCTTTGTTTCGATAACGGCAATTATCTTCCTGGGAGGGCCTGAGTAAACACCATCCAAACTCGAGTCTCCAGTAACTCAGCACATCGACAGTTTAAGCGGTCAGCCACAGCCATAAGTTGACACCGATCAAATTTTTTTCTAGGGTTATCTGACCTGAAGTAGTACAGGAGCTTTGATAGTGAAATCCGGACCGTCCTCGTTCACAAAAGCTAACGCAATACAAAAGAGCGGTTCTAGCAGTTCCCCAATATTTCCTTCATTTTCTTCTTGCTCTCTTCTGAGGCGGAGAATTTGGAATATTTCGGATACCTTCACCATATAGAAGCTATCTATAAGATTAAGCAAGTATGTATAGAATCCTTCAAGGTCCTGTGGTAAAAGTTGGAGATGCCTCTGGAGATCTGAGACGCTGTCAAAGTTTTTTAAGACCATCAAGTCGAGATTTAACTACAAGCAGCTCCTCCGAAAGAAACACTCCATCGGCTTTTCTCACTATTTCTTCTGCGAGGTGTAACGCTATTTGGGTGTCTTGGCAAGCGAGTTCCTGATATCCCATGTTCTTGGAAAGGCTACCGTTGATATATGTTTTGAAATCGTCGAAATTTAAATCTTGAAGTCGAAAGGTGGCAGAGTAGCAGATGTGCTGAAGTGATCTCCAAATGCTAACAATGGTCTGCTGGAAGCGCATACTTTAAAATTGTGGCATCTCGTGACCGTGTTAATCAATTCGGCAACCATTTCATATTCGCCGTGGTACGCATCGAGTCCATTGATAAACAACCATAACTTCATCGAAACCGTTTGCTGTTTCACAAGATTTTTCAAGTGACTTTGTCAACTTTGGTAAACTTTGGTAAGGTCCAGGATTCTCATTTATACATCCTGTCTCTAACAAGTTGACAGCATCCTTTTGCCCAACATACTGACAAGATAACAGTGATAAGATCTATCTGCTGCTGTAACACTTCAACGATTAGGGAACGTAGTAGGCCAATCCGCGACCTTTGCTCGGCTATGCCATTGTTCTAGAAGAAGAAGAAAATGTAGTAATGACCAGCAGAGTTCGTTTTGGCCATTCCTGGAGTACCTGTTTCGTCCTTGAATGGCCATATATGTATCTCATCAACGCAGATTTTCCCTGAGACCGCGTTTCCGTTCACCTGATAAACACCACTTCCATCGCTCAGCTACTCAACAAAGTTACTCTACAGACTATTTTTTGATGACTCGTTGAAAGCCTATTCGAATATCGTTTCATAAGTCTCAATTATCCTATCATGGAGGTTAGTTATACTTAAGAAGCGAAAACTCTCGAAGATTGAGTCTTCAACATCAAAATAGTCCATCTTGTCGACTGAATTTCACGTGAACGCTGAATTGCTGTACCCGCGAATAGATCATATGTACGAGAGTCTCATGATCACCGAGTTGGGACTCATTATTAGCGCCGTATACATCATAATCATGTCATGTGTGAGGTTGAGTTTCCTGCATCCCGTTGAAGATCAATTGGCGGGTCTGGCCCACAATAACCACCTCAGTACGATTATTGAGCATATGAGACTTCGCTATCATGTGAGCCTGAAGCTCTTACGAGACTGCTGATCTATCGCTAACCAGCGAATCAATAATTGTTTGCGTCTTTTGGTTCGAGTTTGTTGAGATCGACGGAGTGTTGAGGGGCCAGTACGTTAAGATTCTCTCTAAACAACAGCAGTTAGCTGTCATCTGAACTTGAAATGGAAGTGTCCAAGAAGACGAATCTGAGACACATGAATATGAATTTAAATCATGTTTCTAAAGGCCAATCAGCGTTCGAAAATGATGTCTAGCTCTGTAGCTGTTCATACAATCTGCAGTGCTTTTTCGAGGCTTTTAAATGCTGGCCTCTTTCCATTGGGATCATGTTTGTTCACCTCGAGCATATTCAAGCGCTGAAAAAGCTCATCTGCTACTATTCTGCACTTGTCGCAAGATGTCACAGCACTTTCTCATCGACCGTTGTATCGATTAGAATGCCCGTATATTTGATTTTGAAGCCGACGTTAGTCCGATTTCAATGCTTATTGAAATGCCTATATAGTCGATTTTAGTGCCTAGGTGAGTATTACCTTGGAAAGCTTCCGCTAAGTTTCTTGTAATTTTTTTTTAAAGCCAGTACTCTCCAGCCAGATAAATTCTTCTTGTCGTCATACCTCCCTTCTAAGAAGCAAAGCATTTCCATCTACTTTTCTTTCTTTTGATACTTATATTTCACTTTTAGCACACACACTCATAAAAGAATATGAAGGAGAAGCGTGCACAGATTCAAAGCTTCTCTTTTTAAATTATTTTATTCATAATATTCATAGTCTTTGCTACCTAATCTCTCATCCTGTCCCTCTGACCTTAAGAGATCACCAGAACGATTCTATGAAAGTGTCGACTTAGGCCCTGAACTTTCTGAATCCTTGCTTCGCAACCTGGGCTTGGGCAGCCGCGATGGTAGCCTGGAAATCTTGTTAGCTACGCCGTAAAGCACCGAAACTTGAGAGACTTCTTACATTAGCGTTGGGGTCAGTGAAGCCACATCCGAGCTTTCCATTCTGGGTCTGCGCTCCTACTGCAGAGCAGATACCGAGGCCGCTGGCGCTGATCTCGGCGCAGCAGGCGCTCCTGCAGTCGGCATCGGCGACACATCCGCCAGTTGTGAACTGCTGGCCTGCGCCGTTACCGACGTCCTTAGCACCGGCGTTGTTGGGAGCGAGGGCCATAACAGAGACGGCGACTGATGGGTAGTGAGTTAGCATGAGCTTGATCATATGTACTGCATATATTCTGCTCCTACGGATGGACAATAGACTTACAAGTCAGAGCAGCAGCGAAGGTGATGCGAACCATTTTGGCGGTTAAAGAACGACTTTGAAGCGAGTGAGTGATATTACACGAGAAGAAATATAAAAAGTAAAGAACGACGCCGGGTCGTGTAATGTCGCAGACACAAATGAATCGAAAGGAGAGTGAGTGATGGATGGATGGGATTCAACTGTTCTCTTGCACTGAATGTCCATTATATATATATCTGCTTCTAACATTGCGGAGTAGACACGAGGAATTCCTGATTATGGGTCACGGAGCGGCATTGACAAAAAGACCATAGCAGAGACACGATCGAAAACGCACAGCGATTCTAATTCTCAAGCGGCTAATCTCGTGTTGTCTAAGTGCGGATGATTTCGCTGTCGTTGCGCTGTCAGGTTCCGTCCCATCTAAGATACCTTTGACTGCTGGGGTTTGATCAGCCACCGGGCTGCGTTTCGTCTGGTCTACAGCCGCCAAATTCCATGTCGCTTAGGTCATATCTGGTTCGTCTGTTCAGACGTCAGACGATCTTTTGCAGATGATATGACAATTGAAATATTATTTCATGTTGGATTTAAATCTGATATTGACGATCTGAAGTAGATAATATCTATAGGAAAATAGTAGCCAAGCATTTAAAGAGTTTTAGTAAGAAAAAGTCCACTCATTTGAAAACATCTAAAAACATTGATCTGGTTAGTGAGTTTTTCTGACTGAAATTACTACTATTAAACGCTCAAGCCTCTGATGCACAGTGGGCTCGTGCCTTAGATGATCTGAACGTCTGACATTTGAAAGGACGAACTGAACAAGACCTTAGACATCACCTGGAAATCCCAAGATCTGCGACATTCGTCAGACGGTCGGCAGCGCTTGCCGAGTGGAGCTATCTGTTATGGGTCATACGAAGTAGCAATTGAGACGATGGTTTGACGGCCCTCGAAGCCGTGCCGCCGATCTACTAAGTCTATCATTTCCTAATAGGGAGCCTACTTGTTCGAAGGATAAATAAATCAGGTCTCAGTGCTGGTATCAACGTGTTGCATTATTTTATCTCATTTCATTTGGATTAAAATATCTATGTATTTTTATGCGTTTCTACTTCTTGTTGAAGGTCTCTGAGATTTTTATATCTTCATTTTTGCGTAACTTTAAGGACTTAATCTCCGCAAAGAGCAAAAAATTTACCCAAACTTTCCACAAATGTACGGCGTCTGCAAATATAAGGGTCACTACGCAAAGAAAAGTAAGATAAAATTATTCATTACCATCATAGCATGAAGATGTATCGCCGCCTTGCCTACCATACAAAAAACATTTGTTTGTGGAGGCTCAAGGGTGTGGTTATTCACCCTAAGACTATAGCATAAACCAAAAACTCTGGTATGCAGAGTCATGAGATCATCCCATAATCACCCACTATATGGCATACCACTCTTTCCCAAAATGAGCAGAGCACATCAGGAATGGTCAGAGAGCGCCTCAATACAGCGACGCATGATGTCCAAATCTCTCTCAAATTCTTCGTGTGACCAGGTTTCTAGAGACAACTCAAAATCAATAAGAACGGATGACCCATCTTTGCGACTCAAGCAGTTCCCATCATCATGAGCATCTCCATGAGCGATCCCTCTCTGATGGAGTTTTCGAAGAGCGTCCAGGCAACCTTGCATGTTTCTACCCGTCATTGACGGCACCTCTTCTATATACTCGGTGATGAACCCGATGGCTCGACCGCCCTCGGTGACGTAGCCAAGAAATTCTGGCGTGGCCCCGGAGCCATGAAGGAGCTGGTACATAGTAGCCTCTCTCTCTAGAGATGGAATTTCCCATGGGAAACTCGCAATCTTGATCAGGACAGGTGCGTCGAAGTTGGGATGTTGAACAACTTGTAACCGATCGTGCTGAAGCGTCTCAACATTGACAAATTCAAGATAGTCGATATTTCGAGGGTGCCAATTATTCATCATCTCTAGGTGACTTGCCTGGGTCGTATTGCTGATGCTGTATGTCCCGGTATGTCCGTCTAGGTGGATGTGGGCTTCATTCCAATCACCCAGCGGAAGATGTGGAAGATCAATTGAAACTGGCTCAGAGCTGGTAGGATAGCCAGCTTGCAGCGTCATGGAATCGAGAAAGACGTATTTAATGGCTTTCTGTTCGCCGTCGTTCACCAATACTCGTAATGGGTGGCCATAGTCTGCGACGTTTTGCTGTGTTGCGAGGACCTGCGCATTTGGAAATCTGTAGACATTCTGTTCGGTAGGAGCTCTCTGAGCAGATGCAATTGCGATGCCGATAATGAAGAAAAGTCTCTCCCAGAAAGACATGTGGGTGACGACCTTGTGTACTTGACTCGCTTCTTGGAGAGAGGGCACCCGCTGAGTATTATCAAGGTCTTGCGCGTTGAAGACACGGAAAATAACATGAGACCCCGAATCATTATTGAGAGTCGCAGATGTTGCGATATAAAACAAGGGGCAAGTCAGATCATCCAGCCCTACGGTGATGATCCATGCCAAGGCCTCAAGGACCAGGGCGGATGAGCATTTGCCGAGTGTAGCGACTTCAACCATACCAAAAAAAAAATCATCAAATCGTGTAGATGAGTACTATCTACACAACCATTAAGAAGATAATAATATGGTATTGGAATGTAGAGCGAGCGTTTGCAGCGTGACTTTATAAAATTAGAGAGTTTGTAGAAGACATTGTTTAATAATAAGAAGAAGAAGAAGAAGAAGAAGAAGAAGAAGAAGAAGAAGAAGAAGAAGGAAAAGTTTATTTCTATAATTCCAGCTATGCTAGTTTTAGATTCCAGCTGCAACAGAAAAATAATTTCAGAGGGCTCAAAAAGTACGGTGAATAATTATTCCGGCCGGAGCATTCTAATTGGTTATAATTCCACCAAGCGCCTTGGCAGCGGCCGCCGGCAGAACCGTTTCGCCGCTTCCGATTTCGACGATTTCGACGATTCCCTTCGCCCGGTCAAAAAAACCAAGGGGTAAGCCCATATATGTTCGATTTCTGACCATATATATAATATATATATTCGATTCGGTGGCCACTTCCAAAAGCCCATATATTTGATTACGTAAGCACTTCCCAAAGCCCATATATTCGATTTCGGTGCCTACTTGCCAGAGCCCATATCCTATATATTCGATTTAGTAAGCATACCTGAGCCCCAACTACGGCATGTGGCCGTAGGTCACATGTTACTTTATAGTATAAATCTTACTAACCTCTATATTAAAAATAAAGATATATTTCAGAAGTCAAAGCAGCATTGATTTATTACTTTATCAGTCTAAACAAAGTGGCAGAATCGAGGCTTTAGGGCAGGGGGGTGACCCTCCAACCCTTCCGTACCTTACAGTGACAATAAATCAGTCACCGTTTTGAGGCTCGGGCCAAGTCAAGAAAAACACGTAGCAGAACATAAGGAGAGTAAGTGGAGTTGGATTAGAAATGAGGCTATTTACAGCCGGTGCATCAAGTAACTAGTTACATCTCGATCAGAACCTTCAAGGCCTGGGTCTCTGCTGCGGCTCCAAATGTCTCGTATGCAGCTTCAATATCCTTGAAAGCGAATTCTATACCTCGCAGTCAGTACTTAGTCAATTCGTGCATGTGCATTGAGAAGTCTTACTGTGAGTGAACAACTTGGACGGGTCTATCTTCCCAGACAAACACAGCTTGAGAAGCATTGGGGTAGAGACTGTATCAACGAGTCGAGTCGTAATAGCTACGTTGCATCAGTAATAGTCTAGCGCTCTCATATTTAATACTCACAGATGTTGTGCGCCCACAAATCCTCCAGATGAAGACTCGCAGACGTTCCATGGACTCCAATGTTGGCAATGACACCACCAGGCGCTACAAGCTTCTGACAGATTTCGAAAGTCTCCGGGAAACCGGCGGCTTCGATGACGGTCTCACAGCCCTTGCCATCCGTGAGGGCCTTGACTTGCTTCTCGACATCGACGCCCTTTGCAGATAGGATTGTATGAGTGGCACCCAGCGACTTGGCAACTTCTAGACGGCTTGCATCTATATCGACCAAAATGAGTACCGAAGGAGAGTAAAGCTGGGCAGTGATTAAGGTGGCAAGTCCAACAGGGCCAGCACCAACGATCACCACGGTGCTTCCGGGCTCGACCTTGCCATTGAGAACACCACATTCGAGACTAGTGGGGAAGATATCGCTAAGCAAGACGAGAGCGCCTTCATTGGCTCCGGCCGGAATTGGGTGTAGAGAGGAGTCGGCATGCGGGACGCGGACATATTCGGCTTGGATGCCATCAATTGTGTTTCCAAGGACCCAGCCTTATACTGTTAGCGAGGCCCTTCAGTTGCCGGATAGAGATATTTAGACTTACCTCCCGTTGTGCAATGAGACATCATGCCTTTCCGGCAGTAATCGCAGGAAGAACATGCGCAAATGCCCGAAATTAGGACATGGTCTCCCTTCTTGAAACCTTGGACTGACGATCCGGCCTGTTCCACAATACCAACGCCCTCATGGCCGATGATTCTTCCGGGGGCGACACTCGCAACTCCACCCGCCTTGATATGGAGATCAGTACCGCAGATAGTGGTTTTGGTGACCTTGATGATTACATCGGTTTGTTCGAGTATCGTTGGCTTAGGACGGGTTTCAAGCTTGAAGTCCCCAACGGCTCTGTAGACGAGAGCTTTCATGGTAGTCATGGTGGAATAGTAGGAAGAACGGCTGTGGAGTATACTGTGAGAAAAACTTCTGTTGGAGAGTAATCTCAGTGTTGACGATGCTAGAATATCATGAACAGCAAAGAAATGGGAACTTATATACTTTGGACGACTAAGGGGAGAAAAAAGCTACATCATTGTTACCCAGGGCAATACGCGAGCGTTCGGCGATAAGCTCTGCGGAATCTTACGATTCATAAGCTAAGAGTTACCCTACGGCAAGCTCGTTACAAAGTACCTCCATAGGCTGTTGCGAGTCATTCTATAGGCTGTTTATATTGTGGGTATATCGTATGTTTTCGCTTTGTCTCCCAGCCGGGCAGCCTTCGTCTTACTGTCGAAACAGGCGATTACTTCTAGGGATACTCGTCATACCGGTGATGCCGATGGTGGTATTCAATTCTAGGTATCAGCTACTCGAGGTTTTCAGTAATCGAGCAATGAACTTCCATCTATAGTACTATACAATGGCGAAGGAGATCAAATAAGAAGAGGAGAAACCTATTCAGCAGGTTTATCTAAACATACTATATCTTATTTATCGATCTTATCTTATTAAACGACCTGTCTTAAGAGTCAATCAATACAGTATGTATAAAATTCACTAGGGATTAAGGCTACGTAGACTTTTTAACACTGGAAGAATAACAACCAATTAGCCGACGACGAAGCGATTTAACTCTACGTTAGCGGTCTAGATTAACTTTATGACATCGAGCGGGAAGTAAAACCCATTTTCTCAATCTATTACTAAGGACTTAGAATAGAGGATCCACGTTACAATATAGACCGAGTAAATCTGGTTAAGGCCTATGACTATGCAGAAACCGCCTGTTCCGGCAAAGCAGTTACTCGCCGGATTGATTGCTTCGGCGACCTATTTGGGCGTTTCCTCGCTCTCTTACGAATTTGTTGGTATACACGGTGTAGAACCGGCATGAGTCACAGACGCAACCTTAATTCTACGTCTTCTTCCCTAGTTATTTGACTTGTTTGCTACTCTTTCTTCAAAGGAGCAGTAGCTAGGGTAGTAGCTTCATTATACAACACCTATTATTATGTAGTGAATAGGTTATAGAATTATTAATTGCAGAGGATTATATAGTAGTAGTATTAAGGATGTATTACCAAAGCACAAGCCGTAGATAACCTATAGGCCGTGAGTGCTAAGCTGCACGTGCAACTCTACTAGTTCTAAGTAGAAATACTTTTAAGCGAATTAATCGGCTTTAAGCAACCGAGATACATATACAGCTTAGCACTTACAAGTTTGTAGGTTACCTACAGCACTATAGCTATGTTTCTAATCCCTGTAAACCCCTTATTTACAAGGCTATTTATTAATTACCAACTAACTTTACCTTAAATATAAGAGAAGAATAATTATTAATTAGTTACTAGATTATCTAGTATAAAACTAAAAACTAATATAATAAAAAGAAATAATCTTAAAAGAAAAATACTCTATTATCTAGTAAAGAAAGTAGATACTAGATAATCTAACATATACATATTAACTTTAATTAGCCATCTAGGTATTAACTCCTAGCGCACCTAGGGAGAACGCTTAATAACCCTAGGGAAGTATAGGTTGGAATGCAGAGGCTGTGTACCTTTCTCTTTGTTTTTCTTACTTTACAAAAACCTAAATAACTATTTATTTGTCTCCGACCCTTAGGTCTTAATCAGGCTGTTTACTTCAAAGCAGCTCACCAAAATCTCTCCCCCCCCCCCCAGCCAGTACATGTTTGCCCACACGGGCACAACACAGGGTTTATCCTACACTCTTTTCTCTGGTGTTCATCCCGCATAAAGGTTGATAGGCCTTTGGGTCTAGCGTCTTTCAAGAACTTGCTTTCTACGGCTGTCCTTTTTTGTACGTAACTCTATAGCTTAGCACGACCTCATACCCTCTGGGCGGTTTTTTTCAGGGACAGGGCTCCGCCCCACTCCCGTCGGTCGTAAATAAATACATACATACAAACTCCTAGCGCAGTACAGTTGTTGTCCGACACATCTAACCGAGCCTCGCTATACTTTCTCTGCGCTGCCAGCTGATGCCAAAAACTTACCATTACCCTACTGTAAGGACACCTCACTTTATGACACAGTTTTGGCTGTAGGTGACGTATATAGCTCGGTCTTGAACCCTCCTCCCCTCTCTCTCATTATCCCTCTCTAAGTTAATTACCAAAAGCAAACAACCCCTCCTCTATCTATCTATATCCTACTTTCCGTACACGATCCATTCAGGTATTCCGACCTTCTCCGTCCCTCTCCCCTCTCTCGATTCTCACTAACACCCCTCTTACAGCCCAAATCACATTCTATCAAAAGATGTCATCCACCAGCGCCATCGTAACTATCCTCTACCCCGCACCTGCCGATTTCAACCTCGACTACTACATCAACAAGCACTTCCCAATGGCCATTAAGAGATGGGGTCACAAAGGTTTAAACTCATACCAGATTATTAAGCTCGAGCAAGACGCCGGATACTCGATCCAAAGCATCCTGTATTGGGAGAGTGCCGAGCACTTTAAGAAGGCCCGTGATAGCAAGGAGGATATTGACGCTATCTTTGGTGATGTCCCGAATTTCTCGAATGTCACACCGACGGTCATTAGTGGAAATGTAGTGGCCTCAACTTTGTAGGGGTTGAAGGAGGGCTTGGATTGCGGTTTGCTTTCAACAGATAGGGAGGAAAGACGACGGGAGATGGTCTTGGTCATGGCCCTTGTGATGGCCTGGTGTTGTTGTGGTAAAGTGAGCTATGGGGGAGATGGCATATAATTCTCTTGCTTCAACTATTGTAAAGTTGCTACTCTCCAGATCTCTTTACTCGAGTAGCCGAATGAAAAGGATCAATGAGAAATCTCTCTTCCCAATAACATGTACTAGCTCCAGCTATTACTCAGTGACTCTGCCAAACCAGAAAGATGCCTACTTCATCGGTCGCAAAGCCTCTGTGCCGAAATGCCAGCTAGAAATCCCTCCCTCCTTCCCCTAGCTTGAATAAACAATATGCCATAACCACCTCCCTGGGCTTTTACCTACAACAACCATCTCCCTTGGGTCCGTCATTAGCTACGACATCTTGTTCACCCAATTCCCCCGACCAGAAACCTAGCCCAGGAATCTCAGCCTTAAGACCCACTCGATGCTCGACCCCTTCCTAGAGGAGGAACTCGGTACCTATGATATCGTAACAATGCGCTTCGTCAGCGCCGCACTCACTCTATACCACAACTTAGGTATCGCAAAGAGATCTAAGCGAGTAGAGGAGAAATGAACAGAGTTTTAACTTTCTAATGCAGACCGCAGATTTGCTATATTGGAGATCCTCGTTTGACTAGTTCCTGTTAGCTCGCTTCGACGATGATACAAAATTCTCCGTCGTTTCTTTAAAGGCAATTGTCTCGAGATTTGCATTAGGTAGTCGGAATTAGCATGTACTATAAAAGTCATCGACAATAACATAAGGCCTCTCAAGTTGCTTAAATGATTGTCTGTATCCCCTATGTAGTATCTATTGAAAAGCTCGAACTAGTAGGACGTGCACTTAAGCGACGTATTTGTAAGAGGGTTTAGATAGTTAAAGTCTTAGAGTAACGTAAATATTCGTATAAAGTGCTTGCAGTAAATCCTTGCGCGTTTAGAACAGATGCTCTACAGGAGATTAATTACTAACCGATATAATAATACTATTAGATTAAGAATCGAGTAGTGAGGTTACATGTCGCTGTTATATGACTAGACTAGTAAGCGAGATACTTCACATAGGGTGGAGAAGAAAGCTAAGCTTTCTTTTCTCCTTAATGCATCTATTTCCAACCTCTGCTGCCTACTTTGGTGCCTCGACGATTTATAATCTAAAACTATTCCCATCAAAAAACAACGACGCAGATCTTTGTATAAAACACCATTAATTTGTAGCAGAATCCCCATCTTTATCAATATTATTTTCACTAAAAGAACTGTCTGTAGAACTCTCCTCGTCGCCCTCGACAACGATTGCGTCCTCAACAGACGGCTCGCTTTCTCCCCTTCTTCTTGTTATTCTCCTTGACTACAACTTCCTTCTTGGCGGCTTTCTTCTCGGCGGCCTTTTGTTTTGTAGCTGCCTTCTTCTCAGCAGCTGCACGGGTTTGGCTTCAGTAGAGAGGAAGGCATGGTCGATTAAATTGAGAGTTGAATTGATGGAGATAAGAAGACGTAAAGATCTTGAGCAATAGAAGGCACAAGGAGTCGATCAACATGACTTTAAACCGAGTTGGAAATATCGTGAATATTGGGAATTTCAAGAGTACACTGACGATGAAAACACCCTCCTTGCGTAAGTGCTTTTTCGTGTAATTTTCGTAGGAATGCGGCATTGCTGACAAGGCTAGTGGGAATCCTATTATCTTGGATTTCGACAACACCTCGATAGTTCTCAAATAATACTACATAGAAAAAAGCGCTTGAATTGGGAGATTAATTAGCAATACTCACGTATTAATCCCTTCCGATGTGCGTTAAATTGGTTCACGTTGGAAAGGTGGAAAATAGGGATGCGGTGGTTGTCAGCCACAATCACGTGTGCAACTTGTATATCCTCATTTCTAGCCCTCGCCATGGCTTCTCATATGTAGAGGATCGGGGCACTGGTGGCTTATTGGTTTGACATCAAATCTTACCCAATGAGTATTGTTACTAAGACCTTTCCGGTGTACACTTAAGGTATATATAGCCTAGAATCCCTCTCTGAATGACGTCCAGACAATTCGTCAGCTTTCCCTATTTTTGTCTCATTTTCACACATTTCACTTATATACTTATAGTGCTCGCAGGTTCATATTAATATTAGCTTATTTTATTTATTAGTTAAATTATATATCAAGTATGATTATTTTATATATTGGTTAATTAATTAAATATTAAAAATACTAAACTAGGCTTAATTAAAAACAGCTTAATTAGTATATCTAGCTTTATATAACTATATTTATTTAGTTAGTAAAAATCGATATCTATAACTACTAACTACTTAAATTAAGCATCTATATAACATTTTACTAGTTGCTTATTAAGTAGTTAGTTGGTTCTTATATTTGACTATAATATTAGTATATTAATTATACCGACACTTACTCTCAGAAAGTCTTTTATAAGGCATACTAACCGATCTCTATTACTCCCTTACTGGCCCCGCATCTGGAGAGTCTAAGAGGTAATGTTGCTGCACGAAGAAGCTAGCTTTTTGGAATTAGGCGAGATCAAGGTCAGATACATAATATGCTTCTTGAAGGAATATTTGAAGGAGTCGGATGGAATAGTATCCTTCGTCGGTCGAAATATCATATGGTTGCAATATTGGCAGAAGTGGAACGATATCCCGACAATGACCTAATTTTTGTCATGCTTAGTACGATAATACGCTCAGAGTGGCTGTACTCATAAACTTGACCAGGTCTATGTACTCGTGTCACTTGCCCACAATGGGTATGAATGACTCTGCGTTTAGAGCAAATAGACCATTTTGGTGGAGAAGATAGTCAAGAATAGCACCTAACGTCTTCAGAGTCTAGTGCAGAATAAATCTTTTACGTTTGAAACAGACACCCAGCTACAGGTTAGGTACCATCTCATGTCCTTATGACCAAGTCTGTACTTATATAATATACCCTGACCCACAAATTGGTAATCTATTAGATGAAGTGATTTGCTGTGCGTACAGTAATGTTAACACTCGTGGATGTAGAGCGTCGAGCCCCAAAGCAATGACCTCAATGCATTCTACTTCGCTTAGCATTCATTCATTCATTCATTCATTTTATAGCAGTAAAGATTTCTCCGTCTTTCACCTCGCAGAGTCATGTAAACACATTCGCCTACTAAATCTCTCTAGTGACATAGATTAGTTTTATTAAAACAAATTCCAACGTTAAGTACTCTGTTTTAAGTCTTGAGCTTTGGAATTTCTCAAGCAGAAGCCAGTTATAGAGGCTAATAACGTCCACGATGGGCGAAATTACTTAAGCCTAAAAGGGTCACCGCTTTTAGGCGGTGGTCCTAGAATACAGGCTGTCGTACCCTAAAAAAATACAAGCTATTATACCCTAGAAAATATAAGGTATTATACCTTAAAAATTACAGACTATTATACCCTGAAATGTAGGCTGTTGTACCTTCCAAAAAATATAAAGGTATTGTACCCTAGAAAATACAGGCTATTATACCCTAAAATACAGGCTGTCATACCCTAAAAATTGTACCTTAATTATTCTGCCGGCAGAAGGTAATTTCGCCCATCGTGGACGTTATTAGCCTCCATAGCCAGTACTAACATAGATTAGGGAGAAATTTGTTACATGAGAAAATAAACCTGCTTGTTAACAAATCGCTAAGTACAGTGTTAACAACAACACAGTGTTATCAAATTTGTAAGCTGTGTTTGAGGCCTTCTTTTATGGCAATGGATTTGAACCCTACGATATGGTTCCTTAAATTCGCTGAAAAGATTTTTATGAGAAGATAGTTCGAGTGTCTTATTTTGACATTTTCAGAATACGTTACACCACTATGCCTACGACAATATGACTTGTGCAAGCACAACAAGATTTTGTGATTGTCTTCGGTTTGGTCCATCGCTTAGTGTTCCGCAACCGGCTAAGTTAGAAATATTTTCGCCGCTTTGAGATCGGACGACCTTTGGGGCTGACAGTGGCTTTCAGTTCCCCTACCCAGACCACAATTTTCAATCACTTCTTCACGTAAGTAGGCAGATATCCATGGTATTTAGACGTTTCTAGACTTCGATCCAACATATCTGTATCAGGGGTTTATAAGACTATGCCTACTTCATTCGCTTATGTATCGTCCCCATTAAGATGCCATATTTTCTCTGGTTGCAGGTCCTTTCTAGACCCCTTGCACAATGGCATGTGGAGAATCTTCAAGTAAGTCATTATATACTATCTATGCCCCAAGACTGAGAACTAACGTGTCCCAGGGAAGCCTTTCTACTCTCTAAAAATTTAACACAAATTAATAAACGACTATTTGACGCGTACATTTACAATACGACCTTTCCTTTTTAAGATGTCAACGAAAAGTGCTCTAGAGACCTCGGACACAAAGTCAGCGCATACGAGAATCAACTCAGTTCCTGAGAATGAACTGGTAGAAGGTAATTACAATCTACGCAGGCTAAGACTTTCAACTAATGCACCGTCTTTAATACTAGAAGAAGCATTCAAAGGTCCGCCTAGTCCCGCCTATCAGGCTCTTCCCCCCTGCTCACCTCCAACTGTCGCAATGAAGTCGCCGGAAACTTCCCAGGCATTTGGATCTAGAAATTTACCGGCCACACAAACATGGGCCAGGCGGCAGTCGAGGAGCTATGCAGATGGTTATGACGGTGGCGCATTAGGGGAAGATGAGATCATAAGGTGCAAGAAGAATTCATCCCATGAGGACATGGATGAGATATCCTCAGATAATGAAATGAGGTCGAAATTAGGAGTTAATAATGGCAACTTCAATAACGGTACGTCTCCATATCATATTTTTAGAAGCGTTACTGATTAACCTCCATAGGAATGAACATGTCGCAATGTGCTACAAAGAACGATATATTCGCAGGAAGAGGGACTTGGCTTTCAATATCGATCTTAGGTCTTTCTATATACTCTACGACTTTCTCTGGTATCTGGTTCATACTGGCTTTGGTTCAACCTCGATACGGCAGGGCAATACATTCAGGTGGCCATCTAACACCGACTGGAGCTTCGACACTGTTTGCCCTTATCGCTAAAACAATAGAACTGTCATATGTTACGGTCTTCGTGACTTTCCTTGGGCAGGTCATTAGTCGTCGCTCGCTAATCAAGATGTCTCGTGGAGTTTCACTCGCAGAGTTGTCTTTAAGAACTTGGATTCTACAGCCCGGTTTTGTGATTACACACTGGAAGCATGTACAGCATGCTGGATTTACTGTGCTTAGCGCCATTACCCTAACAACTACTCTTGCAGCTATGTTCTATACCACTGCATCTGATGCTTTAGTATCACCACAATTGAAAGTCGGTAAACCTGAAAGCAAGCTTATGTATGGGCTAGTACAGACGAGCTATGCGAATCCATATTTCATTTCAGACCAATGCCAGACGCCTGTTAGCAAAGATATAGATCCACTCTATGCCGGCATAACTTGTCTAGCAATCGAGCACGTTAATGAAGGTATAAGTAGGCCTCATAATGATATGTATACACTTCACTAATTATTGATTTAGCATTTCACAACTATAGATCTTTCTTGGACACTTGGGCTGCTATTAACACCGACGGAATTGGCGTTTCATCGGACATCAGTGAACGCCCAAAGCCAGTTGCTATGCTCTACGATAATACTACGCTTATCGGAGAATGGGTAAATCGAAACACTAGCAACATAGCTGCGAGCTATGCGAAATACAGCCGAGTTATCAACAATGTATCTTTATCTATGCCCCATGCTGGAGTCTTTGCTGCTGCACGCGACAAGAAGAACGAACGGGATTATGCAACCGGAAGATCTTGAAGGGGTTGGAAAATATTCCTTAAGAGCTTCTGTAGTGAGCCCATCTATTAATGTCCTCTGCGTTAATGCGAACGAAACAGAGTTGGATCCTTTGATTTATGTCGCATGGCCGGATGCTAAGACAAATGAAAGTGCCATTCTTGATCAAAAATTAGCTTGGTCGGGTTACGAAGACGAGATACAGCCCTTGCCAGGACAGTCTTACTTAAATAGCACAAGCCTTGACGATATATTCGAATGGGGCCCTAATTACGCTCGAGAGCAAAACCCTCCTGTCTTTCCAATGGTGTGCCTAATTCCTCATCCATTTTTATATTTCGCTTACAGATTCACAGTACCCAATGGACTACAACTCCATCGCTAATTTCACCGTCGCCTTCAGTGACTCAATCTACCTTCTTTTTAAGGCACCACAGACAATCACGGATGACTATACGATATGTCAAATGCGTTCCTATCTCTCCCCGGATTGCACTACTCAGTACAATGTTTCTGGTACTCTCAATGGTCATTTGGAAGCCCTCTGTGAAGACCCTAATGAACCAAACACATACTCTAAGTCGTTCAAGAATGCGACGGCAACCCCAGTACCTGATTGGAGGTCTGTGATCTCAATGTGGGCTCTATCACTTTCCTTGGACACAGGCGTAAGTAATGCAAATTCATCAAACATACGATTGCTTTCTGAATTTGCGCAATATTATTCGGAATCCAGAAATGCAATACAACTAAATCCGTTGATGCCAAGTCTTGCGGAAGCTCTAGCTGCCCTTGCCACATCGACTTTGCTTATGAGCAGTAAGGATGCTGGATTCTACCACTTTTGGAACTATGAATCCCTTACAATAGAAGAGACATATCAACCATTCAATGCTTCTATATCATCACAACTGTATACGTCGGGGGGGAACATACAACCATGGCAAGAGATTTTCTACGCTGTGCTATTCCTGGTCTTCGCTACAAACGTCTTCTGTCTTGGATACTTTATCCTCCGCTCAGGACTAGTCACCGATTTTACGAACCCACCGAATTTATTCGCTTTGGCTATCAATAGTCCACCATCTACACATTTGAATGGAAGTTGTGGTGCTGGACCTGTGGATGAACAATTGAATGTTGATTGGCATATCTTGCAAGATGAGCATACGAATCATGTTTATATCAGAGAAGCCAATGGTACAGCTATAGGGGAGATGAAGAAGCGGAAAGAGAGGCAGGCGATGCAATCTGCGACTAGTTACAGTAAATTGAGCAGTAGAATGACTTCCCGGTTATGAGTGTAAATAAACTCTTTTGCTTGCCATTGCACTAGTCCTGTGCAATAGAGCTACGGAAGATCTGTTTCAGTAGATGGAGCATGAAAAGACTGTTCTATTGTTCTGAAGAGAGAAAAGACAGAAGAAGAAGAAGAAGCTTTAAGTATTTATATAAATAAGTAGTGCCAGAAACGAGCACCCTATAGGTTCTGCCGGGCAGTGCGTGCTGTTAGTCCTGTGCTGCATATGCGACACTTGCATTGTTCGATATAATGTTGTAATGCTGAGGGTAATCTTGCTTGTATTGAATTGGTACCTTTGTGTTATGTTTTTTAGTTTCTACTGGGTGAATGACATGGCGACATTGCAGAATGGCCAATGAGTAACTTTTAAGGAGTAGTACCAAGAATTCTAAAGAGTTTCACCTCATTAGTCACCTCAGATATGATCTATTTTGTTGAAATCCTTCTTATAAATCAGACATAAGTTGGTCTTTTAGAGAGCATCTCTATTCCTCCTCAGACACAACACCATCCCAATCATCCCACCTCTCTGACACCAAACCTCCTCAAAACCTCCAAAATTTCCACAATCCCAGCCTTCTTCGCCCTCCCTATCCCTAATCCTCAAATCAGCACCACAATCCAAAAGCATGCTCACAGCACCAACACATTCAACATGCTGAACAGCAACTTGTAAGCTGTGTCACCATGCTTCCCACAACAGACAGCATTAACATGAGCACCAGTATCAATCAAAAGTCTCAAGATTCTATCTCTTGCAGCAACCTGACCTTTCAAAGACGAATCTCCGTAGAAATTCATACAGGCGATATCGGATAGGATGATTGGTTTCGAGGCTTCGTATCCGGAATTAGATGTAACGATCATACCAATCTTGATGAGGAATTTGACTTTTTCTTCTTCGCAGGCTCCAATTATTACGGATATTGATATCAACGCCCTTCTCAAAGAAGGATTTGGACAATTTCAATGATTCCACCTTAGTTGCTCATCGTGTTTATCTCCCCTCGACTTTCTTCCCTGCGGTATTGACCCACAAACTACATGGATGGTAGAATTCCCGTCTAAGTCTTGATAGTTGACATTAGCTCCTCTTGAAATTAGAAACTCGACACCGCTGTAATTTATATAAATAAGTAATGGCTGAAAAGAGTGGGGTTTGACTCCATTTATTGATTTTCCTGATATCCACGCCAAGTTCAATCAAGTGGTGTGCCATCTCGGTTTGTTGTTCAGAAGATCGATTATGATCTGACGGGGGTTGAACTTTATCGTTGACTGCTAGTTACTTGTTTCCTAACATTATGTTGAGTTGAATCGAGGAATTGGGGTTACGGGACTTCAGCATATCTATCCCATCCTCAATGTACTATTGATAACGAAGATTTTCGAATTGATTTGCCCATAAATGATGGAGTGGGGTAACGGTATGAAGACTGATATCAGTTGATTTGACTTAATTGCGGAATCTAGTAGTCGGGTTAAGAAATCTTGGGTATTTTAATTAAGTTTTGTAACAATAAAAGGAACGTAAACGATGCTTGATTTGGGCAATTCACTTATCTTTCTTAAGTGTTAGTAGTATTCAAACCAGACAATGCATTGTTTCATTATTGTTTCATTGAATTAACAAGAAAGTAACCAAAAACCAAAGAAAGACAGACCGATGGGTATTGAGAAACGACAAACGAAACAAGTACAAGAATCACATCATCGCTACAGTAAGCCGTATGCAATGCAATGCAAAAAACCCCAATCTTCCAATCTTCGCTCCCTAATAGAATGCAAAAAGAAAACTCCGCTCATCAATGCAAGGAACCAAGAAAAAGAAATAAATCAGACTATTCATGAATGTTTAGTCATCATCCTGCCCTTTCCCCAAGACTGTCTCTTCGTGGGATATCTTGTGCCTTGGGAAAAAGCCTTTTTGTCGCACCAATGCGTTCCATTTCACCAAACTTTTTATCTTTTTCCTTTTCGGCCATCTTCAATCGCCTTTCTTTCTCAGCGGAAGCTTGACGGACTTTCTCCTTCATACCCTCTACCCACTCCTTATCTTGCATGCTTAGGTCACTTTCCTTCCGTTTCCCTCTTGGCCCCGCAAGACCAAGAGAGGAGCCTTCATCCTCTGGTGTCCAAGAGAGACGGGAAGTATTACTGTCAGGATTGCTGGGTGGCGTGGTGACTTGAGATTGACTCTGGGAGTGAGTGAGTGGTGTGGAGGGGGATGGAATTGATTTCAGACCAGCAGCTATCTCGTCTGCAGGCCCTAGGGACTTGCGAGTTTTGCGGACGCCAAGAGACGAACGAGGACGATCCCTTATATGCTCCATAGCTGAAACTGGGCGGGACACAGGGCTATCTCTTCCATTTCCATAACTAGGCCCGTGGCTATTTCGGAAGCTGCTGACAGAGCCCGATGAGGCCATACGGGGTGGTAAGTCTTGGATCTCGACTTTACCTAGATTATCTGGGTCGATACCTGAGTTGACACGACGACCATGATGAGCGGCGTATTCTTTGAGATATTCACCCAAGTCGGCCCAGCCACCACCGACGCGTACCATGACACGCTCACCGTGTTCACCCACAAGACGAACAAAGAGCTTGATCGGTGCTTCACCAGTAGAACGAGAAAGATGGTATAGTTTTATATCAGGATTACCGTTGCTTGGGCGCGGTCGAGGATTCCTGGCGTAGGCTGGGGCCAAAGTAAGGAAAGGGGTTGGCGATCGACTATTGCTCATACTCGATTGAGATCGAGGGTACATGGGAGTGAGCGAAGGTCTGGGCTTCTTTGATCGGACAGAGTAAGTATCTGCAGGACTAGCATCAGGCTCTTCTTTTAGGCGGATACGGGCAGGCAGCGATTCCAGAAGGGAGCTAATCTGTTGTTGAATTTGGTCATCTGAGTTGTGGCCCTTGGTAGGACTGGGGAGTGCACTAGCAGTCGAAATATCAAGGCCTCGTATGAATGACGCTTCTGCAGGTGTAGGTGGGACTTCTGGATCCGGGCTAGCTTCCCGACTGCGCTCGAAACTTGGGCTAGCTAGTAGATGCAAAGGTGGTTTATGTATTGGAGGCGGAGGGGAGCCCGAAGGACTTCTGCTAGCAAATCTGTACCGTAATCCAACACGGCCAGCGGTTGGTGATTGCTCGTCAGCCTCCGGACAATTCTGCACAGTATCAGCCTCTGATGCAGGAGTAGAAGCAATAGTATCATCGAAGGAGTTTTTGACGGGAGACGTAGTCGAGCTGCCATTTCTGCCAGTTAAGTTTGTCGAGGTTTCAGAAAAGAAGCTATCGCGATTGGAATCATATTCGTTGTCGCTACTTCCAATGTGGATTTGGGGACTCGCCGGAGTTGAGGTGAAAGCTAGATGATCAACCGATTCAAGATCATGTGGAAAATCATTCAGCAGGTATACGCTCGGCCTTCTCAGATCATGCTTGCTCGTAACGGAGCCATCTACCTGGGTAATATCTGAGTCAACAATTAGATCTGTGCTAACTTCGGATTCGTCAAACTCGGGTGCTTCGATACTTGGAAGTGGTGTATCAGCAGCATCGGTTGTGTTTGATTTAGGTTCAGGTGTATTTTGCTCAAAGGGTGCATGACGTGGACTCTTTTTGGGAGATAAATCAGGACGGGAATATTCAGCAGGCTGTGCCTCATCCACTTCTACTGCTGGAAGTGATGATGGGTAAGCAGAGCTTGTTGGTATAGCTGAAGGAATCTCGTCTTGGGCCGCATCACCAAGTAAAATATCGATGGGGCGCGTCTCAACCTCTTCGGGTAATAGCTCTGCTGTACCACTACCAATATGTTTGGTTGCTGAGGTCGAGGAGCGGATTGCGGAGGACGGAGAAGAGAGGGCCGGTGTGGGTGGAGTATAAGAGAGTTCTGGGCGAGCTGTGACCTCACTGCCATGAGACTTTGGTGTAACAGGCAGTCCAATGCTTGTTGCATGATCAACAAAATCTTGTAATGTCGTAGTTTCTAGGTCGATAGCTTGGGTGGGTGTTCTAGGTCTGGTCGGCATCGAAGCTCTAGGCACTTCGATTTCTAGCTGATCGTCATTGGCTCCATCCAAGGGCTTAGCACTTTCGGATTGGGAGGCAGAAGAGTTATGAGAATTATCCTGTTGATCAACTGTTGAGATGTCGGAGTCTTCTGATCGTAGACTAAGCCCAGCAGCAAAGCCAACCGCGGTGCCAGCTACGGCTCCAATTACAGCGGGTATCATTTTGCTTGCACTCGATTCATCTTCAAGGGTGTTCGCTGTATTATCTTCACTGGTAGAAATATCGCTTTGTCGTTCGGCTTCCGCAGTACTACTAGTGAATTCCTCTTCCACAGCTTTCTTTTTGTCTTCCCTCTGGTTCTCTGCAACGGCTGCCGCTCCCATTTTAGCCAATCGTTCATCTTCAAGCTGTTTCCGCTCAGCTGCATCTGCCGCTAATCTGGCCATCCTCTCATCCTCCTGACGCTCCCACTCAGCGGCTTCCATATCTACTTTGGCTCTCCTCTCGGCTTCGAGTTCGTCCAACCTAGCAGCTTCAGCTTCTTCCAGTCGTCTCTTCTCGTCGTCAATCAGCTTTTTTGCGGCAGCCTCCTCTGCCTCTTTCCTCCTCCTCTCCTCCTCCGCCAGCTTTCTTGTTCTAGCAGCCCTTGCCCACTCCCCCTCTCTCACCTTTCTGTCACCGGAAACAACCCACTCTCCATAATCCTGTTCAATAGCCTCCATGCGATCAAGCCAAGACTCCGGTAGCGTGTCCTGTCTTCCTTCCAGTGTATCCAGCATAAAATCCAGTTCCTGTCCCAATTCCGTAACCTTATCCTGGAGTACACGCCGCATGATGTCAAACGTTTCTCGTGATAAAACGTCATCCTCGTTTATATCCATGTCCAGAGCGTGCGAATAGTCAAACTTCTCAATGGTTTGCCAACCCGAGGTCAATGCTGTCTCTGTGTCATCCAGAGCTAGAAGAAGAGATGGTATTTTCCGTAATACCGTAAGTCGTACACTCCATACGTCCATTAGACGCATCAACTTCGATAATCTAGGCAGAGCCTGAAGAACAGTAGCAGTAACGACCGCAGTGAAGTCTTCCATTTTGGTGTACGAGGCAAAAAGACTCGGCATGTTAGGATGTGTTGACATGGAGGAAGATGGTCGTGATCTTGGCGAGAACGTATCCAGAACCTTGGTCTTGATTTCCTCCACATCCAGATCCTCCATGTCTTCCTGTATTTCTTCAACTCGTGTTTCGTATTTTATAACATCCTGAGCATGAAGACTCCCAACATATGTCTCCTCGTCTTCTTCCCGGCTTGCCCGGCGTCCATTCCGTGCTGGCGAGGTCTTCGTATCTCCAATTATTGACACCTTTCTCTTCTTTGCTGCCGGAGTTTCAAATCCCGCAGAGCCAGCACTGGCAGGCCATGGCCATTGTGATAACTCATCGACCCATTCTTGTATCTTCTTGGAAGCCAATGTAGCGCGAATTCCGAATGCGCGTTCTGTGGGGCTCGCTGCCTCTACGCTGGCCCTGAACTTGCCATTTGGCGTGGTGAATGCTTCAAGCGTAGTGGCAGGAGATAGATCAGATAAGAGATCATCCGGCTTACGCTGTCGTGATGGGGAGCGAGAAGGAGATCGGCTAAGAACGAGGCGGGGTGGGCGAGGGGTGAGGTTAGGTGTGTTGTCCATCATAGGGCATGGAAAGGTTGCTTGTTGGTATGGTGTCTATCTGCGGCGCTTCGCGCATAGCTTCAAAAGAGTGTAGTTCCGTTGCGGAGAGTAGATTCGAACATCGTAGGGAATAGTACAAAGTAGTCAAGAGTCGTAGGACGAAGGATTGGTGCGTTACAGGCGTGTTGTTTTTGGTGCGTTGTCTCTGGTGCGTTTGTAGCTCGTAGCATGGCCGGGTTGCTGGCGCTTGAGAATTCCGGCGACCTGAGACTGGCAGGTTCTGTAGTGAGAAGCGGACAAAGGAGAGGTATGCGAGGGCACGATGTTGTTGAAGTAGGGAATGCGAATGCGACAATATGAGGCTGAAAGAGAGAGTGTGTAATAGGACTGGGAATTAATGCCTATGTGCCTACCTATCTTGGGTACAAAAAAGGTACAGAGTACAGTACAAAGATGACTGACGTGTGCTCCTTGAAGATTCGCTAGTCGTCGATCCTTATGCGCGCCACACACGTGTGGATACGCGTGTGGGTAAGGGCCAGCGCAGCCCCAAACGAAAAAAGTCCTTGATCCATCTAGTATACAGGAAGCACAAGAAAGAGTATCAAAAGCTTCAACAGAAGGTCATACGGATTTCCATGAACTTTTTTTACCTTGCACTGACATCTGCACGTTCGGACCAAAACTGTGAACAAGCATTCCCGGAGTCCGCCAATCAAACGCCGCCGTTTCAGCTTACCCCTTTTTTCGAGATTAGCGAGCTTCCGAGTAACGGGTGCTTGCATTTGAATTTATATCTTCAAAACGTCACATGCATCTACGGTGCAGTGGTAAGAATAATCATTGGTGCAGAATCATTCTGCTAGGGTTGTGATAACAAAGTTAGGTATGTTATTTAAGTTGAGTAACCACTTGTTCTTAATCTAAGCCATTTCCCCCATTTCGGTTTGTAATAAGTAACTTATCTCACACGGTACACAATCCAAACCAGCAGATACATTAAGCACCTAGCCTATCCCGGACGCCCTACAAAACATCATACACATATTACGAGCCAATATCTCTATCCGGAGTACTTCCTTTTATAATAAATCAAATCTAGCATAGCCTAATATAACCCAATTTGAGTCCTACACCTTTAGCGTTATGGTGAAGCAATAATCTGAAAGATACAATAGGAATATGATTTTTATGTCCCTTACAGTACGATGGAAACCCGCTTAGTAGCATATTGTAAAATAGATACAGCAGTAATGAGAACGGAAAGATTTATTTTATCTGCCAGGCTGAAGCGTCATAAAGCGATCCCCATTACAACCTTATAGTAATAGCAAGTGCATTTTATGCTTAACTATACATTCATTACTCAACACAAAACTCCTGAAAAGCATAACGTCGATCGATATCTTCATGCTTCTTGCTTGACCAAGCTTTCATTCCTCTTCTTCAACCAGCGTGTGTCTCGGTGGGATACAAAATCCACTTCTCTTAAACTTCTTAAAACCTATCACCAGTACCACAATAGCAGGCGGCGTCCAGTCAGAGTCATAAAGATCTTTGCGAATGAGCTGCAGTTTTCGGAGACTCTCCTCAAGCTCATCCTCAAATTCTGTCGTTTCCATGCCAAGGAGGGCTCCAATCTTTACATCCAGCGGCTCATATAACACAACTACATCGCGCCTACTAATCAATTTCCACCTATCCGAATCTAGATTCTCGTGCACTTTTTGCGGTTCGATCAAGAAGCTCAGACTCTTAAGCGATGGATATTTATGAAGCCATGTAAAGAGCTCAGTAAGAGGGGATGCAAAATTATCTTCACTGACGCTATCATCATCAAGGAGAGGCTCCACGACGTCGAACGATAGTGCCAGGTGCTGTGTTTTGTGGGGAAGAGAAGATAAAAAGTACCCATCAGAACCTGCAAGGTGATAGATAGTGTCGATCTTAGGATTCCAGTAGAATGTGAAAGGAATTCGTCCGAATCCGACACAGAAGATGCCGAGGCCGTAGGTTCGCGACTCCTTGCAGATGTGGAGGATCAAAGGAACCCGCGAGAAACGGCCCATGATTGATGGCTTTCCTTTTCTCGTAGTTACTCGGATGACTCGTGCCGCAGGAATACACAAATCCCAGATCATAAGTCGTAATTCTTTCGGCAGATGAAAAAGGGTGAGGGGTTTGCTCATTGCCGAGTCTTCGTTGTTGGTGGGTGCATTTTGGAAGCTGAGGACGTCGAGCGAGTGGCTCAATGACGTTACAGGGTCGACTTGTGACTTTTGGTTATCAGACATTGCGAAGTGTTTTGAGCATTTGAAAGTATTCTCTAGTCTTAGTAGTGCTTGATTTTAGTTTCAGCAGATGAAAACAACCTGAGTCTGGTAACGAAACAAATGTGGGCGGAGGTAATGCCAGTCAGAAGAAGATATGGTAAACAGTGTCCGGACCTGAGAGTGATTCGATTCTATTATGTAGAAGTAATAAAACTTCAACCAAAGATGAGTCGGAGTTTCACGTCAAACACAAGGACAAACAACCTCGTGTTTTGACAGGCTGGACTGAACTGAATAGTGAGACTCTCAAAGCCTAAAGCCAAAGAATAGATGACGGCTAAGGCTGAAAAGAGCTTCAGAATGGTTCGACATTCGTAGTATCAATGAGCAGTTGATGTCCTCGCGACGGGATGCGAGGCTGAGAAGCGTCACTGACAAAGACACTCTGCAAAGCGTGGATTGGGAAAGGTGACAACGTAAGCTAGCTGAAAGCTCGACCACTCCCACGATTGAGTGAGCAAGGGAAGATGGGTGAATGGAGATATTTGCGTTGTATTGTTTCCGGAAAGACAGACACAGGAAATATCCAGCCTTGTGAGGCTTGAGACCCGACGAACTAGCCCAAAGTAACTCTAGTGCATCTCGCTAAAAAGTGTCTCCCTCCACCCTTCCCCCTTATAAAATGGTCTACAGTAGTGCCAAATTGGATATCAGACTCTGGTTAAGTACATAAGTTCTGCAAGTATTCTGATAGACTACTGTACTTATACCGTACTTATAAAATTACATAACACTTGTTTCTACAACTCTGGAAACTCACTTAACTTAAGCAACTCCATTATTTGGGTAGCTTACATGACTCAAATATCCAATATGGCAGCGAGCCTTGTATACTATAATATGATCAATTGTAATATTGTACATGTTTAAGGATTCTTACCTGTGGTGCAATTTAATCGCTTAGACTAATCCAGTTAATTAAAAGTTTCCCTCGGCTATTAAATGTAGTCCTCCTAACTTCTAAGTCATATCCTAAATAGTGAAGGTTAAGCAAAAGTCTAAATGGTTGGTCTACATTTTAACAGGTGTAATAACAATTATCTTTCAAAGCTTTGTTCCATTTGTGTCGTATTAAATTAAGTCGTCAAAATTAGAGAAACTACCTAGATAGATATTCTTCTCATCATATACCCCGCTAAAATTACCGAGTACGATGATGATCTACCCCGAAGTCCTCAATATACAGCAGGACCAGACCGGCTAAGAGCATCAATAGCCTGCTCAATCGTAATAACATTTGCAGGAAGCTTTGGGAGAATGCCTTCAAGAATAGCTTCGTTAATACCCGGAGCATCAGAAGGAGTCTCAATTGTATTATTTGCAATAACATAGCTAGACACAATCATAGATTAGCATCATAGATGTCTCATAGTAATCTTCATGGGTAAGGTAATAATGAGAATAGAGTTCAACATACACATTATAATTAAGATCAAAGAGACGATATGCCGTACTCAAAATGACACCAGAAGTTCGAATGCCGGACTTTCGGATTATGTGTTAGCTAATATCTTCTCTATAGGATAATTTACTCTGAGAATTGAGGGTTTATAAGCTAACTTACTAGAATAACAGTATCAATACTTTGACTGCTTAGAATCTCTTCCAGACCATTTCCAGCACCGGCATAATATCTAGTCTTCTGCAGTATCACATCGTAGTCATCCAACGGAGTAAAAGCAGAATAAAGTTGTGATGTAGAGCTTTTCTCCGTGATATTGCCGAATGCTCCCACGGCATTCAAGAACGGAGTCTTGGATGAGACTTCTGGACGTTGAGTATTGGAGAAATAAATGCGGGTAAAGATGCTGAGAGGCGGTGGAGTTTGTTGATGGACTCTATGAGATTATCAGTATAAAATAATACAATTATCGTGAGTGAGGTTTTTATTTTATTCTTCGGTTTTATCTTGTGACGTACGCATTTATCCACGTTGCAGTGTTATTAATCCACGCCTGGCCCTCGGTTGTTCCATTTACAAAAGCAACAAGACCATCAATCAAATCGAGGTTAAGCACAGCATAATTGCTACCGAAACTAAAGGTTGAATCGGTGATAGTTGAGGGTGTGCTTATGGAATAACCGGGTGTTGTATCTGACGTTGAATTCTGTCCTAGCGAAGTACTGCTAAGAAGCGCCAAGATAGTGAAAGGGACCAGGTGGGACAACATTATGAGAATATGACCACAGCCACAGGTAAGTAAGTACAAGGTATTCTCTGAAAAATAGAAGTGCGATTGCGCTTTCTTATACCTTGGCCACTTACACCATCCTTGAACTTGTTTATTGCTTCTACCAGATTGTTACCGATTAGTATAGATCTCCGAACTCGGTTATCAAACCTCGGAGATGAAATATCCATTACTCATGATTATTTTTTGTTTCTTTTGTTGGTTCCATTTGAGTCTCTAGACACCAGCAGCTGCCTATTTTACTTTAGTAAGTAAATGGTGAGCATGCCTAAGCAGAGCCTGAGCCTGGCATATTTTATGTTTTTATTTGACCTGTGTGACTTCAAATACGAATTACTTCCGGGATTCGTTTTAGATTCCGACGAACAGTAGGTACTTTTACAATACGAGGTAGATCTCTGCGGCTACTATGTAGTTGTATCCGATCTGTGTGAGACTCCTAATATTTACCGGGTGAAATGTGGTTACACAAAAAAACGAAGAACCCGATCGAAATCTTGGCGTTATTTTCTTATACTGCAACTGCAAAACAACCCACTACTCCCAACAGCTTGAATTTGATCGAACCACCCCCTTGACCATATTCCCATATTAGCTAATTTGATTTCCTGATTTCCTTGATATTGCATTATTAGTATCTGATTTATGATCATTAGCGATGTCCACAATCCCTAACCGTCCCTTTACACTCTTGCGCGCTTTGCTCCAAATTTGTCCTCGACTTCGGGCTAGCGGATACCCTGGAGAACCATGCAGCCACAGAGGATAGTAGATTTCTCTTCCGCGCGTAGACTGTACAAATCCAAGCTCCAATTCAGGAACAGAATGGAGTAGAGCGATACTTGACCAAGCAGCAGCAGAGATGGATGTGCATTATGCTCACTCCTAATCAAGCTGGCTGATCAAAAGCCAATTGCAGCCAATTCGGGCTATATCAGAGCTCGCCTGTCGGAAAGTGGGATGGGAGTGGTATTCCAGAATAATTCGACGAGGGTAACTTTTATGATGGCAACTGAGCTTGGTATAATTCTATCATCATCTTAATTACCATCATCATTGAATCTGATAGACTATAGATAGTGTTGCTTCCAGGCAAATCCAGGTTCGGCCTGTGAATCTCCATACCGCATCAGATCAAAGCTTTGACCTGGTACGAAAATGGCTGGGGGAATGCCTTGAATCTCATCCAGAGTGTAAGAAAAGTTCTGAAAATCGTAACTTTTGGCCAAGTCTACTTGTTGAAATCATAGCTGGACAACCAGATTTCAAAATCCGATTAGTCAGTCCATCTTCACCGGTGAAGTATATTGCTCTAAGCTATTGCTGGGGTGGCGATCAAGTCAAGCTTGAGACAAACACCAAAGAAGGTTGGGAGACTCAGATTCCATGGCAAAAACTAGGCAAGACAATACAAGAAGCGATATACACAACATGGAAAATAGGCTTGAAGTACATTTGGATTGATGCTCTCTGCATTATCCAGGACGATGATACGTTCAAGATGCGCGAGATATCTAAGATGTCCAAAATTTACAGCTCAGCAACTCTAACAATCGCGGCCGCGAGTTCGAGTAGTGTAAGTCAAGGGTTCCTCCAGGACAGGCAAGTTACAGATTACCCAGAAGATGTGTTCAGATTACCGGTCCGGTGCCAAGATGGACGTATTGGGTCTGCCACCCTCTTCCGTCCACTCTCAAATAACTACAGAGTCTCCGATCCTCTCAATGGTCGAGGATGGACTCTACAAGAGAGATATCTCAGTACGAGGTTCCTAGAATTCAAGAGAATGCAGCTGAGATGGACTTGCCCAACGAGTATGATGTCTCGGTACTATCGTACAGGCTCCTCTTCAACAGAGTATATAGATGGCTGGTGGCACGATGCTGAAGACTCAGTTTTGGAAATGGCAGATGACGCCTTAACAGGATGGCATCGTATGATCTACTCGTATACCTTACGCGATTTGAAGGTGCCTACAGATAGAATTTTGGCCATCTCTGGAGTTGCAGAAGTTCTGAGCGATATAGTTGAAAGCGAATACTGGGCCGGCTTGTGGACATCCGATTTTCCAGTTGCATTAATGTGGAAGTCTACTGCCTCTACACCATCGGATACAAAATCCACGAACGCGCTGTCTGGTGTGCTTCTACCTCGGCCCACTGAATATCAGGGCCCGTCATGGTCCTGGGTGTCAGTGAATGTGATTGCGAGTTATTGGGGATCTTATCCTGAAGTCGAATCAGTAATCGAGGTACTCGGATGTGACATACACTTAGTGGATGAAATAGCACGTTTTGGCGCCGTCAAGTCACCGGCATGCTTGTCTCTCTGTGGACGAACAAAGGAAGGAATTCTGAGATATGATCAAACTACAAATGTATACCGGAAATCTAAGTGGATTCTTACGATTGGTGAAGACAAACATGCCGAATATGGCCATGTTTATGCGACAGGGGATGCGCTAGAGCCAGAGTTCGCAAGTGGAGCTACTGGAGAACTGAGAGTATGTCTACTCGAAGTGCTTAGATGGTGTGAAAGCAATGCACGGGGTGTTCGTACCGATGCAATATCAGAAGGCCTTATGCTTCGGAAGTTGAATACTCAGCAGTATTCTCGAGTCGGCACTTTCTCTTGCTATGTGGATATAAAGCCAGATGAGGGGCTAGAGAAATGTTGCTTGTTTAGAGACTGTGAATTAAGACGTCTTGATATTATCTAAAGTATTTGACCATGCCTCTTAAGAACTTAAAAGACTGACAGCTTGATTGTTAAATGAGACAAGAAGACTTATATGACGGTTCTCGCTAGTTCCTTGCGGTATACACCATCTTTGCCACCATCCCAGATGTTGATGCCGAAGCTCTCATCATTCGATATTTATAAAATAATGACACTTAGAGAACCATTACTAGGCTACTTCGCAATAAAATAAAAGAGCAAACAAAACATAGAAATCTCTGCGAGAGTCTTCTCTAGTTCATTCACTTCTTTGAATACATCTCAAGGCAAAGCAGCAAAAACACCAATCTCCATCCTAACTCCCATATTCAAACTCTTAACCTCAACAGCTGTCCAAGCAGGCCGATGATCACCACCTAACAGACCAAACTGTCTCGCAACCTTTAGCAACACACCAGCGACTTCTTTATCGAAGCCCTCAGCATGATAGCTAGTAATCTGATAGATAGTGTTCCAGATCTCGTGTGCGCTAAGACTAGGGTCGACTGCCGAGATGGATTGCTCTATATGCTATGACACATTTAATACTCCACTCATATTTGTGTCTTTCTTGCTGATTTGGACTCGTTTACTGGTGCCTGGAATGCAAGGGGTGAATAAGACGAGAAAGAACTTACTGTAAACGCAATCACGAATTCTTCCTCTAGACTTTCTGGCCGTTCTGTAAGTCCTGTTCGACCTGTGTGCCCGGACGTTGCCACAATGCGACGATTCGGTGGGACTAGAACTGCGGCACCGAGACCGTAATGTCCTGAGATATTCTCATAGCCTGGGTAGTTGTACCATTGTAACCCAGTTGCAGAAGTCCCTGAGAGCGGTATTTTAGATTCAGCCATTTTGGACTTCAATAGAAAGTAGTAGATATGATTGAGCTTTTCGCAGTTTTGAAGAAGAATTAATTTCTGTCGGGGAGTATTATTTAAGAGAGGAGCTGATACTGTCTCTTTTGTTTTATATCTGATTCTCATTGAAAGTTTATACGAGTAAGAGGGGTAAAGCTGATGTGAGATTATAGATTCATCTATCAAGGCCATCTATAGGCTAAAGAATTTTAGAGTCACGGAAGCCCAACCCAATATAATAATATTCCTGAACATACTACTGGTTCAATCTAAATAGATAACGTAGAGGGCGATGATTTCGGAGTTATGCTCGCTTATAATTGAAGGAAATCATTCCTATCAATACACCTCCCCTCCTTTTTAGAGCTCTCACATCTTTTGGGCCATTTCCTCAGTCAATTGCGCTTCCAAAGTACCCGGATCAGCCGCCCAGTCATAGTCTTCATACTCAGTGGCATGTGGAATTGGGAATACCCAACATAAAGCCGTATACAAGATGAAGCCGCCGAAGAGGCCTGGAGATATTAGAATACCAAAAACGTCATTGAAGGGAAGAGTAATCACTTACCAACAAAAAAGGTAATCTGGAAAATCCGCTTCCAAACGAGACCATAGTAATTTCCAGATAAAGCAGCTGCAAAGCCCGCTATCCCATGAGAGATCACCGTCAGTAGTTTTATAATAGGAACTGTAAGGAGACAAACGTACGTAGGGAGATCGATATAGTCACTAGCCATACTAAGAACGCCCTCCAATGCCAACCTCCATTGAACCAATAAATCGACCTAGAGTCTCCAATATACAAGTCCGGAACTTTCCAATTCTGTTTTCTGATCATCCAGAAATCAGAGATATAGATACCGATCAAGGGTGAGACGAATAGTCCGAAAGAGCTTAGCACGGTAACGAAAGTGCCTGGAGAATTGACGAAGTTCCATGGACAGACTACGAATCCTACAAAAGCGAGAAGAAGGCCACCACGTCGAGCGTTGAGTAATTGCGGGACTATGGATGTTAGATCCATACCCGCAGAAACAGCATTCAGCGAAACATTGACCTAAAATAAATATTAGATTATAAAAGTCAATTGTCGGTCATAGGAGAAAGTAATTACGGCAAGTTGACTGAGAAACCAGCCTAAGCCAGCAAAGAAAGAAAGTCCCAGCTCGTGCTGCAGGGCTATAATTCACTTCCTGAACATAAAGTAATAGTGTCATGGGGTTCCAGATAATTTCTCCGTACATGGACCTCACTGCACTAGTTACGAAGACTCCAAACATTGCAGTTATGGTTACTGCTAAAGGGCAGGCAACCCAGATACCTATCCGAACAGCACCAGGGGATTTTGCGTAGCGTGACCAGTCTGAGTGGCGAAGACTAGAGCCAGTGAAACTTCCGCAAAGTGTACATATTGCTTGAATAAACACAAAGATAGTATCGCTGAACATCGGTTAGCAATTGCTGTGCTCTATAATTGATTTGACTTGACGAGGTTAGCTCACCCAGTTGAGAGGACTTTTGCAGGAGCGACCAGATCTCCAGCACCTTTGTTTGTGGACATTGCCCAGATAAACATTCCTACTATCGTGGCGACTACAGCAGCGAAACTGACCATGAAGAATCTATGTAGTTTCCATGGCCTGATGAAGAGCACTGGCACAAATACACACATGTATATGATTGTTCCAATCAGATTAGCTGTTGTAATATTGGCACTAAATCTAGGTGAGCATTTGGACAGCTACAAAAGACATTTGAAGATCAGCTACCTTAAAGGAAGAGTATTCTTTAGCTTGTGGAAGCTTGGGAAGATAGCAGATAACATAACATTGACAGTTATACCACCCCAGTATGATTGGATTCCGCAACTTGTTACTTATTAGTAGTAGATCCCAAGGAATTTGGATGACACGGAAAAGAAACCTACTATAGAAAGGTTGTGAAGCACTTTATGAAAACTACGAAGTAGCTACCATACATGCCGAAGGTAGCTCGCGACATCATCGGGAACCCTAGGTAATATTTGATACCCGGCTCTCCACAAGCCCAGGCCACGATAGAGCATACAACAGACCCAACTAACATTGCACCAATTGCTTGGCCAGCAGTGAGGCCATTGGCAATAGCAGTCGCGCCCATAGTCCAGAAGGAGGCACAGACACCTCCAGAAAACCTTTGCACATATTAGCTATTTAATTCTTCTGAAAGGTCAAGCAGCATACCAGTAGCTGACATAGGACTTAGTGGTGAAAGTTCGGTTCTTTGGTAACACTGGAAGAATATCTGGATTGGTCCATCGATCAATAGGTCTACCGTCTTCTTCATCGTCATGAATACGAATCCTCTCGAACACCGCACCACAAGCTTTGGACAATGTTGCTATCGCCATTAACTTCCCAAACTTTGATTGACAAATTTCTTCGAAAGAGCGTCCTGTTTCCCTGGCTATGAATACATTTATTGGAATCCTTTATGCTATTTCGTTACTGGGTACGTAAGTAGCTCATTGCCCGCATTATCGATAAGTTTATCGGATTGCTAGGAATATCAGATAACACCGAAAACGACTCTTTAGCCAAGATTCCGGGGAAGTCAAAATTTGATCTGCTCTTGATAATGATTAGCTATCTTGACACCCCATCTTTGCGAGTATGCCACGTGCGGCTCCCCGAGATTACAAGGGCACAGTTCACTCACTGCCCGTGATATCTTATCCTAGAACAGATAAATGCAAGGGCGACTAAAATCAACTGCTCATCTTTGATAAGAGTGGCCGACGATTCGGAACTTTTCCGAAGGGGGAGTTTAGCTTTCTGCTCTTCTAACGAGGACGATACAGTAGTATCGAGTTTAGACAATATGTTACAGAGTAGAAAGAGTGCATTTACTCTAAAATTTAATCTCTATGTAGAGAATTCTACCAAATTCTGTGTTCAAATTTAGGAGGTAGTGGACTGCAAGGTTGTTTTCTAGTTCAGTAAGGTACAAGTATGCCCTTGCTTTAACATATAAAGGAAGTAGCAATAAACAATCTATAGATTCAACCAGCACATATAATAAACAATTATACTTGGAAACAGTCTTTTAAATCTTCGCCTTTTTGGTATGTTTCTATTCAAACCAGTCTTCATCTACCACAATAATTGAATGTCTTACTTCAGTTACTCAATAGGTAGTTGTAAGCGAGCAAAAATACAACTCCTTCTTTTTTCAAATTGCTACAACTTAGTTTATAGGTTCTTTCAAGTAATATTGTCTAATTGAGTAAAAATATCATACTTTAGGAGAATTTCTCACGTTATCACTGTGAAGATTTTAGCGATTGGGACAGGATCGGACATAGTGCCTATTGCAAGAGGCAACATATTGGTCTAAAAAGTCTAAAATTTGACCTCAATTAGCTTCAGCAAAATCTAACGATACAAAAATGAATAGTAATTCCATAAATTCTGCCCATACTAGCTATAGAAGTTTCATTAAGCCTTAACAGCATAAGAAGCCTTAAACTTTGACATAATATGTTCTTCAACAGTCAAAGCAGGGCCAGGACTCCCATCCAAAGGAGACAAAACAGTATCCAGATTCCCATTATAAAAGAAAGGAACACTATATCTATCCGAGTCTCCAACATTCAAAACTCGATGAGTTGCACTACGATAATGACCACGAGTCCATCTCTCTAACAGATCACCTATGTTTACCACGAATCGATCTTCCACAGCTGGAACAGGTATCCAATTATTTGTGGGGGGATAGAGGACTTGTAAACCTTCGTAATTGGGTTGTTGTAGGAGTAGTGTTATACAGCCGAAATCGGTATGTGCTCCAGCTAACATGACATGAAATTAGTCCCGATTCAAGATCAAAGTCTGTCTACGGAGAAGACAAATAATTGAAGGGTGTTTACATACCACCGAGTTGTTTCTCATCGATAACTTTCTGTGGTGGATAATGAAGTAATCGAATATTAGCCACCGGGTCCTGCATAAAACCATCGAAAACATTTGGAGAGTATGGTAACCCCAAGGCCAGAATCTTGAGCAGTAAGTGACCAAGCTCGAGCATCCGTTCCCGGTATTCCTTAACTGGTTCTTTAAATACGTGGTCCGGTAGATCAGGCCATAGGTTGGGTCCTTGAAGAAACTTCCCAGCTCTTGGATCATCCGCCGGGATTTCTCTACCAATATATAATCCCTAGTTCCCATACTCAGCAATGCACTTCTTAATTTTGATAAATTTCAGTGTCCAATGAAGTGACCCAATGGAGAGAAAAGTCTGATAGAAATACTGTACCTCTTTTAGATCTGGTCTGGCATCAGCTTGTAATTGCTGGCCTCCAATCATTTCATATCCGCGATTCGACAATCCCATCGCTTTGCTCATAGAAAGTTCCTGCTTCTTCTCGAGTGGTAAATCAAAGAAGGTCTTAGAACAACCAAGAATTGCCTGTTGCAAATGCAGAGGTATACCATGTCCAACAAGTTGGAAGAATCCATACTTCACGCAAGCGTCGCGAACGGCAGAAACAACCTCATCATCACGAGCTTGTTGGGAAGCTGATTCGTCACGGAAAGGAGTGATATTGATTATGGGAATTGTATGTTCAACTGCCATGGTGATACGAGAGTTTATGTGGAGTTAAGTGGAATAAATGGCTTTGGTGTTCTTTTGAAAATCACTGAGTAAAATGAGAGAGCAGTATACCACGTGAATTTTATATCAAACTACTTATGCATATCATGGATGAAGGACGGGCAACTTCCCCATAGTTAACTTAGCTGATGATATTAAGACGGGCAAGTAGACCCCCTATCGCTTAATATATCGAGACGATTAGATATCTTGCCGTATTGCCGCTTCGCTATATTTATGGCCAACCCCACTTTTCGGGCGTTCCTGACGATATAGTAGTTGATCTGTGAGTTGTAAAGGTTAGATGTCACTGTATATCTCACCATCCTTTAGTTATAGATCCAAGCAAAGCCCACGGTAAATAATTTCCTGGCCTCGACCTATATCTTTAATACCGTCTAGAAAGAAGTCATTCCAAAGAAAATAAAAAATGGTGCCCGCGTAGTGCTATTGTATATAGTACAGAAATCCCTTATGAACACCTACCTACCGGAGAATTGAGAAAATATTATATTCCAACAGTAGTTCCCCCATGATTTTCTATACTATGACAGAGAGTAGTAGACCGATCATCAACGGAGTTAGGAACTGTAATAGACGTGAGATTAAAGAAGCAAAACGAATAGTGAACTCGGGAAGTAATATCACTGCTTTTAGTCTTCGTAACTTGCCTAGAACAAAATATCTATATAATACACAAGACAGAAAAAAAAATGTGTGTCCGTACTGATGCCGATCCCTTCTCAAGGGTAAGGACAAGAAGTATCTCAATACTTTAACGAGGAGCTTTCCACGAATTCGAGAAAGAACGCAGCGAAGATTTGCCAATACCCAATGCTCAGCACTACAAGTAATCATGAGATGGAAACTTGATTAGTTGTATCTAGAGTACATCTAGAGTGCATCTAGACACTAGCTGCAATTTGCTGGCAATTGTAATTATAGTCATAAATGGACAAAGCCTTTATAGTCTTGAAGTTAGAAAACATGTAATATAGCGATGGATAATGCCATTGGTAATTCAGAACAATAGCGAGACGCAAATTAAAAGGCAAGCCAGAAACTGAACCAGGTCAACAGGTATTCTAAGTATCCATATCAATAGATGGCCATCCACATGGAGTAAGATACGGGGTCTCAACACTAGGCTATATCTAACCTTCTTTTACAAACTCTGAGTTAGACAGTAGTTTAGTCGCTTTCAGAACCAAACTGCAGCACGGCATTATGATAAAATGGGCAAGAAACGCTATGAGTAAGTGATAGATTTCGTGATTTCGGTACATCGGGTTTCAATTCAGTCGAAAGCAGTTTCTTATCCCGTGCTGTCGCGCTGCCGAGCTGCAGTCGAGCATAACGCCATGTTTAGGAACAAATCGGACAAAGTCCAAGAGCCTCTTGTAGCATTTGCAGAGAGCTGCGATCGTTGGGGTTTTTACGAAGCATGGGTTGCAGCTTCTCATAATTGTAGGGCAACGACTTTGACTACCTACTCGAGAAGATAAGTTCAGTTCAATTTAGGCAGAGCGAGGCGTCGGTGAGATTCTGCCTTATTGCCATTGTTGCTGGTACATGCAAGACTCATTGTACTCTTTTATATGGAGGATTTCAGGCGGTTTGCCTGAGCAGCTAAAGAGCCGCTACCTGTCAAGATTCTAGGCTGGACAAAGACTGTCAGCCTGTAGATAAGTTAGTAAGGCAACTAGTTTTCAGTAATCATGGCCTAATTGTGTCCGGGCTTACCTACTTAGATAAATAGTTAAAACTCAGATGATTATTGAAACTCTTTCTGCCAACTTTTGTTGTGTGTATGAAGATATTCAGAAGGTTGCCCAATGATTCCGTTAACCCTCGTCGTCGCTGCAACTGCGACCAGGATCCGCGCAGATCATCAGCTCCGCCAAGCTAGCATCGCTTTTCTCCGCAACAGCTGGCGAGGACTCTACTTCTACGCCATACACTCGTCACCTATCTTTCCAATCTATTAACACCATTTTTATCAGATACCAAGATGGCAGAGATCACCACCTCACCAGGTATCCTTGAATTGATTGATACGACAACCATTGTCTCGTTGCTGGCCGTACTCTTTCTCCTCAATGCGGCCTACCTAACCTCCCTCTCGGTCCTACACATCTCTACTCCAGCACGACTTCGAGTCCTCTTCATCTGGCATGCTTTCGATTTCCTAATCCATACCATCTTCGAAGGATCTTTTCTCTATAATTGTTTCTTCACCTCTTCTCCCTTCGACCCCTCCACGTCGCACCCTGCATCCGTCACGAACTTCTTGAATCAACCAGACAGGTTGTATGGAGCAGCATATGGTGATAATTGGGCGACAAAGCTGTGGATGGTGTATGCGAAGGCGGATAAAAGATGGGCTGGTGCGGATTTGACTGTAATCAGTTTGGAGTTGTTAACGGTTCTGGGGGCGGGGCCGTTGGCAGCGTATATTTGTTGGGGAATTGCGAAGCGCGATTATCGTATTTCATTTTGGATGATTGTGTTGGCAACTGGGGAATTATATGGAGGTTCGTTTCCCCTATCCCTTCAGTTTATTTGAGGACCTAGTTTTTGGGCGAGGAGAAACTAATTGGGTGCTGATCACAGGCTTTATGACCTTCTGCCCCGAATGGCTTACCGGAAACCAGAATCTCGATTCAAGCAACTTCATGTTCCTTTGGGTATATCTAGTCTTTTTCAACATGATTTGGGTTTTCCTCCCTCTGTACGCTTTGTGGGTTGCGTTTTACGACATCAAGAATGCGATGATGGTCCGCAACGGCGTCGTGGCTGCACGGTTGGAGATGATGGAGAAGGACAGCAAGAAGGACAAATAAGAGACCTTCAACATATATATGGATGAAAATGTTTGGAAGGTTTCACACTTCTTGTAAGATACCCTTGATGTTGTACTATTTTAAAAGTTGCTTTCTTCTGGCGTTACAGGGTTTTCATGGCAATGTCTTGGAACGTAAATCTCAGTAGTCTGAGAATACTTCCTCGAGTATGGCTCTTGGTCATTAAGCAATTGAGTAATCTCAATCGAAATTAAGACGAGTGCCATCAGTAGCTCTTCCTAATTCTGTGGGCAACTGACCGAAGCGGAATGGGGACATGGGGTAGATAGAACCGGAATTATATCACCTCAATGCTTATACAACATTGCCTGCTAAAAAAACAGGATCAACTAGAACTCGTGCTTGCAAACATTATTGTAAAAGAATACTTCTCGTTCGTTTTTCAACAATAGCTGATCAATTCTAGTTCGCTCGCCTATCTCATCTTTTCACGCTGCCAAGTGAAAGTAAGCCAAGACTTTATATCTACAAAACAGCAACAAGAAGCCCTCTCATCCTTTGCCACCAAATCCACAAGTACAAAATCAAGTGGTCCGTGCAAATAAGTGAAACTGAAGCCATAGTACTCTCTATTAGCTACTCTCCCCCACGGAAGATCTATAGGCCGAGAGATCAACAACTTCAACTTCCAACTTCCAAGTTTCCATCATCTCATCCAAGAAAGAACATTCTTTCCAAAATCCATCAAACCCAAAAGATCTCCAAAGATGGTCAAACCCCTAATATCATCCAGCTTTCTCAGCTTCCCCAAACTTCTCCTATGGAGTCTCCCCTTACTATTATTTCTCACTTACACATGGCTCGTCGGCCGACTGGATACGTACACAGGATCATTCATCCCAATCATCTCACAGCTCTTCACGAAAATCGAAGAGGACTTATCAAATATTTATTCAACAGCACCGATCCGACACGACTCATCTTTTGTTCCTAATTTCGTTTTAAGGGTTGCCGAACAGGAGTTCACTCAATCATGTATCACGAAACCGAATGTTATTCTGATCAATGGCACTTCTCCCGGACCTGAGATTCGTCTTGTCGAGGGCAATATTTATTGGGTTCGTGTTTATAATGAGTAAGTTTTTGCTTATAACTCGACTCATTATGTCAGATTTAGAGTTGAGGATTTTAATTAACTTAGTTAGTATGGATAAGCAGAATTTAACCATGGTACTGTACTTCCCTCCCTCCCTATTTTCTAAAATTCTTAGCATACACCATGCAAGGTTCTTTGAAATAAAGCGATTTATTGAACGGGGATGTTCTAATTCAATCTATCGGGGTATATTAGCATTGGCACGGGCTAAGCATGGCCGTCTCCCCCTTCAGTGATGGTACGCCAGGAGCATCACAATGGCCAATCCCACCAAACCATTACTTCGACTACGAAATAGAAGTCATCCCAGGACACGCAGGAACCTATTTCTATCATTCGCACATCGGATTCCAAGCCGTCACCGCCGCGGGACCCCTGATAGTCGAGGATTCCGGAACTGTGCCGTACTCGTATGACGAAGAAAGAAAGAATAATCGCCTTATCTGACATTTTCTTGAAAACAGATTCGGAAATCGAGGAAGGATTGATTGGAAACCCGTTCAAATGGAGTGGAGAAAACTGCTAATATCTTAGTTAATGGGAAAGGCCAAATTGATGGTAATGCGGCAGGACTAGGATGTGAACTCACTACTATTGATGTAGAACCTGATAAAACTTATCGATTTAGATTTATCGGTGGAACGGCACTTTCGTTCGTAACCTTTGCTTTTGAAGGTCACGAAGAGATGGTTCTAATTGAAGCCGATGGTGCGTATACGAAACCAGTCAATATCTCATATCTTCAGATCGGAAGTGGTCAGAGATTCAGTGTTCTCTTCAAAACAAAAGGACGAAGTGAATTATTAGAGTTAGGGAAATCTCAGTTTTGGATGCAGATGGAAACGAGGGATCGACCGACACTTACTCGTTCTTACGCAATCCTGAATTATAAGATTCCGAGTTCGAAAAGAGTTCCCTTACCAATCTCACCACGTCTCACACTCCCAACAACCCAACCACCACTAACACTCCCACCCACAACCCTCGGCTGGCTAGATCATAAACTCGAATCTCTCCTCCCGGATCCAGATTTTCCAGTCTCCTCAGAAGTTACCCGACGCATCACAATCCGAACGCATCAGATCATAGGATCAGGTACAATAACCTGGGCACAAGACGATAGTCCATGGATAGAAAGCTTCCCAAAAGAACCCTACCTAGTAACGATCTACAAGAACTCAAGTCTCGAGATGCCATCTCTCGATCGAGCATTAGCACACCCAAGGAATCGATCCGATAACCCGTGCATTCCCGGCTTCTCTAGGAGAAGTAATAGAGATAATAATTCAGAATACCGGGTCTGATGTGGGGAGTGTTGACGTTCATCCATTTCACGCTCATGGTGCTCATTATTATGATCTTGGGTCTGGGAATGGTACTTATGATTTTATGAAGAACGAGGAGTTGATTAAGGGTGTGAGCTTGGTTAGGAGGGATACTACTATGCTTTATAAGTATAGTGAGAAGACTACGCCTGGTATCGATATGGGGTGGAGGGCTTGGAGATTGAGGGTTACGGAACCGGGTGTTTGGATGATTCATTGCCATATTCTGCAGCATATGGTCATGGGTAAGTACGCTCTTTTCATTTTCTGCCTTTTTTCGCTTGCTGTTATTCATATTCCTTTTATCACATTCCTCAGTATTGCCAATGTTTCCCATCCCGCTCTCTTAAAAAGTATATAGACTAATTATCTGCTATACTATATAATAGGCATGCAAACAGTATGGGTAATGGGAAACGAATCTGAGATCCTGAAAGGTTACCCCAAAGAACACGTTGAAGGATATTTGAAATATGGCGGTGTAGCAAATGGGAATGATACGCATGAGTAAGTTTACTTTCCATTCTTTTATTCCACAACAGGCCCCCCCACCTCAACTTCTTCGAATCTTCCCGCAACTTCCTCCCAGAATTCCAATGACTTAGAAACCTTACTTACCTACTACCGCGATAGTCCACACGTTGTCCATTTCAAGGACACAGTACCTCCACCCAGGTAATTTCTAAACAAAAGAAAATTCAGTTTTAGATGTGTAGGTTAGGAGTTGGTTCTCTATCTACCCAAGTAAAGTACTTGAACAGATTCAATAAGCCTTACCCAGTTTTTAGATTACTTTAGAAAGTAGATAAATAAGTTCAGAAAATGAATCTACTCAGTTCGTTTCCTACCAGCCACAATATCAAGTAGCAAGTCCATTACACCATTTTCAAAACAATTCTTCCACCTCAGCACGAAAAAATGAAGAAAAAGTATTACCTCTTAACTAATCGATTAACCAAAACAAAACAAAAAAATTTTCTTCCAAAACAAAGCCAAACAAAACAAAACAAAACAAGCCCACGTGCCCCAACACAGCCCATCCCAAAATCCAAGTCATCTCCTCACCTCCTATCCCATCCACTCCCCATCCCCTCCCCTATTCCATTCTCCCCAGCTTACAAACCTAAGGCAATCAACCCTCCCTCCCCTTTACTCTCGCCTTAGCCCTCTCCTTACACTCCATCCATCCAACCAGCCAACCAACTCCGTTCCGCTCCGTCCCTATCCATCCCATTACCTCACCTCACCTCACTATACCTACCATACCTATAAATCATACGTACCATACCATACCATACCATACCATACCAGCACTCAGAAGCCAACCCGATTTAAAAAGGAAGAAAGAAAGAAAAAGAAAGGGAAAAAAAGAAAAAAAGGGAAAAAAAAAGAAAGGGGGAAAAAAAAAGAAAAAGCAAAACAATTCGGAGAATAAGTCACCACTCACTAATCAATCAATAAGCAATCAATCAATCAACTCAAATCCGCTTATTTAAGCTGGCACCCGTACTCGAGTACCTACCTACTGTAGCTACCGACGAAAAGCTTCAGTGCAGTGCAGTGCTTTCTTTGCATTGACGAGTTAGGGTTAAGCGAGTTCCCGAGTGATGGGATGGACCAACCACGCAGAACGCGTACTCGAGTACGTGCTCGGCGACCCCCAAAAAAGTGCCAATGCTCCCCAACGCCAGAACGCAAAACCCTTAGATTGATCAAAACACGTTTTGAATTTTGACGAAAGAGGAAGGTCAGGTTGCTTCCGAATAACTCTCATGGTCTCATGTATGATTTATCTTTTCGGAGATTTAAAGACGACGTGCAACAAAAGTCTTAGGTATTCGCAATGTTGGTGTGTTGACAACGTGGTGTGGTCAAGGTCATGGTGTGGTTGGATCTATTGTTTGTCAGTGCTTGTTTGGATGCATGAAGTTGAAATCTCAAAACGAAACAATAATCCAAGACAGGCCGTATGAGCCTGGATCACCGAATGGCTGTAAATAATCAAGATCGTTTTTGTCCGCAGCCGCCTACGATACAAGAAGAAGCCTTCCCGCCCCCTTCCTCTAGGATCCATCCCATCCGCCTGCCTCGCTTTCTCCTTCCATACCACCCAGGCCCTCCTCAACAAACTCCATCTTTTCCAGCTCCCTCACGAAGAAATCATGTTCTTCGTCCAGCACCCCTACATCAGCACCCATTTGCTCGGGATACCGACGAACATTGAACCAATGCGTGAGCGACCTCAACGCCTGTTCCAGCGGTAGCGCCTCTTCAACCTCTGCGTCTACATCGCTTCCTGCTAACCAATCATCCCTCAATTCTGGACGACAGTGCAAGTAGACTGCTGTGATAACCCTCATATTTCCCTGCCTCCATTTACGACCACAGTACGGGACGGGACTTGATTTTTGAATAGTTTCAAAGTGTAAATTCGGAGGGAGGGTTGCGGGATCTTGAGGGACTTTTTCAGGATGTTGCTAGATTTATATTGGACCAGAAGCAAGTTGCGATGGGCTTTGTTCTTGCAAATCTTTTGCATGATGCGTAGGAAGTTAATCGAGGAGTAGAAATTGCGCCAGGAAAATTCAGTGATTGGCTCGCTGGGGACATCGTTAAGCGGGTAACCCATTTCGTCGACTTCGGGGTTCTCGCGGCGGCCTGCATGTTGACCTTCTTGAAAGGCTAATGCTGGGAGTTTGTCATCAGACCCAACACCTCGGCGAAGCTTTATGGGGGGAGGTGCGGCGTCGTCTTCACTTTCTTCCTCTTCTGGGGGAGCAGGAAGAGCGGAGTTGGGGCTGTTCGCGTTGCAGAAACCGAAGAAGCTTTTCAAAGGTCAGTATTTGCAACCAAGCATACGCATTTTAATCATACCTCATATCTGGTCTGTCTGTCTTACTGTCAACCACTTTATCAATCTCCTGGTGAGCGAAAAGCTTCAACACCAGAGGAAGATAATTGGAATCTAGTAGCAACTGAGTAAGGTACTCGAATTTGAGAATATCTAGACGTGTCAGTACAGTCAATTCAGTTTCAATTGAAGGATAGGACTCACGGGACACCTTGAACCACTTTAGCAATATGAGAAGAATTCCAGATACAGCCTTCGCAGTAATTTCACGAGATCTCATAGCTTCAATCTCTTCTACCGGAAGGTCTGCAAGATCAACCGTGTTTGGAAGTGGAATGCTTGCTGGGTCTTGCTGTGCCGAAACAACCCTGTTGGCTTGAATTCCATTCTGTCTATAACCAGCTCCCATTCCATTCTGTTGCCCCATGGGTTGAGTGATAAGAGCTGTAACATTGGAAAGAACAGCTTTCAGTAGCACTATGACGAGTGACTGTAAATGAGGTATTGATTCACGCTAGTAGGATGAGTAAATATACAAAGGATAGGTAGAAAGAAGACTTACGTAGAAGGCCTCGACAAGCTGTAGTCTTTCTTTGACTTTAGCATCGACGTTATCGGGATCGGGTCCGTAATCAACATCAGGAACAACTGCCTTTTGTTGTTCTTCCTCCAGCAGAGGCTTTCTCCCGAGAAGCACATCCAGCTCAATTTCTTCTACATCATCATTATCATCTTTATATTGCCACCCTCGTTCGTACTTTAAAAACTGTTCACGCTCCTCCCATAGCTGTCGCATCGCTCTGGTCATGCGCATCCGTTGCGCAAATAACTCACCAGCCTCAAGGATGGACGCTGGGATATCACTACCTTCCCATTTGCGACCAACAAGAAGTTCTTGGAGGCCTGCAGCACCCTTGCCTCCAGCACTATTACTGGTGCTGTCCAATGGCGGGTACATGAACGGAAAGTTCTGGTTCGTCTGATAATTTTGTTTCTTTCCAGCTTTACCACCACCACACAGGTGGCGATGGTGGTGGTGAGGGTGCTGGGGTGGCAATGTGTACGGGTTGGTGGAGGATTGAGGCTCCGCTACTATTGACACCAATGGGGGCTGGTATAATTCCATTTTCTCCGTTGCGTCTGCTTGGTCGGTTCGGAAGGGGTGGGAGGATGGAGTTGTTATCTTGTTCCAGTGGGAGTAGTGGTGGAGGTGGAACGTATGCTGGGTACTTAGATGTAATTTCCTGGCGGAAGATGTGGTAGTCAAGAGGTGATGCGGTAATACGTTTTCCGCCAGGACTGTTAGTATCTGTCTTTTCCTTTGTTGCTTCTTTCACTTCGTCAACTTCGTTGGTTCCACCGAACATAAGTAAGATCGACTTCCAGAAGAGAAGAAATATCTGCATAGTAAGCTTTGGGCCTTGATGGATATCAGAAGTAGGACTTACCCTTGTTTGCGGCAATTCATTTGCTTCATCCCATCGTAACCTGGCTGTTATTGTCATGAAATAATCCACGAGACGTGGCTGCAATTCGCCTACAGCAAAAATTAGGATGAACTTCTTACCAGAACAAAGTGTGATACTTACTTAACTTGGCCCTGGCAATCGCCAGATCTACAGGATCATTCCTAACACCTTCAATGACCAGGTACATAATCGTTGTAACATTATCAAGTTCGTCTTGTATAAAGGCTATGTCTTCATCGAGAAGCTTCGAGTCGCGGTATTCATCATCCCTGCAATTGTCAGTGAGACCCACATTATATTAGTATCAGACTTACCATAATCGCTTGAATGCGTTTCTCATAACATCAAAGAGCATAGAAATCCCTCCAGCTTTTGCAACTAGGAGAATAGCACTTTTCATAGCTTTGGTCTGTGATACTGTCGCCCTAGTCTTGCGCTTTGAGCTTTTCCCATCCTTATCTGCTTCTGGGTCTGAAATCCCAGCAGTCTCATCCCAAACGCCCAGAATAACATGTAAAATAGTCTGCAAGCTCTTGCACCGCCGTCGCAAGTCAGATGCGGCCAACCCATGGACTTCCTTCTGTATAAAGCCGGTAGACTTCTCAGGGTCTGCATCCCGCCATGACTTGCCTTCGGCAACCTTCTGCCCTGCCATCGCCTCTGGAACGTTTCCTTTGCTCTGTTTAATCGCTTGTACTCGGCATCATTGTAGGAGAACCATTCGTCAACCTCTTCCTCGTAGGACGCAGTATCAGCGTATGTAAAAGCATATAGCGTCGGGTCTATGCGAGGGAACTCAGTAACGATGCGCTTCAGTTGCATCAACGAAAGGGAGTCTTGTGGATTGCCGGCTTGCTGTGGTGATGGAGGTGGAGGGGGTTGATGTGGTGGTGGGGAGGTTGTGGTTGGTTGCGCTGCAACATTGGGCGGCCCATGGGCACGCTGGTCAGCGGTTGTGGAGCGGGAAGCCCGACATCTGCGAGACCTGTATCTGCTACGTCGGACAATTCCCTCTCAGGGTTTGGAGGGTCAGCGGTGGGTTTCGACCAGAGGGAAGCCATTTTGAAGTGCTCGCGTGCGAGTTGGTTCGGTGAAGGGTCTCATGGAAGACAGGACTCTTCAAGGGCGAGATGAGATCATCTTGATGCTGGAGGAGACAGCACACTGTTAGGTGAAGACACACGAGAGCTTTCAGACGAGAGTTGTAGCTCCAAAGCTGGTCGTGATGAGCCTTGAATCGAGCTGTACGTACCTGAAGCTCAACATTGCGATCAATACACGCTAAGATAACGATAAGTTCAGGGGTTCAGTAGGTGGCTAGAGTAAGGGCAATGGTAATGGAGACATTGAGAAAGCTTTCCATTGCTACAGAACTGGCATATCAGCCGACCGAAGGTTTATTTGATTCCTACAAGGAAAAGAAGTGTTCTAAGAGCTTTAAATCGGTTTTTGTAGCTACGGAAACTATGAATCGCTGAAGCCAAGACTCGACAATCTGAGTATGCTTACTAAGTAGGATCACGTGTCATAGTAACAATTGCAGCAAGACGTTAAGTGAGATAATTAAATGTCAAAAAAGATTCGACTTGGGGATGTTACTAGATATATATTTTGATGGTTTAGCGCCATTGTCTTTAATTTAATTTCTTTTCTATGTTAGCACTCATGTCCACAATAATGAAGTCTGTAGATTTCGCTAAATCATCAGTCTCAAGTGTTTCACGACTTCAAGAGTTTCCTCACATAGATAGATCTTATGGACCTTCTCAAACCAAGGTAATTTTACATTGTTCGAGCAAACGTTGTATAATAGGGATGGCTTTGTAAAAAATCATTTTGATCACAGTACTATTGAGATATAAGAAATGAGTTACAGTAAATACACAGGACTCATCGCTTACTGGCTGTATAATTGTCACCAGTTCATGAACTCTCCATTCCTACACCCCTTACAGGATGGAGATTTGATGAGTGGTAAAAACGCCCTACCAATTTATTCTGCGCGCTGAATCCAAAAAAAAAAAAATTAGCAAAGGGAAAAGAATTTCGTTGCAGCAAGCTTTATTTTCACTATCACTTAGATTGAGATAACACACAGGTGATCCTAATAAGAGCTAAACATTTAATCACATTACTTTGTCCTTTTCTATACCTCAGAATCTGTACAAAAGTCATATACCTACAGAACTCAATCACCTACTTCAAACAAGACAACCCCTCCCCAACCCCCTCAAAAAATGATAACCCCCCCACGCCAAGATCTACCCACAGATATATCCTCACTCATCCCTAAAAAACGTACGACTTTTTTGCTTCCTTCCTGCTAGCAAGAGAGAGATGAAATTTCTTCTCGAGAATTCCCTTACTTATGAGTAGTACTCACTCCATCCACAACGTTAAATGCATCAAAAAGAAGTGAGAGTTCAAGGACAAGTACTGTACATACTGAAAATTCCAAGTAACAACAAAAAAAAGAGTAAAACAATTCCCTCTCCGTATATGAGTAATATTTTTGCAGGAATGTATTGCTTATCAACTACTACGGGAAGTATCTGGTATCTGGTATCTGGTGTGTTGTTAGGTTAGATAATTACTATTGCGATGGCGATGGTGACGGTGATATTATTACCACGTGAAGAATCTTTCCTCCTTAGGTTTTTGTTTTCCATTCCTACTTCCTACTGCGTTGAGTAGGTATTATTGAGGCAATTTTTTAATTAAGAGGGTACCTACCTAGGTCGAGGGTAGATATAATACGAACACGAATGAAGCATGCAAAAGCTAAGCCAAGCTAGAATCATTCCTTTTGCCTACTACTACCACTTAAGTTTTCTCGCATGAAACATTATTGTCCTACCGTGCCAACCTAGGTACCTATGAAAGTATTAAAGCTTTCCCTGATGCTTACTTGGCTACCTACTGCTCGCACGAAAGTACGTACGATTTTTGTTTATCCCTCAAGCAGCAACTATACCGAGGCTATGCGAGCTGGTTGGTACGCAGGCGAGCTCATCCCTCATCCCTCATGCCACGCCCACGTCCGTCTTCCTTCATCCTCCACGCTCCACCATGACCACAGTCAGCGAGCTAACGGAGCTTTCTCTCCTGATCTAACTTGATTAAGATAGCTTTTAAAGAAAGAGAGAGAGAGAAAGAATACCCTACTCACCTTCGGCCTTTTTATTGCATCATAGGTACTCTAGACAAACAGGCAATACTTCCAAGTCGTAAGCTATTGTGACTACTAGGAGGTTAAAAACAAGGTAGACAAGGCAAGAAGGGCCAGAGGGGCAAGAAGGGCAAAAAGAAAAAAGAAAAAAGCAAAATTGGTGAGCGTGACGCGAGTAAGCACAATAGTAGTACTTCCTACTCATTCAATAAAGGCTATCTACTTACCTAACCCCCATGTCAAACAAGCTCACAAGATGAGAAAGATTGGCAATTTTTTTTTCGACGGTGGTGCTACTGTTCCAGGTTGCCCTTTGTAAAATGGAGGTACTGTAAAGGATACTACTTGCGTCTTCATTTGACAGCTCCCATCTCCTTCCCCACAATTCCAAAGATGTCACTTTCTCCCAAACTCCCAAGGTAGTAAGACCTAAGTAACCTCGGGACGGAGCAAAAGCGGGATTTTTGGCATGCAGTAGTAGGTACGGTACGGAAGTACCTCAGGAAGTACGAAAGGTACCTTCATTTTGTATCCAATGCAGTTAGTAGATACTTCTTACCTCCGTAGAAATAGTATGGAGATGGAAGGTAGAGTGTATCAGCCACAAAGCCAAGATGGTTCGAGAACTCAAGAAGCATGATCAACATACTCCATCATGATAGCATAGCGGAGTCCATTCCGTCACCACGCCCACAATAAAAGGAAATAGTCCCTACCTGTTTTACTTTCAGTAGTACTGGGTTTCGCATGCTTACGATCTGTGGCGACATCTCATCTGGAGTGATGATTCTGTGGCGAGAAGCAATCTGGAACTGCGATCAAAATATGGATTACGTTAGTTACTGTAGTGGGGTACCTACCCTACCTACCTAAAGAGTGGTAAGAAAGACAATGAAAGTGGTAAAAGTGGCGGTGCAGGGGACAAGAACAAATGCAAAACAAAACAAAACAAAAACAAAAGAGATGGGGGCACCGGGGCATGTGGTTCGTCTTACTAAATCGAATTGGTTGGGCCACCAGGGCTGAGATGGCATTTCAAAGGAATTCGATGACGATGGTGCTCAAAAGTGCATTAGCCTGATTAACCTAGTCGTGTACTTCGTACACTATGCTTTTTGTTTACAGGGGCACGATGGGCAACCAAAGGTCTTTTGGACCTCCTTCAGAGCGGGCTGGGCTTCGTTAGTGGTGTTAGCGGTGTTAGTGGTGTGTTAGTGTGCTGCAAGAAAGGATGCAGCTGCTTGCTTCAGGTGGGGGATCCACTGGTGGGTTCGTTGTTTGTACCCGGGTTGAGGGAGGGGTTCACTGGACTCAAAGGCTCAAAGGCCCTCAAAGGCCCAAGCTCTACGTCAGCGGGGTCATCCTCCCCCGAATTACTGGATCGCTTAAGAATTCCAGCAGCTGTACCCCTCGCTATTTAGCGATACGTCATGCAGTTGTTGAGCTTCCAGAGCTGCAAACAACCTTTTTTGCCCTTTCGTGCCTGCTCATCACGTCCTCGTGTTTTGTTTGGGCTCAACCAGCTCAAGACTCCGTTTGGCTTTACCATGTAATGTGCAGCTGCCTACTGTACTGGACACTATTGATATGACGTACAGCAGATTCACATGGGAGATCATGTGCTGCATTCACCAATGGCTGCCATACCATTCACCTTAGCCCAGCTCCTCGGCTAGGGCAGTAGCCTTGGAGGGGTAAGGAGTACTTAAGACTTCTTCTCCCCTCCCTTCTTCTTTTTTTCCTCATCATCACAACAACATCATCCTCACAATCAATCCAAACCAAACAAAACCAAACAATCAACCAAACCAACCCAACCAAATTCAAAATGGAGACCGTCAAGGTAGGCTTCCAAATCTCGAGAGCATCACCACAGCAGCCTCCTTCCCCTTCCACCTCAACTTCAGATCTTGTGGGATATTGGAATTTAGCAGCTAACCACCAGAGTACAGAACGCCGCCAACTACGTCGCTGAGACCGTTCAGGGCACCGGAGCTGAGGCTTCCAAGGAGGCCAACAAGAGCGTCGCCAAGGACAGTGATGCAAGCCTCACCAGCAGAGCTTCCGCAGCAAAGGATGCCGTTGGAGACAAGGTCGACGAGACTTCCCACAACACCAAGGCTGACGTCCACAAGGGTAACTGTCTCCACCCCCTTTCCTCCCACCCTCAACGATACGTCTTTCTTTGGAGAGCTTGAAATATCATTGAGATCGATGAGAATATTTACTGACTGATGCTTTGTTTACAGAGGCTGCCAAGCACTAGATTGCTTCCCCTCAACTTTTGACGGACACTGCAGAGTGCGATGGTTATGGGATCGGGAGGATGGCTGGCGTAATGGAAGACCCGGATGGAGTTCTTCGCCTGGATGGGTTGAACCGGAAGGGAGGTTGATCATGGTCAAATACCCAATAGCATAGGAATTTCACCTGTTGCCACACCATACTCATGCTCCGTATTCATTCTGTAATTGTGATATTTTAAGCATTGTTTTCCCTTCGTACATTGTTCTTCTCAATTCGATGTAACAGGTAAGTCAAACGTCATCGCCCATTTTACAGATTTTGTAAAGCTGAAGCAATACATGTTTAGGCAGGCGCGTTCAAAGCTCAATATTTCGTGTTATGAACGCTTTCACCATCGGAGAAGTATGAGTTCGCACCTTGCATATTTCAGCCAACTCATCATTATCAAAACAAGCAATTCCTAAGTTTCCTAGTCACTCTTGCGAGCCCTTCAATACAGTAATATACCAACGCCCCAAATATTACACGACAACCAACTTATCATTTGCATCAACACAAACCACCATTTCACTCACAACTACATTCACCCATCCTCCATTTACATATCTCTCTCGACGATTGATATCACAAACATTCCCACTCTTCCAACCACCCAAGAAAAGAAAAGAAAAGAAAAGAAAAGAAAAGGACGTTACAGAAATCACACACACACACAATCGATTCTCAACATCCATCTTACCGTACTCGCCTAGTAAACGAACGAACGAACGAACGACTCCATCAATTAAAATTCATCTTTTCTTTTCTTGGGGGTGGGTGGTCGGGTTTGTCTTATGTTTCTTATGGCGGCTACGGTGCGGTAGGGTAGGTTATGGCGCTTATGGTCTTTATGGTAGAGGGGTTTAAATTTAAGGTCTCCAGGTGTTTGGAAATGCGGTGAGTTGTTTTTGCAAAGGATTTGGTGGGGGCAAAAAACATAAGGAGGGTTGTGGAGATGGGGATGGAGATGGGGATGTGGTTGTGGTTGTGGTTGTGGTTGTGGTTGAGGAGAGGTGATACGTACCTAAGTTATTAATAGGAGTGGGGGTGGGAGTGGGAGTTATTCGAGGGAGGAGGAGGGTTGGTGGTATCAGGTTTGAGTTTTTGTTGTTCGTTGGTGAGGTTAGATGGGTAGGGTAAGGTAGGTGTGGTAGGTGGCGTAAGTAGGTAGGTGGGTTTGAGATATGTTCTGAGTTTTGGCTTGGTACTACTTTTTCATTTTCCCTTCTGTCGAGTTCTAGAGAAGTTTGGGTGGGAATTTTAGTAGGAAGGACGAGTTCTTGTTGTTTTTCTTTTATTAATGTAATGTAAGGTCAGTAGTGAGTGAGTGAGTGAGTAAGTGAGAGAGTGGATGGATGAAATGTTGTTATTTTCTGTGTGGAATAAGTGAGTAAGTGCACTAGGTAGTGAATGGTATTGTGATGGGATGTGATGTGATGCGGTGATATGTTTGTGTGTGTATAATTTTCAATTCTCAAAAGATATTAATTAGGTGATGAGTGAAGGGAATCTAAATTCTAGGTACCTATCTATGATGTTACAACCATTGTACAAGTACAAGTCCTTTCTTTCTCCCTTCTATCTTACGCACCAAACTCCAAGAAATGCGTGCGTGCCTGTCCGTTCACTTCCACTCGCATCCTCATTCTTATCCTCCCAGCCCATTTTCACCCACCAGAGAAGAGAGAAGAGAGCAGAGAAATACTTCCTCAAACCACACCATATAATATATAAAGTCTTCTTACAGATCTTTTATACAAGTTCTCCAACTTGACTATAACCTTAGAATCTCACCTCCTTGTCTGATACCACCTCTGAAGTGATCGGCAATTACCTTCCCTTCGACAATAGTTTCCTTCACTATCCCCTCAACATGCTTAGGGTCTACACGACCATACCAAATTCCACAACCCGCCAGAGGATGAGTTTCTCCAGTTGAAGAAATCTTTGATCCAGGGGGGATATAAATGATTACATTACCGGCGAATTTGTGACCCCCGATATGACTTATCAGCCCTACACGAGCCGTTTTCACATCCGTTTCTTCGGATCCTTTCGTAAGCTTCGAACCCTCTAATAATTTCTCTTGGTCTACTAATTCCGGAATCTTAACTTCCCCTTTTAGGACCGAGATATTTTCTCGAGGTAATGCCATCTCGAATTCAGATTGTAATAATGGACCATAAATTCCACATCTAGCATCTCTTCCTCCATGACCACAAATTAATACCATGATATCTTTTACATCTTGGACTCCGAATAAATAGGCTTGTTGATCTGGACTTCGTGTTAATCGATCGCGGTGGATCGGGGAGAGGTTGTTATGTGCTGGGTTTAGTGTTTTTGGGAGGAGGTAGCCTCGGACGAGAGCTGTTACGCTGTCGAAGGAGACGCGTGGGAGGAAGGGGATGTATTTGAAGGAGGGGAGGAGATATGCTGATGTTGTGAGGACTTGGACTTCGGTGGTGCGGTGAGGTGGGGTGGTTGAAGGAAATGAACTGTTTAGGGTCGAGATGTTATGGTATGGCTGTTTTGATATTTATTAGCCAAAACCTCTAGACTTCTCTTTTGAATTGATTGAAGAAGAATAGAATAGAATAGAATAAAATTTAAGAAATTTGTGATTGTATTGATTTGGATAGGATTGAATTAAATACCGTACATCACTATAAGGACCACCCCTCCCAATCAATTCCTTAATATCCGCAGCCAGATTATCCCCCGAGTTATCATCTTCTATCTTAGATGGCCAATCGTCCTTCCCCGTGCAGATTAATACTTGTTCGGCATATGCCGCCATGGTTCCATTGAGTGGTTTTGAGTAGTCTATTCCGAGGAGTAGTGGCATCTTGGGCGTTGGTTCGCAGGCGCATGTTGGTGACGGGCAGCTAGGGATTGTTTGGATTGGAGACGATGACGATGATGATGATGCGCTATGGAGGTGCTGTGAGCTTTGGTACTGTCGCTTCGTTTTGCTTGTATAGTTGCAGATGGGTATTCGCCATGGTGATCGGGTTATCGGGCGTAAGAACATGGAGAGTAGGAATTGTTGGGAGGAGGGAGGAGGTTGAAAGGGAACAAGTGAGGATTGGGTACTTGGGATGATGCGGAATTAAGAATCTGGGGGATAAATTATCTTATCTGATGCATTGCTTGGAAATAGAAGGCTTGTGTGTCGCGTCCGAGTTCCGTATCCGATGCGGCCGCTGGAAGGCTCGGCCGAGGGAAAAGTTACAGGGTAAAGACTACTCCGTACCTATGATAGTAGCTTCTTGCAACAATACACTCCTCAGTTCATCTTGTCAATCCTTCTCTTGAACCAGCAAGGTATATCCTCGCTTAATTGTTGTGATCATTGTGTTTGGAGCTGGCGAGTGTCAAACTGTGGTCCTTTTTCCAAACGAAAGAAATTGAGGACAACCCCTTTTAATGCCTCGGCTTCCTCATGCTCTGATCTTACAAGCTTATAAGATATCTCCGCTTCTGCCATTAGTCCTTCGTGGATGTCGCGAGTTACCGTCAGCAATAAATGAGCTTAGGTGGTTGCGTGAGCATGTACTTGAGTCTTTACCCGAGCCTCGATACAAGCATCATCAGCAAAGAAAACTTCTCCAGCTTTGCAAGCGAAGAGCCAGAGGTGAACCTCTGCAATATATATTGGGCACTCAGCCTTTTGGGGAACTGGAGATAAAATGTCGTCCTGGTGTTTTGATTCCAAGGTATGATGGATCTATGAGCTTTATAAGAAACATGCATTAATAACTCGCACAGACCGGAGACAGAAGCATACACAACACACCTAGCGCATTTGTTGCTAGAGCACAAACCAAAACTATTAGTCGAGAATTACACAGCTGGGGATCTCCGTGTAATTGACTACTGCAGTGGAAGCGGTTGTATTTCACTTCTTCTCTATGCTCTTCTTTCCAGAAAGTTCCCAAGACTTAAGGTCGAGGGAGTTGATATCTCCCCGCAGGCTCTTTCGTTGGCAAATGAGAACCTACAGCACAATATGAATCAAGGGTATCTGTCTCCATCGGCTATATCATCGTTAGGTCCGAAGGTTTCCTTTATTCCCAAAGATATCTTGTCGGAGAGAGACGACTCGGGAGCCGATATTATCATCTCGAATCCACCATATATCTCTCAAGATGGATTCAATAAAGATACATCCCGATCAGTACGAACATGGGAGCCAAAACTAGCACTTGTACCCAAACAACAATATCAAGAGAACCAGGTAGAGAGGAATAAATGTGCTCCCGAAGATATCTTTTATTACCAACTTCTTCAAATGCACCAATCACCAAGGTCAAAACTCATGCTCATGGAGGTCGGTGATTTAGCCCAGGCCAAGAGAGTAGCAGAAATTGCTGCGAGATTTATGGAAGACTTTAAGATCCTGATTGAAATATGGAGAGATTGGCCAGATCAGGAACCGGATTCAGACGCTCCTAAGGTGGTCAAGATACGCAGTGGAGAGTCGTCTACTTCGTGCCATGATGTGCAGATCAAGGGATATGGTATATAGCGAGATCTGTTGTTGTGTACTGCGGAGACTTCATCGAGCTAGCAGCCGCACCTTGATGATTCTCGGCCCTGGCTTTAACAATGAATCATTGAAGCTCTTATATTAAGATATGGTCGCCGTTTTTGGTGCATCAGAAGTTAACGCAGCAATATCGTTTGCTCTTGTTTCAACAATGATATCATAAGGGAGGCTGTTATGCCGATGCGACTACAATGGTGTTCCCGGCAGTGTATAGAATGAACAGTCTTTTTTGAGGCTTCAACACCTGGCGAGTATAGCCGACTACACAGAAGTCTTGGGTCTGCGAACATTTATGAATAATATTTCAGCCTGTTTTTAGTAGGAATGATATTTGGAACCACCAGTAAGGAACTGTTCTTGCAACCAACAATTTCAGTTACACTACTTCCTCTTAACACACTCAATTTCGACCCAGCCGAGCCAATTTTCACTATTTCAAGACCAGCCGAACTACTTTACTTGGACTAAATATTTACGTATTTGAATTTTTTGAAAAATAGACTTCCCCTGTTGGTATCACTTTTAAACACGTCACGTCTGAGAATCCAACCCAGCACTTTGCCTCTTATGAACGCTCCCACCCCTCTCTTCTTCAACAAACAACAAACGTGGAACAAAACTTACCATGATGAAGTTCATAAGATTAGAACACGCTGCAGAGGTTTTTCTAGGTGGTATATACTGATATATACTACTACTACTACTGGTTATGCTATTAAGGTATTCCTGCTTTTACTATTCAGTGGTCGAGTAGAGGTAGTAGCTCGCTTAATTTAATTACCTGCCAAGATTACTAGTTAGATAGATAGGTATGTAATCAGTACCTTACAACAACAGAAAAGGTGAACGCACTTGCTTGACTAGAGCATTATCTACGCACTTGTACTTATCATCTAGACTTATGAAGAGTGAATATAACTCAAGAAAATTATGGTCTTTAAACCACACTCAAAATTTCCATTTCAAATTCTATACTGAATATAAGTTAAAACACTATATATTTACCGCTCCTATAGGCTCAATGTCTTTGATTTCAGCCCTGTACGATGTATCCGCTTAAAATTACTGGTAACAGCTGCATCTACCGTATTAGTGGTCGTGGCAATGAGACATGCCGTAGCTTGTGGCTTGCAGAATTGCGCCACCACGTTACCTACGAAGTGAGTTTGCGCAATTGCGCAGACTTGCGGTTTCGCGAAGGCCGGGCCCGAACAACGTCTTTCCTTCATTCTTCTTCAAGTTATATATCAGGCCTTCCTTTTCTTTTTCAATCTGGACTTCTGCTTCTTTTTGGTGCCAAATAAGCTCGTAGTCTTCAGTCCAGTCCATGGCTTCCAGCACAGGGCTAACACCCAGAAGATCCGGAGATTCCAGCTACGGTACTACCCGATCCCCAACTTCTGATCTTGAGCGAAACGATGCCAACGAACAATTCCAAACCAAAACAAGCTTGGCTGAAAAGCACCTTTCGACGTTCAAATGCACCTTCTGTTCAAGAACCTTCACCCGATATCACAGTCTCCGACGCCACTTAAGGGAGCACAGTGATGTTCACCCCTTTAATTGCGTAGTTTGTGGGCATAGATTTTCTTCATCCGGTGATAGGAAAAGGCACGAGAGACTTCATTTTAGGCAAAAGGAATTTATGTGTTGTGGTACCACTAGTGATGGCAATCAATGGGGCTGTGGGAGGGGTTTCCGCAGGCTTACCACACTGGCCGGTCACTTTTGCGGCGAGAGAGGGGCGTTTATGCATTGCACCACTCTGGCAAGAAGAAGAAGAAGCACTTGTGAATCAGATCCAGCAGACGGAAGCGAACATCGATAATCACTCGCCAGACAGAACATTTTCGTCACCTAAGACATCGGCGATTGACGGGTTTAGCACTTCTACGGCCTGGCCAGCTACATTGCTTCAACAGTATCCCGACTTGGCAACCCTGAGCTTCATCATCAACAAATATGATGAGGCGAAGATAAGTGGAAGAAGAAGTTTAGATGCATCTAGCACAAAACATTCTGAAGATGGAGTAAGACAGATGGACCTCAGCACGTCGACCTTTTGTCATACTATGGAAAGCGCATCACTTAACAGGGATCCAGATGCCTCCTATTCTTTGAGTGTTGCAGCACAAGGCGGCTATCCTCCTACTGATATAGCACCGCCGAGTTGGTACGTGCTCGCCTCGATGGAAAACCAAGAAGACCGGGGATCTTTCGGCCTAGAGCAATCGACGCAAAGTCTGGAAGCTGAACATTCCCATCCAGACTTAGATGACTGGGAGCATACACCATTCAACCTTCAGCGAGTTCAGCCTCGCAGTCCTCAACATGCAAGAGAAGACATCCCGTCCGAAGATTATCAGCAACCACACAATTCACCTGACGAAGGTGCATTTATCACACCGCGCAGGCTATAAATGCAGCGACTGAGCAGACTGTTCATGCTAGTACTTCAAAAGACCTGAAGCTTCGCTTCTTGGAAAAGGAGCAACACCAGGAAACATCCACCTCTTTAACAGACAAAGAGTCATCCATGCCAGGCTCTATTGAAGAGATCAAAGCAGTACTTTCAGAACCGGTATATCACCATAGAACTCAGCAGGTGCCTTTGGATGATTCGGATTCTGTAGTGTACGACACGGCTACACCAGGCAGTGCATATTCAGTGATGACCAGCTCTTCTGATACCGATAATATCAGCTCAGACTCCGAAAATGATTATAGAAATTCTGCATTGTGTGGTACACTCGACGGTAACATACAAAACAGCCTTATCTTCCCAATATTAGATCCTGCAAAAAGGGAACTAGTTGAGAGGGTAATGATTGAGTTTCACTCGATGATGGATCAAAATATAGGGTTAACGAGTCGTGGCAATAGCGCTGGATCTCAGAAATCAGGGGCTTCAAATGCAAGTGGATTATTAGGGAATAGTTCAGAGCCCAGCAGAAAGAAACGCAAGTTTGAGGATGAGGAATATGAGGGACCTCCTAACAATGGTGGTGGTGACGGTTCAAATAATACACCTCGAGCGTCTGACAAAGAAGACACAGTGAATTCTAGATTCGCATGCCCGTATTTTAAACATGACTGGCAGAGACACAGGAAATACAGGTCATGTGCGGGCCCTGGCTGGGATACAGTGCATCGAGTAAAGTAAGTTGCTAGATCTCATCGAAAAACTGTAGGCACCTCTAAAATTGCATCAGGGAACATCTCTACCGAAGACACGCTCTTCCAATCCAATGCGCAAGATGCTGGCGCCAGTTCAAGAATGAATCAGAACTGAAACAGCACCATCGGGCACTCGAGAGGTGTGAAATTCAGAACGAGGAGCCGCCCGAAGGCTTTGATAAGGAACAAGAGAAGCTATTAAAATCTAGGAAAAAGCCTAATTCAGATCAAGGGGAGGAAGGAAAATGGAAACAGGTGTATCGCATTTTGTTTCCCTCTGAAGATGAATCATTGACGCCATCGCCATGTAAGTTCATGTGCTGCCACTTAGGACTTCTTGTTTCTTTCCTGACACAAAGATAGACTACGAAAATGAAGAAACACTGGGTGATGCTCGTTGGAAACGACACCGATCGGACGAATTCGCTCAGTACGAGGACTTTCTCGGCCGCGAGCTGCCCCGGCTGGTTAGAAGAGAGCTCGAGGCTAGAGTTTCTCAAGCATCAGGAGCCCTCGTGGATCAACTAAATAGCCAGCTCGTTGAGATTGTACGAAATTGCCAAGCTCAACTGTTCAGATCCTACCAGCAATCACATTATGCTATTGAATCAACTGTGGAAGGGGATAGGACTTGCACAACCACTCAAGAATCCCAGAGGGCTTCTACCAATGTTGTCCAGGTCTCTGCTATAATTGACGATGGCTTAGCTGCATTTTCTGCTCCTTCGCCACTCCCTGAAAATGGACTTGTACCCTCTCTCGAGGCAACAACAGGAAGCCTAGAGAGACACCTACCAGAACAATATAGATGTCGCAGCCGTGGCTTAGACTCAGGCTATGATTCAAATCATTCAAATCATCTTAGCTTTCCTCAGAATCTGGGAACTTCATCAACAGGGGGTAGCAGTAACTACAATGAACAAGCTGGTGTGACTACGCATGTGCAAGTACCTCAAAGTTTCGTCGATTCTCATAGCCACGAAAACTCCGGCAACACTTTCAAACCATTTCAGACTGAAGACATTCCATGGGATAATTTTCAGTGGGACGCTTCAATGGAGCATTTCTTGAATGACTCCCCTTTGGATTCTTTCAATCTAGTTGAAGGAGCTTCAATAGATGACGGGGAACATTTGACTACTACTGATAGGGGCGAGGAACCATTTGGTAAAACGAACTAATAAAACAGCGGACACGAAATTTAATTGCAATACTCCGGATCTTCTAAGTCTACTAAATTAGATATTATAAAGTTTTAGAATCCTGTTAGTATTTGTAAAGGCTTAATGTTTATTATAGTGCTAGTAGCTTCTTAAGTCTTGTGTACTGTTTAGGGTCCTAAGTAGAGTTATTAGTAATAGATGTAGAAACTTAGAATAAATAATCTAAAGAATATAAATAGCTAATCAACTTCTACAAAAACTGCCTATAAAGACAAAAAAAATCTTTATTACAAAGATGAATTTCAAGAATTGGTATAGCCTAAAGCTTTAAGCAGTCTCAAGTAGTTGATTCACGAGCGTATTATCTTTTGCATAGGGCAGTGGTAACTAAAATACAGTTGTAGCTAAGGCACAGTGGAAATTCTACAATATTAGATAATAACTAAGTTATATTGCCAATCTCTACATTGCTGTTAACCTTTTTTCTAAAATTCACCACTAGACTTTAAAACTTTCTCTTTCTCGGAGTTAACTGCGCTCCTGTGAAGAATGCAAAATATATATGGAATAACCTAATAGTACTAGATTGTAAATGACTATTATATATAACACACCTTGTGGTCGACCATCTGACTGTCATCTGCTCTGGGTAGGATGTGTTTGTGTAGGAATTCTGCATAATATAATAATAACCTCTACGTTTCCTGTAGAGCGTTTTAAAACGCACCTCCTATTGATACTTTGTGCCTGAGTATATTCATTATCTACAAACTACTACTTCAGAGGTATGATTAGAATTGTTGTAATAATAAACTTTTTTCCTTCTTGGTTTAATTCTTTGATATCTGAAATAAATTAACAACAAGAATCACAGTGGCAAATAACGTTTAGATTCGCCGCTGTAGACTAAAAATCTTGTATATTCTCTTACTTTTCTTATTTCCAAAGGAAAGATAAATAAGAACACTCTAGATCTAGGAGGCAAGTTCAACGCTAGATAAGTTTGACAAGCATCATTAGCTCTTGTGCCGCTTAGGTCCAAGTATACGACAGATAGTAAGTGTAGTAAAGTAGTTGAATTGAATACAAGCTAGAATAGTGCTCCTGGTGCTGTTTCTAAGAAAAACAGGGAACAACTTTGAATATGTTGTACTATTGTAACTAGTTTTTCAAAATTGTAAAAACCTAGAATATAGTGTTTGTGCTGTATGAGAGCTAAGGATTTTATTTATGTTAAAGACTTAGATGTTGGTGTGCTTACAGGAACAATGGATGGATTACTGATCTAGTAGAGATGATGTTTGTTAGAAGACAACTGTTTCTGGGGTTTAAGATTTTATATATAAATTATGGAACAAATGACAGATCCGAAACAGAGTATTCTTACTTTATTATGTGCAACACACACTGCTGGAAATGCAGTATCAAGTCATGTTGCTATTACCACTGCTTTGTAGTTTTTTAAAGTGACAAAGAGCAAGGAAGCTAGCATCGTGCTTTGAGGCTTGACTGACATACTCTTTGCTATTGGGAATTATGCCCACCCAACTCTAGCTGGGTCGATCAGTAGATATTCCTTCAGTCAGTGCGCTGTCAAATGCGACATAGTATACTCACTCCTTCCCTCATTCGATGATCATCAAGGAAAGACACATCTATTAGTTGACTATACTATTACACTTGTCGAGTTGATTCATAGAGGCACTCTGTATATGAGTCTGTTAGCCGAGGGCGTGGTAAGAGACTCTTTACAGCGCTTTAGAGAATGTTTTGATATCAATCTAAGCGAGGATCTAGGAAGCATACAACGCCCTGCTCTGAAAACACTCATGAGAAGAGGTTAGTCTTGGACATACCTACGGCGAGTATGATGATCCTTCTATAGGACTACTAGTAGATCATGAATCTTGCCGGATGGTAGGCATCATAATGATAGAGCAAACATCTGTGGATTTGATCATCATCGCGTGCACGTCGAAGTTTGTTTATTGCGAGGATACGGGAAGGTGCGGAGACTCGAGCGTAGGCCAATTCTAGATACGATCAACAATCTTGGCAAAGACTAGAGAAAGATACCGAGGGAAGAGGAGATGTTGCTGCGAGCTGCGCAATGATACAGGGAGCGGCAGAAGGCCATCTGACAACGCGGCCCACTGGAATCAATCTAAAGACCTTAGATATTCGTGACTGATAGTGGGGCTAGCCAGGGAGGGAGATACGAATTGTAGGAAAATATCTTAGAGAGGTAGAATAGACTCGATGTCAAGAAGGGGGAACTACTCAACGCTCAGACTTGGAAACAAAGACAGAAGTATAAATTGCGGAAGAGCTGGGGTTTCGGGGCGTCTTGTTCGTCGTAGTCTCGGAGTGAGAAGAATATAGCTAGCTATATATCGTCTTGGTACGGAGTAAGCACCTGTACAGTAAGGTAGGGCAATCAAGCAAGATATTTCAGCTTTTTACGGAAGGGACAAAGATGTTAACCCAATATGAATAGCCAATACGATGACTCAGAGAAGACACGGTCCGAGAAGCTTGTAGATCAAAAGCTTTTTTTTTTTCTTGTCAAGACTTGATGACTGTGTACGGAGCTGCAAAGTACGAAGTAGCTTACCCTTTGCCACCACAGTGTGCGTTGATGATTGTGCCTCCGAGGATGCCAACTATGAAGACGGCATGAACGATACCCAAACGCCGAAGGTGTTTCAACGGAACAAAAACTTCCGAATTCGTTGATTGGATGAATACTGGGTGGCTGAAGCTTGTCGCCTGCCTGCCCAACTTCGCTTTATTTTATGGCGGAGTACGGAGTAATAAACCACAATCCTACGAATTGGAAAATATGAAGGCCGAGAGAAAGAACAAAATGAACAAGCATTCTGATTGCCTAATTGAGGATTAAAGGATGCAGAGGGATCTTATCTATGCTCTCGTTTGAATTCAGTGATTTCGTACGGTGGCAGTCTGTCTCAGCATACTCCTTCAAAGGACTGTACAATTTTTGTCCAGCGAAGATCTTGGTTCTGGGGTAGAATTGAGCATCCTCAATGACGATCAATTCACATCGTCACTCACTAGTAAGGATCGCTGTAAGCATTCTTTTCCGGGGACAATGCATTGCCCACGTGAATGAGTGCCACCAGTTCGTTTCTTAGCCTTAAAGGGCTTGGCGTTTCGAACATCAAACATTCAACACAATTTCGCACTTCTGAAAAGAGAATTGGCATCCCATTGAAGAGGTCTTGATTCCGAGTAGTAATAGGATGAGAAGAAGCGACGAAGAACTCAAATGCGGCCAATGAATATTTATAACATTCTTATGTTGAAGTCCGGTGGTCTGCACACAACAAGTATCGAAAAAGACCAGTACGAGTGTGCAAGTGACGCTTTTGCCAAGTCGAACGCAGCTTACGGAAGAGTGTTAATCAGAGCTTGTCATTGGCTCGTGGCTCATGTTCCTGGGGGATGAAAATGCCGTGGTGCTTTTCAAACACCAGTGAGGCCTTCCCGGGGCCGATCTTGGGGCGGAACTGCGGCTGTGGACTGTGCGGAGCCGCCACGCCTGGATTTCTAGATGCATAGTCCCTACATATCGTTTCACCCATGATCGTCGGACCTCTTTCTCGTTTCGGGCATTTTTTTTATTGACTTGTACAGGCCTACTTCGCCCTTTCATGGCGCTCTCTTCTGTTTGTCCATCTTTATTCGCGATTTTGCTGTACCATATCTATCTTTCTTCATTCTTTTCTTTCGAGTTGATCTCATCAAATACACTTTGTAATTAATTTAGCCATGCTTTCTTATTCCCTAATCACTGTTGCCCTCGCTGGCGCTGCAACAGCTTTCACTCCCCCAGGATTTCAGCCGGCTTCAACTCAGGATCTCGCTGTTAGCTTCAATGGTGGTGCAATTAAAGCTATGAATGGCGTGAATCTCCCACAAGCAGGTTTGTATAGCATTCGCGACGAACTTAACCAGTACTGACTGCGAAAAGATACGACATCACCTCCAGAATTAGGAACGCCTCAGAAAATGAGCGGCACATATACTCTGCTTATGGTCGATGCAGATATACCTCCGTCAACACCTGGTGGATCAACCACTGAGCTCCTTCACTGGATGCAGCCTGGTCTTGTCTCGGCAGCAACAACTTCCACGATCGCAGGACAAAAGGTTTTCGCACTCACAAACCCTATGAATACATCTGCACTTGCAACGTACATAGCGCCAAATCCACCTAATGTCGCACCAACATCGCACAGATATGTGCAAATGCTACTGAATACCACTGGTCTCGTGGGCGCAAACATGACTATGTTGATGAAGGAGGCTGCGACAAGAACCAACTTCAACGCCGCCAACGTACTAAAAGCAAATGGATTGACTGTCTTGATGGCCAACTGGTTCAACGTCACTAACGCTGCTGCTCTCAACTCAACTAGTGCTTCAAACAGCACAGGTCAAGGTGTCGCAGGAGGAGCTGCAGGAGGAGCCACAGGAGCAACTACAGCAACTACAGCAAAGACAACATCAGTATCAGCGGCGGAAGCAACCACAGCAAAAACCACATCATCAGCGGCAGCAGCACACAACCCAAAGGCAGTGCCAATGGAATCAACTCGGCAACCCTGACAACAGATGCTCTCCTTAAACCCGGATATAACTCTACACAGGTGCCCCATCCAAGCCAACTTCACCTGCTGCTGCGGAAAGTCCAAAGGCTACTGGTCCTATCAATTCTGCGACCTTGACAACCGATGTTCTGATCAGTACCGGCGGAGCTCAGCAGGCTGGTGTGGCAGCCACAACTGGTGCGTCTGCGTCCACGGGAACATTTAAGGGCGCAGCCGAGACGCAAGGTGTTGGATATTTGTTGGCTGGTGTTGGAGCGTTCGCTGCAGCTGTGGTGGTTCTGTAGAATTTCCTTTCTAATGTTGATAAGATACAATGATACACACTGGTCGCGGTCCTTCTGGCGATGTCCGCATGACATCCAAGAGTGTTTGATGTCTAAGACGGGGGTCCAAACTCGGAAACTTTTGGGAAGCAAGCCTTTCCACACATTTAATAAATGAAAGTTATTATGGTACACCAGTGTCAAGAAATACTGTGGAAGATTGTAGATAAAATAAATAAATGGAAAATGCGGTGTTTTGCGGACGAGCAAGTGGAGCAGAGAGGTTACTTTAAGGTTCATCGTGTCATGTGACATGGCGCCAAATCCAGTGCTAAAATTTTAAGGCTCTTCAAATCTGCGCGTCATTAGGTATATTTCGCGACTCAAACCACTTTCAGCGACACATGTCTCCCTCGTCTTCAATCATAAGACGACTTCTGCCTTGTAGGACTTGCCCCCACATATGGCGAAACCCAGTATATGTGAATACTGCTCCACTACGCTCTAGTCCCAGTGCTCTGCGAGCGTACTCAACACGCCGCGAAGACGAATCTCGGCTCAAAGAACACCAGCATGAAGACCAGCGCCAGAAAGATGGAGAACAGAAGCATGAAGAGAAACAGCGTGCAGGACAGTCCTCGGGACATACGGGCAAAGGGGCACAACCAAAACGCCCTAAAATATATAATTTGTACATATCTGCAGCGTTTGTCGGTTTAGCAGCTGTGCTGTATTTAGGGTGGCCTGACGCTTCCTCAAATTCCAACATTTTTGACCGCCCACGCTTCACAACCTTCACTATCATCTCACGAGAAGAATTGTCACCCACGAACATAATCCTCACCCTAAGACCGTCCATACCCGTAACTCCCACGTCGGATCCTTATCACGCGAACTGGGAGAGAGGAACCTGGTCTGTCGAATTCAAGCAACCGCAGCTGCAAATCGCACGATCCTATACTCCTCTACCACCTTTACCAAATACTCAGAATGGTGATCTGCGATTCTTGATAAGGAAGGAGTGTAAAGGGGAGGTGTGTCGAGCTACTTGCACAGCTTACCTGTCGGGTCGAGCGTTAGCTTAAGGGGCCCGAATGAGGAGATTGCAATGCCCGGAGAAGTCACGGACGTAGTCTTTCTAGCTGGTGGGACTGGCATTGCGCCTGCACTGCAGGTCGCATATACTCTACTTGATGTGAGAGGGGCAAGGGAGGATGGAACCAAACCACGGATACGGATTGTCTGGGCAAATCGTCGAAGGGAGGAATGCCAGGGAGGTGATGATATCACTTCTAGACAAGCTGCAATGCTCTGGCAATCTAAACCAACAACTGACGAAATGAGTCCACAGAGTATTCTTGTGCGGGAATTGCAAGAGATGCAGCAGAGACACCCAAATCAACTCATGGTTGACTACCTAGTAGACGAAGAAGGCGCATTTATCGATCAGAAGAGGATCACAAACCTTATCAGATTATCTAACTCAGGAGGGGCATCGAGCGTGAAATCTTTACCACGGCATGAAAGTATTGACAAGAAACTCATATTTGTTTCTGGGCCCGAGGGATTCGTGAATTTCTTTGCCGGTCCCAAAAAATGGGAGGGCGCTAGTGGGATCGAGGGACAGGGTGAGGTGGGTGGTGTGATTGGGCGAATGAGGCTGCGGGATTGGAAGCTTTGGAAGCTATGAAAACCAGACTTGCTGCTCAGATATATTTCATACTGTTGAAAGATGTGCTCTCTACCTTCTTCAGGCCGGAATCCAGCGATGTAACGATAAGACCGAAACCGAGCTTATTCACACCTCATACTGTTCTACATCGTATGCTACCAGTGCTGGCATGCAACCCGAACTTGATGATTGCCCACGCCCAAACTCGTATTATCCAACAGCACGACAAATATAACTTTCGCAACCGTGGCCATCATTACGTCATTACGCTTTATTCTTCCTTTCCATCTACTACTCAATTCCCATACGAATTTTCCATCAGCGTATAATCGAAGTCACCCAGATTCAAATTATGGAAGTAATCTAAGTTGTTCAGATTTTGTGTCGCCGAGGTAGGTATTCAATAACCTCAAAAATTGGCTAGAGAATGGGAACAGTTTCGAGCGCTAAAACCATTCATGACCAATAGCAGGTACACTTGCAACATTTGTTTGTGAAAGTTCCATGATCAAGTTTTTACACGCCATGTGCCCATTCTCCTCGGCTAGTTTCATTGCCCTCTGGCACTGCTCCCGATCAAAGCCAGCGATGTTCATCTTCCAAAGAAATTCAATCATTTCAAGACGGCCATGCTCTGCGGCTCCCTCAAGTGGCCATCTACCGTTGATTTCTGCCGGTAGAGCTTGCAAATCTGCCCCGTGAGCCATCAGTTTGGCAGCAATATTGCAATTACCTCCGATGGCAGCAAATTGCAACGCAGTCGCGCCACCACGAGTCGCTGGTCTAGCGTTCACATCTACTCCGGCACCGAGGATCAGCGTGACAATTTCAAGACTGCCTACTTCTACCGCTTTTTGCAGCGGGGTCCTCTTCAATCCCATAGAAGCCTCTTGTTTGACATTGGCCCCACGACTAATCATTAGGTGAACCAAGTCTTTGCTCCTTGTCTCGATGGCTTCAAGAAACCCTGTCTGCACAATAACGGGTACCCTCCCGGTTGTCGATGCGACAGCGCTGTTAGGATCGCAGCCTGTGTCGAGAAGTTTCCTAATCACCGCAAAGTCGGCATATTCGCCGTTCCGGCTCAGCTTAATTGCTAGCCCGAGTGGTGATTCTCTTCTAAAGCCATCATTACAGAAGGCTTTGGTGTCGACAAGTCCGGAATCGAGGAGGAGTTTCACGGCCTCAAATCCAGGAGGACCCTGTCTGATTGCGGCGTTCAGGGCACCTGTTCCGAAGCCTGCTATTACATGATGACTGGTTTGAAAAGGGATTTGTTCCAAGATTAGCGGCAGCATCTTGGGATAATTTATTGTGGCTATGCTGAGTATGCTCTCATCGGTTGGATCAGCACCCATTTCAATTAAATTCCCAACCAGCACAGTATCGCCAGTGCTTAGTCCAAATTTAAGGGACCTCGTGAGAGCAGATCTGGATACCATTCCAGATTCGACGAGAAATTTAAACAACGCCATATTTCCCCTTGTTAGGACTTCGAAAAGTTCATCGTACTCCAGAACTAAACTAGGGAAAGTAGCTCGAAGATCCTGAATGATTGATATATCGCCCCACTCAAGTGCCTCTCGGAGAACGGAACTGCTTGGAAATTTTCTCCCTTGCGAGAACATCGATCCTGTTGATCCATAATCGACATCTGCATTTAGAATACCGCGCACCATACGCGAGTTTCTGCGCAACATAGCCGCAAACAACGGGGTTGCTGGTGATGGTGAACGGTTACTGTGCAAGTTGACATCGGCGCCGGCTGCGAGCAATGCCCAGAACACCTCCTCGTAATCATTCCTGACGGCGTACAGCACTGCACTGGCCATCTGAGAAGGCTCGGGAGAAGGGTAATGGTTTAGTAACTTCCGAACATACAAAATATTGCCAGTGTTCGCTGCCGCGGCGATTGCAGGCTGAAAGCGCCTTCCCTCATCTAAATGTTCTAGGGCACCTTTACCCTCTAACATTCGAATAAGCCTTTCAGCACCAGCTTCGATTGCCTCCGCAAGCGACGTCGTGATATCTAAATAGGATTCTATATGTTCAGAGTCCCAATCTTTTAAATCGATACTGTGTGCAGGGGCATTCATGTCTGGCTCCAAAGTAAGGACAGCGTCTATTACCTCGCTTCTGCCACATCGTATTGCAGCACTTAGGGCTCTGTGTGGAGTTTTGGAGCAGCGCAGAAGCAGCTGGACAAGTTGTAAATAGCCGCGTTTTGCACCTTGGACCAAAGCCCAGTCCACCTCGTCTTCAAAGCGGGTCAAACACGTCCCGCATTTCCTTCGCCTGCACGCTAGAATAATCTTCTTTACAGTTTCTGTAGCCTGTAAGTCATCGAGTTGTTCTACTATCGGACTCAGAAGCCCACGACGAATAAGCTCCGAGTGATCATAGTCAGACACACCAGAAACAAAACGATAAGCTAGTCCATTGTGGGTAAATTTCTTCAGAACTTGTTCGAGAGTTCTGAGATGCACCTTTGCATTAGCCTTCAGAAGCAATTCGCTGAGCTCGACAACTTCTGGTGTGATCGTTGCACGCCAGTCAAGTCCAGAAATGAGTCTCGCAAGTGCACCTCCGTCTGAGGGCTTGAGAGCGGATGTTTTATTCACATCGGCTTTAGCCCTCAGCAGTAATTTCACCATTCCCACATCCTTAAGGCTTACAGCTCGCTCAATAGGAGTATACTTCTCGCCGTTTACGATGCACGTCGTGGTATTAATGTCGACTGAACCTATAGCGAGCAAGCGTTTAAGAGTACGCTCGTCCTTGGCTTCGATGGCTGCTCGAAAAAGATTCTCTGTCAAGGCTTTCGGGACATGACTCTGACTGGCTTGCAGGAACCGCTGCAATAATGAATTAACATCTCCATATCGGCTCAAATGCTTGAGCACACTCTGAATAGGAACCCCCTGAAGACCGGTAAAGCCGTTAGCGATCGAAAACACCAAGAGTCGATTGAAGTTCGTTTGCAGCATCTCATCCTCCGTAATCAGAATCTGCCTGTTGTCGCCACCTTGGAGATCCTCATTACATAGCAGACTTTTGAAGGATGACAAAAGAGACGTTGCATCTAATGGCCATTGATCGCTCTGGTTCTCATTATCTGACTTAGACAATTTGACATCCGCAAGGAAGAATTTGACCGGATTCCAAAGCACAGAAGCCACATGCATTCCAGAAACGTTTGTAGGACGGCTCGTTAGATCGATGTCTTTATTAAAATTAGCTGTGAATTCATCTCAAAGATGTGATTGTTGGGAGCAACGTCTTAGACAATTTGAACCGCGGAAGAAGTTACACACCTCGAATTTTGAGATCTTCTTCGAACCGCTTGAACGGTAAATCATTTAGACCGTTCTGTACAGGATTTTGGAAATTTAATGGTACGAGAAATGATAGTTGGTTGTGTAGACTTGCCCAATTCGTCGCATCCCCACAGGGAAACCCAAAGTTAATGTCACTGGAGTTCAGCAATCCCTGTTGGGAAGGCGACTGGATTATTGCACTCGACTGGTTAAATAGTAACTCTTCGATAGGCTGCAATGGTAGAGGCTCTCCGCCAACGATATCTACATCAAGATATTGAGTATCAGAAATGTATGAGTGGTCTTGGTGTCGAAATGCGGTATCTTTGCCAAAAAGGTCAATATCATCATCAGTCACTTGGCGGCCTTGCCTCTCGTCGAATCCAGGATCATCGCCAATATCAGGACCCGTGTCGCAAAACGAGTCTTCTTCGATGTTTGTGGGGTTTGATGACAGGTTTCCACCATGGAGTACGCTTAATGAGAAGCCAGACTCATTGCTATCGTCGAAGTTCGCATAAGCGGTCCATCTTCCATCAGCCCTCAAAGTCTCAAAGGAAATGTCCTGCAAGCGGGATGAACGTCCTTCTATCTTGGTGTCAGCTAGAATCCTGAGCAGCTTATGGGTCTTGCATCAGCCTTCGTCGTACGGGACTTTGAATTCCTAAGCTCTCCCTTGCAGTATCGTCTCGCCCTCTGGATTCTGGAGGCGGTAATTGGGTGGCCCGAGATAAGTACTCTGTATTTGCTATGTTTTGAGTCGAGTTTGTCGACGATTTCAAGTATATCTGCCCATTCATCCTTTTTGAGATTCTTGCGGTCTTTCCAGATATCGAGTTGTGTTTCGTACTGTGAACGGCTAAGACGAAATGTCATTAAGGCGGACAAGTGAAAAAAAAAGTAGAGTTTCTTCGGTACCTAGCACTGAATCCATACTTATCCTTCATTATAGCTCTTGTCACGTTGAGTGTGTTTTTACGAGTAAGACCCAAGATAGTAGATTTCCAATGGTCCCACTCGCTTGGAGGAATCCGTCGCGTTTCTGAATTCATGTCGGGAAGTCAGAAGGGAATGGTGCATTAGCTGGACGCCTAACAAGACAACTGCCATCTACAAGAGGGCTATGAGTATAATAAATACATTGGTGGATCTTTTGCTCTGGAGAATTTTTTAAGATATCCTATCAGACACCCGGTCAGGCAGAATCAGAATCACAAGAGCAGCGAAGACTTGAGCCGCTTAACGAGACGACACTGTCAGCCGTCATACATTTATGCTTGCATACTCGCAATGGATCGTATAGCTTAGATTTTCATTCGCAGCCATGGCTAAAAATATTTCAAGGCAGCCAATGCAACAAAGCTGACAGGACGCAACGTGATCACTTGTGATAGGACCGTTGCCGATCTTTCTGGTTTTGTCACCGGATTTTGTCGGGTTTTGTCAGATTTTGTCAGTATAATTTTGCCTTGGGTCGCCTTACAGTTTCTCAGCCTGATCTCATCAATCAATCGATCCCCTCGCCGCCCTTGATAGGCTACCCGACGAGCTGACAGTTTCTGGTTTTGCAGAATCACATGTCGATTTATTGCCAAATGGCTTTTCTGACTCGGTACTTGACTACTTTGCAAGTTTGTTCGACTTGTCACTTGGCAAAACAGCTCCAGACTTCTATTGGAAGACAAAGATTGCTAGCAACTTCTGGACTCCGTCGCAACACATTTGGAATGGTGACATGGAATATCTCGTTGAGTTAATTCTTCTATTTATTGGAGAGAAAAGTTCCATCCAGAGCCGTATTCACTTATTTAATGACAAGGCTGAGCAACTTCCGCAATTCTCAACTAATCCCAACATGTCGCTAAAGGCGTGCTCTTCCAAGTCCCGCTGAACTCACAAGATGACAAAACTGCTAGAGATTTCGCGTGACAAAACCAGAGAGCAAAATGCTAAAACAGAAAATTAGAATATTCGCAAAGGCTTACTAGTCATAGGATGATGTTACGAACAATACCAAGCACTGATGCTCGGCAAATAAGCAAAACCAGCATCGCCGTAAACGTTCATGCCAAATTTTTGTTACCAGAACCAATTTTGCTATTAATTTTTGAATCAGAAAATGGCTTCACTACTACCTAAGATTATGTATAGGAAGGGAGCAATGAAACCCATAGAGATGCACAAGGAGCCATTCTTGTCATTATACGAGAAACCTACAGTTTTGCTTTTGGGCAACTGTCATACACTCAAACAGCCACAAAACTTCATTCGAACAGCCGTAGGCGCCAAAATCTTTGCCAGTGCAGTCCAAGAATGCCTAATTCATCCAATTTACGTTTCCAGGTCTCAGGGGGTAATAGCAAGTACGCACTAGTCTCTGAGACATCGGAAAGATCCCAGGTTCTTAAACTAAATCTCTTTATAGGGCAGACAATAAACAGCAGCCGTACATGCTACAACAGTATCTTCAATTGGACGCAACTATCTCAGAGCGTTATTCTGGAGCACTTCAACTAGGCAATCACCGCGAGAGTAAGAATACTCGTTCAGACAATGTTATGAAGCAATTGGATGAGTTTGATAAGGTTTGGGTGAGAAGTCAAGGAGGGGAGACTAAGTGAGCGGGAAAGGGTAAATTATTGAGGGTGTTAGCGGAGTTGTTCTGAATTTCATGTTGTTGAAGTGGCTTTAGGCTTTTGATATGTAGTTGATAGCGCTGGGGAAACACTGGAAAGGAGGGTTTAAGAAAGACGGAGTGTTTATTGCTGTCTCTGGAGCTATGGCTCACACATGTCTAAGTAGCATAGTACTGATATCTGGAAATACATTGATATTGAATGGCTCATCATTTGAAGCACTCTTGACCCATAATGAATTCTGTTATTCTTCCTAATCCGCCGAAATTCACAAATTCTACGATTTCGTCTGTTAGCACAATGTTTAGCCTTGTGAAGTCCTTTCAGGAGCTAGGCTCAGACGTATCCATAAGAGATTTCTGAATAGCCTTCCTTTTCTCTATTTTCTTCGAGGTTCTACAATGCTATACATAACTCTCATTATATCAACCTAATAGAACTAAAATCCAATCACAAAAATAATAACTCTATCAGCTTCTTTATAGTCTACCATATTTTAATAACTTTTTACCTTTCGAAGTTTGCAGTCACAAAAAAAAGCTAGGTAATACTCATGTAGATTCACCTCATACCTTGACATCTTGAGATTGATTTTCAATAGCTGCGACGTCCATTCAAGAGGTTACTTCCTTCCTAAGCCAAGGATTTAATAATTTGCATTTATAAGAGTGGGGATTGCCACGTCACGCATGAAAATCCATCAACGAGCCAAAGTTCTCAGATAAAAAAACAATGTTCATTCTCCTATCCCCAAAGTATAGATACATACGAATACCGTACATTACACCATAGCAATTATGACGAATAACTCATTCCCTTACACCACGCTCACCTCCAAGGATTCAATCCGACTCGTAGCGCTCGAACCAGCAACGCGAATCACAGCCCAAATCCACTGCAGCCTAATCACAACAAATCTCACAGATGCCAAAAGTACCAATTATCAAGCCCTCTCCTACGTCTGGGGCGATCCATCAAAAACATCACCTATATCCCTCTCAGGCCAAGACTTCCAAGTAACGCTCAATCTAGAGAGTGCATTACGACATATCAGAAAAGCCGATGAGATAGTATTGCTATGGGTGGACGCTATATGTATTAACCAATCCGATTTACAAGAGCGTTCTTCACAAGTAGGTATCATGCGGGATATATATCGGGAAGTAACAGGAGGTTGTATATTATGGCTTGGTGACGCATCGGAAGATCATGATGAGATTAAGAGAGGTATGGAAATCACGAGTCGGTTGAAAAGTCTTCAATATAAAGATATTGAAGAGGCGGCATCGAAATTTGTCGCGAATCACCTTAGTTGGAAGGGACGTGATGTACAGGAGGAAGAATATGATGAATGGTCTGATTGGGAGAAAAAAACAATTCAATGGTTGGAATTATATGGGAGCATTGAATAAGCTTTTCGTACAGCCAGCTGTGTGGCGACGAGTTTGGATCATGCAAGAAGTGTCGTGTGCGCCTAAAGTTATTATCAAGGCTGGGGAGTTGGAGCTTAACTGGGAGGTGCTCGATCGATTTTTAGATGGAGGAATTGCACCTGATGCTTTTCATAAACCATTCAGTCACCAAGGATATATTGACAGTATCAAAGGAACCTTCGTCAATCCGCAGATTCTGCAACATCAACGACAGATCGTCAAGACAATGATGATGAAGAAGCAACAACTTCAAGAACGACCGAAAAATATAGCTCTGCTGGATGTGATAGCGAGATTTCGTCTTACGAATGCTACTGATCCGAGAGACAAGATCTTTGCTCTCTTAGGACTATCTAAGGAGACAATGGGCGTCATAGCTGATTATCGAAAGCCGACGAGACAGGTGTACATGGATTTCGTAGAGAAGTATATCAACCACGAGAAGAATCTAGATATAATCTGTCAAAGCCAATGAGATTTCGTTGGACAAGGAGAAGAGAATCCACATAATCTCTCATCTTGGGTACCCAATTTCTCAAGCACCAAGTCTCGCCAACTACTCTTTGCTCAGAGGGGTATCTATAACGCTGGGAAACCAACATGCAAGACACCATGTCA